>CM061546.1:189541264-190791264 GCA_030864215.1 Capsicum pubescens
CAGACGACTTTTGTTATATTTAATTTGGGACCCATTTATTATTATGTGTCTTTTTATTATGTCCCGTAGTTAGAGTTATCTTAGGATCCATTATTGGTGTTATTATGTGTATCTACTCCCGTGGGTGATTAGTGGACTAGGTTTATAGATCATGTGTTATAACTGTAAAAGAGTTTGATACTCAGACTAATTTTATTGTGTTAGTATGGAATATTTTGATTTATTTCCTGGCATAGAATGGCTATCCTACTATCATGCGGTCTTCAATTATTTTACCAAGACCGTTACCTTATCCATGCTCGGCATACCCCTAGTTGAGTACCGGGGAGTAATTAGGCATGAATCAAAGTGGATTATTTCTTATATTCATGCTAGGAGACTTACTTAGAGGGGTTGTGAGTCTTATCTCTCTTATATTCATGATATTAGTGCGAAAAGTCCATCACTTAACTCTGTTTCTATAGTTTATAAGTTTTCTAATGTTTTCCCTACCGATCTACCTGGTCTTCCTTCTGAGCATAATATTGAGTTTGTTATTAATATTGAGTTGGGAAGCCGACCTATTTTGATGAAACCTTAATGTATGGCTCTGGTCAAGCTTAGGGAGTTGAATTCTTAGATTCAAGACCATCTTGGTAAGGGTTTCATTAAACAAAGTGTATCTCCTTGGGGAGCTCCTGTGTTGTTTATAAAAAAGAAGAATGTTTCCATGCATATATGTATTAATTATAGGTATCTTAATAAGGTGTCGGTGAAGAACCAATATCCTAAGCCTCGTGTTGATGATCTCTTTGACTAGTTTTAGGGTGTAGTGGTGTTCTCTAAGATTGACTTAAGGTACCATTACCATAAGCTAAAGATTTGGGTTGAGGATATCCCAATGATAGCCTTTAGGACCCGGTATGGTCATTGTAAGTTCCACGTGATGTCCTTTGGGTTGACCAATACCCAGTTGTATTTATGGATTTGATGAACCATGTATTCATGCCTTATTTGGATTACTTTGAGATTGTGTTCATTGATAATATCCTTATGTATTCAAGAAGTAGAGAGAAGCATATACAATATTTGAGGATTATGCTCAAGACCTTGAGAGATCATAGGTTTTTGCAAAATTCTCTAAGTATGAGTTTTGGCTTGAGTTGGTGACATTCCTTAGGCATGTGGTGTCTAAGGATGGGCTTATGGTAGACCCAACAAAGATTGAGGCTATTCGTGACTAGTCCAAGTCTACATCTCAATTTGAGGTTCGTAGCATCATTGGTTTGGCTGGTTACTATAGATGGTTCATTGAGAGTTTTTCTACTATTATAGCACTGGTGACTAGGTTGACTCAGAAGAAGGTTCCATTCTAATGGTCCAAGGAGTGTTAGTTAAGCTTTTGGAATCTCAAGAGATTTCTCACTCCAGCTCCTATCTTAGCTCTTTTTGTTGAGGTTGAGGGATTCACCATATATTTTGATGCTTTTTTTATTCATTTAGATTGTGTGTTGATGCAAAAAGGTTGAGTTATTGCTCATGCATTGAGGTAGCTAAGGGTGCATGAGTGCAACTACCCCACTCATTAATTAGAGTTGGCGGTAGTAGTTTTCGCAGTTAAGATTTGGAGACATTAGCTTTATGGCCTGCATTGTGAGATCTTCACGAATCATCATAATCTTTAGCATCTTATGACCCAGAGAGAGCTTAATTCTAGAAAACATAGATGGACAGAGTTTCTTAAGGATTATGACATCTCTATTTTGTATCATCCTGGCAAAGTGAACGAGGTAGCGGACACCTTATGTCGAAAGATAATGAGTATGTATAGCTTGGCTTCTATCTCAGTTTCTCATAGACCATTGGCATATAATATCCAGTTCCTAGCCAACTTGACGGTGAGACTTATTATTTTAGAGCCTAGGAGGATTCTTTCTAGAGTTAAATCGAGGTCTTCACTATTTGAGCAGATTTAGAGTTATCAATTTGGGGATATAAGACTTTGTTTTATCCATAATTATATGTTGAGTGGTAATTCCAAGAGGGATATTATAGATTCTAATGGTGTTTTGCAATTTGATATCTGGATTTATGTTTTGAGAGTTGATGACTTGATTTAGCAAATTTTACGTGAGGCTCACAACTCTAGATATTCTATTCTCCTGGGTACAACAAATATGCATAGAGATTTGAGGCAATAATATTGGTGGAGTGGTATGAAGATAGATATGGTAAACTTTTTATCTTATTACCTATGTTGTCATCAGGTGAAGGCCAAGCATCAAAGACATAGTGGCTTAACTCAGACATTGCCCATTCCTGAGTAAAAGCGGGAGAAAATTATAATGGACTTTGTTAGAGGTTTGCCTCGTACTTCTGGTGGTTCCAATGGTATTTGGGTTAATATAGATCGATTGACCAAATCAGTAGATTTTATTCCTATTCTGATGTCCTTTACAGTTGAGAGGTTAGCCCATAGCTATGTTCATAAGGTAGTCCATTGCATGGTGCACCTATATCTATTATTTTAGATCGAGGTTTAGTGTTCACTTCTAGCTTTTGGAGAGCTTTTTAGGAGGTTTTGGGTACTTAGCTGGATCTTAGTACAAACATCCATCCTAAGACTGACAGGTTGTTAGAGCAGACTATTCAAGTTCTTTAGAATATACTCCAAGTCTATTCTATGGATTTTGTAGGTCAATGGGAGCAATGCTTAGCTTTGGCAGAGTTTCTATATAATATAAGCTACCATTTAAGTATTGAGATGGTGCATTTTGAGGCTTTGTATGGTAGGTGATGTCGTTCTCAAATTGGAGAGTTTGAGAATTTGAGATTAGACACCTTGGTACTAACCAGCTTGAGAGTCGTTGGAAGAGTCAGGGTGATTCAGGATATGTTGAGGGCATCTCAGAGTAGGCAGAAGGCTTATGCAAATCATTGACTTTGTACCTTGACATTTGGTGTTGGTCATTGGGTATTTCTTCATGAATCGCCTATGATGGGTGTGATGAGGTTCTGGATAAAAGGAAAGCACATCCCTAGATTCATTGGACCCTTTGAGATTCTTAGTACAATTTGTGAGGTGGCTAATGAGTTAGCCTTACAACTAGATTTTCCTATTTTTCATCCGATTTTCTATGTTTTTATGTTGAAGTAGTACATCCTCGATGTGTCTCATGTGCTTAGATAGGACTCAGTTCAATAGGATAAGCATTTGACATTCGTAGAGGAGTCAATGCTCATATTAGCCAGTGATGTCAGGTGGTTGTGCCCTAGTGAGATTCCAGTAATTAAGGTTTAATAGACTCACCGCCTAGTAGATGAGGTTAATTAGATAATTGAGATAAAGATGCGGAACCAGTGTCCTCACAAATTCGAGGCTTCGGGTACATCTTAATCCTTTACTTTTATGGATTAAAGTTCTTTAGTAGCGGATATTGCAATGACCCTCCAGGTAATTTTTCATGTTTTTGTTCATTTTCGCAATTTATAGCATTCCTATAGTTTCCCTAAGACATTTATGACTTGCTAGAACTGATAGTTCGGTTGCTGAGAAGTTCGTTTGTTTTTTAGAGCCAATTTCCTATTTTGAAGTCTTCTCTAGTCAAAATTAGCTATTGGGCAAAAACTTTAGTCAAATGTCTATGTATGCCAACTATGATAGTTGTAGTAGCTTTGGAACGTCAATTTTAGGCTAGGTGGACCCTTGGTTCATATTCTAGGCTTTTTGGCTCATTTCAGGCCATTAGCAGAAGTTAAGAAAAATGGCACATGGTGTGGGACCCAGTTTCATTAAAACAACCTCGGATGGAAATTTCAACGATGCCATGGAGTTCGGAATGTCAAATTTGATAGGGTAGCATAGTTTGTTTGCATGTTAGATATCCTAGATGAATCTCGAGGGCTCAGCGGAGACTCAAAAAAATTCCAAGTCTCCAGTTGATGTATTTCCGCTGGTTTGACAGCTGATGAGGGTAATTTTACCACTCATTCGCATTCAACATTCATGTACATTACCTTTTTTTGAATGAATAAATGAGACATAAGTTTGATTGAATGCACTAATATTCTCATTGTGCAGGTACATAGTTGATGAGATAGAAAGATATGGATTGGAGCTTAAAATGATCAAAAGGAACCAAGAAGTGCAGTTGAAGACCTGGAGAAGAATGAACTTAGTTACCGTGGTCGCAGTCTGATAATCGCAATCTCGGCAGTCAAGCATGGTCAATCAACAGCAGTCGCGTATGTCGACCGAGGTCGTGGTACGCGATCGCGGCCAAACTAGTGCAATTGAGGCTCAGCGGAGAATTACAGCCCAAGGGTAAAACTTGAAATGCACGTAGCTTATCTAAATTTTGACAAATAGTCTCAAAACCCTATTATTCATTCATCATAGTCCATCTTTCCTAATTTTCGAGACATTGTTCTAGGGTTTGTAGACTCCATACTTGGAGAGGAAAATATTGTATAAATTTTGGGTAAAGAATACCTTGGAGTAGCCTTTAAGTAGAGGAAGAGCTCACTAACATTGGAGATTTGTAGGAGTTTAAAGTTTGAAGTAACATTGACTTAGTCTTAAATAAATCATTTCAATGGAGATTATGGGTATGTCTTTGCTTATTTATTTTATATGTATCTAGATCTCCCCCTTGGTGTTATGTGTGAATAGGGATTAAAGTGTTTGTGGTTTTTTGTTGTTATGTTCTATTTAGTAGTTCATGTTAATGGGTTTTACCATTTCTTGACCAAGTTGGTTGGGATTTGTGGGTGAAAACCACAAATACCCATATGGGTTTGACCGGTGAAAGATCAAAACTCTAGAAAACTCTAAGCCATCTTCGAAAGAAGGGTTTTGGGTGAACTTTAGGAATCCATATCATCCTTGAAAGTGGGATGTGTCGACCAAAGGAATGGTAGATAATTAAGTGTGTAGCTTGCTAATTTCTCACTATCTTAGTTATAAGAGTGATTATGAAGTAGACTATACCATGGGTATTATCCTAGACATAGGGATGCCTAAATTGAGCCTTGGTTACTAACTGTTAAACACACCTATTTGTTATTCGAAAGAATCAATGGGTGAAAGTTTGGTGTTTTGTTGAAAATCTAGCCTCAAAACCTATGATCAAACCTACCTACAATTGTTCTACTAAAAATGAAGTTGACCATTAACATCCACATGTTACTTTCCTAAGTAATACATAATCCCAAGATCCGTACCTAATTGATAAAAATCTAATTATTTGTAGCCCTGAATTTGTACTAGAAATACCCAAAAAGAAAGTTTAGTGTTAATACTTGTCTCCCCTATTGTTATCTTTTTTTACTGTTGGTTTGAATTTAACTAGTATCTATTATTCCGAATTAACTTTATTGCCATTCACATTGTTCCTCGTGGATTCGGCCGGGACTCTAAAGCTGGGTAAATATATTGACGACAACCGCCTTGCACTTAAATTAACGTGTAAGTTGAGCGTTATCAAAAATGGCATCATTGCCGGGGAACAGTTTGGCGTATTAAGTTAGTTTGGAATTTTAGCTTACTTGCTTGAATTCAAGCTTGTATTTGTTTGTGATTTTCTTTTGATTCTTGTGTTAGGTAGCTTTTTATTGTACTTTTCTTCTCTCTATGTCATCTTCCGACAAATATGGTTTTGTTAGTTGGAAGTCCTGTCTTGAAAATCCATGTCTATATTGTGACAGACCCCACTTCAGGAGAGATTGTAACTATGCTCACTAGGGAGAGATGGAATTTCCCTCTCGATCCTATTGGGAGTATGGAATTTCCCTCTTGATCCTATTAAGTTAGTTTGGAATTTTAGCTTACTTGCTTGAATTCAAGCTTGTATTTGTTTGTGATTTTCTTTTGATTCTTGTGTTAGGTAGATTTTTATTTTACTTTTCTTCTCTCTATGTCATCTTCCGACAATTATGATTGTGTTAGTTGGAAGTCCTGTCTTGACAATCCATGTCTATATTGTGACAGACCCTACTTCAGGAGAGATTGTAACTATGCTCACTAGGGAGAGATGGAATTTCCCAAATACCCCCTCCTCCTATTATACTAACCGAGTTGCAAGTTCTTCATATGAGTTTGATAGGTCTTATGATGAGGAGAAGGAAGTGCAACATATTTGGTCCACTAGTCTTAAAGGAATGCTTTAAACTATTTTGGATCGGGTAACTACAACGAGGGAGTACATGTAAGACATGCATCGATACCATGAGGCATTTGGAATGAAAATATCCAAGATAGAGTAAATTGGCAATGAAACAAATATTTCAAATACCACTATCTTGCCCATTTTCTAAGATGAGGCTAATCAGGAAGAGAAAGCAAGCTAGGATGATGAGCTTGCTAGAGAAGAATACTCGGTGATTTCCCAATCAACCGAATCAAATGATGTGGAAGATGTCAACATAAAAGAAATGGTGCTAGAGACAAAAGAAGAATCAAGGTACATCTCTTATGAAGACTCTAGTTCATTTCGGGGTGAAAGTTCTATGATGGAGGAAATTCCAGAGTTAGGGGTTATACATCATACAAATCACTTTTCAACATTATGCTTAGTGGATGTGATGAGAATCCATTTGGCTAGGCCAATGGGGGATTGTGAAGAGAAGGAGTACAATCCCTCCCCACCATCAATGGCCCCAGTACTTCAACTTCCGATGTGCAACTAGTGGCCTATTGATGTCTTCATCTTTGTCCAAGGAGAAAAAACAAAAGTTCGATGTCAAATGGGGTAAAGGGTTCAAATCTTAAAAATGGAGAGATCTAAGCTCCCTCGTCATTTCCAAACATCTTCCAAATTTATTCTTGGAAGATTTGAATCTTCTATCCATCTACCGCTTATTACATAGTGAATGAATGTTAGGACAAAAACTCAATCTTCTAAGTGAAAGCACAAAAGGATGAGGAGGAGACATCATTCTACGATGTTAAACTAAACGCTCGATGGGAGACACCTCATCACGCCATGAAAAGTGGCTCGTATCTTTTTATTTTATGCCTGACAGACTAGATTTTACTTTTGCATTTGTTCATGCATAATCCATGATACGGTGGCGCTAGGAGAAATTTTAACTGAAATTGAAAAAGGGAGTTTTGAAATTGGTATGTTGGGACTAAGAAGAAGAGAGCGGGAGACCTAATTTTTGGTCTTAGTTACCACGACTATTGCCCGTGCCTCCGTGATCTCGTAGGCCGTATGTCCGCTATCACAGAACTAGGATTGCGATCGCGATCTTATTAGTTTAAGTCACCATCTGAATGTCTTTCTCTCACACACACCTCTTTAAAAATTCTCTCAAAATTTTCTCCAAATTTTAGCTTTGTGTTCCTTATCCAAGTGTCTTCTCGATCCTTTGCATCCCCTGACTTGGTAAATTGTCCGAACTTCTTTGATTTTGATATAATCGCATGCTTAGAACTTGTCATTTAGGAAAGGACTGAAATAATGTTTTTGTTACTAAATGCATACTTATTTGTGATTATTGTTGTGGTTAGCTATTGTAATTGGTGTACACACTAATGGAAAAGTCTTGAGTACCAAAATTTAAGATTTAAATAGTTGAAATGATCGTGTACACCATGTGTTCGATTTAATGCCCTAATGAGTTCAATTTAAATTCTTTCAACTTTGGGGATATAATAACACATTCTAGGCTTAAATTCTTTACTTATAATGTTAATATGACTAGTTGAACCAAAGAATTAGGGTTAAAATTGTGTTTTGAGCATTGTGCAGAATATGTTGACTAAGGTTTCAGGTACTTCTATTAAGGTCTCGATGACCGCAATGCGGTACCAATGACCATGATCACGGCACCGCGATCGCAGTCAATGCTTTGAGATTTCCATAACTGAGGACAATGTTTGCAGGAACCCAAAATTCTGCACATCTATTGCTGCCTCCAGAGTCTTCTATAACACTGCCACATGAGCTTACTATTTTATCTAGTATGTTTTTTGTATGATAATGCTAATGTTGGTCTAAGTTGCATTGCTTATGGTTCCTAAGCCTCAAAGAGTGAGGATTTGGATGACACCAGGTTCATGGTCGCACAATGCCAACACCTCTACTATGCGGATTTGCACAACACTAAGTTACTCCCTGAAAGAGGTATCAACTTAGACAGGGTAGAGAAGAAGCTCCCAGGATTTCATGCTAGACTCATCGAAACCGGGTGGAGGTGCTGTGCCCCAGACTCCTGCTATGCAAATAAGCAATGGGTATGTGAGTTCTACGCTAACCTAAACGTAACTTCTTTCACTAACACGGTGATGACTATTAGGGGAAAGTAAGTGAACTTTGGGAAAGAGTGGAACAACGAGGTGTATCGACTCCTAAATGATGACATGGAGCAGTTTCATGAAAAATCATGTGATCCAGGGACCTATATGGAAAATATTTTATGTCCTGGCAAAGAGGTTCCTTGGGCCACCACCAAGAGAGACATTCTGATGAATTATTTCACATCTTAGGTCAGGCTCTGGTTGAATATCATCTACAACCGAGTATTGCCATGCACTCATGTGACCTTTGTCATAGACATATCAGCTCAATTGGTAGCCCGTATTTTATCTGGCATCACCCTGAATGTGGGTGAGATTGTTCACTCAGAGTAAAGGTACTTCAGAAATCATTGAGGTAAATATCTTTTCCTCCCTTCCCTTATCACAGAGCTATGTAGGAGGTCACAGGTGGTGGAATATGCTACAGAAACATGGGTACTCCCATACCCCCGCATCTTCCTACTCAAGTTCAGGGGTGAGGGTGCCTCAAGTTAGAGAAAAAAAAGGGAAAGTGAACTAGGTAAGTCAACCCTTGAGGGCACAGATTCTTGCAAACCTTTATCTTCCAGCCCTTTCAATGGAATCTCAGGTCGGATACGGAAGGTTAGGGAGCTAGTTTGTAGATTGCCTCAGGGCCAAAAGAGTCTCCACCACTCGCCACTCGTATGTGACTCGGTCGGATTAAGACATTTTTCGGGAGGAGTAGAAAAAGCAACAAGAAACTGTTTCCAAGTTAGAGTGAGCCTACTCAGCCTTAGTTGGAGCACACAAGGACCTCAGGGACTCCAATAAGAAGATAAAGAAGAGAGAAAAGAAGAGGGACAAAATTTTCAGCAAAATGTGAAAGGGGGTAAAGGGCTTGTGGAAGGTCCTGAAACCCCATGATAGAATGCCTTATCCCCTGGTGGAGAGTGATGCTGAGGCCCCTGCTGATTGGTCAGATGATGATACTGGTGGTGATGGTACATAGTCAGCGGGAGAGGATAACTCTTGAAGAGAATTCAGGGAGACCCCTCTTACCTTTTTATTGTACATGCAGTGAGGACACTATATTCTTTTTAGTTGGGGGTGCCTCCAAATTTGTATTGTTTTGGTGATGTGTCGTTGGATATTTCTTTTTATGTTGTTATTTTGGGATGACATTCTAGATATTATTCTATTTTGTTTTTAGGGATGCTATATTTTTTGGAACTCTAACGGTGTCTACGTTTAAAGGATTATCATGGTTTTTAGTTTTAGTTTTTCTTTTTACTTTTCTCTTATTTTGATTCTAGTTATGCATGACTAGCTTTTCCCTATGATAGATTGAGTGACGACATTATTAAGGGTAAAACATCGTGTTTGGGTTTTGAGACATAGATGTAGGGGAAGTCTGAGTACTCGTAGCATAAATGTCATGAATGCAAGGTAAGTCTGAGTACTTGTGGCATTATATATTGGAAATTTGGGGTTATATTGTACACCATTGGCAAAGTCTAAGTATCCATATGGTTGTTTTGACCATTTTGAGTCGAAATGTGAGACTAAGACCTTGGTTGTAGACATAACCTAGCAAATTGAGTGTGGTGCAAATGCTAAATAAATAATATCCTCCGTCCAAAATTTTCAAAAATCAAGGACATAGACGTGTGCAATGTTATAACAAAACTTTTTATCTTTTTGTGACTCCGCAAAGTTTTTACTTATGAATAGTGATAGATACTCCAATTTTGTATCTAATGGGAGGGGCAATTAAGCGTCTTTGATGAATTTTGCATGCCATGTGTGGTGAGTTATTTTCATTCATATCTTGTATACTTGTGTTATCTAGAACTTTCCCCGTTAGTCTTTTGTAGCTAATTTTTATTGTAATTGGTTGGAGAAATGATCTTAGGCCACCTTGTGACATTGTAAGTTCACTCTATCCTAAAAATCCTATCTATGCATAAATGTAATCCCTAGTTACCCACTTGAGCCTTTGGACCTTTCTTTCGCAAACATATTATAATCCACGAACGATTCTTCGTATCCCTCTTTTGAAACATACCCTACTTTAATTTAAAAAATCAACTTGAGGATAACATCCTAAGTTAGGGGTGGTGAATATTGATGGAAGTAAGTATGGGGACACGAAGTTGTAAGTGAATGCCTAAGTGCCAAAGCATTGAAAATAAATGATTAGAAAGTGAAAGAGTCCAACAAAGGAATGAATTGTACAAAAGTTGCAAGAAAAAAAATAAAAGAAAATGGGTGATCAAAAAAAGCAAAAAGTAGGCATATAAAAAGAGAGAAAACAAAGAGGAGAGGACAATAGTCAAAAAGGCAGATTAAATAGTGTGATGTAGATGTTCAAGGAAGGTTGTAGCCATGTTGTTCCTAAATGATATCCTACCCTAACCCGAACCTATGTTACAAGCTTAAAAAGTCCTTTGAGATCTCCGACCATTTACTTTCTTTATAGTGACGATTGAAAATAGGGGCAATCCTATGGTATGTCACTTGTTGCATAGAGACTTCTTTTGTGAGGAAGAGAGTTTTTGCACTTAAAATTCCTTATTGCATATTTGGTAGTTGGATGTGTGGAATTCTCTTTCTTGTGAGGTTGGCTTATGAACAAGTTAAGGTGGGTGATGTTGTCACCATCTGAGCAATGGGGCAAATAGAGTATAGCTTAGTTGTTGTCAAAATGGAGTCACTTCTAGTGTATTAGTTGTTGTTTCTTGGATTCTCTTTAAAGTCCTATGTATCCTTGGGTATTGCATCTTATGATCAGGGGTGTAGTGGAAAATAGCTTAGCCCATGTGCAATGAGCTATTTGTGGTAGTGACTAAGGTTGAAGTCATTGTGATCTTAGAAGCATAAAGTTTAGGCATAGAGAATTGTTGTCTCATTGTAAGAGGTAGTATTGCTTGAGGACAAGCAAAAGCTTTAAGTTAGGGGTGTTGAAGAATGGTAATTTTACTACTCATTGCCACTCAACATTAATGCACATTACCTTATTTTGAATGAATAAATGAGACATAATTGTTATTGAATACACTAATATCCACATTGTGCAGGTACATAGTTGATGGATAGAAAGATGTGGATTGGAGATTAAATGATCAAAAGGAAGCAAGAAGTGAAGCTGAAGACCTGGAGCAGAATGGATTCAGTTACCGTTGTTGCGGTTTAATAACCACAATCGTGGAAATCAAGCATGGTGAATCAACCGCAATCACGGTAGCACGCTGCGGCCAATCTGGTGAGATCGTGGCTCAGTGGAGGATTGCTTCCCAAGGGCAAAACTGGAAATGCACTTAGCTTATCAAAATTTTCTCAAACAGACTCAAAACTCTATTATTCATTCATCATATTCTATCTTTCCCAATTTTTGAGACATTGTTCTAGGGTTTGTAAACTCCATACTTGGAAAGAAAATATTGTATAAATTTTGGGTGAAGAATACATTGGAGTAGCCTCTAAGTGGAGGAAGACCTCACTTCCATTGGAGATTTGTGGGAGTCCAAAGTTTGAAGTAATATTCACTTAGTCTTCAATAAATCATTCAATGGTGATTATGGGTATATCTTTGCTTTTTTATCTTATGTGTAGCTAGATCTCCCTCTTGGGATTATGCGTGCATATGGATTAAAGTGTGTGTGGTTTGTTGTTGTTAGCTTCTATTTAGTAGCTCATGTTGATAGGTTTTACCAATGCTTGACTAAGTTTGTTGGGGTTTGTGGGTGAAAACCATAAATACCCTTATGGGTTTGATGGGTGAAAGCTCCAAAATCTAGAAAGCTCTAAACCATCTTCGAAAGAAGGGTTTTGGGTGAACTTTATGAACCCATATCATGCTTGAAAGAGAGTTATGGAGACCAAAGCAATGGTAGACAATTAAGTGTAGTTTGATAAATTCTCACTATCTTAGACATAAGAGTGATTGTAACTATACTATACCATGGGAATTATCCTAGACATAGGGATGCCTAAATTGAGCTTTGGTTACTAATGGTTGAACACACTCATTTGGTATTCGAAAGAATCAATGGGTGAAAGTTTGGTGTTTTGTTGAAAGGCTAGCATTAAAACCTATGATCAAACCTACCCACAATTGTTCTACTAAAAATAAAGTTGACCATTAGAATCCACATGTTACTTCCCTTAGTAATACATAATCCCAAGATCCGTACCTATTTGATAAAACTCTAATATTTTTTAGCCCTGAATTTATACTAGAAAAACCCAAAAAGAAACTTTAGTGTTAATACGTGTCTCCCCCATTTTTATCTTTTTGTATTTTTGTTTTTAATTTAACAAGTATCCATTATTCCGAATTAACTTGATTTCCGTTCAAATTTTTCCTCGTGGATTTAACCATACTCCAAAGTTGGGTAAATATATTTATGTCGACCTCCTTGCACTTAATTTGATGTGTATATTGAGCATTATAAACCACTAAAGCGGCCCTTTGGGCGCATTAGAGGATGGCACTTTAGCGGCCTTCTAGCGCTTAAGAGACCCTGACCAGCTCAACAAGTGTCGCTTTAACGGCGTGTAGCCACTAAAGCCCAAGTTGTTTTAGCGCTAACTGACCACTTAAGCGACCTGCCCCTTCAGCGCGAGTTTGGCTTTAGCAACACCTGGTACTTATAAAATCCCCACTTAGCCTATTTTCCACCCATTTTCAAGAGAGTAAAGCCTTAAAAAGTGTGCAAACTTGGGAGAAATATTAATGGGTGATATTGTAGGGTTCATAAGCTCGAGTAACTCATTTCTTTCGTGAATTCTTTGTAATCTTCCATCAATTTAATGATTAAATCCTTTATCTTTTTTGAAGTCACTAAAATATTGGTGGGTTGATTGTAGTACCATTTAGGCTCAGAATTCACCTATTCTTGAGGGTAAATATTTCTTGAGCATAGAGGAATGTATTGTTGGTTTTGAAAGTGCGATTTTTTAAATAGGCTTCACATAGGATTGTTATGTAATTTTGTACCCAAACATCAAAAGTGCAGTATAAGTATCATTGTTCTTATTTTGATGAATAGATTATAATTTTGATTGCGTGGTATCTTGTGAAAGCTTCTTGAAAGGGGAAATCGTTGATTTAGTAGATTCTTCGAGCTTTTTTTTGGTATCCAGGTAGGCTAGGTTTACCTTACTCATAGATTGAGTTAATTCTTAGTATAATTATAATATTATGCTAGGTAAGGGATGCTATTTAGGTATTGGAGGTATGATTGGTATAAATTGTATTATTTGGACTGTTTATCCTATTAAGAAATAGTAATTTAGGTGGGATTGGCTGAGTTACACATGATTTAGGTAGAATTTCTATCTAAGGACTAATTATGGCTTATTTAAAATATAGAAGTGAATTTAGATACCTTAGCCTAGTCGAGGTAGACAATGCCTTAGTACAGATTTTGGGGATTAGAAATGGGCCCTTTTGGTCCACTTTATGTAAAGATCCATGTTACCTCTTATAAACTTCTATACATATGTTATACCCTTTGGAATACTTATTTAGGAAGTTTGAGGAGATTGGATACATGATATTTATGTTAATTTTGTATTTGGGAGTTGGTGCTAATTTTGAGAAAAAATTGATGGGTTATTAATATTGAGTTCCAGTTTAAGTCCAGCAATTGATGATGATATTGATGGCATAACTTCTAGTTCAAGTCTAGAAAATTATATGTGACGATGATATTAAGTCTCTATTCGAGTCTGAAATTAGGAGTTATTTATAATATGATGCATAATGGTTGGATTCACGGTTATAGCTTGATAATAGCTAGATTTATAGAGCTTTAGTTATTTAATTCCCTTTGGTTACACTATCTGGGCTTATGGAGGACCGCATTGGATTGTTTACTTTTCTGTACATTCTGACCGATAGGGGCTAGTGTTGTATATTAATTATGCTTTTCTATTT
The DNA here is from genome assembly GCA_030864215.1 of Capsicum pubescens. Lineage (NCBI taxonomy): Eukaryota > Viridiplantae > Streptophyta > Magnoliopsida > Solanales > Solanaceae > Capsicum > Capsicum pubescens. The sequence goes on from CM061546.1 coordinate 189,555,448, forward strand.
TATATTTGTTCAGGTTATTTATTTACAGTATTGATGCTTATTTTCAGGTTTTCCCTGTTACCTTGACTTAGCTTATTTACCTTGTATATTATTTTATTTATATCATGATTTAACTTAGTCGGCTGATGATGCCTACTGAGTACCCATAGTTTTGGTATACATACTACTCTTCTTTACCTTTTAGGTTCAGAATCGAGTACTAGTGGCTGTCATTGATGTGAAAGTCATGCTGAGTTGATTTTGGATATAGAGTAAGCTCTCGGAATCTAACTTGCCCCTTTTTTCCTTTTATTATCTATGTCTAGTGTTTCACTATTTGAGACGGAATTGTATTTGACAATTTTAGTACTTATGTTCCTTTTGTAGTATCTCTCGTACTGATACTACTAGGTCGTGGGATGGTTGTTGATGTTTATTCTATACTTTGCACTATCCTTATTGCCTTATTATTTTCATAAGTCTTAAATTGTTGATTTCTGGCTTTTAGGCCATTTTCCCACAAATTCGCCCATTGCTTATAGCTTTGGGCTACGGTTTGGCTTACCTACTTACAAGATTTAGTAGGTGCCATCATGACTCGTAAAATGGTTCATGAAAAATTGGAACTTATTTAATCTATTTAGTAATACTAGAATTAGACTAGTGTCGAGAAAAAGTCCTTGTTGGATCGATACTTTGCTTTTAAAGGCTACTTCACTGCTTGAGAGACCACGTACTCTTACGTGTGCACTAGTATAGAAACAAGTTTTCATTATCTTCACATTTGTTTTATTTGCATAATCCAATATGTGAAACTAAATCCACGGTAGGTGGTGTCTCATCCCCCTCTAGAATCACTACCTCAGAGGACTGACCAACTGCCTTTTCCTTTTGTCTCCTTTTATTCTTCTTGTCTAAACCTCTTTTTAGTCTCCAAGCCTTCGCTCATCTCCTCAATGTTCAGGTTTTGAGTGCAAAGTTCAGTAACCAAGGATTCCACATCCACCGTAAGAGCTACCTGTAAAGGCATAGGTGGTGGTGGAGGAGGTTTTGTATCATCCCTCTTAGTAAGACCCTGAATATTTCCTTAAGTTTGGTCAGGTCTCCCTAATATCCATTAGATTTAATGCCTAAACTACATCAATCATAGCCATCATTTAGTTTTCAAACCGGTCTACTCATGTCTGCATTATCCTAACTACGCCTGAAATCTCATCACTAACATAGGATTGACCCCAACCTCTAACTTCTTGATACGAGCACCGTGTAGAAGCAGGCTTTGCATGATCTCTTTTAACTATGGAGTTGGAATCAATGTATAATTACCTAGAACTGATGGTCAACTATAAACAAATGTTGGTGGTGCAGACGAGGAAGAGGCATCGAAATAAGACATCTATAAGTCACTAGCTGGGGCACCCAAACCACATCTGGTATCTCAAGAGATCTTTCTGGGCAATTGGGTTGCGAATATCCTTTATGAATGCTATGTCAGCAACTTTACTTAGCTAAATCGCTCAACCCACTACACTAATAGTTGGGACCTGGGCACTCCTCGTCAACTGAGTAACAAGACATGGGAAGGGTAACATGGTGATAAAATAGATCACCTTGTCTCATGTCTCCTCTGTGATGGTCTGTAGGATGTTCAACTTTATTCTAGACATAAATGCAGCTACCAAGCAAGCATTGGTGACACCTAATGTATTGACGTTGGAGGTGGGTGTGATCCGGTGCCTTAATACTGGCCACCAAATTTTTATGGTTAACTTTAGAATGTGCTTCTAGATTGAGGCCCCGTTTATCCATGGGGAATTTACATTATTCGGTAATGTGGCCTGCCAACCACCTATAGTGCATAAATTTATCATCCATCCTCATCTTCACACTCTCTTCAGAGTAGAAGTCATGATCTAAAGTCTCCTTAGTATGCTCAAATACATCTTCGAATAAGGCTCTGGAGATAGCCTTAATATAGATATTGACCTCAGTGTCCCGAACTCATATAGTATCAAGTCTGAGATGCTTCTTCATGTCCTCCTTATCGAAGGATTCATATTATTTAGCATAGCTACGTATTTGGTGTAAAACTCATGCTCCAACTCCAGCACATAGTTTCATAGAGGTCTTATCATCAACCCTAACTCGTACTACTTAAATACCTAAACCTATGTGGGAACTTTTTGGATAAACTCTGGTAGGATCCCAAATTCTTCTTGAATTTACCAATTTTTGTTTCCGTTACTAAGACCTCATTAATTTAATAGTCCTTGGCGTTTCAGACTATTCAGCATCTTGAATCCATGCACCTTTGATTTAGAGCAGCAGCAGCACCCTCATGGGACTTTGGGCTAGACTCATTAGCTTTCTATAAAGGACTCTCTTCATCAACCTCATCATTGTGAACCCCTTGGTTCCTTCCTTCTTTAGAATAGGGATGGTTTATTGAGGCTGCAGTCTCGACCAAGTGCATAGATGTCGTGGTCTTTGCTTACTCCCTCTCTTTTTTCTTAACTACCACGGTCCAAAAATAGTGTTGTTCTTTGGTGGAACTGGTGGGTAAGTCCACCTCGGTCCCACTTAAGCTATTAGACTCATTATTTAAGGCAGAAGGTTTGTACTTGGGAGCCCACTTCTTGGAGATTTCCTTTTGTAGCTTTGTTTTGCCTTTTGTGCCATTATGCCTGCATGGCAAAAGGTTAGTATCCCTTTTTAAAAAGTTTGAATTAGTTTTAGTAATTTATTTGACAAGACTTCATATAATCATGCAATAAATGTACAATCGTACCTTTCTATTGTAGGAAAGGTTCCCCAATATTACTGGAAAGACAATCCTTTAGACAATAAAATTCTACGATCGTGCAATGAAGGTCCTATTGTACCTTTTAATCATAGGATCATCACTAAATTACAAAGGGTATTTGACATCGAACGAGAACATATCATAATCAAACCTAGATAGGACTATCATGGGATGTGCTTGTAGAATAAGAAATTATAAGGTCAGAACTGAGACCCCACAACGATCCAAACTAGACCGTACATAGATACCCGATCATAGGTTGTGTCGTGGAGTTCACTACACTTATTATATTTCAAACTAAGAATTTGACCATAATTTTTTTCTAATTCGACCCTTTATGTCGCCGAAATTACACCTCTTAAAAAGTATAACACGGTCGCTTATCATATATAGAAAAAATATGGTTGGGGTCGAACCCAAAGGGAGTAGAACAAAAATCGATCTGAATATTGCTAATGTAGATGGAAAGTGCAGAAAGTAAATGGGGGGTTTTTATAAGAACATTAGTAAAAGTAATAGTGTTGGTAAGTAAGGTTGTTATTAGTATGAGACGATCACATGGATTGAGTTCGCCCGACTTCTTAACTCCATAAACTTATCATGCTCGTCAAGCTATTTTGATACCTTGCATGCAGAATATAACAAGCTATGTATCACCTAATTGCCTCTCAACCTTTGTTTGGGTGAATTTCACTCTTCTTCTCTCAATCTCAGAGTATCGCATTACTTACCCTTGTCTTGTATCATAGATTAACTATATCCTCTCAGTCTCAAGTTAATTAGATGAAGGTTGGCATCTTCAAATTACTGTCATGATCTTTTTATCCTAATCTCAACCTCTCTCTTGAGTTAGTATTGAATACAAGTGGGTCCCTAATATTTGCAACCGTTAAAAAAACAATCAAAGTGAAGTCACTACTAGAAATTACCTCTATGGCTACGGTTCAAAAACCGCTGTGATAGATATAAAAACCATTGCCATAGAGGTACCGTAACAGTTTTATATGTGTTGCAAATATGAGCATTGTGATAGGTCTATCGCAACGACTTTTGTAATGGTTACAATAACCGTTACAATAGATACACCTATTGCAACGGTTTTTAAACTCCTATTGATATAGTTCATATTGTCTATTGAAATGGTTAAGAACCGTTGCAATAGATTATATTGCAAAGACAAAAAAGTATTGTAATAACCCTATTGCAACGATTCTTCACTACCTATGGCAACGGTTTTTGACACCTATTGCAATGGTTTTTGAATCTTTTGCAACATTATTTTTGCTACCTATTTCAATGGTTTTTGCCACCTATTGCAATAATTTTTGCCACTTGTTGCTCGGTTTTTGCCACCTATTTTTGCAGCTACTTCAAATACCAATTGATATATATATATATATAGAGAGAGAGAATTAAATTAATACGCAATTATATATACACATCACAACAAAATCTTTCATTAATAATAATCCAAATTAAAATATCCAACAAACTAGTAATCTAAATCCAAAAGCAATATAGTATCAAGTTCGAGTGACAGTAAGTTTCACAAAATTCAATATCAAAAAGATCGATACTAAAACATCTATCAACAATTCAAAAAATTTATCAAGATCAATTTCTTCATCACTTCTTTCTTCATCTCCTTTATCATTTTGGACACCTATAAAAAGAGAAAAAAATATCTCAATTAGCACTTAAATGACAACATATTTAATTTTCATTTAGAACATAGGAAGGACACCTACAAATAGACCATAAACAATATCAATAGCAAATGAATAAATTATTTATATGTTTACGTGGATTTCTTAACAATATTGGTCAAAGTTATTGGATTTCATTCTAATGGTCTATTGAATCTTTCATTTTATGGGTTGGCTTTCGTAAATACTTTATATTACAATGCTTATGATGTAATATTAAGGGGTCATCTCAGACCTTGGTTGGATTAGGGTTCCCGTCACGGCTAGGGCCTTAGTTTTCAGATCGTCACAGTACGTGACATTCCTCAAATTTGCAACCTTTGGAAATAAGGTAGCAGTTTCACCATCTGACTTTTCCATTATTGGTTTACTCAAATAAATCTTACCATGCTAATATTTGGAGATATGAGCATACAGTTTGAGCTGTTGGGGTAAAAGGCAGACTAATATATGAGTTGCTTTATGTCTGTATTTGAGTTTATATCGGCACATATATACAATAGACATGGAATTCATCCATATGCAAATGCAGTTCTATTTTAAGGATCTCTACACAGGAACAAAGCAAACACATATTTTCTGTGTATTCACTTTCACAAAAATAAAAATAAACCACCTAAATATTCTACAGAGGAAAGAAAACAAAATTGACAATGACAATAAATATAGTAAGTATAGTACTTAGTACCTGAGAAATGAGAATCTCACATCCTGTGCTCATTTTAGACAAATGTCCTAAGAGTTTGTGCAAGATTTAACTTAGTCAAATGTTTTTTGCTTAAAGATATCTCCAGGGGATCACATTTAGTAAGCAATGTAACAAGAAAGGCCCACGTCTCCGCTGCATATAAATTAAAACACCCATCTCAAATACCTGTCAAGTAACCATACATAACAATGAACAGTTTATATACCTGCAATGTATCTGGTTTAATCCTTGTTGTCTTCTCTCTAATTAATCTACAGAAATCAACAGACCTTTGGCCTTCTTCTAGAGATGATGCATTTAACAGCTTAATCCCTTCCTATTTTTTTTTAAATCTCAACTACAACTTACGATCACCTGTGTCGATGAATAACGTGTCATTTCTTAAATGGAAAGAGAGACTGGAAATATTGTCATGGCTTCAAGCATCGGTTGTATGTCATCAACCCTCCGGGTTGCCTCACCAAGATACGGGTCCAATTACTCTCCTGCATAATATATTTTTACAGAGGAAAAAGAAAATAATAAGCATAGCCTCAGAATTTTCTCTACACTTATTACTACTATTGATTCTCACTTTGTGTGTGAGAATTTAGAGAGAACAAGCAAACATTAAGGGGTCGTTTGGTTGAGTTTAACAAAAAAAAAGTTGTTGAATTTATTAACTTTTACATAATAAAAATTGAAATCACCGGCATTGCAGAGAGGAGCAACAACCCTTTAAACTTTCCTCTCTACTCTCTGCAACCCTCATTCCGTCTCTAAGCCTGGCTTTTTTCCTCTTATGCAGAAATTTTCATGATTTTTCAAACCTGCCACTTTTCCCTACTACAATAACAACAACAACAACCCAGTGTAACCTCACTCCTACATTGTAGAGATAAAAGGCTATTTTCAATAGACCCTCAACAAATCGAGGTCTATGTTGCTTAGACTTTCAAAATTATTACCACACTCGTGTCGAACATCGACATTCTTAAAGAGTCCGAGCTACATAAATTGAGGCTCAAATTTGTAATACTTATGATATAACAGTAGACACTGGAATCACTGCCATGGCTACAAGCACCGATTGCATGGTCACCTTTCCATCCGACTTGCCCCACTAAGATAGATTTTAAGTGACTATCTGTGCACAACATAGTTGGAGGATATAAATCTCAGTCTAAGTTTAAGTTAAAGGGAATATTTATGTATAATGTCTAAACTTTTTTACAACAAAAAGTGATATCACAGGCATTGCAAAGAGGAGCAACAACCGTTTGATTTTTTCACCTCTACTCTTTGCAAATCCTCATGCTTCGTTTCTGAGCTACACTTTTTTCCTTTTATTGAAAATTCTCATGTGATTATCGACCTTCAAATTTCCCAGCTACAACAACAGCCCAGTGTGATCTCACCCCTACTTTGTGGATGCAATGAGATTATTTCCAATGGACTATCAACAAATCAAACATTGAGGCTCAGATATGTAATACTTATAGAAAAAGAGACTGAAATCACCGACATTATAGAGAAAAGTAACAACCCTTTGAACTTTATCCTCTACTCTCTAAAACCCTCATTCTTAATTTTTGAGCTTCTTTCCTTTTAGGGGAAATTCTCATGTGTTTTTCAACCTACCAATTCCCCACCTACATTTATGAAAAATCTAACATTGAGGCTCAGATCTGTAATGCTTACAATACAGCAAGAGAGATAGGATCACCGCAATGGTTGCAAGCACCGGTTGCAAGCTCACCTACTATCCACGTTGCCCCACCAAGATATGGATCCAATCGCTCTCCTGCACTAATGAAATACTCAGATAAGAAAATAAGAAAATCAACATCACAACCCCATAATTTTTTCTACAATTATAATTACTACTACTACGACTACTAATTCTAACCTTGGGGTTGAGAGTTTGGAGAAAACAACCTAAGATTAATAGACATTTCGTTGAGTTTTTAACTAAATAAATGGCTATTGAATTATTCTTTTTCCATAGAAAAACCTGAAATCACATCTACTCTCTGCAACCCTTATTCTTCTTTACTTTTTGAGCTAAGATTTTTTCCTATTATGGGAAATTCTTGTGTTTTTTAACCTGCAAATATGCCAGCTACAATAATAACAACAACAACTAAAGTAACTCATTTTTACCTTGTGGAGATAACGAGGAGATTTTCAATAGACCCTTGTCTCGAATGACATGCATACTAGAATGTCCAACCTTTCTATGTCACAACCATGTGTCGTTGGTTGGCACAGTAGACAAGTTTGAGTAGAAAAGTCAGGATTATTAAGAACATAAATATTGTCAACACGTTCACCAATAAAAGATATGTCTCTTTTTTTTTATGTTTGATGGAGCGATTCTCAGCTTTGAAGGAGACTTTGAATCCTGTGTCACTCGATTGAAAGATGCTGAGTTGGTTATGTTTGAGTCCATCCACAAAGTATACTTTAATGAGTTCAGGAGGAGTTGAGCTTTACTGAGTTGACTCCAATGACACCATCTTTGGCGTTATCAGCAAATCTGACTGATCCTCATTTTATCCTCTTTAGATAATAAAAATTTTGTTTCTTTTTGGTCATATGTCTGGATTATCTATTGTTGATAACCCATATTTATTTCTTTTAGTTTTTCCAGATATGTCCCTACAAAACAAGAAGATCAATTTTTTTAGGTACCTAAGTAGTCTTAGGTCCTTGAGGGTTAGATGTATTTCCTTTGGGTCTCCAAACCCACACACCTTTAGAATTTTGTCTATAATTGTGTGATTTGTTCCCTTTCTTACCATAGGTATAATAGATTGGTCCTTAAAAAGAAAAAAGATGTGTTAGCTGACTCAAATGAACTTGATGCGGAACTTTATTTTGTTTTAAAAGAATTAGATCATATGGAACTGTGACATGGTGATTTATAATGTTGTTTAATTGCATTTTCACATCATCAAGTTCTCCTTTAAGTAAGTAAGTTTTGATTTAACATGATTCAAGTTTGATTTTCAAGTTACTTTGTTCCTCTTCAAGCTTTTGTTTAAATCAAGCTTCCCAGGTTTTCTTTTCTTAAGCAAGTTTATTGTATTCATCAATAACCTTTTGAAGCTCATCAGTAATCATATCAATATTTGTTTGAAGAATGTTACAATTATGACAGTTGTAGAGTCTTACCTCATTTGATTCACCTTTTACCATAAAGCACATGTTTGCGACTTTTGTTTCTTCTTCCATTTCATCTTAATCACTCTATACCCAAAGTTTTTATTTCTTCTGGATGATCTTATCCTCAACTCCTAACAATTTTGTTTAGTATGAACGGGCTTTCCACAGTAATAACAGGGATCATCATTCCTGGTGAATTCATTGTTTTTGAACCCTTGTGGTCTCAGTTTCCTTTCTTTTAAGATCTACCTTACTCTATAATTTATAAGAGATATACCCTCACTATTGTATTCTTCCATGGATTCTTCTTCTCCAGTTGTTAAAGCACTGAAGGCCATTGGTTTTTTCTTTTCTTCCTTGTTGTATCTGTTGATATAGTTTTGTTCATAGGCAATGAGATTACCTCATAGTTCTTATAGGTCATATTATGGAGATGTCCATCTTCTAGAATGGCAGCTTTGGTATCCCATGATTTTGGAAGGATTGTTACAAGTTTTTGAACTTGTAGATTATATGGATAGATCATCCCTAATGACTTTAGTTAACAAATAATTTTACTGAATCTAGCAAATGTTGATTTCACACTTTCATTGTCTTCCATCTTGAAGAGCTCGTACTCATAGACCAGAGCACTGATTTTTTCCTTTTTTATTTTGGTGGTTCCTTCATAAGTTACTTCTAATTTGTCCCACATTTCTTTTCTGGTTTCACAGGTTGGTATCTTGTCATATTCTTCACCACTAACTGCACAAAGACGTAAACTTATAGCTCTTGAATTCTGTTGAATTACCTCTTGTTGTTCCTTGGTAACTTTGAAGTTTTCAAGGTCTTCCACGTCACTACAACTTGCTTGTTCTTTTATTTTTCTTTGAGATCTAGAATGGGAATTGTTCCCTTCTTAATGACAACCCACGCCTGGAAATCATTTCATTAAACAAAGATTTTGAATCCATTCTTCAAATAGGAGTAGTATTGTCCTTTAAAATATGGTGGTCTTTGGAGGAATGACCATCTTGAAGATGAGCTCCTAGAATTTGTTAGTTAGGCATTGGATCTTTTCTCTCGTGTAGTTAAGAAATACTTTTAGTGAGACCTGCTATGATACTAATTGAAATTTAAGAGGGTGGCTGAATTGAAAAATTCCTTTGAGTCAACTGATAAACCTTCATAGTCGAATTACCTATAGATCAATATACTCAATAGAACAAGTTAGATTTAAATGAATAAGAAAGTAAATAAGTAATTTAAATAAAGACTCAAAGATTTACCCTGATTCAAAACACCAATGTTGTGCCTACTTCCAGTCCCCTTGGGTTTCAAAGTTTCCTTAGATCTTTTCACAGAGAATCAAAGTACCAGTGTAGTGAAGTTCTGAAGCTTATTTTGATTTACAATCTTGTGACATAACCTTAATCGGTATGACTAAGCTGACTCGATCTTACTTTTGTGTAACTATATTAAACTAAAAAGTACAAAGCTTTATGGAGACTAAGACTGAGACACAATAAGAATTTCTTTTGATGTTGTATAAGAGCTTCGAACTTTCGTCTTTTCATTTATACCCTTCAACTACTTCAACTTTTTTTCTTCATAAGGAAACCCAAGTGATTTCTTCTCAATCAAGGATTTGAATTGATTCCTTAATTTGGGGATTGCACCATATGGTATGTCTATATCATATCTGTCTATACGTGGTGTAGACTTCTTTTCAAAGCCATATATGTCTATATCAGATATTTCTTTGTAGATAGTGAGGTCATCTTTCCTTTTTGCTTTATCGTGAGAGATATTGTAGTGATTGACTCGTTAGTCACCTGCCTTATATTTAGGGATCTGATAAGATCCTTGATTGATGTTATTTCCAAGTTCAGCATCGACTCCTTTGTTAGTGGATGCTTATTTCCTTTTGTAAGATATTCTTGAAAATCCTAGCTTTATTCCTTAGGGATCCTTTTTTATGTGACTTTATATTCTGTACACCCTACAAGATATTTTTTATTAGTTTGTCATTATTAAAATATACTATGGGAATATGGGGCTAACAGTCTGTAACACCCCAATTTTCTGAATCGGAATGCTACACGGTGCTCATGACCCCAAAGGACCACAAGCTAACCCATGACTGATATCTATACCTGTACACTGCATAATATAACATGTAAATGTAGAAACATGTACTGAATGGGCATAAGGTTCAAATCTAAATAAACACCTGATAAGACAATGTCTGAAAATGGTATAACAATACCAAAACAAATCTGAAATAACTGTCTGACATGCTATAGTTTGGAAAACCTCTAAACTGTCTGAATAAGGAGTTGATGGGACATGTCCCCAACTAACTCCATCTAGAAACTGAACTAAAATACTAAATGAAGCAATAATCATATCATCCTCGAATGAGAAAGACTCACTGCAAACTTTGAACACTGGAATGCTACTGCTGATCTGGAGCTCGTGCCTCTAAACCTATGGTGTAACATAAGAGAAATCACCATAGAACAAATGCATCAGTATGTTTGACTGTATTGAGTATACAAGTGAGGTAGGCTAAATGCAAAGGGTTATATGTATGAACAATACTGACTGATATGAACGTGAGAATATATACATGCATACGTAACTGTAACTGAACTCGTAGTGATACTGACTACTGAGTCTGAATACTGACATCATAAGTGTACTGATACTGAGATACTGAATAGATGAACGACTATTTCTGATAGTTCGAATTATGAAGAACTAGTCTGATTGATTATCTAACAGTCCTGAAACTGAATACTGAGTATGTAAATCACTAATAAGTGAGAAACTGATACTGTATTACTAAATATTGAGGGGCTAGTACTATGTTACTGATACATGAATAACTGTATATGTCAGTTCTAATTATGAAGAGCTGGTCTGGTTGACTGTGTCTGACAATCCTGAAGCTAAATACTGATATCATGAATTTTGATAACTGATGTGACTGATAACATGAGTTCTAAGAACTAATATAATTGTTAGTATAAGTGACTGTATCTGACTATCCATAAATCTGAAGGAACTATCTGAGTTCTGTTCTATTTTTGAGTTGACTGTATCTGATAATCCTGAAATCTGAAGAACTATCTGTGTTCTTTTATCGAGACTAGGACTGAAACAGATATTTTGGGAAGTAGTTGTCTAACCGACATGCCCCAATAACATATATAGCTAAGTTATGGTCCAGTCTCTTCCCCAACTGGAGGGGTGTTAATACCGCGCCAATGGTAAGGACAGCTGTGAGTGATTCTTATCTGGCAGGTACTCAAATAAGAATGGTGGGAACCCTAAACTAACAGTTTAATCCACCTCATCAAACCTAATATGACAGGTTAAGATGTCTCAACCTATGCTGGTTACGTAGTTCTAGAACATAAGGATGACTGCTAAGAATCACACCCTGAACTGGAAGGTGAGTTCCCATCCTTGGGTTTACTCGGTGCTGAATTCTATTGCTATCTGAAGGACACTGAACTAAATAACTAAGATGAACTGAATAATTGAACTGAACTTATTAACTGAATTGATACTGATTAACTAGACTAATACTAGTGGTATTGTTTATTGGAGCTAAAATAAGTTTACTGGATTCTAATGACTGATGAAATGTACTGAGTTCTGAGGACTGGTTGAGAGTACTGAAGTTACTGAGATTAACTGTGAATACGGAGGTTTCTGAGGTTACTGAGCACTGAGATTACTGAGATTACTGGACTATTGAGATTACTGAGATTACTGAGTTTTCCTGAGTCATATGACTGACTGAATTCTATAGATCGTGTCTTGAATGAGAGTATCATGATAACATGACATGGCTCTAGGCACACAACTACATTTTTCAGGTACAAGTACCCTCAGTACTCGATGGAACGAAACTGACACAACTTGACTTTCTTGAGTACATGACCATCAATAACAATCCATAATACATGAGTGAGGGATTTCATGAAGTACATGGTCATCATAATATCTAACATGAATAGGAATGCTTATAATCAAGTCATAAATCTCATATTCTAATATCATGGGCATTCCGACAACATATACTATTCATAACAATGGCATGGAAACCATTTAAGCATAAAGGGATGGTAAACATGTAACATTTAGTTCATATTGTAATAATTTTGGGATAAATCATGTGATACTTCAAAATAATGATCTTGTTCATAGCATGGAAGGCATATAGACACACTATGAATCCATTCCCCAATCATCATGTACATTCCATTAACACATATATTGCACAACAATGACAAGTGAGCTCTTTGAACATAATAGACTAGCATGAATTTATCATATAGTTCACCCCTAAGTTATAATACATGATTTTATCATTCTAGGCATTTTATCAAACACCTTACATGCACAATATTGAGCATAGGTGTACTTAACAAATTTAGAAATTTTGAACCACCCAAATTCATGGGTTTCCAACTAACATGCCCATACACTTCATGGAAACACATTTAGATACCATCTTGAAACACAATTAACAACCATCAACATGAACATAATCACACAACAACATAAATATCATAATTTATTATTTAAAACACGGTTCTTGAGCTCCACGGATGAAAGGGATCCGTGGATGAACACTACACATACCTTATTTCTTAATTACATGAAGATTGATGGAGAGATTGCTTGAACTTGAATCTTCTATGAAAACCCTAGCTTGTGTTATTGAGAGGATTTTGAGATAAAGAATATGTTTTGGTGAAATAAGGGCTTAATTTCGTGTTTAGGCATTATATAAGGGTTGGAAAAGGACCATTTTGCCCCAAAAAATGGACTGTTTAACTCACCTGGACTACAACATGTGCGGCACAAACATTATCTCACACATTAGGGTAAGATTTTCACATATTATTGCACACATTAGGTTGTGCGTCACACACCTTATGGCATACTTTAGGTTGTGCGTCGCACACCTTACGTTAGGCGACGTACTCCACTTTGCAAAGTCATAACTTCTTGCTTGGATGTCGGATTTGGGCGAAATTGGTATCGTTGGAAATATAATTCAAAGAGATTTCATTTTATATATAGTATTCCCTCTAATTAAATATATACAAGGAGTTATAACCGATTAAAGTTGACCCAAGTTTTTATGCTCACTAAAACTTGGACGATAGGAAAGCTTTCAACTTGTACTTGAGTTAGGGAACCTCTATGATCTAAATTAATGCTAAAATAGATTCCCACACTACATAATTTATTAACACACAAAATTTACATAGGATTCGAGGCTTTTGAAACATCTACGCATAGGAATGACGGATTTTCATTCTAGTCCAAAAGGTGGGGTATTACACAGTCCCTAAGTTATGGGTTGGACAACCTTGCTTCTTTGAGGTTTTATTGGACCTCATTGTGGTGTTATATTTGATGAAATTTTACCTAGTGGAAGAACATTATTATTTGATATTAGAAAAAGTAAGGAAAAATCAAGAAAAATGGAAAAAAATTATTTAAACGGCTAGGTCACCCTACGAGTCACACTACGAGTCATTTCAAGAGGCTACGAGTCTTTATGACAGTCGAATGGTGTGATGTCCTATAGTAAAGGTGTAATGGTGATCCTACGAGTCCCCCCAATGAATTGTTAGTTCACTTAATGCCTCTTAAGGTGACCAAAATAATTTTTAAAGTGTCATGCATGTCCAATCACTACGAGTCAGGATACGAGTCATAAAGTGAGGTAATAACTCATAGAGCGAGTCATAGGGTTATCAAAAGACTTTTATATTTAACCAATCTATGTTAAAAATTTATACAAGTCAGACAATGACTCGTTAGGTCAGCCTACAATTAATAACGTGTCTCGTTGCGACTGTTAACATAAAGGGTTATGGATACTCAGTGTTCAACCAAGTTTCACAAGGGTACTCAGATTTCCCCTTTAGCCCTGTTATTACATACGATCCACACCTTAAATTATTACCTACTTAATTTCTACTCCAATTATATGTGAATACCATGATTTCACATGAACTTTAGCAATTAGTCTAAATTGTAGGAAAGTTTTACGAAGATATCCAAAAAACCATTTATGTAACATTACATGACCAAGATTTAGTAAATTAGATTAGCATACTTACTTCAAATAAAAAAATGGTTGGATGCTTTACTTCACTTAGCCTTGTTCTTGAGGAGATGAGAATTTTAATTTCTTTATGAGTAGTTATAATTCTAAATTGGGTGACTTAAGGAGATGAGAAGTCTATTGGTAGTGGGAGAGATGGTTATGGAAGATGGAGGAAGTTATGTACATTGATAAATGGAAAAGGGATCCTTTGGGTTTCAATTGTCCTTTTATTTCACGAGAGTCGGGTTGGTTCAGCTAGGTAGCTCTGTGACCTTTCCCACGGATCACGACTCTTGGTAACGACTCGTATATAGTGGCTACGAGTCTTTATCTCCCTTTGTTTAGTATGAAGACCTACCTTGGTATCTATTCCTTATGACTTAAGGTGTCGAGTCGTCGTCACAGACAATGATGCATTCTAAGAGTCGTAGGGACTCCAGAGACCACTTACCTAGTTCCCTTAACTTTGGCTCTCACTGAAAAATCTGATGATGAGTCGTAGGGTGTTTGTACAACTCGTAGGGTGCCTTATTGGAACCTAGGCACCAGATTTTTTTCTGAGTTTTTCCTGCATAGTGCAACCCTGTAATTTTACACACAAATTACTCTATAACTTAATTAAGTACAAATTATGGGTTGCCTCCCATGCAACGGGTGATTTAACGTCGCAGCACGACAATGCTATCTTGGGTACTTAGACTTCACGAACAATCCCATGGGTTGCCACCAATGCCTAATTTAATGTCATAGCATAACTCATCTTCCTTGGCTACTCAGACTTCGCCAAGGCTAACATCCTCACACAATTTCACTTCCTCCATGCTTTCAATGTAATTCTTGACACATTCTCGTTCACCTTGAATGGGGAATCATCATATATAATTTTATCTTAATATACCACGTGGAAATATTCTAACCATGGTAATTATCCAAACCACCTAGACTTAAGCTTGCCAGGGAACAAGAAAAGTCTTGAATTATACAATAAGGCCACCTCACTGTGTTGGAATACATTTTTCTCAATCTTCTTGTCATTGTAAAACTTTATCATCTCCTTCTACAAGGCTAAACTTTCATAATCACAAATCTAAAATTCATCTAAGTTATTCATTTTATCCATTCTCAAGTGGGTGGCATCACTCCACTAAAAATTTAGCTTCTTCAATGCCCATAGTGCCTTATGCTCAAGTTCAATGGGCAAGTTCCATGCCTTTTTGTACATAAGATAATAAGGAAATACACCTATAGGGGTTTTGTAAGTTGTCTAATAGGCCCAAAGTGCATCATCTAACTTCCTCGACTAGTCATCTGATTGCCATTCATAATCTTCTCCAAAATGGACTCTATCTCACGATTAGAGACCTCAACTTGCCTACATGTCTGTGAATGGTAAGGTGTTTCCACCTTGTGTTTAACACCAAATATATCAAGTAGGGCCATGAATAGATAATTGCAGAAATGGAACCCACCATCAATAATTATAGCACGTGGAGTATTAAATGGAGAGAAATATTCTTGTTCAAAAACGTTGTGACACTTTCATCCTCATTATTTGGAAGCGCAACAACTTCCACCAACTTAGATACATAGTCGAATACCACCAAAATATTCTTTATGCCATGAGAACTCACAGATAGACCCACAAAATCAATTCTCCATACATTAAACAGCTCAAACTCAAGAATAGGTGGCATGGAGAGCTTATGCTTCTGCGAGATATTTCCTTTCACTAGCATTAGTCACATGTCCAAGCATAGTGATGTATATCGTTATAAATCATAGGCCAATAGTAACTACACTGTAAAATTTTGTGGTTGTATGAGTACCTTCATGGTGACCCCCAACTGGAATTGAATGACAGGCCTCAAGCATGCTCATCATCTTAACTTCTGGAATACACCTCAGAATCACACCATCCACACACGCCCAAAATAAGTAAGGCTCATCCCAAAAGATATTTCATACCTGATGTATAAATCATTTTCACTACTGAAATGACAAGTCTTTTGGGATGAGGTCAATTTCCAAGTTATCGACAAAATTAGCAAACTGGGGGATTAATTCTTATGGTGCTGACAAGACACGCTCATCTTGAGAATCATCATAAATCATAAGCTCATCCCCTAATTTAATTGTTACCTCCTCTTTTAGGTGAGATAAATAGCTTATTTTTCATGCCCTTTTGGTCCATCGCCTAAAATTCAAACTCTTGCAGTAATAGTACCCATCCAATCAATCTGGGCTTAGGATCGTTATTTTCCATAAGGTACTTAAAAGCTGCATAATCAGTATGCATAATGACTTTGGTCCCAATTAAATAGGACATAAATTTCTCAATAAAAAACACCACCGCAAGTAGTTCTTGTTCAGTAATCATGTAATTTTTCTAAGAGGGGTTGAGTGCTTTGCTGCTATTATAGATGGGATAAAGTATCTTCTCATGTATTTTCCTAGTAAAGATCCTAAGGCCACACCACTGGTATCACACATTACTTGAAATGGAGGGATTCACTCTGGAGACACAATGATAGGAGCATACATCAACCTGTCTTTTAGGCACTCAAAGGCCATGAGACAAGCATCATCAAACACAAAATACACATCCTTCTCTAATAACTTGAACAATGGATTTGCAATCTTAGAGAAGTTCTTAATGAAAATCCTAAAACCTTTCATGAACAAAAAAATCTGAATATCTTTCACAAAAATAGGTGGAGGTGATTTTTAAATCACCTTAATTTTAGCCCCATCGACCTCTATTCCCTTCTTCAGAATCTTGTGCCCAAGTAGTATGCCCTATTTAACCATAATCTGACACTTCTCCCAATTTAGAACCAAATTACACTCCTCACATCTATAAAGCACATTAGCCAAGTAAGCAAAAAATTTATCTAAAGAGTCACCCATAACCAAGAAATCATCCATAAATACCTCTATAGTATCCTCCACTATATCAAAAAAGTTAGACATCATATAACACTAAAAGATGGTGGGAGCATTACAAAGTCTGAAAG
Source organism: Capsicum pubescens (assembly GCA_030864215.1). NCBI lineage: Eukaryota > Viridiplantae > Streptophyta > Magnoliopsida > Solanales > Solanaceae > Capsicum > Capsicum pubescens. The sequence goes on from CM061546.1 coordinate 189,572,927, forward strand.
GCATCCTCTTAAATGTGACCTTACCACTGGAAATGTGAAAGTTTTTTTCTCATTGTCCTCGGGGGAAATAGAAATCTAATTGTACCCCAAATAATCATCAAGAAAACAATACAATCCTCTACTTATAAGACAGTCTAACATCTGATCCATGAATGGCATAGGAAAGTGATCCTTTTGCATCCAAGTATTCAACTTTAGATAATTCATACAAACTTTACATCTCGTAACTAGTGTCACGGGCACTAAATCATTCTTCTCATTAGGGATCGTAGATATCCCACCCTTTTTCAACATACATTGAATCGAGCTCACCTATTTGTTATCGGTAAAAGGGTATACCACACATATATCTAACCACTTTATGATATCCTTATTCACCATCTCTTGCATAGGTGGATTCAGATAATGCGGATACTTAATTATATACATACACTCCTATTCTAACTAAATCTTATAAGTGGCAATTCCGGGTAAAATCTCAATAATATCTGTAATAGTCTATCCAATGGCTCGTTTAACCCTTTACAATAGTAGAATCAATGTCTCAACCTGTGTATCTACTAAATCTATAACAATGATAACCAGTAAGGTATTATTGCCTGATATTGCCTAAAACTACACCTCAATCAGAAGTATAATATGGTCGATACAAATATAATAACTCAACATGGTTGGGGTCGATCCCATAGGGAAAATATGAGTAGCTGCTTGACTTGATTTAATCCTCGAGTAGCGCAGGAAAGTAACTGGGAGGATTTTGTTATCACTAGGAAAGAGTAACCAATTCTTGAGTGCTTTTGTATTGTAATCAATAGGAGATGAATGCTAGGTCTGTGTTCCCCCTGATTTCTCAACTCCATAGACTTCTTGTGATCAACCCACTATTCAATTGTTCTATATGTAAGGATTACAATATATGTATTATCAGCCGCCTTTTCAGTGCGAAGATAAATTTCACCCTTAGACTTGGTTATTATCGCTGGGTGTTTTCTAATTTTCCCTTGCTATAGACTCAATTCACTTGATCCTTGGTTATCGAATAAAAAGATAAGATGGAATGCGGGGACTATAAGGTGGAGGTAGAAATCCCAAATTACTGTTCTAATCTTCTTTTCCAAATCACAAGCTTCTTGGTTATTAAATGAATGAAAATACAGGCTTTTATCTTAAGATGTTGAAGTTACTTGAAATCAATTATAGTGAAGAAGAGTTAGGATACATGCATAAACCCTAGAACAGATGTGTGTCACACTTTCTCTATGTAGCTAATCCGCCAGGGTTCCCACAACCCTAGCTAAGGTGATTAGCCGCTCATGTTTGTGCAAGAAACCATGATTATCAATGAAGAAAACATAAAATTAATTGCACAAGAATAAGATGAATAAACTCCAAAGTCTTTAATTGAATAAAACCCTCAAAATCTCAAGAACAATTTTAAAAGTATGTAATAATATGTAATTATGTATAAATGAATGTTACTACGCGTAAACTAATAAAAGATAAACCCTAGGGTATTTATAGTATCTCAAAATAGCATAAAAATCCTATTAAAAATAGGAAAGGTAAAGTTAAGTCAGCAGTTGGTATGACTCGATCTTCACTTATATCCTCAGCTTATGAGTCGTACCCTGCCTTGTCATAACCATTCCAATGCCTAATCTTTACACGGATTCAATTCTATGTTCAGCTTATGAATTTGTATTATGATTCGTAACTACGTATATGACTCGTGTCCTTGATCTGTATCCACCTGAGACTTCAGTATTTTTCATTCCTGAACATTAGTTTGTATACGACATCCCTATACGAGTTGGACTTAGACTTCTGACTCGTTTCCTTCTGATAATTTAATTCCTGGATAGTATCTTGGAATTTGATATGCTCACAACTTTAAAATATGACTTATATCCTAGCTTATGATAGGGATACTTAAGTCGTATCTTCCTCATACTTGTTGTCTCAATTTGGCTTTTGGTTCTGTTTCTCATACGATTCAGCATACGAGTCATATTGAATGGTTATGACTCAAGGGTTTACTCGTATACTAATTGGAGTTGGTATTTTCAGGTCTTTTTCTCCTCTTTCCATTCAAATAATGTTACAAACTTGTTTTACCTGCAATTCACAACAAAGTATATTATATCTAACAAAAATATCCTAAGTTCATTCATAAATTCATGGTTTTAGGTATCGAAAGTGTTGTGTTTCCATACCACATCAACACCCTCAACGTTGACTTTTGCATGTCCTCAGGAAAACAAAACCAAATACTATTTCCTAACCCAGAGACAATGCTTAAAATAGGAAGATCTCAAACAACTCCTGGCTGTGATTTTGTATTCAATTCTAAATCTTATCGCTCCCCTCTAAATTTTTAACTTCTCAACTTATACGTGTGCATAGAAATTCCTCACATGTATAAATATGTAATAATCCGATGATCGCATTACAATAGCAATAGACACTTGGGTATATACATGTTTTACATTCATCAAATAATCTAGCAACCTAGCAATATAACCCATGTGCACTCATAGTAAAAAAATCCTATTTACTCCTCATGGATAGACTCATCTATTCAGGGATATACAAATGACTCTATGGAACACAAAGAAGTATCACTGGTGTGCATAATATACCATAAGGTTGTCTGTATGTTCCTCTCCTAAGTTGTCAAATAGTCACAGTAGGATCATTATAGGGCTTTATTTGGCTTGTAATGTAGGCTTGGGGCTGGTATGATACGCTTGGATTTTTAATGTGACTAAGCCTCCTAGACACTACGCTCTTTTCAGGGGTCCACTATTGTTGCCTTCTTTTATTTCCACCCTTATGTAATTTTGCTTCAGATTACATTCTACTTGGGCAAGATGTTACTTTCCAGCACTTATAATTATTTAATTTTTCTGTACCTTGTACATTTCTTTATTTTCTTTACATCACACCTGCCCATATTACAATCAATTTCCTTGTATGAACCTTTATTCATTTGAGCTTTTCTCTTATGCACCTCTATAATATCCACTCTCAACTTAGGCGATTTGCCTGAGTTGAGGTGCACAGTATCCCTAGGAGAACCAGGGCCAAAAAGGTTTATTGTAAGTTAAACGGGAAGGTGATAGGTGTAACAACAAAAATTGGTCTATTTAAGCTCAAATATTTGGATCAAGTGGATTTGTTAATTTGGTTCGGGCCTTTTAGGCTTAACTAGACTCAAACAAAAATGGCCTATGATCATCTCCTACCTAACCATCCTAATACCTAGGAAAAAGCAACTGGGCAAGTTCTAGATTCCAACACAACCGGGTACTAAGTAATCCTTACACGCACACTTTTTATAGGGTTGTATTACTAAGTACTAGTTGTCAAATTATGCTACAATTTTTGTCTCGAACTGTACTATCCCTAATCCTAATGTCATTATCAAATACTCAATAGTCCCACACTACTATATAAATTACGTAATTTCATAAAACAAAGATTTTGAGGGAGCAATATATTTTTAATTTTTTTCAACACAGTTCACACCACTTTTCACAATCTCATTTCAGACATCAGCACAAAATTAACAGTGTTTCATCAATCATAAAACAAACATCGAAATCAGAGTAAAAAATCTTTAAATACATCCCAACTTTTCAAAAATTAATAAAAATTATCATCAAAATTCAAAAATATCCACTACCATCGGAGCGCTGATCTACTCCCTATCTCAGCTGCTATCCTTAAACATGCAAGTCATAACAAACTTTCAGTTTTAGCTATATTTGAAAAAAATTCAAACTGCTCCCAAAATTTTTTGGTACCCCCACCCCAACTTGAAAACCTTACACTGTTCCCAGTTTTAAAAATATAACAAGAGTAGGGATAAAAATCATAGGTAGGCGGTCAAGACACCGGAGTATCAACACTAGAATGTGGGCCCTCAAAATGGGTCCCACTCTATTCAGCACTGTTCGAACTGGGACTGTATCATCAATAGGTGTGGGCAAAATATCAACTCCCTCAGCATCCAAAACTGGAGCTCTCAAACCATCAGCTATCGTAGCCATCTCTCAGACTCATGCCTTACAGTCTTGCTCATCCTGGATCCTATTAATTTTGGCCTTTTTCTTCACAGATTTGCTTTTTTTTTATCTCTATTTTCTCTTCTCTATTCCTTGGTCTGCTTAGTATGCTCATCCACGGGTAATACCTAAATTTTAGAACATCGACTGTGGGAATTACAGTCTCTATAATAGGCTCAATAACTATTGGTCTTTCATACAACTTTGTGACCATCTTTTTCATCTCTGAGATCTCGTCTTTAACGTCAGCAACATTAGGAACCTGTACACTACCTAACTACCAAGTAATACTCAACTCAAATGCATCTAATAACTCTTAGATGCGCCTATCCTGTGCCTCAAACTACCAAGTCATCTAGCATTTTACTCCACCCTGTATATGACTTACTTTCGAAGTCAATGTTGTTAACTGGGTCACCACCTCTATCCATGTGGCTTAAGTAATCAATATAACCCTAAGTGTCATACCCCATGGCCTAGGTGGCACTGACTGGACTAGTGGTGGGGCTCTGGAAGTACCCACTGCATCTGTGTGTGCATTCTTAGTTCGTGCACCTGTCTCGGTGGCCTCAACAAAGACAACAACATCTGTCTGATAACCTTGCAGGAATAGTCCTTTCATAGCATCCATTGCCTGCCTCATAGGCCTCTCTTATGTCATCAATGCTCGGGATCTCCAGTACTCTTGCAACTAAACATATTTGCATGATCATGCAGGGGTAGGCTAGCAATGCCTTCTGCTCCTCTATATCCCTATCTCTCATCTCTCAGGATAAGAACTCACCAACGTTAAATGCATACCCAAGTGTAAAGCATGCTATCATCACATCCCGGAATGGTCTCAATACATGATCCCCTGTAGTTGGACATAGCTTGTAATGATCTATAGTCCACCAAGCCTTACCGATAAAGTTAAGGGTACCCTTGTTTATGTGTTGAGACTCTCCAATACCACCTGTAACTTAAGTAGTATGATCACCATATGCAGTTATCCTCTCGATTATCCATCTGAACATTGCCATCTTATCCTCAGTACCCAACGTCCGGTTAGTGATCTTTCTCATTTTAGCCATTTTACAATCCATTTTAGTTATGCTGAAAAGGGCCTTCTATGTCGAACGATACAAAATTAATCCAATAGTTTGGGGTGATATATCAACCCAAACTCTATAAATCATTAGAGAGGTAATAGTTTCACCTCCCTTTGACAGCATGCCCTGTGTTTGTTGGCTCATCAACTCACCCTTATATATGGAATAGAACTTATAGACAAGGAACTTACTGTATCCTCCTGGAACTCTCATCATCCATTTGAACCATAATTTCTTAACCGTTCTACAAAATCGGGCAATTCTGGCATACCCATAGTAGTCATCCGTCTCTCTTCGTACAATACTCTCTTAATCTTTCCTCTAAGTAACTGAGACAACCCTATGTTAAATATTGATTGTATGTTGGGGTAACTCCATCATTATACAATGGGCATCGGAGCAGCGTCCAGTGCGAGTAGAGGTTCTTGTCTGTCTATTAAAGTGGCCTCTATCTTGGGATCCCGACCATTTTATGAACTCTCTTCTGCTAAACTGGATTCAGCTTTATCATCATCATCCTCATCTTTATCATCCAAAAGGTGTGGGGTGTGTGAAGGAAAGATAGTTGGATTCTTTCTCCTCAGACCCTTTAGTGGTGTATCAGAATTTTGGTGAACTGCTTTCTTCCCCTTAGCTTTGGCTGGTGCCTTGACTTTTTGAGAACCTTTCTTGGATGAGGTTCTGGTATATTCTTCCCCCACTACTTTAAAAGATGGTTTAAGATTTGGAGAAGCTTGTTTTCTTACTCTCCATCGGTGCTTTGTTATTCCTCTTATTGTCCACGGTTTTGGATGGGAAAGTAGTCTTTGGAGGTATATTTCCTTCAAATACACTAAATTTAGTAACTAAGTAAAGAAAGGAAAAGGAAAATTAAAAACTAAAGTTCAATATCCCTTTCTGGTTTAGGTACGAAAGGTGGTTACTGGTCGTATCTACTGTATATGACTCATATACTTGAGTCGTATCCTAAAAAGTGTCAAATCATTATCCACGGGTCATCTTACGACTCCTCCTTACCAGTTGTATTGTTAGGTTACGACTCGTGACCAATAGTCGTAAGTTGGTCAAATATTTTTGTTCGTTTATATTTCTTGCAAGGTGGGTACGATTAATGTGTACGAGTCATAAGTTCTGGATATGACTCATATAGTGGTTCCATATCCATTCTAGAACTTTGAATTTTTTAGATTTTCATGTTTTCAATGGGTATGAGTTCGATTACAACTCCCGCATCGATGGGTATGAGTCATAAGGAGTCTAGTATCCACTGCAACATGGAAGTTCAACTTTCAAAGTTTGACTCAGATGAAATTCCCAAACTACCCACTACTTTTATTTAGCTATATCAATTATTTTAAATAAATAAGCACGCAAATATCCTTTTTCTAAAACCTAGTTCATCCCCATTTTCAATTTTTAACACAAATATCTAAATTATGCTATCAAAAACTCAATATATGCATAAATTATACTTAACCCATGATTACCATAGAACATATTACTCAATTCTATTTGTAATGCAGTAGAAATTAGTTGAGAAACTTACTTGGTTAGTGTAGAATGGAGGATTTTGATTTTGGCTCTTAGTAACCTCAGATTCGAGCTAAAACTGCACCAAGTGATTGATTTGGAGTTGTTGGTACTTAGATTCAGCTGAAATAAACTTGATTTTCCAAACTGGATTTCAAAATTTTAGGTGGAAAATTGCAGGTACGAGTTAGATTTCTCGGGTTCCCTATCGGGTCTAAATTTCCCATTTAAATCAAAGGTCTGGGTAGGGTCAAACCCAAGAATTGACATAGTAAGTCGTGGTACGAATTTTCTATATGACTCCTACCCAGGCTTATGGGTCATTGCCTTGACTCTTATAGCCCTGGGATCTTACCTGGGTTCTGGAGTGGATACGACTCTTGGTCACGAACCATACCCAAGGGATATGACTCGTACCTTGAGTCGTATTTATTCCAGAACTTAATACCTGATTTTGATTTTTCTCTCAGGTCAATACGACTCATACTCACAAGTCGTACCATATAGATATGACTCGTAAAGTGTCTGTGTGATACCCTTTTATCTTCTCTAAATTTTTTTTTGCATTCTTTAGTCCTGCACATTAAACAAAAAAATTACTCTATAAATGAAATGTGTAAAAGAAAACATGGTTTTCCTCCCATGGAGTACTTGATATAACGTCGCGGCATGATGTGGTTAAGTTGGATACTCAAATTTCACCAACTAGCCTCATGGGTTGCCTCCTATGTAGCGATTAATTTAATGTCGAGGCACAACAAAATTTCCTTGATTACTCAAACTTCATCAAGGTAAATATCAACTATTTTATTCACCTCTTATGTATTTCCTATATAGTGCTTTACTTTGTGGCCGTTTACCTTGAATGGTTTTGAACCATCCTTCTGTAGTTCTAAGGAACCATAGTGTAGACATTTGAAACTATGAATGGGACATGCCATCTATACCTCATCTTTCCAGTAAACAAGTGAAGCCTGGAATTATATAGTAGCACTTGGTCACCTTTCTCAAATACACTCTTCTCGATCTTCTAGTCATGATACAACTTCATCTTCTTTTTGTAAATTGTTGAACTTTCATATGCCCGGAGTCAAAATTCATACAACTCATTGATGTTATTCAACCTAGACTTAGCTGCATCCTTCCACTCTAAATTTAGAATTTTCAATGCCCATAGTTCCTTGTGCTCAAGATCTATTGGTAAATGACAAGCTTTGCCATATGTTGTTGGGTGTATTTATGCATTCTAGCATTGCTATTCTAGTTTATTAAGCCTGGGTTTGAGGTCAATTCGTGTGCTTTATGTGTTGATAATAACATAAATAAGCATATAAGTGTTCAAGGATGTGATTACAGTGTTTAAAAGTTTTTTCCAACAAGTTATGAGTTTAAAACGATCAATTAGAATTTAGGTGAGAAAACTAGTTTACTAACTTGAGCTAGGTGTCATTCTAGTTATTCTCGGTCGATTCTAGTGTGTTAAATGAGTTCCATATGATTTTAATGTGTAAATATTTGTGGAACAACATGCTTAAAGTGTTCAAAATTCAATTAAAACGAGCCACGAGTAAACAATAACCATAAGCAAAAGTGATCAAGACTAGTACTTTGCTTGAGTTTCTAGGTTGTTGTTCTTGATGTGTTGTTGTATTGCGATCTAATCCACGGTATTTGATGATGTAAGATGCTTGTGGAGTCAATTATGGTGATATACAGATGTTGAATAAGCTGGAAATTAAAAGAAAAAAAATATCAAAGGCTTGGATAAAAGAAGGGACCCAAACACTTAACCAAAATTTGAGGAACAAATTCCAGTGATGGCACGTATATAAGCCCGCATTGCCTTCCTTGTAGCAGTGCACTAACGACCACATAGCATGCTAATTTCTTTGGTCTAAGGCAGGATAAGCTTGATTTGCAGTGGTGAAATGAAGCCCGCGAAGCCTTCTCATTTTAGGGTTCAATCTCATGCATTATTCTACTCCTACATGGCATAGGATTGGTCAACTATAAATGGCACACGTTATTCACATTGGAAGATACTTTTGGGTATCCTTTGAGGAATAAGGAGGCTGCTACACATTGTTCTTTAGGATTTTATTTTTATTTAGTTTCTTTCATGATTTGTATCATCAATCCAAGTAATTGGATTATGAATATTTCCATCGATAGATAAACTCCCTTTCTGGGGTTAAGTCCAAGATCATGACTACTTTTGTTTTGAATTAAGTTTGTTGAATTGATTTTAATTATGGTCGTTTGTTTATCCTTTTTTTTAAAACTATTTTAAGGACTATCTACACTTAGAATATATTCATTTTTGACCTTGTGATCTCGGAAGGGGGAATAGGAAGATAGAACATAGGGATAAGAAAGGTAAGGTTCGTAGTCTTTTATAAAATAAGGATTTCGAATTAGCATCTAGGACAGAGATGTAACTAAAAGCCTTACTTGATTCAAACATAGGATGATAGCTTTAAGAAATTGATTGGATTATTACATCCCCGCTTAACGATGTATTTGTAATGTACAAATTAGGTAAACAATTAGAGGTCGGGAGACCATGATCATGCAATTAACCCTTCAAATCATCAACCAAGATAAGCAGTCTAATGAATGAAATTCAATAACGTAGTATGATTGTTCGTAAGTCTTAAACCTGGATCTCTATCCATTGATTGTCAAAATTCATTACTTTTCTGCATTAGTTTAGTTTATTTTTAGTTTACAATTTTAAAAGTTTATTTTTGACTTTTTCTCAATCGTTAATCTAAAATTGTATAGTTTGTGAACACAAGTCCTTGTGAGATCGATATTCATCTTTCTTGAAAGTCACTATATTACTTGGTAGACCACGTGCACTTGGATGTTATCCTAGTTTTTGGTGCTGTTGTCGGGGACTTGTAAATAGGCAACTATCTTATTTTCAGTTTAGCTATATTAGTTGTACTTAGCTTAGTAATTTTTATTTTTAGTTTGTTTATTCCTTTCTATTTCTCATACTCTTCTAGAGATGTTAGTCTGGGATAGATGGTTTTCGAGGGATGATGATTCTTGTCATTTTTGTGGAGGACCCCACCATGAGGCTTTTAGTCCAAACTTTGATCCAAGCATTTGGAGGGGACCTTCTTGTTGCCGACCTGAGTAGAATACCACAAGTTGGTGTGTGGTTTGTGGAAGTATGTATAATTCTGCAGACATGTGTGAATTTAATCATGATTCAGTCATGTTTGTGGGCAATGGTCAAAAGATAATTGAGAAGATACCACTGCCAACATGTCACAGATGATAAGAAAAGAATAATATGAGAAGTATATTATCCAATCTGTGGAAAAAACATAAGAATCGCAGCCACTCAAGTGTCATCTTCCTTTTGAGACTATAACTGAGAATGTGAATATGCGTGAGGGTGTCGTGAATTGTGTAAATTTTGAAGTGAGATTTATTGGGCCTCACTCAAAGCACTTTTCAACATTATCTTAAGATGATATATTATTTGTAGAATCATCTGAAATAGTGGAAGAGTGTAAAGATAAGGAACAAGAATCCTATATTCTTAATTTTGCACAAGAAAGCCAACATGAAAACGTACCTCACTGTAAGGCCGAGTGGATAACCATGCACCATCGATTAATCGGTTCCTTAATATGTGTTCCACTCCCATATGAGAAAAGAAAAAAGATAGATGCAAAGTTGGGGGTAAAATTCATATATTCAAGGTGGAGGAAAAAGTTGATATGGGTCATACCGCGACACTAAATTAGGTATTTCTTGGGAGGCAACCCAAGTTAAACAGTTATGTTTTCTTTTTATTTTTTATCTTTTACTTCAAGTAGTCTTTGTTTTAGTTAAGTCACAGGTTGATGGGAAGTCTGAGTACTAAAAAACCTAAGCTAAGGAGCATAACAGAGACTAAGTGTGGGATCCTTGGACCCCCGTGATGTATAAAAATATTGGGTGTATTTATGCATTTTAGCGTTGCTATTCTAGATTATTAAGCCTTGGTTTGAGGACAATTCGTGTGATTTATGTGTTGATAATAATATAAATAAGCATATAAGTGTTCAAGGATGTGATTACAGTGTTTAAAAGTGTTTTCCAACAAGTTTGTGGTTTAAAACCGTCCGTTAGAATTTAGGTGAGAAAACTAGTATACTAGCTTGAGCTAGGTGTCATTCTAGTTGTTCTCGGTGGATTCTAGTGTGTTAAATTAGTTCCTTATTATTTGAATGTGTAAATATAAGTGGAACAATGTTTTTAAAGTGTGAAAATTTCAATTAAAATGATCCAACAGTCAACAATAACCATAAGCAAAAGTGATCAAGACTAGTACTTCGCTTGAGTTTCTAGCTTGTTTTTCTTGACGTATTGTTGTATTAATATCTAATCCATGGTGTTTGATGATGTAGGATACTTGTGGAGTCGATTATGGTGATATATGGATGTTGAACAATCTGGAAATTAAAGGGAAAACAACAAAAAAGTCTTGGATAAAAGAAGGGACCCGAACACTTAACCAAAATTTGAGAAGCAAATTCCAGTGAGGGAACGTAGATAATCCTGCGTCGCCTGCCTTATAGTAGTGCTCTAATTCCCACACAACCCATTAATTTCAGTGGTCTAAGGAAAGATGATCTTTATTTGCAGCGGTGCAATGAACCTGACAAAAACTGCTTATTTCGGGGCTCAATCTAATGCATTATTCTACTCCTACACGGCTTAGGATTGGTCAACTATAAATGGCACACGTTATTCACATTGGAAGATACTTTTGGACATCCTTGGAGGAATAGGTAGGTTGCTACACATCGTTCTTTAGGTTTTTATTTTTCTTTAGTTTCTTTCATGGTTTGTATCATCAATCCATGTAATTGGATAATGAACATTTCTATCGAGGGCTAAACTCCCTTTCCAGGGTTAAGGCCAAGATCATGACTATTTTAGTTTTAAATTAAGTTTGGTGAATTACTTAACATTATGGTTGTTTTTTTATCCTTGTTTTAACTATTTTAAGGATTAGCTACACTTAGAATATATTCATTGTCAAACTTGTGATCTTGGGAGGGAGAATAGGAAGATAGAACATGGGGATAAACAAGGTAAGGTTCGTAGTCATTTATAAAATAATGATTTCGAATTAGCATCTAAGACAGGGATGTACTTAGAATCCTTAATTGATCACAATGTAGGATGATAGCTTTAAGAACTTGATTAGATTATTACATCCCTGCTCAACGATGTATTTGTAATGTCCAAATTAGGTAAATAATTAGAGGTCGGGAGAGCATGATCATACGATAAACCCTACGAATCATCAACCAAGATAAGTAGTCTAACGAATGAAATTCAATAACGTAGTTTGATTGTTCAAAAGACTTAACCCTGGATCTTTATCCATTGATTGTCAAAAGTCACTACTTTTCTGCATTAGTTTAGTTGATTTTTAGTTTACAATTCTAAAACTTTATTTTTGACTTTTTCTCAATCGTTAAACTAGAATTGGATAGTTGACGAACTCAAGTCCCTATGGGGTTGATATTTATATTTCTTGAAGGCCACTATATTACTTGGTAGATCACGTACACTTGCGTGTGCTCTTGGGTAATTCCACCATACACAAGCTGCTGATTGGGTGAAGCACCTATGGGAGTTTTGTAAGCTGTACGGTAAGCCCATAATGCATCCTCTAACTTTTTCTCTCAATCATTTACAGTCTTTTCCAATATGGACTTGATTTTTCTATTAGACACTTCAACTTGTCCACTAGTTGTGTATGATAAGGTGTTGCCACCTTGTGATTCACTCCATATTTATCAAGAAGACTCTTGAATAGATATTTGCAAAAATGTGACCTTCCATCACTAAGAATCACGCGTGGCTACCAAATTGAGAAAAGATATTCTTTCTAAAAAATGTTGTGACACTCTTTGCTTCATTGTTAGGAAGCGCAATGTCTTCCTCCCATTTTGAAACATAATCAACTGCTACAAGAATGTATTTCATGCTTCACGAACTCACAAAAGGTCTCTTGAAATCTATGCCCCACACATCAAACTCTTCTAATTCTAAGATAGGGGTTATTGGTAGTTCATGTCTTCTAGTAATAGTACCTTGTCATTGACATTGAGGATAGGAGACAACATAGTCATGAGCATCTTTGTAGATTGTCAGCCAATATTAGATGCATTGTAGGATCTTATGAACTGTGCGGGCCCCTCCATTGTGACCCCCAATTGACGATGAATGACACGTCTCAAGTATGCTCATCAGCTCCACTTTAGGTGACATGCCCCGAACTTCAGTCCATGTTGTATGGGCACCTCAAGCACACATATACCGTAGGTCACCCCGTAACCCAACCTAAACACTTCATCATATCATAGGAGTCGAAGGAACTCCAATTCACAAGTTAAGATCGAGGAATAATATCATGTCAACTTTTGATTAATTGAAATAACTATGCCCAAGTTCACAGTTAATCACAACACCTCTATACAAAACCGAAGTCAATAAGTAAATAAACGTCGGGACAAGCCCCTGACTATACCCAAACCAAGTCTTAAAGAGACTAAGCCTAAAGATAGAGACTAAGAAATGAATGTCTTCTTGATGTAAGAAAGATCAACCCTTCAAGTCAATGAACGAACCGCTTCGATCTACTAATCACTGTATAGGAAAATAAGAAGGTGCTCCGAGCCCTACGTCGTATGGGGACGTAGCATTCGGAAACGATTAGAGGTTGGAAAGCTAGCATGTAACTCAAGGATAATATAAGTGGTAAGATACAACATCAATCAACAAAAATTCAATAAATATATATATATATATATATCACAATACAACACATTCATACACATATCCATACGTAAAGACATAACCTATGCTAGTCAAGATATCGAGGCTCGTCACCATTCTCAAGCATTGATTCATTAGACGTAAATTGGAGGACTACCAGCTTCTACACTTATAGATTCATCAAGCTTAATACTCCAAAGACTTTAGCCACATTCACATTCTCATTAGACCGAGGACTTTACCCATGTACACACATTAATTATGCTAAGGGATTTATCCACACACACCATCATTCAAAACAAGGGACTACAACCATACACATTCATCTAGGTAAGGGACTCTAACCTCATGCCCGTTTGTTAGATAAGGGACTCCAGCCATATGCCATATTTGGACTTCACCACAAGCCTCCTCATTAGGCGAGGTACTTTAACCTCAAGAGCTCTTCTTAAGCAACGGACTTTACTATACATTCACATTGGGCGAGGGACTTTAACTTCAAGATATATCATGGGGCAAGGGAGTTTGACATCAAGCCATCACATAAGGCAAGGGAATTTGACCTCAAGCCATAACAACCATCATTAGTTGACATTTGGGACTTTATCCTCTTGTCTATGCATCAACACACATTCTATACCATATTTAGGGACTTTAGCCACTTAGCCAATTCAACACTATACAAGACCTCATGGTCATTATGATAGCCTTCATTGCTCAACTATCTCAATAGGCCAATGCCTTCATTCAATCCGTCACACAATTCTTTTTATGGTCCTCAAGACACCCATATGACATTCACATTTCAATAGCATTCTCATGCCACACTTTAGTTCAACACACTATTTTAGTTCATCTTCATATTAAGGGACTTCAACTCCCTATTAGTCATTTATCATCAAACCTTACATGGCTTATAATACTCTTATCATAACATTTATCAAACATTCATACTCATTGGGCCATTATCCTAGTTCAACACATCATTAAAAAATGACTAGAAATTCACTTAGACTTTTTCACAAACATCTTTTGTGCATACTTATGACAATGTCATTTTCATGGTAGATATCATCAATACTAGGGTTACTCAAGACCCTCATGCTAAACAACATATAAAAATCATTCACATATGCAATCTACAATCAATAACATGTTTCAACACAAAAAATCATCATTATTCATTGTTAGGTAGTAAAATCCTTCAAAATGACCATGTACACTTACTAATTCAAGTGTGAAATACATGGGTTTAGAGTTATTTAAATAGGGTAAGAGATACATGCCTTAAATAAGATTACACACCAACAATCTGTACTCTTCCTCTTGCCACTAGATGAACACCTCAAAACACTAGCCTCCAATCTTGCATCCAAGAGCCTTTAGAGTGTTTAGGAGTGTTTGAGTCTTGTTAATGAAGACATAGGAGGCTACAATGCCTTATATAGTGAGAGGGTTTAGGATTTTAGGCATGGGAAATTACCAAAAGGTTCTTGGTTAAAATATGAAAAGCCCGCACGAGCAGGGGTACGACTCCCGTTTACAGTTCACTTGGAAATCGTGACCTAGGGTATGAGTGGTACCCTAACTCACACCCTAGGCTTCTCCTAGGTCAATGCAGTGCCCCAAAATATCATCCCGAGACACCACACGGTGCCCAAGGCTACACGTAGCCTCAAGATAACCCCTTAAGCCAAAACACTACCCTTGGGTTCTAACACAACAGCATACACACTATGCTAAGGATATATATATAAGTACATATCATATAACATCGCACATGGCACGGAATATCATTAGACTGTATATATATGGGATGTCTATACCCAAACCAACCCAACAATACACTAGTCTGACATAGCCTCTATACAGTAAAATCAATGAGCCATTGGGACAAACCCCCAACTGACTCAACAGACCAAAGGGATCACAAAACAATAGCACCAAAACTAGCAACTTGGTCCTTAAACCATGAGGACTCACCACTGAAGGAATGTAGATGCAGCACTCGGATATCACTGTCGCAGTTGCGGCTGAGTACCTGAACCTACATCATGGTAAGAATGTAGCCCATAGAGAAATATATGGGTCAGCACAAGATACGTACTGAGAATGTGGGGGCGCATGCAAATTATAAATAATATCATAAATTTTGTAAAAATGTACATACAGACCATGATGATACACCTGGCTTGAGTGACATTGAATCATGCAACTCAAAATATCTTAGATAGGAAATGTAGGAGAAAAACCTCATAAATCATTATAGATCATCATAGGCAACTTGACTTGCCACATCTAAACTCAGAGTGACTCGGTATTTCAATAAACATGACTCTTATGGACAGGGGAATTTCCTATAACCGACAATTCCACGTGAGTTACGTGGAATACCAATGTTTGAAACCCCCATTGGCTAGAGCGTCATACTCTTTGCCAGGGAGTACGACCTTAAAACTGCAATAATCACAATCGGGCTCTCTGGCCAATAATATTATCATTAAACAACCCTATGGTGGCATATAGGTTTGGGGAAATACCAAATTTTCCTCTCGGTGCTAAGTACTACTCCCCGACAAGCTCAGAATGCATTAGGAAATCCACCACAACATCACAAGGGTCTATCATAAAGACCAAATCAAATCTCCTTCTCATTTATCAAATTATATCAATTTGTGGATTCCTAACTCAACACATTTTAGCTCAAAACATTTTAATCTTCCTCAACATCAACAAGGTATCAATGCGTTGAACCATAACCGGCTCGACATTTGGACAAGGATATGAAGACTCAATACACAATATTTTCAACAATTTAACTCATCAAAACCATCCGGAAAATACCAAGACTCATTGCAACTTCAATATCAACATTTCTCAATTTGCCATCCAACTCTCATTTAAAGGTACTTGAGACATCAACCCATAGTAGGGATATAGAATTTCCAATATCAATTATAAATTCATAATAAGGAAATAGTGAAATAATAGTATAAATCAAGGCTTAACAAATTAAATCATCATACTCTCATAATCAAATGCTTTTTGGACATAATTCCATCTCAACATCATACACATATCGGATGACATAATCCCATAGCTCATGGATAATAATATAATATATAAAACCATATTTCCAATTCATGATAAAACATATAAAATCTCATGTCAATGTAATTCAATAAAAATACCGGGCGCAAGATCGAAAGGATAATCTTGTTCAAAGCCCCACATACCTAAAAATGGAAGATGAATATGAACTTCCGACTCTGGAACTTTATTCACAAAAATAAAGCGTGCTTCTCTAAGCCCTTAACATGATCAACTCGAATCCCAAATCAATTTGAAATTTCTACGGTTCAATCAAGAGACATAGAAGGATGATATTTGGAATAGTAGGGTTGGGATTTGAGCCTTAGGAAATTTTGGAGAAAATGAGCTATTGAATGCTCTTAATGGACTTAAATCCATGGTTTACCCAGATGGATTGGAGTGGAAATGACCAAAATACCCTTAAAATCAAATAATGTCAAATCTATCCTTTGGTGGACTGTTTTGATAGGCTGAAGTAGATCGACCATAACTTTTTGCTTCGATGTCCAAATTGGATGAAACCAATTTCATTGGAAAGAGGACTTTAAGAGATTTCTTTTGATATATAGTATCTCACCCAGATCATTATTTAAAAGGAGTTATGATTGTTTGAAGTTGACCCTGAAATTTGCCTAGCCTCAGTATTTTTTTCCTGCACATTTACTGTTCACCACTATTCACGGTTAGATCGGAATGATCATAACTCATCGCTCGAGTGTCCGTTTTGGATGATCCACATATCGTTGGAAATATTATTCAATGATATACGTGATGACGGATCGCATATCCAGAAATTCCCCACAAAAAAATTATTAATCATGATAAAGAATAGAATTCAACATATTTTCGTCCGAGATCTTAACGAAAATTTTTCTCGGGGCATCACATCATCTCCCCATTGGAAACATTCATCCTCGAATGTTGATAGGTAGGTCAAGAATACTATGAAAACTAGTATATAGAGAAAAATCATCTTGCCCAAGCATATACTCCATTCTAGATTTTTTTGGATATCGTATAAAATACACAAGCCAAGATAAACATAGCAATAAGGATTAAATCAAAAGAGAACGATACCTTTGACATGCTCAGGATTCGTAGGAAAGAGGTGGGGATATTTGGTGCACATATCCGCTTCGTCTTCCCAAGTAGCACTCTCCACGGATTGATTTCGCCAAAGCACTTTAACCAAAGAAACTTCCTTGTTTCTTAGCCTACGAACTTGAAAGTTAAAAACCTCAACCGGAATCTCTTCATATGAAAGACTATCTTGAATACCCGAGCTTTCGGAAGGATCAATCACAACAGAATATTTAATAGAATTCTTAAGCATAGAAACATGGAAAACCGTATGGACGTTAGATAACTCCGCGGGCAATTCAACCTTATACGCTACCTTCCCAATGCGATCCACAATCTTATAGGACCAATGTAACGGGGACTTAGTTTCCCTTTCTTCCCAAATCTCTTCACCCCTTTCATGGGTGAAACTTTCAAGTATAGTGAATTACCAACATCAAATTCAAGGTCTTTCCTCCATACATCTGTGTATGATTTTTGATGACTTTGGGCGATTTTCAACCTTTCCCGAATTAACTTAACCTTCTCCATGGACTCGAACACCATATCCGGTCCAGTCAGGGAATCCTCACCAACTTCGAACCAACCAATGGGTGATCTACACCTTCTACCATATAAAGCTTCAAACGAGGCCATTCCAATAGTAGCATAAAAATTGTTATTGTAAGCAAACTCGATTAATGCTAAGTGCTCATCCCAACTACCTTTAAAATCAAGCACACAAGCCCTCAACATATCTTCTAAATTCTGAATGGTCCGATCGTCTTGACCATCTGTTTGCGGATGGAAAGAAGAACTTAAACGAATTTGGGTACCGAGACCCTTCTGGAAAGATTTCCAAAATTGAGAGGTAAACTGAGTACCTCTATCAGAAATAATAGCCAAAGGGATTCCATGAAGTCTGACGAGTTCTCGAATATATATTCTAGCATAATCTTCAGCTGTATACGATGAATGCACAAGCAAGAAATGAGCTGATTTCGTCAGCCAATCTACGACAATCCAAATCGAATCATAATGGCGATGGGAAGGGGGCAAACCAACTATGAAGTCCATATTCACTTCTTCCCACTTCCAAGTAGGAATGCTAAAATCTTTCATCATGCCACTGGGCCTTTGATGCTCTATTTTAACCTGTTGACACGTGGAACACTTCACCACAAATTCTGCTATGTTCCTCTTCATAACGTTCCACCAATAGATTTCCCGCAAATCGTGGTACATCTTTGTAGCACCCGGATGGATGGAGTATCGCATACTATGCGCTTCCTCCATAATCCTCTGCTTCAAGTTATCAACATCAGGAACACATAATCTTTCTCGGAGTCTCAAAACGCCATCTGCCCCTTGAGAGAAAACCTCCACCTTTTGGTCTTTAACTGACTCTTTTAACCTGACCAAGGTAGGATCCCTGTCTTGCTTCTCCTTCACTTCCGAAACTAAAGAGGATTCAGAACCGCTTTGCACTCCTATACTACCCTCAACATCACCAAACAACCTAATCCCCAATCTAGCCAAACGATGTACCTCACGGGCCAACTCCTTCTTACCAATCTCCACATGTGCTACGCTACCCATGGACTTCCGACTAAGGGCATCTGCTACTACATTGGCCTTGCTCGGATGATATAGCACGCTCATATCATAATCTTTCATCAGTTCTAACCATCGTCTCTGCCTAAGATTCAACTCCTTTTGGGTGAATACATACTACAAGCTCTTATGGTCCATGAAGACGTCGACATGGACACCATACAAATAATGTCTCCAAATTTTCAAAGAAAAAATCACGGCAGTTAATTCAAGATCATAGGTAGGATAATTCTTCTCATGAGGCTTTAGCTGCCTGGAAGCATAATCTATAACCTTGCCCTTTTCCATTAATACACAACCCAAACCGACTCCAGAAGCATCGCAATACACTACAAAACCATCAACACCGTCAGGTAAAGTCAACACAGGGGCTTAAGTGAGTCGAGTCTTCAACTCCTGAAAACTCTTCTCACAAGATTCAGACCACAGGACCTTCATTTTCTTTTGGGTGAAACGGTTCATAGGAGATGCAATAGATGAAAACCATTTAACAAAATGATGATAATAACCAGCTAGACCCAGGAAACTCCGGATATCAGAAGGAGAAATAGGTCTAGGCCAACTCTTTATAGCCTCTATCTTTTGAGGATCAACTTTAATACCTTCGGAAGAAATAACATGACCCAAGAAGGCTACAGAGTTCAGCCAGAACTCACACTTACTGAACATAGCATACAACTGATGAGTTCGAAGAGTTTCCAACACGATTCGGAGATGATCTGTATGATCACCCTCACTTCGGGAGTAAATAAGAATATCATCAAGGAACACTATTACAAATAAATCTAGATATGGAGGGAATACACAGTTCATAAGATCCATGAAAGCTGCTGGAGCATTAGTTAACCCGAAAGACATCACTAGAAATTCAAAATGATCGTAACGGGTTCGAAAGGCTGTCTTGGGGATATCACATTCCCTAACCTTAAGTTGGTGATAACCGGATCTGAGGTCTATCTTTGAAAAGTAGCTCGCACCTTGCAATTGATCAAATAAATCATCAATTCGAGGAAGTAGATATTTATTCTTGATAGTAACCCTATTAAGTTGTCGGTAATCAATACACATCTGCAAAGAACTATCTTTCTTATGCACAAATAGGACAGGTACACCCCACGAGGACACACTAGGTCTGATAAAGCTTTTGTGTAAAAGATCTTTCAATTGCTCTTTCAACTCTTTAAGTTCCGCGGGAGCCATGCGATACAGAGAAATAGAAATAGGTTGAGTATCGGGAAAAAGGTCAATCCCAAACTGTATCTCTCTCTCAAGAGGTACTCCACGGAGATCTTCTGGAAAAATATCAAGAAACTCATTAACAACATTAATTGACTGAAGGGTCGGGGTTTCAGACTTAGTGTCTTTAACCCAAACCAAATGGTGGATGCAACCCTTGGAAATCAACTTCCTAGCTTTGAGATAGGATATGAAACGACCCTTAGGAATCACAGAACTCCCGGACCATTCGAGGACAGGTTCATCAGGAAACTGAAACTTGACCATACGAGCGCGACAATCAATAGACGCATAGCATGAGTGAAGCGAATCCATACCCAGAATGATATCAAAGTCAACCATATCTAGCTTAATCAAATCAGCATACATAACCCGATGAAAGACAGTAATATGACATTACTTATACACCCGCTTAGCAATGACAAACTCTCCTACCGGAGTAGAAACCAAAATAGGCTCAAAAATTAGTTCAGGATTTATTTCAAAATTTACAGGAACCAGAGGTGTCACATAAGCAAAACTTAAACCGGGGTCCATCAACACATAGGCATCAAAATAGAAAACACGGAGCATACCAGTGACAACATCGGGAGAGTCTTCCTGGTCCTAACGAGGTGGTATATCATTGAAATAATTCTAGCGTTGACCTCTAGCAATACTAGATGAAGCACCCTGAGAAGGAACTGGACGGGCTGCGGGAGGCGGTGCACTGGTAGCCTGACTCTGGGGACGGGCATCATGACTTCGCTGTCTAGCATACGGGCAGTCTCTAAGTATGTGGCCCAACTTTCCATAACCAAAACAGCCCCGCTGCCCTATATAACACTCCCCAAAATGCTTTTTACCATACTTAGCACATGAAGAAGGATGAAGTCGGTTGCTTACACTATCCTGAGACCTGGAAGGTACCGACTTATTCCCGAGCTCCTGCCTTCCCTGATATATATGAGCACTATCTGAGGAAGGCGCAGGTATAAATGGACATCTCTGAAACTGAGGGAAACTCCCTCTGGAGAATCTAGTTTGACCAGACCCCTGTTGCTCCGATCTGACTCTCTTAATCCCTCTTACTCTTTGTCTTTCCTTTATCTTGTCTGTCTCAATCTGTTAGGCGTGAATCATTAACCTAGGAAGATCAACCTCCCTATTGATCATAGAAGATCTACATTATTTCACTACATAACTCGACACCCCAGTTAGAAACTTGCTCATACTAGCCCTCGAGTGAGCCATCATATTGGGAGCGTACTTCGATAGCTGATTAAACTTAAGACAATACTCCTTAATCGACATGGAGCCTTGTCTCAAATTTATAAACTCCTCTATCTTAGCTTCCCGTAACTCAAGAGAAAAGAATCTATCCAAGAAAGTATGTTGGAACAATTGCCAAGTCACCGGAGCGGTATCTTTCTCTCTACCCTTATTCCACATCTGCACCCAGTCATACGCAATATCCTTCAACCGATAAGAAGCCAGCTCCATACTTTCTTCCTCGGTCACGTGCATAATCTGTGTAATTTTCTTCATTTCATCAACATACATCTGTGGGTCCTCACCTTCTCTCGACCCATGAAACTCTGGCGGATTCATCGATATAAAGTCACGAATTCATGCTGCTGCTAAATTATTTTCCTGCGGAGGTAGAGCGTTGGCCTGAGTATTGGTGGTAACTACCTAGGCTAGCATCTAAAAAGATGCCCAAAATTCGGTATGGGATACCATCTCATATAACGGATCAACGGGTTGAGGTTGGTTATTATTTCCGTGAGCTCGACGTGGAGGCATTTTCTGTCATAAGAACGCACGAATTAACAGAAGAAGGAAACAGTTGTAAGCATGATAGACTCTTGAAGAAAGAAAGAAACAACTTTTGCTAGAACGCCCCGCAGCCTCTTGATCATAGGTGTGGCGCGCTATACACCGATGCTCAAGACTCTACATAACGTGGATTGTCAGACTCCCTAGGACTATTCACAACCTTATGCTCTGATACCAAGTTTGTAACGCCCCGAAATATCATCCTGAGATGTCGCACGGTGCCCAACGCTAAACATAGCCTCAAGCTAACCCCTTAAGACAAAACACTACCCTTAGGTTCCAACACAAAAACATACATGCTACGCTAAGGATATATATATAAGTACATATCATATAACATCGCACATGGCACGGAATATCATTAGACTGTACATATATGGGATGTCTATACTGAAACCAACCCAACAATACACTAGTCTGACATAGCCTCCATACAGCAAAATCAACGAGCCATTGGGACAAACCCCCAACTGACTCAACAGACCAAAGGGATCACAAAACAACAACACCAAAACTAGAAACTTGGTCCTCGAACCATGAGGACTCACCACTGAAGAAACGTAGATGCGGCACTCGGATATCACTGTCGCGGCTGAGTACCTGAACCTACATCATGGTAAGAATATAACCCATAGAGAAATATATGGGTCAGCACAAGATACGTACTGAGTATGTGAGGGCGCATGCAAAATATAAATAATATCATAAATTTTGTAAAAATGTACATACGGACCATGATGATACACCTGGCTTGAGTGACATTGAATCATGCAACTCAAAATATCTTAGATAGGAAATGTAGGAGAAAAACCTCATAAATCATTATAGATCATCATAGGGAACTTGACTTACCACATCTAAACTCAGAGTGACTCGGTATTTCAATAAACATGACTCTTATGGACAGGGGAATTTCCTATAACCGACAATTCCACGTGAGTTACGTGGAATACCAATGTTTGAAACCCCCATTGGCTAGAGCGTCATACTCTTTGCCAGGGAGTACGACCTTAAAACTGCAATAATCACAATCGGGCTCTCTGGCCAATAATATTATCATTAAACAACCCTATGGTGGCATATAGGTTTGGGGAAATACCAAATTTTCCTCTCGGTGCTAAGTACTACTCCCCGACAAGCTCAGAATGCATTAGGAAATCCACCACAACATCACAAGGGTCTATCATAAAGACCAAATCAAATCTCCTTCTCATTTATCAAATTATATCAATTTGTGGATTCCTAACTCAACACATATTAGCTCAAAACATTTTAATCTTCCTCAACATCAACAAGGTATCAATGCGTTGAACCATAACCGGCTCGACATTTGGACAAGTATATGAAGACTCAATACACAATATTTTCAACAATTTAACTCATCAAAAAAATCCGGAAAATACCAAGACTCATTGCAACTTCAATATCAACATTTCTCAATTTGCCATCCAACTCTCATTTAAAGGTACTTGAGACATCAACCCATAGTAGGGATATAGAATTTCCAATATCAATTATAAATTCATAATAAGGAAATAGTGAAATAATAGTATAAATCAAGGCTTAACAAATTAAATCATCATACTCTCATAATCAAATGCTTTTTGGACATAATTCCATCTCAACATCATACACATATCGGATGACATAATCTCATAGCTCATGGATAATAATATAATATATAAAACCATATTTCCAATTCATGATAAAACATATAAAATCTCATGTCAATGTAATTCAATAAAAATACCGGGCGCAAGATCGAAAGGATAATCTTGTTCAAAGCCCCACAAACCTAAAAATGGAAGATGAATATGAACTTCCGACTCCGGAACTTTATTCACAAAAATAAAGGGTGCTTCTCTAAGCCCTTAACATGATCAACTCGAATCCCAAATCAATTTGAAATTTCTACGGTTCAATCAAGAGACATAGAAGGATGAAATTTGGAATAGTAGGGTTGGGATTTGAGCCTTAGGAAATTTTGGAGAAAATGAGCTATTGAATGCTCTTAATGGACTTAAATCCATGGTTTACCCGGATGGATTGGAGTGAAAATGACCAAAATACCCTTAAAATCAAATAATGTCAAATCTGTCCTTTGGTGGACTGTTTTGATAGGCTGAAGTAGATCGACCATAACTTTTTGCTTCGATGTCCAAATTGGATGAAACCAATTTCATTGGAAAGAGGACTTTAAGAGATTTCTTTTGATATATAGTATCTCACCCAGATCATTATTTACAAGGAGTTATGATTGTTTGAAGTTGACCCTGAAATTCGCCTAGCCTCAGTATTTTTTTCCTGCACATTTACTGTTCACCACTATTCACGGTTAGATCGGAATGATCATAACTCATCGCTCGAGTGTCTGTTTTGGATGATCCACATATCGTTGGAAACCTTATTCGATGCTATACGCGATGATGGGTTGCATATCCAAAAAATACACACAAAAAAATTATTAATCAAAATAAAGAACAAAATTCAACACATTTTCATCCGAGTTCTTAATGAAATTTTTTTCTGGGGCATCACAGTCAACCACTCTTGTTAGGGTACGACTGGACACCCTTGATTCGTATACAAAGGGTATGACTCATAACCTAACTCATATTGACCACCCGTAACAAAAACTGCCCATTTGGTTTTAGACATTACTCTATACGGTTGAGTAGTATACGACTCATATGCATTGGATATGACCAAGGATGATCTTGTTATATAGAAGTCATTATACAACCCTAAAATTATGTCTAGGGTAAAAAAGAGGAGATGGAGAAGGCTATGAGTCTTGACCAAGGGCACGACTCAAGCCCTTCAATCGTGAGCACTACAGAGACATCCAAAGTTGTTGTTCTTTCAAGGGTCCAAGGTGTCCCAATTCTCTCCAACTTTGATAGGTAAGTATATCTGCAAGTTAACACCTCAACACACACTAAATAAATCTTTACGAAAGTTAGAAACAACACACTAAAGGATACAAAACAACACACATATCATGATCACTACCAATAAACCAAAATTTTGCAAGACCACATTCTAGGTTGTTTCTTTGTCCCTT
Organism: Capsicum pubescens; assembly: GCA_030864215.1. Taxonomy (NCBI): domain Eukaryota; kingdom Viridiplantae; phylum Streptophyta; class Magnoliopsida; order Solanales; family Solanaceae; genus Capsicum; species Capsicum pubescens. The sequence continues at coordinate 189,598,294 of CM061546.1, forward strand.
ACTTAGGATCATTCGTCCGCGAATGATGGGTAAGGCAAGCTTGAACACAAGTCAACACTTTATCTCACATCACAACCACCCTTCGAACAAAATTAGGACCAAGCACACAACAACGGTACAACACAACACAACACAACACATATCGTGATCATTATCAATTAACCATTTCATTCCATTTGTCTTGGGACTCAAACCCATAACAACAAGTCACACATTATTTCACATTATTAGGAACTTTAATCCAAGGTCTAAAAAGACACCAATTATTTCACACATCGGGAACTTTAATACCTTATCTAACAAGGACATAAACCCAATCTTAATCATTGGAGACCTTACTCCATTGTCTATGAAATACATACATCAAGGCAAGGGGCTTAACATATACCTCCATCATAAGCTTCCGGAATGGGAAATAAATATGGATACTTGGACTTCACGTCCGCTTCCATCTCCCAAGTAGCTTTCTCAGACTATTGGTTCCTCCATAGAACCTTCACCAAAGCCACCTCTTCCATTCGCAATCGGTGAACTTGCCGATCCAAGATCCTCACCGAGACATCCTCATAGGACAAAGAGTCTGAGATAACAACATCTTCCAAGGGAACAACCAAGGAAGGATTACCCACATATTTCCACAACATAGACACATAGATAACCGAGTGAATGGAGTTCATAAGAGGAGGCAACTCCAACTCATAGGCAATATTGCCAACCCTTTACACAATAAAGTAGTGACTAACATACTGGGGACTAAGATTCCCCTTTTTACCCAACTGCAACACTCCCTTCATAGGAGACACTTTCAAGAATACCCATTTACCCATATTAAACTCTAAGTCCCTACGCCTCACATCTATATAGGACTTTTTGTAAATTTGAGTGGTTTTCAATCTATCACAAATCACCTTTACCTTCTATAAGGCTTGGTGAACTAAATCGAGCCCAAGAAACTTACCTTTGTCAACTTTGTACCACCCAATAGGAATCGACATCTCCTACCATACAATGCTTCGAAAGGCGCCATGCCAATACTAGAGTGGTAACTATTATTATAGGCCAACTCAATTAAAAGAAAATGTATATACCAATTACCACCATAATCAATTACACAAACCCGCAACATATCCTCTAAAGTTGGATAGTTCTCTCCACTTGACCATCTATTTACGGGTGGAAAGTGGTGCTAAGGCATACTTTAGTACCCAAAACATTTTAGAATGACTTCCAAAAGTGGGACAAAAATGGAAGACCATGATCTGAGATAATAGACAACGGAGCACCGTGCAACTTTATGATCTCTGCAAGATAAAATTTAGCATAATTCTCCGCCGAGAAATTAGTTCTCGTAGGCAAGAAATGGGTAGACTTGGTCATTCTATCAATGATGACCCAAATAGAATCTCATTGATTCCGGGATCTAGGAAGACCGTAATGAAATCTATATTAATAGACACCCACTTCCACTCAGGCAACATAATTTCTTGGTATAGCCTACCGGGCCTCAAGTGCTCAACCTTTACTTGTTGGCACACCATATACTTAGCCACATGGCTTGCAACATCATGCTTCATATTATTCCACCAATAGAACTTTCTAAGGTCATGATACATCTTAGTTTCATCGACATGAATAGCATAACGGGCTTCATAAGCCTCGACCATGACCCTTTCTCTCAATCCATCAATGTCGGGAATTCATAGCCTACCTTGGTACCTCAAGATACCATCACCACCAATCACAAAGTCCGGGGCTTTGTGTTGACCCATATTACCCTTTATCTTCATCAAGTCGGTGTCCAATACTTGCTTTTCCTTTATCTTTACAATAAGAGACGATTGAGATACCGGATGCACAAACACACCACCATCCTCAGAGTTCACAAGTCGAACTCCAAGATTTGACAAATGGAAAATATCTCTCACCAACTCTGACTTATCCTCATCAATATGAACCAAACTCCCCATAGATAATTTACTAAGAGCATCGGAAACTGCATTCGCCTTACCAGGATGGTAATAAAAACTTATATCATAGTCTTTCAATAGCTCAAGCCACCGTCTTTGTCAGAGATTCAACTCCTTTTGGGTACACACATATTGGAGGCTTTTATGATCGTAAAAGATATCAACATGAACACCATTAGTGGGGTAATTCTTTTCATGAACTTTCAATTGCCTAGAAGCATAGACCATCACCCTACCATGTTGCATCAACACACAACTAATACCAACACGAGAAGCATCATAATAAACCATAAAACCATCACTACGCTCTGGCAAGGTCAACACTGGAGCTGAGGTCAATTTGTCTTTCAACTTCTCAAAACTACCCTCATATGCATCGAACCACAAACACTTGCCCTTTTTTTGGGTCAATTTGTTCAACGAGGCATCTATGGTGGAAAAACTCTTCATAAACCTCATATAATAACTGGCTCGACCTAACAAGATCTGAATATCGGTTGGAGTCGTAGGTCTAGGACACTTCTTCACCATTGCAATCTTTTGGGGATCCACCATGATCCCTTCACTAGTGATGACATGACCAAGAAAAGCTATGGTTTCAACCAAAACTCGTATTTAGTTAACTTGGCATACAATCAATGTCCTTTAAGGTTCGTAATACAACACTGAGGTGATCTACATGATCCGCCTCACTCTTAGAATACACTAGGATATCATCAATGAAGACAATAACAAACATGTCCAAGAATGGACAAAAGACCATATTCATTAAATCCATGAATGTCGCCGAGGTATTAGTCAACCCAAAGGACATGACAAGAAACTTATAGTGACCATACCAGGTTCTAAAGGCAGTCTTAGGGATATCCGCATCCCTAATTTTAAGTTTATGATAACCCGATCTAAGATCAATCTTAGAAATATACTTCACACCATGATGTTGATCAAAAAAATCATTGATCCTAGGAAGAGAATATTTGTTCTTTTTGGTCACCTTGTTCATCTGACGATAATCAATGCACATACGAAGGGAACCATCCTTCTTGCGTACAAACAACATGGGAGCACCCAAAAAAGACACACTAGGCTGGATAAAACCCTTATCTAAGAGGCCTTTCAGCAACTCCTTAAGTTCTTTCAACTCTATTAGAGCCATTCTATAAGGAGGGATAAAGCTCAGACAAGTGTCCGGGAAAAATTCAATAACAAAATCAATTTCCCTATCGTGAGGAACACCAGGAAGATCATAGGGAAACACCTTGGGAAACTCATTTACCATGGGAAATGACACTAAAGAAGGCTCTTCTGAGTTAGAATCTTTAACTCAGACCAAATGATACATACACCCCCTTTGAAATCAACTTCTAGGCCTTGAGATAAGAAATAAACCTTACCTTAGGCACTAAAGGACCCACTTCCAATATAATGACCAGATCATTAGAGAATTTAAACATGACCCTATGGGTTCGATAATCTAAGGAAGCATAACAAGAGTGCAATAAATCCATTCCCAAAATGACATCAAAATCAACCATGTATAACTCTACCAAGTTAACAAGAGTATCTCTATCACCATTAAATATCACCCCCCCTATAGACCCTTCTAACAATCACAAGGTCTCCAACCTGGGTAGAAATAAAAAAAGGAACCGACAGACTCTTGGGACCATAATCAAGGTGCACGGCCACATACGGGGTCACATAAGAAAGAGAAAACCTTGGGTCAAGAAAATAATACTCATCACGGGAGAAAAACATCAACATACCTGTGACAACATTAGGAAATGCCTCAGAATCCTAGCGATTACCAAGTGCATAAAATCGATTTCAGCCACTGTCTGTGCCAGAAATAGAAGCAATAGAAAACATAGCTCTCTTTGGTGTGGGAACAGAGAGAGTAGAAATAGAGGCCCTATTGGCCCAAGAGGCTGCTAGAATGGGGTACTCACACTGTATATGCCCAATCTGACCATAATGAAAACATCTTCCTCTCCCTTTCTCACACTCAACATGATGACTCTAGCACCGAAATCTGCAAAGAGGGCAGGGTGGAGCATACTGAGCACTATTAGTCTAAAATTGGGCACCTTGTGCCCGGGTGCTACCACTAAACTAAGATTAATGACCACTCGAGAAATTCAGACAAGGAAAGCAAACACTAGCCAAGGAGAACAAACCCGAACTCCCCCACTTTGTTTGTGGCCACTTGCAACTATTTTCCCCACTACCCATGAAGGCCTAAACTTCTTTCCTTGCTTCCCACTAATCTTAACTTGCTTCTTCTTCTCATCTTCCACTTGTTGCATATACATAATTTATCTAGAAATATCCATGTTCTCAATCAACAAAGTCGTCTTGCTTTCATGAACTAACTCAAGAGACAATCTTGAAAAAAACTTATGCATTCTATCCCTTATGCTACAAACCATCTCGGCAGCATACCTAGATAATTGGCAGAATTTCAAGGCATAGTCTTTCACGAACATCCTACCTTACTGTAAGTTCACAAAATCTCTGCCTTAGCTTTCCTTAACTTTTAAGAAAATAAGCGGTCAATGAATGCCTCAGAGAAATCCACCCAAGAAGTTGGGTAAGCATCAATACCCCTAGATAACTCCCACCCTTCGTACCACTAGTAATCTACATCTTTCAATTGGTAGGAAGAAACCTCAACACCCTTAATTTCCAAACATACATGATTCAGAAGATCTTCTCTATTTTATCGATGAAGCCTTGAGGATCTTCCTCAACCTTTGTACCGGAGAACATAGGAGGGCTCAACCTCATAAATTGGCCAATTCTCATGGCCTTGGAAGAAATAGTAGCCGAAGCACCACACTCCACTTGAGAGGTTAGCAATTTAGTCAAGAGGTTGATGGAGCGACGAAACTCCACATTAGAAGCATCCCTTTGAGGAGATGAGTCAGGGTTGGTGGGTGGAACCCTATGAGAATGCCCAGATGCCGCAGCCCTAACCCAGGTCTCAACTCCAAAAGTTGGACGAGCTTCATCCATAGGACCTTCAGAAGTGTCTTCCTGAGTCTCAAATCTTCTTTCGAGGTATGATTTATGAGATAGCAAATAGTATCAGAGAAATTCAAGAACTTAGATTTTATAGTTTGAGATTGAAACACAACAAAGGGAAATATTTCTGAAAATGTCTTATAATTTCTCTCTTATAAGTGTGGCACACTTCACAATCATAAAAGAGACTCTACTTGACACGGTATTATGAACACCCAACTGACCATAAACCTAGGCTATGATACTTATTTGACACGCCCCGAACTTCAAGCCATGTCGTATGGGCACCTCAAGTAAACATGTATCGGAGGTCGCCCCGTAGCCCAACCTCAACACTTCATTATATCATAGGAGTCGAAGGAACTCCAATTCATAAGTTAAGATCATGAAATAATATCATAAGTCAACATTAGATTCATTGTAATAACTACGCCCAAGTTCACAGTTGTTCACAATACCTCTATTTAAAATCAAAGTCAATAAGTATATATATGTCAGTACAAGCCCCCGACTATAGCAAAACGAAGTCTTAAAGAGACTAAGTCTAAAGATAGAGACTTAGAGATGAATGTTTTTCGGACGTAATGAAGCTCACCCTTTCAAGTCAATGCACGAACTGCTTTGATCTACTAATCACTGCATAGGAAAATAAAAGGGTGCTCCAGGCCCTATATCGCGTGGAGACGTAGTATCCAAAAATGAATAGCGGTTGAAATACTAGCATGTAACTCAAAGATAAGATAAGTGGTAAGATACAACATCAATCAACAACAATTCAATATACATATATATATATATATCACAACCCAACACATTTATACGCTTATCCATACATAAAGTCATAACCCATGCTAGTCAATATATCAAGTCGCATTACTATTCTCAAGCATTCATTCATTTGATGTAAATTGGAGGACCACCAGCTTCCATACTTATAGATTCATCAAGCTTAATACTCCAAAGACTTTAGGCACATTCACATTCTCATTAGACTGGGGACTCTATCTGTGTACACACATTCATTATGCTAAAGGCTTTATCCATAGACACCATCATTCAAACAAGGGACTTCAACTATACATATTCATCTTGGAAAAGGACTCCAACCTAATGCCCGTTTGTTAGACAAGGGACTCTAGACACATTCCATATATGGACTTTACCACAAGCCTCTTCATGAGGCAAGGTACTTTAACCTTAAGAGCTCTTCTTAAGCAACATACTTTACCTTGCATTCACATTGGGCCAGGGACTTTAACTTCCACCTATATCATGGGGCATGGGACTTTGACCCCAAGCTATTATATAAGGCAATAGATTTTGAACTCAAGACATCACAACCATTATTAGTTGACATTTGGGACTTTACCCTCTTGTCTATGTATCAACACACATTCTATACCACATTAAGGACCTTAGCCACTTAGCCAATTTAACATTATACAAGACCTCATGATTATTAAGAAAACATTCATTGATCAACTATATAAATAGACCAATTCCTTCATTCGATCTGTCACATAATTCATTTTATGGTCCTCAAGACCCTCATAAGAACTTCACATTTTAATAGCATTCTCATGCCATAATTTAGTTCAATACACAGAATCTAGTCCATTTTCATATTAAGGGAAGTCCATATTGGTTATTTAGCACAACAAGGCAATCATCACACCTTACATGGCTTACTATACTTATATCATAACATTTATCAAGAATTCATACTCACTGGGCTATTTCCCTAGTTCAATATGTCATCAACAATTGACTAGACAATTCACTTAGACATTTTCACAAATACCTTTTGTGCATACTTATGACAAGGTCATTTTCATGGTAGATATAATCAAAAATAGGGTTACTCAAGACCTTCAAGTTAAACAACATATAAAAATCATTCACATATGCAATCTACCATTAATAATATATATCAACACAAGTATCAATAAGAATCATCATTATTCATTGTTAGGTAGTAAAACCCTTTTCCTGTGATTTAAAACCACCATGTACACTTACTAATTCAAGTGTGAAATACATGGGTTTAGATTAATTTAAATAGGGGAGTATATACATGCCTTAAACAAAATGACACACCAATAATCTTGACTCTTACTCTTGCCACTAGATGAACACCTCTAAATGCTAGCCTCCAAGAGCCTTTAGAGTGTTTAAGTCTTGTAAATAAAGACTTAGGAGGCTAAAATTCCTTATATAGTTAAAGGTTTTAGAGTATTTTGCATGGAAAATGGCCAAAAGGTCCTTGGTTAAAATCTTAAAAGCTCACAAGTGCAGGGATACGACTTCCCCTTTCTAGTTCACTTGGCAATCATGACCTAGGTTACGAGTTGTAACCTAACTTGCACCCTTTTATTATCCTAGGTCAAACACATTGGTTAGTGTACGACTATACACCCTTGAGTCATATCCAAAGGGTATGACTTGTGAGCTAACTTGTATATACCACCCGTAACCAAAATTGTCCATTTGGTTTGAGACTTTACTCTTTACGATTGAGTAGCATACGACTCATATACATTGGTTACGACCAAGGGATGGTCTTGTCATATAGGAGGCAGTATAATACCCTAACATACTATCTAGGGTACGAAAGGGAAGAGGGAGAACTCTACGAGTTGTGACCAAGGGTACGACTTAAGCCCTTCAACCGTGACTACTCTAGAGACATCCAAAGTTATTGTTCTTTCAAAGGTCCAAGGTCCAGGTGTCACAATTCTCTCCCACTTTTATAGGTAAGTATAGATACAAGTCAACACATTAACATACACAAATTAAATATTTACTCAAGTTAGAAATATCACACTACAAAGATATAAAACAACACACATATCATGATCACTACCAATCAACTAAAAATTTTGCAAGGCCACATTCTCGGGTTTTCATCAGGTATGCACCTACGAATGATTCCATCTGCACAAATTTTAAAAAGACAAGGTTCATCCCAAAAAAATTTCTTACCTCATGCATGAATTTCCATCTTTGCAAATATGAGAGATCTTCTGGGACTAGATTATTGGCTAGGTAATTTGCAAAATCTGCAAACCATAGAATAAAATCTTGGGAAGTTACTAATAGCTGCTCATCTGGGAAACTGCCATCAATATCCCCTCTTTTATCAACCTTCTACATAGCTTTCTCCTTTAATCTAGATAGGTGGTATGCAACTTGATTTTCTGTGCCTTTTTTATCTTTCACTACGAAGTCCAACTCTAGCAATAATAGCCCCCATCGAATAAGCCTAGTCTTTGCATCCTTCTTTTCTATTAGGTGTTGCAATGCTTTATGATCAGTGTGTACTATCACCTTGGTACCAATCAAGTAAGATCTAAACTTTTCAAAGGCAAAATTCATTGCCAATAACTATTACTCCGTCATGGTATAGTTCTTTTGAGAAGGATTTAGTGCCTTACTAGCATAGTAGCTGGGATGAAGGATCTTTTCTTTTCGTTGACCTAGTAAAGCCCCTAAGGCCAAACCACTAGCATCACACAGGATCTCAAAAGGTAAGGATCAATCTAGAGACACAATGATTGGAGCAGTCTCCAACTTCTCTTAAAGGATTTCAAAAGCCTTCATGCATGCATCATCAAAATTAAATTTTACTTTTTTCTCAAGAAGCTTGCATAGAGGGCTTGTAATCTTTGAGAAATCCTTGATAAATCTTCTATAAAACCCTGCATGTCCTAGAAAACTTCTAATTCCCTTCACGGAAATTTGATAAGGTAATATTTCAACCACCCCAATATTTGTTCGATCAACCTTTATGTTTTGCTTCAAAATATTATGCCCAACCACAATTCCTTCTTTAACCATGAAATGACACATCTCCCAATTTATCGCCAAGTTGCATTCTTCACATAATTTTAGAGCTTTCGCCAAGTGAATAATGCAATCATCAAAAGAGTCGTCCACCACTGATAAATCATCCATAAAAACTTCAATGGTGTCTTTCACCATATCGGAGAAAATGGACATCATACATCTCTAAAACATGGTTGGGGCGTTGCATAACCGAAAGAGCATTAGTTTGAATGTAAAGGTCACATAAGGACATGTAAAAGTAGTCTTATATTGTTCCTACAGTTCTATAGTAATCTGGATATAACGCGATTACCTATCAAAAAACAGTACCACCCTCTGTCTTCCAACCTATCTAGTATCTGATCCATGAATGAAATTGGAAAGTGGTCCTTCTGGGTCCATGCATTCAAATTTCTATAATTCATGCACACTCTCCATCTAGTGATCGACCTTATAGGAACTAAATCATTCTTCTCATTAGGCACAACGGTTATTCCACCCTTCTTAGTAATGCATTGAATTAGGCTAATAACTTCCTATCAGCAATAGGAAACACCACACCCGCATCCAACCACTTGATTGTTTCTTTCTTTACCACCTCCTACATAGGAAGATTAAGTCATTGCTGATGTTTAATAGATGGAATGCAATCCAGCTCAAACTGAATTTTGTGAGTACACAAACTAGGTAGAATACCCACAATTTGCTTTGGTCCATCCAATGGCCCTTTTGAAATTATGCAAAACTGACAACAATTCTTCCACTTCTGACTATCTCAGGTCAGCTGTAATAATGACTAGCAAAGTATTGTTGGACCCCAAGAATACATATTTCAAATGAGATGGGAGGGCCTTCAATTCTAACACCGATGGTTCCTCAATAGATGGCTGAGCAGATAGAGTTGTTCTATTCTTCAAATCTTAATCAAGCTTCTTTGGTGCAAAATTGTAACCATCACCATGCAATGCACCAATAAGCTCCTCATATTCTTCTATGCCATCAGAATCAAAATTCATGATCACAGCTACAAGTGCCTCAACACCTAGTCTTTCTTTAATAGGAACAATCGAATCAAACCCATCATCCCACAACATTACAACAGCAACATCATAATGAACCCGCCTCTTCATCATACTTATTAATCACCGATATCACACCCAACATATCAGGCTACTTCATGGATTTTCATAAGTTAAATATCATAAGTTCATCATTGAATCTAAACATCAGATGTCCAAGCTCGAGATCAGTCAACGTTCTACCTATAGCCATAAAAGGTCTGCTAAGAATAATTAGGACTTGAAAGTCCACTTCACAATCAAACACAACAAAGTCAGCAGGAAAAATAAAAGAAACTACTTTTACTAAAACATCATAAAGGATACCGAAAGGCTTCTTCACACTCCTATCTACCATGACTAGCCTCATAGTGGTGGGTTATGGAGTATCCAACCCCAACTTCTTGAATACTACAAACGGCATGAGGTTGATACTAGCACCCAAATCACAATGCACATGAAAAGTGGAAAGATCTAATGGTACAAGGTATAGTGACTGTACCAGGATCCTTCTTCTTCTCTACCAATGATATAATGGCTACAACACAACAATGATAGACATTGTCAATCGGCTCATAACAGACTGCTCTTTTATTTATAATTAGATATTTTATGAACTTTGCATATATAGGCATCTGCTCCAATGATTTAACCAACGGTGTATTGACTGACAACTCTTTTTACATGGACAAAAAATTTTATACTTACCCATTTCTTGTTTCTTTTTTAATCTTCGAGGATAGGAATGATGTGGCCTTGGAATGGGTTTCAGCATAGGCTCTGTAGTCTTTTTTTCTTCTTTATCTGGTTTGTTGATGCTTCCTACGTTAACTAGCACAATATCATTATTTTTTTGCTTATCAATAGTAGGTGCAGATGGATCTACTATAACCTTACCACTCTGAGTAGTAATGGCATGACATTGACTGTTGTTTTAGGGATTTACCACTGTGTTGCTTCGAAGAGTGCCGGTCTGTCTCTGATTCATTGTGGCTAACATTTTCTCGAACTGTTGCTCTAATTGTCTTATAATTGTTGCATGTGATTTAACAATTTGATTGAGTCCTAACAGATCTGCTTTGATATCCTTCAAAGAATGTTCTTGACTTTCTTGTCCCTTGACTAACTTAGACAAGAGAGGCTCAACTCTAGACTCTATATCTCGGCTTTCTGGTAGAATGTATTTGTCATTCTTCTCCTTATATTTATCCTTACATCACTAATTTCCATATTTATCTCTACTTCTATCTCTGTATCTATTATTATAATATTTCCAACCTTGATTCCCTTGCCATTGGGCTCGAAAATCGGCCAATCTACGACCATGATAGTTTGCCTCTTCTTCAGATTAAACTCGAATAGTTTGGATGTAGACCATAGTATTGCTATTGAATTCATGTTCTTAGAGTTTAGTGAAGCAAACTATTTTTTGAGGAATCTAATATCAATCCAAAGAAGTGCTACCTCTTTTGCAACCATATCATTACCTGTTCCATATGTGTTTGTCTCTCCAATGGCATATGTACCACTACCACGATTAGAATCTCTAGTATTCTATCCTGTATTGGTGACTGCAATATCATCAAGCAATTCCTGTGTAGCATCCCAATGAAGACGCATAAATGTTCCTCCAAAAATAGTATCTACCATAGCTCTCGAACTGTCCTTCAATGATCTGTAAAAGATTTCTGAAAAATTAGATCCTCTAATTCTATGGTTTGGAACCAGGTTTAGCTTCTTCTTAAACCTAAAGCATGCTTCATACATCGATACTGTAGGTAGTTTTTTGAAATTATAAATTCATCCTTCAGCTGTTGCATTCGCGCGGGAGGGAAAAATCTGCTTAGAAACTATTTTTTCAACTCATTCCAAGTAGTGATATATCCTCTTGGTAGTTACCCTAGCCATATAAATGCTTCTCAACCTCAATCTCAATGCTTCCTAATCAACCCCTAGGAGATTATAGTTTGTACAGATCACAAGAAAATTAGTAAGATGCATGTTTGTGTCATCCTTAGCTACTCCTAAAAATACACCTTTTACATTCAACAGCTGGATCATAGCACTAGTAATATCAAACTTCACATTAGGGGATAAAGCAGGAGTAACAATAGCTCCTATCTCAGCAGGGTCAATATTACCCATGTCTTCATCATCCTCATGTATGGATCTAAGTGTTGTTATGCTGGAACATATGGAATTTTCCCCTCTTAACACGACAATCAACAACTTATCTAGGTATGGCTAGTCCACCTTGTTGTGCCAATTTGTCTTCAGCAGCCAATCTAGCTTCTTCAGCTTCTCTACGTTCTTGCTCCAATAGTTGTTGTGTTTGTATGCATGCAATATTCAATATGTCTAATGAATCACATGAGAGTATTGTGTTTGGGTCCAAAGGAAGGGGATATTCACCGTATCATGAACTTATCTTGACATCCTTGTCGATATTTAAAGGATTCTCTTTGGTTTTGGATCAAAAAAAAGTAAGGGATTGCCTCTGCTCCTAGTGCTTGGCATATATCTATTTATTCCAAATCAAAAAGAGAAAAATTAAAAACTTGAGAACTTCACCAATTCAATTCACTACTCAACCATAATCCCCGGCAATGGTGCCAAAATTTGATGTCACCCAAAACTACACCTCAATTAGAAGAATAATACGGCCACTGAAAATATAATAACCTAACTAGGTTGGGGTCAATTCCATAGGAAAAATGTGAGCAGTTGTTTTACTTAATTTAATCCTCAAGCAGTGCAGGAAAGTAACTGGGGAGATTTTTTTATCACTAGAAAAAAGTAACCAATTCTTGACTGTTTTTGAGTTGTAATCAATAGGATACAAATGCTAGGTATGTGTCCCCCCCTGGTTTCTCAACTCCATAGACATCTCGTGATCAACCCATTGTTCTGTTTTTCTGCATGTAAGGCCTATAAAATAGGTATTATCAGCCACCGTTTGAGTGCAAATATAAATTTCACCCTTAGACTTGGTTATCATTGCCGGGTGTTGCTTTGTTTCCCCTTTCTACGGCCTCAATTCACTTGATCCTTGGTTATCAGATCAATTGATAAGATGGAATGCGGGGACTATAAGGTGGAGGTAGAATCCCAAATTACTGTCCTAATCTTCTTTTCCCAATCAAAAGATTCTTGGTTACCGAAAGAATAACAATAAAGGCTTTTACCTCAAGATGTTGTGGTTACTTGAAATCAATTATAGTGAAGAAGATTTAGGATACATGCATAAACCCTAGAACAGATGTGTGTCACACTTTCTCTACATAGCTAATTCGTCAGGGTTCCCACAACCCTAGCTAAGGAGATTAGCCACTCATGTTTGTGCAAGAAACCATGATTATCAATGAAGAAAACATAAAATTAATTGTACAAGAATAAGATTAATAAACTCCAATATTTTTAATTGAATAAAACCCTCAAAATCTAAAGAACAATAGTAAAAGTATGTAATAATATGTAATTGTGCGTAAATAAATATTACTATGCATAACCTGATAAATGATAAACCCTAGGGTATTTATAGTATCTCAAAATAACATACAAATCCTATTAAAAATAGAAAAGGTAAAGTTAAGTCAGCAGTCGATATGACTCGGTCTTCACTCGTATCCTCAGCTTACGATTCTTACCTTGCCTTGTCGTAACATTTTCTATGACTACTCTTCCCATGGATTTAATTCTCTATTCATCTTATGACTTTGGCTTACGAGTCATAACTATGTATACGACTCGTGTCCTTGATATGTATCCACTTGGGACTTCAGTATTTTCCGGTCTTGAACAGTGGTTTATAAACGATATCCCTATATGAGTCATACTCATACTTCTGACTCATATCCTTCTGATACTTCAATTCCATGATAGTAGCTTGTATTTTGTTATTCTCTTAGGTTCAATATATGACTCGTATCCGAGCTTATGACTGCGATACTTGATTCATATCTTCCTCATACTTGATTTCTCAATTTGGCTTTTGGTTCTATTTCTCATATGATTCAGTATACGAATCGTATCAAATGGTTATGACTCAAGGGATGACTCGTATACTGATTGGAGTTGGTCTTTTTCTTCTCTTTTCATTCAAATAATGTTATAAACTTGTTTTACCTGCAATTCACACAAAAGTGCATTATATCTAACAAAAACAACCTAAGTTCACACATAAATTCACGGTTTTAGGCATCGAAAGTGTCATGTTTCCACTCCAAATCATTAGACCCCAAAAATGTGTAACACAAATGAGAAGGAAGGGCTTTCAATTCCAAGACTAGTGGCTAAGATGGTAGAGCCGCTCTTTTCTTCAAATTAACATCAAACTTCTCTGGCGCATAAGAATAAGGACCTCTACTACTAAGTGATCTCACCATCTCATCATACTCATCAATATCATCGCTATCAATATTTATGATTACCAGCACTAATGTCTCTGCACCAAATCTCGCCTAAATGGGTACAATCAACACATCTTCATCTATAGTGTCTATCACAAACACCACCTTGATCTTAGATACTTGGCAAGCAATGTTTCCATCTTAGAGTCAGCATCATGGTTCCCTGGTGGAACATATTGAACACTCTTCTACTTATTATCATCCTTTTTCTTCCAATCACCATCTCGCTGACACACCTTGAGATCGGGCCATGTCATCTGGGCATCTAAAACCCAACTCAGATCAAAGATCGCCCCATTAACCCAACCTAACCATCTCAATAATCCAAAAGTATCAGACGAACTCTGACCATTTATCAAAGTAGTGGAAAAATAAGACTAATAGTATTAACATTCACAATATATAAACATTCCATTAATGTCAATATTCTAGCTAACAGACCCAAATCCACAGTCATACACAATATATATATATATGTTGGGAAATTCCCCAGACAATAGACAAAACCAAATCCAAGACAATTCTATTACATAAACTAAAGACTATGAAATGTATGACTTCCAAAGTATGAAAGCTCACCACTCCAATGTCAATCACACGAACCACTCGAACACCTATCACTATGTAGGAAGAGAAGAAGAAGAAGAAGAAGCTCCGGCCCCTATGTCACGTGGGGACATAGCATCCAGAGATAGTTAGTTGTTGGAGTGCTAGCATGTAACTCAAGGATAAGGATAAAATTGCATCATCATTCAAACTCAAGTTATTACATCATATTTAAAAACATTTATATACATAATCGAACATGTAGATATATATATATAACATGTTCATAATGTCCCACAAAGGAAACAAGACTTAGCAAGCATTCTCAATGCACTCATTCACATGTCATGAGGTGGAGTACAATGACCTTCCACGCTTATCGATTAGAACATTTCTTATTAGTCAAGGGACTTCAACCGCATACATTATCATTAGACAAGGGACTTTAACCATACACATTTTCATTAGACAGGTGACTTTAGCCACACACATCTTCATTAGGAAAGGGAATCTAACCTTATGCCTTTTAATTAGGCATGGGACTCTAAACTAATTGAGGTAGTCATTTCACGATCGCCCTTTGGTTGACTTATTGAATGACTGCAATCGTAACCCTTATTTTGCGATTGCGGTAACTGAGGGTCGACTCCTATAAATATAATTTCAGCTTTTGTTCTTTTTGCTCACATTTCTTCTCTTTAACCTACTCCTTAGCTCATTTTTATCAAGTTTCCTTGATCATCTTCTCATTACAATTTTTACCTACACAAATGAGCATTAAGTAAGAAAGTAACAACAAATCAATGAAAAAGCAAGATAATTTATGCTTAAAAATGCTAGTAAGTTTTCAAATTGATGACTTATTATGCATGCCTTTACCAACGCCAAAATAAATATAGAAATGATCAATCTTAGGGTTACTCAAGACCCATTTTTTAAACCATAGACAACAAGAACCCACATGTGCAAATCATGACCAATAACATATATACACACAAATCTAAGCAAGAACAAACATTATTCATCATTAGGTAACAAAACCCTAATCATTGATTTCAAAATCCTCATTTACAAATCTTAATCCATGTGCAAGATACATGATTTTTGAGTTATTTAACAAGGGAGAGAGTCACATGCCTTAAAAAAGATGATCCACCAAGAAACTTGACTCCTCTTTTCCTCTAGATGATCACCCTTAAAACCCTAGCCTACAATCTTGTTGAAGAAGTATAAAATGTGTTTTTGGAATGTTTTGATCTTCTAAAATAAATTTTTACGAGTTCAAAAGACCTTATATGGTGAGGGGGCCTAAGGGTTTTGGGGTCTGAAATGACCATAACACCTTTAGCAAAAAACTAGAAATTGAACCCGTATGAGGGTACGAATAATTAACCAAACCATACCCAAGGGTATGAGTGGTACCTTAACTCATACCCTAGGATTCACTAAGGACCCATACACTGCCCAAAATACACTTCACTTGACTCATATCCAAGGGTACGATTGGTACCCTAATCCATACACACAATCTGTACCCAAAATAGTCCATTCTAGATCAAGTTCAACACACTATATGACTATGCAGGATATGACCCGTACCCTACCATACGACCATGGAGAGGGTAAGTCATATATTAGACAATATGCTAGTAATCAAAACTTCTCAACATACGAGAGGGAAGGGTATAAGGATACGACTCATACACTAGTATACGAGTGGAATTCCTAAATCATATCTTAGTTAGAATGCTAAATTTAAGAAATTTTTCTAAGGGTCCAAAACCTAGGTGTTTCAATTCTCCCCCACGTGGATAATTCGTCCTCGAATGATGGGTAAGGAAAGCATAAACATAAGTTAACACTTTATTACACATCAAACCAACCTTTCTACATGTTAGAAAACAAGGCACACAACAAGGACTCAACACATATTGTGATCATTATCTATCAACCAATCACTCAATTGACCTTTGTACTTGAACCCATTGTTTATCATAGGTACATGCTCAATTCAAAGATTAGGGTCTCAAACCCATTATCTAACAAAGACATAAATCAATTTAAAACATTGGGGACTTGAACACATTGTCTAACTAAGACATAAATCAAGGTGAGAAGATTAGCATATACCTCAATCACGAGTTTCTGGAATGGGGAAAAAATTCAGATACTTAGACTTCATGTCCTCTTCCCCCTCCCAAGTAGCTTCATTAAACTTTTGGTTCCTCCATACAGCCTTCACTGAAGCCATCTTTTTCATTCACAACCATCAAACATTCCGATCTAAGATCCTCACTGGGATATCCTCATAGGACAAAGAGTTCAAAATACCAACATACTCTAAGGGAACAACCAATGAAGGATCACCCACATATTTCCGCAACATACAGACATGGAAAACTGGGTGAATGGAGTTCAAACTAGAAAGTAACTCCAACACATAGGCAACATTGCCAACCCTTTCTGAAATCAAGTAGGGACAAACATACAGAGGACTAAGCTTCATTTTTTACTAAATTGCATTACTCCGTTCATGGGAGATACCTTCAAGAATACCCAATCACCAACATTAAACTCTAAATCCATAAGCCTCACATCTGCATAGGACTTTTAATGACTTTGAGTGGTTTCAATCTATCATGAATCACCTTCACATTCTCTAAGGCTTTGTGAACTAAATCGGGCCAAGCAACTTACCCTCACCAACTTTATAACATCCAATAGGAGAACAACATCGCCTACCATTCAATGCCTCAAAATACGCAATACCAATGATCGAATGGTAACTATTTTTATAGGAGAATTCAACCAAAGGCAAGTGGTCATACCAACTACCACCATTATTAATCACACAAGCACGCAACATAGCTTCTAATGTATGGATGATCCTCTCGACTTGTCTATCCATTTGTGGGTGGAAAGAGGTACTAAGGAACACCTTAGTCCCCAAACCTTTTTGGAATAACTTGCAAAAGTGAGATGAAAATGGAGTACTACAATCCGAGATAATAGAAACTGAAGCACCATACAATTTTACAATCTCCACAAGATACAACTTAGCGTAATCATCCATAGAAAAATTAATCCTCACCGGTATGAAGTGAGAGAACTTGGTCATTCTATCCACAATGACCCAAATAGAATCACATTGATTCTGAGACCTGGGAAAACCGGTAAAAAAATCCATATTAATTGCATCCCACTTCCATTTGGTAAAGACAATCTCTTGGTACAAGCCTCCAGGCCTCATGTGCTCGACTTTCACTTGTCGACACACCATAAACTTAGCAATATAACTAGCCGTATCTCATTTTATATTACTCCACTAATAGAACTCTTTAAGATAATGGTATATCTTAGTATAGCCGGGATGAATAGCATGTTGAGATTCATGAGCCTCGGCCATAATCCTTTCCCACAATATATCAACGTCGGGAATACATAGCCTACCTTGGTACCTCAAGATACGATCACCACCAATCACAAAGTTAACGCCCTTTTGTTGACCTACATTACCCTGGATCTTCATCAAATTGGGATCCAACACTTGCTTTTTCTTTAGCTCAACAACAAGAGACGAGTGAGATACCGGATGCACAAATACACCACCATCCTCGAATTCCATGAGATAAACTCCAAGATTAGCCAAATAGTAAAGGTCCTTCACCAACTCCCACTTATCCTTATCCACATGGGGTAAACTTTCCATGGACAATCTACTAAGAGCATCGATAACTACATTAACTTTACCCAGATGGTAATGAAGACTCATATCATAGTCTTTTAATAACTCAAGCCAGCTCCTTTGCCTGATATTCAACTCCTTCTAAGTAAACACATACTGAAAACTCTTATGTCTGGAAAAGATTTCAACATGAACTCCATAGAGATAATGTTGCCATATTTTCAAAGCAAAAACCACTGCTAACAATTCCAATTCATAAGTAGGGTAGTTCTTCTCGTGAACTTTTATGTGCCTTAAAGCATAGGCCACCACCCTACCATGTTCCAGAAATACATAGCCAAGCCCAATACGAGAAGCGTCGTAATATACCACAAATCCATCATTTTCCTTAGGCAATGTCAAAATCAGAGCCAAAGTCAATTTGTCTTTCAACTTCTCGAAACTACCATCATACGCATCCGACCATAAGAACTTAACCTTTTTCTAGGTCAACTTAGTAATGGGGCAACTATAGTCGAAAAACTCTCCACAAACCTCCTATAGCAACCGGCTAAACCTAAGAAACTCTAAATATTAGTTGGAGGTGCAGGTCTAGGCCACTTTTTAACCACCGCAAAATTTTGAGGATCTACCATAATTCCTTCACTAGAGATATAAATATCGAGGAAGGTAATAGCTTTCAACCAAAACTAACACTAAGAGAACTTGACATACAAATAATGTTCCTTCAAAGATTGTAACACGACACAGAGGTGATCAACATGATCTGCCTCACTCTTAGAATACACAAAGATATCATCAATGAAGACAATGAAAAACAACTCTAAGAATGGATGGAAGGCCCTATTCATCAAATCCATGAATGTCGTCGGGCCATAGTTCAACCCAAAGGACATGACTAGAAACTCATAGTGACCATACCGAATTCTAAAGGTAGTCTTAGGGATATCCACTTTCCTAATCTTAAGTTGATGATAACCCTACCTAAGCTCAATCTTAGAGAAACACTTTGCTCCTTGAAGTTGATCAAACAAGTCGCTGATCCTAGGAAGAGGATATTTATTTTTAGGGTCACCTTGTTCAACTGGTGATAATTAATGCACATACGAAGGTAATCATCTTTTTTGCGCACAAACAACTTAGGAGAAACCCAAGGGGACACACTAGGATGGATAAAACATTTATCTAAGATGTCTTTTGATTTCTCCTAAGCTCTTTTAACTCTGTTGGAGCCATTCTATAAGGAGGGATAGAAATCGGACGAGTGTCAGAAACAAGATCAATCCCAAAATAAATTTCTCTATTGGGAGAAATACCAAGGAGATCATCGGGGAAAACATCGAGAAACTTATTAACCATGGGAATGAATTCTAGAGAAAAAACTTCTGAGTTAGAATCTTTAACTCAGACAAATGATATAAACACCCATTTGATATCAAACTTTGGGCTTTGAGATATGAAATAAACTTCCCCTTAGGCACTAAAGAAGACCCTTCCCATACAAAGACCGGCCCATTAGGGAATTTAAACATAACCCTATGGGTTCAACAATCTAAGGAAGCATAACATGAATGCAACCAATCTATCCCCAGAATAATATCTAAAGTAACAATGCCTAACTCTATCAAGTCTACAAGAGTTTCTCTACAACTAAAAAATAACACAAAGCCCCTATAGAACCTTTTAACAACCACTGAGTCTCCTATTGTGGTAGAAATAGAAAAAAGAACTAATAGACTCTAAGGGCCAAAACCAAGATGAACAACCTTAAATGGGGACACACAAGAATAATTGGACCCTAGATCAAGATAAAAATACACATTACGGGAGAAAAGTTTCAATATACCCATGATAACATCAAGAGATATATCAGAGTCCTGGCAAGTAGCAAGAGTGTACAAAAAATTTCGTCCAGTGTCGTTTCCAGAAATAAAAGCAAAAATAGCACCCTCTGGTGCAGAAGTAGATGAAGTAGCTAGAGGGTCCCTGTTGGCCTAAGAAGCCACTAAATAAGGGCACTCTCGCTGCATGTACCCAATCTGACCACATCAAAAACATTTATTCTGCCCCTTCTCTAACTAACCACGATAAGGCTAACCATATAATCTACAAGGTGGGTAGGATGGAGCCGACTAAACCACACTAGTCATAGATTGGGCACTCGATGCCTGGAACCCTCTACTAAACTAAGATCGATAATCACCTGATAATTTCAGGTAAGTAGCACTAGCCTGGGAGAAAGAATCTGAACTCCCAACTTCTTTCTTGGCCACTTGCCACCGCCTCTATTACTTTGCTCGAAGGGGCTAGATTTTTTCCCATGCCTTTCATTAAACTCAACTTGTTTCTTTTTCTCTTCCTCCACCTGTTGTATAAACATAACCAATCTATAAATATCCATATTTTCGATCAACAAAGTTTCCTTGCTCTCAAGCACCAACTCACGGGACAAACGTAAAACAAACTTACGCATTCTAGCCCTCATGCTAGAAAGCACTTCAGAATCATACCTCGACAACTGATGAAATCTTAAGGCATACTCCTGAACATACATCCTCCCTTGTTTCAAGTTCACAAATGCTTTTGCTTTTGCTTTTCTCAACTTTTGTGGAAAGAAGCAGTCCAAGAAAGCCTAAGAGAAATCTTCCTATATGACAGAACTACCATCCACACCTCTATTAACCTCCTATAGTTATGTTTTATGTTTTAATAATAACAAACTAATAAGTGAACTTTGCATGACATTGAAGAACCCTAATGGTGGAAGGATATCTCACACAAAGGGCATTGAAGATCTCAAATCATGGGAGGATATCTCGCACAAGGCAAGGAATATTCTCTCAAAGAATATCATGCTAAATATGGATCCACATCAAAGATATTGAAGATCCCTAATGATGTAAGGAGATCTCACACAAAGTACATTGAATATCTCAAATCATGGGAGGATATCTCGTACAAAGCGAGGAATATTCTATCAAAGAATATTGTGTTAAATATAGAGCCATATACAAAGTAGGATATCGCTTGACAAGGTAACAAAAATCATATCAACTAAAGATCCTAATAGACAAGGTAATTGGACGCACCTCACGACAAGATCAAAGGAGAAGGAAGATCTCACTAGTTATATGGATATATCTTATATGGACATGTATAGATATGAGAAAGAAAAATTGCACCAAGTATGAACATATCTGATATGGACATACCATAAGGTGCAAAGTCCCTCAATCAAGGAATCAACTCAATTCCTTGATTGAGAAGAAATCTCTTGGGTTTCCTTATGAAGAAAATAAACATATACGATAGAAAACTATAAAGGCCAAAACAAAAGAAAGACGACATGATGCAACTTCAAAGAAGAATATCAAAGTGTCTCAATCTTAGTCTGACAAGGCTTTGTAACTTTCAGTTTACAATTGTTATATGAAAGAGTAGGATCGATTCAACTTCGTAACATCAACTGATGCTTTGTCAAAAGATCTAAAGAGCAAAATAAGTCTTCGAAACTCATTTTCCATCACTATACTTGAGCCCGACAATGAACGATATAAGGAAACTTTAAAACCCAAGGGAACTTGAAGTAGGCACCACATTAGTGTTCTGAACAAGGATAAATTTCTCTGTCTTTTACTTTATGTTTAATTATTTGTTTTCTTAGTTGTTTTAAAACTAATCTATTTTGTGAAGTGCACTGATTTACAAACGATCGACTGTAAGGACCCAGTAGTCAACTCATAGAAATTTTTTCAATTAACCCCCCCCCCCCCTCGGGAATTTCAATTAGGTTCAGAGCAGGTCTCACCAATAATGTTGCTTAACCGCAGGTGAGAAAAGATCAAATGGCAAGTTATTAAATTCCTAGTGCTTTTCTCTAGGACGGTCTCTCCTCCACAAGACCACCATACTTTAATGGATAACATTACTTTTACTGGAAAAATAGGTTCAGAATTTTGGTACAGTAAAATGAGTTACAAGCCTGGGTTGTCATCAAGAAGGTTCCAAAGCCAATTCCAAGGCTTAAAGAGAAGTTAAAGAACAGCAAGAGGTAATCCAAACTAATGCACATGCTATAAGTTTACTTCTTTATGAAGTTAGTGGAGAAGAATACGACAAGATGTCAACTTATGAGACTACAAAGGAAATGTGGGACAAATTAGAGGTAACTGATGAAGGAACCACCAAAGTCAAAAAGTCAAAGATTGTTTCCCTTGTTAATGAACATGATTTATCTAAAATGGAAGAGAATGAAAACATTGAAACAATGTTTGCCACATTCAGTAAGATCGTGTGCGAACTAAAATCACTAGGGATGATCTACACACACAGCCTGCAAGTACAGAAGCTGGTCCTAAGTCTTTTGAAATTTTGGAAAACCAAGGTTGCAAATCTCAAAGATGAATATCTTCACAACATGACATATGACGAACTACGAGTTAATCTCATAGGATATGAATGAAATTATTCCAACCGGTACCACAAAGAGGAAAAGAAGTAACTCATCGCCTTCAACGCTGCTCTAATTAAAGAAGAAGATATTTTGGACGATGCCAATAGCAAAAGAATGTCCCTCATCAATCATGGAGTAAGGTTGATCATGAGACAAAGATAGCAAATATCCCAAGAAGTTAAAAATAGTGACTCCACTAGTAATAATAATCGTTGCTATTACAGTGGGAGGCCTGACCACTTCAAACAAAATTGTCCCAAATTATGATGAAGAATATCCAGAAAGAATCAAAATTTTTGAGCTTGAAATAAAGAAGATAGAGTCAAATAAGAAATAGAAGTTGTCAATATGTGCTTCATGGAAATAGGTAAATCTGGCGAGGTAAGACTACATGATTGTCACAACTGTAATACTCTTGAATCTAATTTAGATATGATAACTGATGATCTTCAAAAAGTTATAGATGAGTATAACAAACTCTCTCAAGAGAAGAAAAGTTGTGAAGCTTGATTTAAATGAAAACTCAAAGAGGAACAAATAAGTTATCAAAAAGAAATCGAAACATGTCAAATAAAAATTGACTTACTTCATGAATAACTTGATAATGTAAAGATAAAATTAATCAATATTATGAGAGCACATAGTTACAATTTCATGAGATCAAACTCTTTTAAAAATAACTCAAGTTCCTCATCAGAATCGTTTAAATCAACCGAGACCTTTTTCTTCTCTTGAGGACCTATCTATTTTATATGTGGATAGAGAGGGAAAAAATCCTATAGCTACAGGAACAAGCTTAAAATTGTATATGTTTGGAATCCTAAAGGAAGCACATCTGACCCACAAGGACCCAAGACCACTTGGGTACCTAAGTAGAATTAATTTTCTTATTTTACAAGAGTTGGTCTGCAAGAGATATAAGGGAATATGGGTCATTGATAGTGGATGTTCCAGAAACATGACCAGAAAGAAAGAAAATTTTTTAACTCTAAAAAAATAGATGGGGGTCAGTCAGATTCGACGACAGTACAAGAGGCAACATCATCGGAGTCCGCTCTGTTGAACTCAGCTCATCATGTGAATTCACTAAAGTATATCCAGTGGACATCCTTAAATATAATTTTTTTAGCATCAGTCAGTTGTGTGATGCTAGTTTTGGAGTTCTCTTCAAATCCAAAAATTGCTCAATCAAACACAATAAAAGAGACATCTCTCTCATCGATGAACGCATTGATAATATTTATATCTTAAATAGTATAGATTTTTCCACCTTAACTTGCCTCACTGTGCAAACCAATGATGTTTAATTGTGAGACGAAAAGGTAAGGCATGCTAGCATGCATATCATTAAGAAATTGCACAAACTGGAATTGGTAAATGGTCTGCCAAAACTCAAGTTTGAAAAGGATCACATCTGTGATACTTTCCAATTGGGTAAACAGAATTGAACATCATTCAAAGTCAAAGACATTGTCTCTACTACCAAACCTCTTAAACAATCCACATGGATTTGTTTGGCCCCACCAATACCGCAAGCATTAGTGGAAAGAGAAATATTTTTATTATAGTTGATGATTACTCCTGTTTTACTTAGGTGATGTTTCTTACTCATAAACACAAGGCTTTCACAAACTTTGAAATTTTTTAAAGAAAAGTACAAAGAGAATATGGACACTTTATCACCTATGTTCACAATGATCACAAAGGAGAATTTAAAAACAAGGTGTTTGAGGAATACTGTGCTCAAAAAAGATACTCTCTGAACTTCTCATTGCCTCAGTTTCCTTAAAAAAATGGTGTGGTGGAGTGAAAGAATCGGTCTCTCCAAGAAAATGATAGGACCATGCTATTAGAACATAATATTCGAGATCATTTTTTGGTAGAAGCAGTAAGTACATCATGTCACATAATCAACAAATGCCTAATCAGATTTATTCTATAGAAAATGTTGTATGGACTATGGAGAGGAAAGAATCCTAATATTAGCTACTTTAATCCTTTTCCTTGGGTATTCTCCCACTAGTCGCGCTTATAGGGCTTACAATATAAGAACCTTATGTGTTGAAGAATCTATGCATATTGTATTGATTAATATAATCACCCTCCTATGAGATTGAATATTGATGAAGAATTGGTGAGTGATCTGCAACTTGAGCCAATGCTAGCATAACCTCTGAGTCATCACAAAATGAGTCAACTCCTACAGCAGAAATAGTCAAATCAATTGTTACAAGAGAATAGAAACATGATGCTAGCTATACAAATGAATTTATCATTGAAAATTCAGATGATAGGATGTAAACACGAGCATCATTGATAAAGAAAATGTGTGTTGCCCTTGTATCTCAAATTAAACCAAAGAAGACCGATGAGGACCTCAAAGATGAATCATGAGTCAAAGCAATGAAGGAAGAATTGGACCAATTTGAACAAAATCAAGTTTTGACTCTTGTTGAAAAACCCATGAACTGCTCACTAATTAGAACTAGATGGGTCTATAGAAACAAATTAAATAAAGAAGGTAAGGTTATAAGAAACAAAGCCAGACTTGTAGCTCAAGGATACTCCCAATAAGAAGGTATAGATTATGATAAAACGCTTGCTCCTGTGTCAAGAATTTGATATAATTCTAATGGGAGCGCTCATATTCTTCTTGGGATTACAAATTAAACAAACTCCTTAAGGTACCTTCATTAGTTAAGCTAAGTACACAAAGGAACTCATCAAGAAATTCAATATTGAAAAAGAAAAGGCCTATTGAACTCCGATGAGTCCATCCACAAGTCTTGATTCAGACTCATCTTGGAAGGATGTTGATGAAATGATGTACAAAGGAATAATTGGATGAATACTCTATTTGACCGCCAATCGACCAGACATCATGCTTAGTGTCTGTAAGTATGCCAGGTTCTAGTCGACTCTCAAAGAGTCTCATCTGACTGCAGTTAAAAGGATCATCTGATACCTCATAGGAACTCAAGACATTGGACAATGGTACCCTTGTTCTTCCTATTTCAATTTAATTGGATATTTAGATACTGACTTTGCAGGTGATAAAAGTGATAGAAAAAGCACTAATGAAATGTGTCAAATTCTTAGTGATTCCCTGACCTCATGGAACAACAAGAAGCAAACTTCAGTTGATCTTTTACAAACTGATGCAAAAACATAATCATTGGAAGTTATGGTACTCAAATTTTATGGATTATGCATCAACTACTTGATTTTAATTTGCCCTTTGAATTTTTTCCCGTATTGTATTATAACACCAACGCTATTTGATTATCTAAATATATTTTGCATCATTCTAGGGCCAAACACATATATATTAAGCATCATTTCATTCGGGATCATGTAGAAAATGGTGATTTTTCGTTAACATTTGTTGACTCCATAAATCAACTGGCAGATATTTTTACAAAACCCCTATTAGAAGAAAGATTTTGTTACCTTAGAAAAATACTTGGTTTTCTCATCATCTTTTAACCAAGAAATTAGTTTTCAAAAGAGATTCCTATCCCTTGTTTTATGCTGGGTTGTAAAATTATTTTTAATACACTATCTGCCATACTGTTTATTTTGCCTAGTACTTATTAGTTAATAGATTAAATCTCTACTATCTGTCTACTGCTCTTTTTGCTACTCTTTGGTTCTTTTTTATTATGCCCAAAGGGGGAGAAAGACAGGAACATCGGAAGTGCCTACATGTTAGGGAGATCAAGTCAACTACAATGACAAACAAGGAAGTCAACTGATGTTTATGCTTGTACGTCATTATCAAAAAAGGGGATATTGTTAGCCTCATATATTTATGTTTTATGTTGTAATAATGATAAACTAATAAGTGAATTTTGCAGGATATTGAAGATCCCTAATGATTGAAGGAGATCTCACACAAAGAACATCTAAGATATCAAATCATGAGAAGATATCTCGCACAAAGAAAGGAATATTCTCTCAAAGAATATCATGCTAAATATGTATCCACATCACTGATATTAAAGATCCCTAATTATGGAAGGGGCTCTCATACAAAGGATATTAAAGATCTCAAATCATGGGAGAATATCTCGCATAAGGAAATAAATATTCTCTCAAAGAATATCGTGCTAAATATGGAGCCACTTCAATGGTAGGATATCGCTTGACAAGGAAACAAATATAATATTAACTAAAGTTCACAATAGATTAGGCAATTGGACGCAACTCATGACAAGATCAAAGGAGAAGGGAGATCTCACTACTTACATGGACATATCTAATATGGACATGTATAGATGTGAGAAAGGAAAATTGCACTAAGTATGGACATATTTGATATGTACATACCATAAGGTGCAAACTCCCTCAATCAAGGAATTAACTCAAATCCTTGATTGAGAAGAAATCTCTTGGATTTTCTTATGAAGAAAAGAACCATATACAATAGAATAAAATAAAGGCCAAAATGGAAGAAAGAAGGCACTAGGAAACTTCAAAGAAGAATATCAAAGTGTCTCAATCTTAGTCTCACAAGGCTTTGTAACTTTTAGTTTACAATTGTTATATAAAGAGCAGGATTGAGTCAATTTTGTAACATCAATTGAAGTTGTGTCACAAGATCTGAATAGCAAAATAAGTCTTTAGAAGTTTTTTCCCATCACTGTACTCGAGCTAGACATTGAATGATCTAAGGGAACTTTGAAACCCTAGGGGACTGGAAGTAGGAACCACATAGGATTTTCGAACCAGGATAAATTTATGTGTATTTACTTTATGTTCAATTATTTGTTTGCTTAATTGTTTTAAATCTACTATGTTCTGTGAAGTGTACTGATATGCAGGTAAGTCGACTGTGAAAAGTCAGTAGTCGACTCACCAAAATTTTTCAATTTACCCTCTATTGAAGTTCAACCTATAGACAACTCCCATCCTTCATTCCATTGGTACGCTATATCCTTCAATTGGTAGAAAGCAACCTCAACAGCCTCAACCTCTGAAGCATGCATGATTCAAAAATTCTTCTCCATTTCATCAATAAAGCCTTGAGAATCCTCATCAACCTTTATACCTATGAACATAAGAGGGTTGAACCTCATAAATTGGCAAACTCTTGTGACCTCACAAGAAACCAATACTTGTCCCCATAGTAGCTCTGACCTTGATTCCCTTATCTCGAGTTCTAAGTGTCTATTTTTGAAGCATATCCCTTGGCACAGTAACTCGCCATCTATCTATCAAAGTAACTTTCTTCCTCCTCATAATCAAACTCTTTATGTCTAATAGATTTACCTCATGCTCCTACTGCATTCACCTTTTTTTCTCCTATAGTTGTAAACTGCTTTGTAAGCAACCCTATCTCTGTCCTCAGCTATTCTACCCCTTGAGCCATTATCTCATCTAGGGATCTCTATTGACTAGAATCACCAATTACATAAGTACTGACTCCCCTATCTGCCTCCTAAGTATACCATCCTCAAT
Organism: Capsicum pubescens; assembly: GCA_030864215.1. Classification (NCBI taxonomy): domain Eukaryota; kingdom Viridiplantae; phylum Streptophyta; class Magnoliopsida; order Solanales; family Solanaceae; genus Capsicum; species Capsicum pubescens. The sequence continues at coordinate 189,626,721 of CM061546.1, forward strand.
TGGTTATAGTAATCTGATCCAAGATTTCTGCAGCCTACTCCTAATGAAGACTCATAAAACACCCACTAGCAATAGTATTAACAACATCATTGGTGTTTGCATTTAGGGATTTATAGAATATCTCTAATAAGTTCCCTTATAAAATTTTGTGATTGGGCACATTCATCAACTTTTTCTTGAACCTCAACAAAGTCTCATACAGTGCCTCTAAATGAAACTGTCTAAAATTATAAATCTCATCATTCAACTGCAGCATTCTAGAAAGTAGGAAAAATTTATCCAAGAATTATGTTCTCAACTCATTATAAGTGGTAATGCACTGACGAGGTAGTTTCCCTACATAATGCCACTTCGCCTGGAAGAGATAATAGGAACAACCTGAGTCTCAAAGCTTTCTGACCATTCACTGTGGTTAAGTGATGAGTGTTGAATTTACCACTTATTTGCACTCAATATTCGTGCACACTACTATGATTTAAATATATGAATGAGACAAATTTATGGTTTAATGCATTATTTACCATATCATGCAAAAATACAAGTTATGAGAAGAAAAAAGGTGGATTTAAGTTGATATAGATCAAAAAAAAGAAAGAAGTGCAGTTGGAAGACCTGAAGCACAGAATCAACCTCAGTTACCGCGATCACGGCTAATCAAGCCATGTCAAATAACTGTGATTGTGGTTCTCTTAATGCGATCACGGCAGCTGTGATCATGATAATGCGAGATTATTTCCAAGGCCAATTTTGTAATTTTTCCCAGCCAACCCCAAATTCCTTAAAGGCTCAAACCCTTTCTCATTTTTTGGGACATATACAGATTTTAGAGATTTTTATCCTATCCTTAGTTTAGGGTTTTTTTATCACTGTGATACTGGAGAAAAATTTGTACTAATCTTGAGATAAGAAGATATTAGAGTGACTCCTAAGTGAAGAACTGGAAAATTCCATTGATGATTCATTGGAATTTAAAGTATGGTTTGTATTCTCTTTATTTTTCATGAATTAAATTGATGGATATTATGGTATATTTTTATTTATTATCTTTATGAGTTGCTATTTCCTTCTCTTGGTATTATGTTAGAATAGGGTGCAATTATGGTGGGTTGTGATGTATTTGTGTAGATTCTAGTTTGTTGATAATGTGTTCCACTATAGCTTGGGTTAATTAGTTGGGATTTTTTGGTGAAAAACCCAAACGCCCAAAATGTGTTTGTGGGTGAAAACTCCAAACTCTTTAAAGCTCACATCATCCTTAAAAGAAGTCTATGGGGGAGAAAGAAATAGTGGATAATAATAGGTGTAATTTACTATCTTTTTGCTATCTTAGAAATAAGGGTGAATAGAGAGTAGTATATGTTTTGGCTATCTTCCTAGAAATAGGGATGCCCAATTGAGGTGTTGGGTGGCTTTAATCGACATACCCGTTAGGTACTCTAAAGGGTCATTGAGTGACATCTTTGAGACTTTGTTGACAAACTAGCATCAATGACTTTCATCCTAGCCTACCATATCAATAAAGATTAGAATTTCCATCGAATCATCATGTTCTCATGCATAACTTACCCCTAGGAAAGCATTATCCCAAGATCCATTTCTAATTGTTTACTCTCTAATTATTCTTAGTCTCGAATTAGTCCTTTAGAAGCTCAAGAATTGTCTTAAACTTTTGATAACACTCAAAATCCCCCAAAATATTTGTATAATATGTTTGAATTTAGCAAGTGACATTAATTTCAAACTTATTTAATCGCCACTCACATTGCTCCTTATAGATTTGACCCCAACTCAAAGTTGGATAGTTATATTGACAACGATCGCCTTTCACTTAAATTAATGTATAATTTGAGTGTTATCATTAAGGTGTTCCTATATGGTGCTATTGAGATAAATCATGATGGTGATATGCCATTTAAAGTGAACCGGTAGCGAGTGAAACACTACACAAAATACCTGGAAGAAGTCAAAGTTTATGCTGAAATAGACCTTGGTGAAGTCTGAGTATCCAAGGGAACTTAGTTGTGCCGCGATAGTAAATCAGGCACTGCTCGGCAGGCAACCCAAGGTATTTTTTTTTGTATTCGTATTGTATGATTGACATCAAATCTCTTCACCTATGGTGTCATAGGTATGTTCCTAACTATCCTATTTTGTAGTAGTTTGATGCATTAGAGACAATGCATGATTTTAAGTTGGGGGTGGGGTTCCTTGTGGGTCATATCTTCTCTTGAGATTTTTGTTGTCGTTCCTCTTTTTACCAGAGTCTTGTTCCTAGTACAGTCACCATATTTAGGCGTATTATGTTGTTTTTGTGTAATTAGAAGATTTTTAATTATTTAGGGTAGTAGTCATGTCTTGATTAAATTTTGATACCCCTCCAAAATTTTATATTTTAGAACTGTGTGAATGTATATGGGTGTGAATATTGTGGATCTTGTTATGGCATTAAAATTTGGGACACGATAAGAGTAGCTAACTTGTGCATGAACCGAATAGGTAGTAGCTTGTGATGTGACCCATGCCATATGTGTGTGAGATACTCTTTGTGTGTTGAATTCAAAACTTGTCTGGTTAGTCTTGCCTAGGCTGAAGGATAGTCGGTTAGGAAAGGATCATAGGTCATTTTTTATTTTAGTCCACTTTTAGCCTAAATGACCTTCCATGTGTGAATTATATCCCTTGATCCCACTTTTGAGACTTGTATCTTATTTCTTTATTTTCACTTCTCATCTTCATATTTGTGTTAAAATTTACCTATTTTTACCATGTTCCTCCTTAGATATTGTACACGTCTACTCAAGCAAAATTCCTAAGTTGAGGATGAATATCATAGGGGTATGTAGTGTAAAATGGGTATCAAGAAGGGTAAAATAAAAGGAAAAGTTAGTAAGGTTGGGTGTGGTAGAAGAAGAGAAGAAAATAAAAAAGAAAAAGAAAAGAAAACTTGTGAAAAAAAGAAAAATAAAGAATAAAAGACCACACCCAACCTGAATGTGCAAACAAGAATAAAAGGGAGAAAAAAGGGTGGAAATAAAGTGAAAAATGGTTAATAAGTGAGGCCCCAAGGTTAGTGTAGTGCCAAGAAGGTTTAGTCACTTGATATGTACATATGTATTATACTAGCCCCCAAGCCTACATTACAAATCGAGAAAAGTCCTATAATGATCCTAATTTTACAATATGGATGTTAAGGTAAAAAAAATAAGGGCAAGCCTATGGTATTTGACATACATTGATTGGAATTACTCTTCTGAGTGTGAGTGTCTCTTCACCATCCTTGCATGGACATTTACAATTTCATGTGAGTGAGTGGGACATTCTTGTTTTGAGGTCACTTGAGTCATATTTCTAGCTATTTTCCTATTTCGGGTAGTGTAACTTATATATATAAGTGGTTGCTTGTTGCTAATGTAATTTTCATACCTTGATCCTATCGTGTCATACTTTTGTACTTCATGTTCATACACAATTAGTTTTGGAAAATAAGATTGGAAGGGGGTGTCTTGTTTTGAGGTTTACATGTTAACTGACTGTCTTGAATAGCTTAGTTTATCCTAATTAAGAGTTGTTTTAGTTTTTGTTGTGTTTTGTTGCCTTAGGAAATGAAAACGTTCTAAGCTGAGGGTGTTAATGTGCTATAGAAATATAACACTTTCGATGCTTAAAATGAGAGAGATATGCAAGTTTATAAGGCTATTTTGTTAGATATGACGTCTTTTGGGTATGTTTTTCAGGAAATCATATTTTGGATGATAAGTTCGAGAAAAGGTGGAAAAAGGTGTTTTGGCCATTTTTGGAGCAATTATGGATATTCAGAATGTTTTCCAGCTTTTTCGTAATCAAAGCATGTTCGGTAATCAAATAAGAGATAAAAAAATGATCCCCGATACTTACCAAGTCAATATGTGGCCGCATATAGGACCTACGGACCGCATATAGGCAAAGAAAGTACCAGAAGTCCAAAATCCCGAGAGCTAAACTTGCAGGACTTTTTGCTCCCAGTACCTACAGCTTGTACTTGCACCCAGTGCCAGGACGGTAGGCACTACCTGCTCAAGGTACCAAGTAACTGGTATGGACCACATGTGGCCACCGACTTGGTTTTATCCTATTTCATTTGGGCTTTGGTTTTTGGGTTTCCTCTTGTACTATAAATACCCTTTATGTACTTTTTATTAGGAGTTACACACTTTTGATATTCACAAACATATTTTTATTCTAAGATTCTATTTTGATCTAGGGATTTACGTGTATTGACTTCAGTTGAAGTATTCAGTAATGGTTGTGGGTTTTTAAAATTCTTATCATTGTGATTTCATCTATGCTTTCAACTATGAATGATATTGATTTCTTTACATGTATGAGTGGCTAAAACCCATAGCAAGGGTTGTGGGAATCCTGGCTAATTAACGAAGTAGGGGAAGTGCAATTGTTGAATTGAACTGATACCAATGGCATGCATGCATTATCTTTACTATAATAGATTTCTTAGTGGTGGCCAATGTTAAGATCCCGCCTAGATTATTGCTACTTACTCCAAAATAGGAGTAGTGACGAGGAAAAGATAATGATAATAGTAATTTAAAGATTAACGGCCGATCCATGCTACTAGGTATTATATAAGTAAGACCGTTAACAATAATCAAATAACTAGAGACCCAAAAGGTAATAGTTAACTGGAATCAAAATAAGGGTTAGAAAGGAGACATCTTGAGACTCAAAAGGTAAAGGGTGAAATATGTTTACCCATCTAAAAGACTATAAACGGTACATAACTTATTGATTTTGCATGCAAGGTATCGGGTTGGTTTAACATAGCACAATAAACCTATGAACTTAAGAAGCCCTAGGGAAATACAATCCTAGTGTTCACTAATACTGATCAGAATCGAAGTTGATAGTTGTCCTTTGTTTGATATTTATATTCAAAACCCCCTATTTACTTTTCAGTTTTTCCCATTGATTGCAGCATCTGAAATCCATGAATCCACGTATTCCTTTGGGATTCAACCCCAACCTTTGTTGGGTTACTATATTTTGAAAACGACCGTATCATTATTTAATAGGAGGTGTTGTTTGTAAATCATCAGCTCACCCACTTGCTGTTAGCAATAAGATAAACCACTCTTTTATCTAACCACTCTATGATCTCTTTTTTCATAACCTCTTGCATGGGTAGATTCAATCTATGTTGGTGCTCAATGCTACGTATGCAATCTTGCTCAAATTGGATATTATGAGTGTAAATTCCAAGTGGAATTCCAATAATGTCCATAATGGACTATCCAATGACCCTTTTGAACCTCTAAAAGATAAATACTAGGGACTCAACCAGCCATTCTAATAAATCAGCTGCAATGATAACTGACAAGGTATTGCCAACCCGCAAAAACACATAATGCAAATGAGAAGGGAGGTCCTTGATCTCCAAAATAGGAGGCTCATCAATCAATGGTTTAGTTTTAGGGGTTCCGTATTCTTCAAATCAAGATCCATATTCTTTGGTGTTTAAGTGTATGAGCGCTACCAGCAAGTGCGCTTACCATCTCATCATACTCATCAATACCATCATTGTCATAATAAATTATTACTACTACAAGTGCCTCCACATTCTGTCTTTACTCAATAGGGGCTACCAACTCATCTTCATCTATGGTATCTATCATAGAGTGATGTCCCTCAAACTATACCTCCTTATAAGGATAAAGTGGTTTATGTCAAAATATAGTAACCCAACTAGGTTAGGGTCGATCCAAACCTAAGTTGGGTTACTATATTTTGTATCGACCACTTTAGCCTTGTTTTGAGGTGAAGCTTTGGTCGATATCAAAATTTTGACATCGTTATTGGGGAATACTGTAGCAGATTTATTGATTGAATTTGTTAAAGTTTTTGTCTTTTATTTTCTTATATTTTTCTACTTTTCTAGATATGACATATTTACTAGAGAAAGGGTGGAGTGATGATGACTCCTTATTTATTAATCCTTACCCTTTTGATATAGTGAATTATTAAAGGAGTGTGATAGATATATTATGGGATCACAATGAGAGAATGCTAGAAAGATAGACACTCCTCTCAAAAGAAATACATTTCATTCAAAATCTTGATAGATTTGGCTTGGATATTCACAACTTAAAAGGATACTTAGATGCAAAGGTTGATGCATGTAACGCCCAACAATTTAGTTATGAATTATGTGAGGATGAAAAAATTCTTATAAGACAAATTGAGGAGCTAAAATTGGAGGATTTAACACTTGATCATACCTTTGTAGATGTTATAACTATGCAGAAGAGCATACTAGAGTTACGTGAAGATGTAAATAAAAATGTAATTCATGAGTTAGGACGTACTGGACCTCATTCTAAGCATTTTTTCACATTATGGTTGGATAGTAAGTTATTAACCGAGCCATTTGGGCCTACGAAAAGTGTGAAAAGGAGGAAAATTATGTCTATATTCTTGAATTTACTATGCCAAAATTAAGAAATTACATTCCTCACTTAAGGGACAAAAATTACAGTCCACATCTATTTCTTGGTTCCTTTATTTTCATACCACCACCCCTTGAGCATAGTAAAAAATTGAATAAAAACATAGGGGTTGTTATAAATGTATTTCCATATATAGTGAATGTCTATTTTACCATATATAGTGAATACCTACTTTACCATATATTGTGAATGTCCATTTATGGTAAAGTTACAAACCCCAAAGTTAGTTTCCCTATAAATAAAGGGGTTTTCTTTTGTCATTCATCCCCCCCAAAAAATAAAAATTACTTTCTATTCTCTCTCTACTCTTCTTATTTATTCTTTATATTTCATAAAACGTTATCAGTACGAGACTATACCGTATTAAATTTGAAGTCTAAGGTATTATTTTTCTTCCCTTTTTCATATGGCTAACTAGCTTACAAAGTGTGAGTTCATTGCCCTTAAAAGTTCAGGCAAGAACTATATTGCATGGGTGATGGATGCTGAAATCCACTTAAGATGATATGGGACTTGGAGATACCATAAAGAAAGAAAATACATCATCTAGTCAAAATCGTGCTAAGGCTATGATTTCTTTGCATCATCATTTTGACAAAATTCTGAAAATTGAATACCTTACTACTAAGGATCCACTCCTATTGTGGAATATCCTAAAAGAAAGGTTTGACCACTTAAAGATGGTCATTCTCCCAAAATCAAGATATGAATGGATGCATCTAAGGTTTTAAGATTATAAGTCTGTTCATGAGTACAATTCTGCCATGTTTAGAATTTCTTCTCAATTGAAACTATGTGGAGAGACTATCAATGGTGAAGATATGATCGAAAAGACGCTCTCCACTTTTCATGCCTCGAATGTGCTCTTACAGAAGCAATATCGAGAGAAAGTTCTCAAGAAGTATACTGAACTGAAATCTCATCTTCTCATGGCTAAACAAAATAATGATTTATTGATGAGAATTATGAGAATCGACCTACTGGATCTGCACCATTCCTTGATGTGAATAATGTGAATGCTCACCATGTTAGGTATGGAAAAGGTCACGTCCCTGGACATGATTGTGTTCGTAGTCATGATGACCAAGAAAGAAACTTTGTTCTGGGTGTTAATCATCCATCAAATAAAAAGAGAAAAGATGAGAAACATAAAACAATTACTTATTTCCAATGTGGTGAAAAAGGACACTATTCACGTGATTGGCGTGCTCTCAAGCACTTGGTTGACCTTTATCAATCATCACTAAAGAAGAAAGAAATCTCGAGGCTAACTTTCTCTCTGAAAATGATGTTGACATCACAAGCTTGGATGTAGCAGACATTTTTGTGCATCCTGAAGGAAAGATTGAAAACTTGATTGGTGATGGTTCCGTAAAAATGGAAGAATGAATGATTTTTAATTTATTTATTTTTATTTATAAGAGTTAGTGAATAAAAAAATCATGTAAAAGTAGTTTTTTTCATGAGTATTAGTTTTTGATTAGTTTAGTTATACTATTGTTGTTTATTATTGAATTTAATTGAATTTAAATTTTATCATTATTTATTGACAAAAAAATTACTTGAATTATGAAATCATTTGATACTTCTCAATTTTATTATAAAATTATTATATTCCTTATGAAAGATAATATGATATTAATATTATACAATTGAGTGTATGTTCTGACTAACGTATCACGTTATTTTTTGTAGCATACTAATTGTTTAAGATTGTTCAAGCTACCTGCAGAAGTTTACTATGAAATGGAAAAAAATTGTTCAAAAAACAATCACTGGTAGTAACTCTTAAATTTTTCCATCAACACTTATTAATGTACCAGTTAACTTGAGCATGAAGTGACCTAAGAAAGTTCCTTATATCACTTGAACTCAGAACACGTGGATCAAGTTTATTAATGATTTTCACTTTTTGTAATGATATATTTATTTTATTTTGTGTATATTTTTTTATTTAAAGATATGGATAATTTTCAAAGTAAGTTGTCCAATTGTGAAAATATTCGTTTGATTGATTCTGGAACTACACATACGATATTTAAAGACTAGAAATATTTCTCTCATCCAAACATGGGCAAGATTAATATTACTACAATTTATAGTAGTGCTAATTTGATAGAAAGATTAAGAAAAGCCATTATAATCTTGTCCAAGGGTACTAAACTCATCATAAGTAATGTTATGTTTGCTCCTAAGTCTCGGAGAAACTAGAAGAGTTTGAGAGATATTCATGAAAATGGATATCATATTAAGACAATTGATGAGATGAATCTTGAATATCTTAGTGTTACCAAGAATGCCTCTGGGAAGACATGTGTTATAGAAAAGATTCCTGTTTTATCTTCTGGCCTTTATTGGACAAAGATTTGTGCAATTGAGGCACATTCTATAGTAAACCAGAAGTTTAGATACTTTATGGTCCTAATAGATGATTCTTCTAGATGGTCTCATGTATGCCTATTGTCATCTCGCAACTTGGCATTTGCAAAATTATTGGCACAAATAATAAGATTATGGGCAGAGTTTTCTGATAATCAAATTAAGTCTATTCGCCTTGATAATGCTGCAAAATTTTCATCCCAAGCATTTAATGACTATTTCTTATCGATTGGAATAAGAGTGAAATATCATGTAGCTCATGTTCACACTCAAAATGGCCTTTCTGAGTCAATAATTAAATGTTTGCAGTTGATAGCAAGACCATTACTTATGAAAACTAAGTTTCCCACTTCTGTTTGGGGTCATGTAATTTTGCATGCTGCAACACTTGTTCGTCTTAGGCCGACAAATTATCATAAATTTTCTCTGTTGTAATTAGTTTTGGGTCAAGAGTCTAATATATCTCATCTGAGAATTTTTGGGTGCGGTGTATGTGTATCAATAGCACCACTAAATTGCACCAAGATGGGCCCACAAAGAAGGTTAGGAATTTATGTTGGGTTTGAATCACCTTCCATTATTCACTATCTTTAACCATTAACAGGAGATATGTTCACTACTCTATTTGTAGATTGTCGGTTTGATGAGATAGTTTTTCCAAAATTAGGGAAAAAATAGTGACATCAAAAGAGAAATTTTATGGAAAAATCCATCACTATCTCATTTTGATCCACGTGCTCATATTTGTAAGCAAGAAGTACAAAAGATTAGTCATCAGCAAAAAATTGCAAATCAAATGCCAGATGCATTTACAGATTTGAAAAGGATCACCAAATCACATATTCCTACAGATAATGTCCCAATTCGAATTGATGTCCCTAAAGGACCATCCACTAGTGTCATGGCTAATGAATCTAAAGAATGTTTGAAGCGCCGTAGACCATTAGGTTCTAAGGATCGAAATCCTAGAAAAGAAAAAATAAATGGTCAAGATGACACTATAAAAGATCCTCATATGAAAGTTCAAGATTTGAGCAATATTGATATCCCTAAAGGAATCAATGAGACTAAAACTCAAGAAAATAAGGAACTATCGATAAATTCAAGTGATGTTGGAACTAATTTGAATCGATCTGAAATAGTAGTGTATTATGTCTTTGCATATAATGTTGCAAAAAAAAATCATGCAAGATAGTGAGGATATTGAACCTCAATCTATCACAGAATGTCGACAAAGAAATGACAAGCCAAAATGGCAAGAAGAAATTCAATCTGAATTGAATTCACTTGTTAAACGTGAAGTTTTTGGGCATATAGCTCAAACACCTAATGGTGTTAAGCCCGTTGGCTATAAATGGGTATTTGAGGGAAAAAGGAATGAGAAAATGAAATACAAAGGTATAAGGAACGCCTTGTTGCATAAGGATTTTCACAACGGCCTGGTGTTGATTATGATGAGACATATTCACCAGTTATGGATGCAACAACATTATGTTATCTTATTAGTTTCACTGTCCATGAGAGACTTAAAATGTATTTGATGGATGTGGTAACAATATATCTATATGGATGACCCGATAATGAGATATACATGAAAATTCTTAAAGGATTTAAAATGTCGAAACATATAGCTCAAAATGTCAGAAAATGTATTCCATTAGATTGCAAAGATCATTGTATGGTTTGAAGAAATCTGGACGCATGTGGTATAACCATCTTAGTGAATATTTATCTAAGAAAGGTTATACAAATGATGAAATTTTCCATGTGTCTTTATAAGGAAAACAACATCGGAATTTGTTATACTTGGTGTCTATATCGATGACATAAACCTTATTAGAACTCCAATTGAGCTTCAAAAGGCAATATATTACCTAAAGAAAGAATTTGAGATGTAAGACCTCGGAAACACAAAATTATGCCTTGGTTTGCAAATTTAGCATTTGACAAATGGTATCTTTGTCCATCAATCTGACTACATAGAAAAGGTGTTTAAAATATTATATATAGATTGAGAACATCCATTAAATACTCCGATGGTTGTTCGATCACTTGATGTGAATAAGGATCTATTCTGACCTCAAGAAAAAAATGAGGAACTCCTTGGTCTTGAAGTACCATATCTTAGTGCAATTGGTTCACTAATGTGTCTTACAAATAGTTCAAGGCTAGATATAGCCCTTTCAGTTAATTTGTTAGCAAACTACAGTTCTGCTCCTACTAGAAGACATTGGAATAGGATCAAATACATATTACAGTATCTAAAAGGGACTACCTATATGGGCTAATTTTTTTCTAAAGATTGCAGTCCCGATCTTGTTGGTTATACTGATGTTGGGTACTTATCTGACATGTATAAAGCTTGATCTCAGACAGGCTATGTGTTCATATGTGGGGGTACTACCATCTCTTGGATATCTACAAAATAGTCTATCATAGCCACTTCATCAAACCATGGTGAGATTATAGCTATTCATGAAGCAAACCAAAAATGTGGGTGGTTGAGGTCCATAATACATCATATTTGAAAAAAATATGGTTTGAAATGTGACATATTACCCACGATTCTATATGAAGATAATGCAGCATATATAACACAACTTAAGGGAGGATTCATAAAAGGAGATAGAATGAAGCACATTTTGCCAAAGCTTTTCTATACACATGAGCTCCAAAAAAATTGTGATATTAATGTGCAACATATTCATTCAAGTGATAATGTGGCTAAATTATTCAGTATGTCTCTTCCAACTGCAACCTACAAGAAGATAGTGCACAAGATCGGAATGCAAAGGTTTAAGAATGTTCTTATTAAGGCGAGTTAATACGCGTTGTACTCTTTTTTCCTTATAAGGTTTTGTTCCACTGGGTTTTCCTTGTAAGGTTTTTATTGAGGCATCCTATATGTATATAATCTATCAATTAGATATTCAAGGGGGAGTGTTATAAATGTATTACTCTATATAGTGAATGTCTACTTTACCATATATAGTGAATACCTACTTTACCATATATTGTGAATGTGTAACGACCCAAGAACCTATTTCGAGACGTCAAACGGTGCTTAAGGTCAAACGTGGCCTCAAGATAACCCTCTAAGCCTGTCATCACTTTCAAAACTCACTATAACACTAATCATTTTAAAATAGGGAAGAATAATCATGTCATGAGCATACTGATATGAAGAAATACTGTCCTGTACAAATAAAATGCTGAAAGTTCTGCATATTCTGGTACTCTAGTCTAACAAAGCCTCTACTACCAAAGACTGAGGAGCCATTAGGACAGATCCCCAACTGACTCGCCTGAACTAAAAATAAACAACCATCTACTATTAAGGCAAAAATCAGGGACATAGGTCCTCGAACCATGAGGACTCACCAACTGTAAGAATGTAGATGGAGGTACTTAAAGATCACTGTCACTGCTAAGAATGAGCACCTGAACCTATATCACGAGAAAGTGTAGAACATAGATGAGTATGGGAATCAGTACTTGGGATTTCAACCCTAATCATCACTCATGTATAAAAGAAAAAGGATTCTTCTCTATCAAGTTGTTTTTTCAAATTCAAAATTAAAGAAAAGAAAGGAAAAAGGTAAAAACTCAGTTTACAATATTGCTCAAGTATTTCTCATGTTATTATTTCTTTTGTAAGATAAAAGAGTGAGTGTTCTTGAGTGATTTCTAATTTATAACCAAATTAATCATTCTATAAGAGTAATGAACCTTTTTTGTTAATTTGAGAGTGCGTAGGTAGATTTTCCTAAGTCCAAAATTGGTTAGAGTTAACCAGTGTTGAGGGAGTCTTGGCAGAGTTGCCAAGGTTAGGCTATAGTAGAGTTACTACAAGAAAGAGGGTCCTAGAGGTGGGATAAAATCAAGTCTATAATCAAGAGGTTGATCATAAAGGATTTCTGAGGTGCTTATGAGGACAAGCCATGGTTTTTCCTCCCTTGAGAAAGGGGGTTTCCACGTTAAATTTTTGTGTTGTTAATTTCTTACCAAGCCTTTTGTTTTCTAGCACATTATAGTTACTTTATTATTCGATTACTTGTGATTGAACTTAAGGGACCAGGTCTCTCAAAGTGTGGTGTAACCTCCAAGGGTTCCAAAAATTGGTATTTGAGTCAGGTTCATTCTAAAAGTTTCATACCTAGAGTATTTTGGTTATCATGGCTGCCTCACTGAATCTGGAAATAGGAGTAAAGGTTCCCTTATACAAAGATGAGAGAATAATCTTGGGAGTTATTCCAAAATCTCGGAAAAGTAAAGCAAATGCTATAACTAAACTAGGGGTGGAGAGAAAAGAAGCAAAAATGGAGAGATTCCTGACTTTGAAGGCTTTAGAGTGTGACTCAAGTGAAGAATACACTGATGTTGCACTTCTGGAAACAAGGATTGTTAGAGCAATGAACAAAAATAGTATCTCTAAAAAATTTATTACGAACTACCCAATGCAAAAGAAGGAACGAAATCATCAAAATTCAAGAAGAAAAGATGTTGCTAGATGTATAGTAAAAAAGGTGTTGGCTTCATGGGAAGACTCCTTAAATAAATCTGAGAAGGATAAAGAGTATGGAGATAGGTTCATGCTGAAAATAGGATGATAAGAAAATCATCTCAAGTTCTTCGTTTTCTCTTATGGAAACTACTAAAGATAAAGAAGAAAATGGGGTAAAAAAAAGGATTTCACCCAAAACTGGTTCATGAATAGTTGTTGTTCAAAACACATGACTGGAAGGGTTGATTATTTTGTCTTCAAGGAGAAGGTGTGTCTTTTGGAAATGGTTAAAAGGGGTATATCCAAGTTGTTAGAAGGATTGAAAAATCACCTCATCATGCAATAAAAGACGTGTATTATGTCTTCTAAGTGTATCTCAAATCTGTGACAAAGGAAATGAGGTAAAATTCTCATTTGGTGGATGTATTGTATCAAGCATAAAATCTTGAAGAATTATTCTTAAAGACAAAAGGATCAAGAACATGTATGTTGTTGATTTGGAGTCAGTGGCTGATGGTGAAATAACTTGTTTAAGTGCTCAAAGTAAGATGCTAATTTATATAACGGAAGATTGGGCTATGTAAGTTCTTCTTTGTTAAACAAGTTGATTTCAAGGCACCTGGTTCGTGGCTTTCCAAAGCTGAAATTTTCAGATAATAAAGTTTGTGATGCTTGTATTAAAGGTAAGCAGACCAGATCCTCCTTTTAGTTGAAGAAGCAGGTAAGTACTTCAAGAACTCTTGAAATACTACACATAGATTTATGTCGACCTATTAAAGTCCAAAGTAGAGGAGGAAAGAAATATGTGTTGGTTATTATAGATGACTACTCCAGGTTTACCTGGACAATTTTTATAAGAACCAAGGATGAAATATATGAGGTTCTTGTGGCTTTTGCCAAGAAAATTAAAGTGAAGCTAAATTGGAAAATTGCTGAATTCAGGTCAGATTATGGAACTGAATTTGAGAATTCTCAAGTTGATGAATTTTGTGCTGAGCATAGAATAAGTCCCAACTTTTTTTCTCCAAGAAATCCACAACCAAAATGGATTTGTTGAAAGGAAAAATAGAACATCCATAAAGATTGCTAGGACTATGTTATTTGATAGTGGTCTTCCAAATAGTTTATGGGCTGAAGTAGTAAATACTATGTGTTATGAGACTAATAGGTGCTTGATTAGATCACTTCTGAATAAAACCCTATATGAGCTGGCGTTCAACATAAATCCTAAGGTAGACTCTTCAGACCATTTGGATGTATATATTTTGTGCAAAATAATGGCAAGAATGAATTGGGAAAATTTAACTCCAAAAGTGATAAACCAGTATTTGTAGGCTATTCCTCAACAAGCAAGGCTTATAGAGTGTTAAATAAAAGAAATCTGTGTGTTGAAAAAAGTGTTCATGTGATCTTTAATGAGTCAGGAAATAAAATGAGCTCAGGAGATAGTGAAGATTCCGAAGTTGAAGAGCTCATTCAAGTTCAAAGAGATGATATTACTGAAGATGATGATCAAGGGATAAATAATGCAGAAGAGAGTGATGACAGTGCTGGTGATCTATAATCTCAGTCACAAATTCCAGCTCCAATAGAAGAAAAAATAGAGGAAACTAGTCAAAATTCATAGGGACCTAGTCCTAGTGGTATCAATCTCAGAAGGCAGAACTGGAGGAACAAATCCTCTTATTCCCTTGAGAACCTGACTACACCTTTGGAAGCAGGAGTCTAAACAAGAGCTCAATCCAGAAATATTATGGCATTTTTAACCTTTTTGCCTCAAATTGAGTCTAAAAATATGAAAGAAGCTCTAAAAGATACTGATTGAATCAATGCAATGCAGGAGAAACTCCGATAATTTAAAAGAAGCAAAGTCTGGCATCTGGTCCCCAGGCCTATTTATAGAATAATTATTGGGACCAAATGGGTGTACAAAAATAAGAAAGATAAGAATGGAACTATTAACAGAAACAAAACAAGGTTGGTTGTTCAACGTTCTAACCTGGAAGATGGGATTGACTATGATGGAACTTTTACCCCTGTAGCAAGAACAAAGGCAATCAGAATTCTTGTTGCATTTGTTGCATATATGGGATTCAAACTATTTCTAATAAATTTCAAAAGTGTCATCCTAAATGGAAACCTGAAGGAAGAAGTCTATGTCAAACAACCTTTAGGTTTTAAAGCTATAGATTTTCCTTATCATGTACTTAAATTGGATAAAGCTCTTTATGGTTTAAAGCAAGAACTAAAGGACTGTATGAAAGACTCTCAAAGTCTTTCCTGGAAAATGGCTTAAAAAGAGGGAAAAAAGATAATACTCTATTCTTAAAGACCAGAAGTTGCAACATATTGATTTTCCAGATATATGTTGATAACATAATCTTTGGAGCTACTTCTGAATCCCTATGTGAAGAGTTTTCTAAGCTAATGGGGAGTGAATTTTAGATGAGTATGATGGGTGAATTGAGCTTATTCCTAGTCTTGTAGATTAAACAAACATCTTATGGGACAATGATTTGTCAAGAGAATTACATCAAGGAGTTACTGAAAAAAAATACAACATGGGAGATGCCAAGCCAATTGATACTCCAATTAGAACCAGCTCAAACATGGATAGTGATGAACTAGGTCCTTCAGTAAATGAGACAATGAATAGAGGGATTATTGGATCTTTGTTGTACCTCACTATTTGTAGTCTATATATTGTATTCAGTGTAGGAATGTGTGCCAGATTTCAAGCCTTCCCAAAAGAGTCTCATTTGAAAGCTACAAAAATAATTCTTAGATATCTGAAAGGAACAGCGGGACTAGGTCCTTTACTATCTATCAAGAGATAGTTTTAACTTAGTGGGAGATGATGATGCTGACTATGTTAGATATTTGGTAGATAGAAAAAGCACTTCAGGAATGGCACATTTTCTTGGCTAATCCTTAATTTTTTGGGGATCTAAGATGTAAAACACAGTTGCCCTATCTACTGCTGAAGCTGAATATATGGTTGGAGCTTCTTATTGTGCAATAATTGAAAGATTTTGTTATTGTCATAGATATTATCCCTCTAATTCCTGACAACACAAGTGGTCTAAATATGGCCAAGAATCCAGTGCAACACTAGAGGACAAAGCATATTAGTGTAAGAAATCACTTCCTAAGAGACAATATTGAGAAAGAGGCTATTTGTATGAAGTTTTGCAAGAATAAGAACCATATAGAAAATATCTTTACTAAGGCACTTCACAAGGAACAATTTGTGAAGAATAGGTTAAAGATAGGTCTGATTAAAATGACCTGACCTACCATATGAATCAGTGGTTCTCCACAAAAATTATTTATGATCAGGAGATAGGTATCCTTGGTAAAGTATGTATTTGTTAGTCTAACTCGGTATCATACCTTTGCAGGTAGACATCCGTGGTAATAGATTTGTAATAAAACATAAGAAGTATGCACCAACTTGAGAATTCACTCAAAGGAAGAGAGGTACCTGGTCCCATCTCTCAAGTTAGTATCATGAATGTGCATGTTTTTCTTCTTATTCTGTTAGAAAAGGCAACATCCTCTCTCTCCATGTAAAAAAAAAATTCTTAT
Source organism: Capsicum pubescens (assembly GCA_030864215.1). Classification (NCBI taxonomy): domain Eukaryota; kingdom Viridiplantae; phylum Streptophyta; class Magnoliopsida; order Solanales; family Solanaceae; genus Capsicum; species Capsicum pubescens. The sequence continues at coordinate 189,643,689 of CM061546.1, forward strand.
GCAATATTGAAATCAAATTCATCTTTGCATTAACTCTATGGACCCTACCCAACTCAACTATACTACCCATTCAAAGCCAAATCCTTTCTTTACTCACCTTTCTCATGAAGATCTATCCCTGAAAATAGAGTACCTCTCTAATAGTATGCAGACTGGTGATCCTTGGGATGCTGAAAATTTCTTTATGCTTCAGATAAACAAAAGAAGAGGGGGTTTGTGAAACCTAAAAGAAATAGTAACTAGTGTTAATTTGTTGGATTGGAAATCAATATGTGAAAGGCACTAGGATTGTGTTCCCTAATAACATTGGTTCTCCGTAATTTAGTGGTCTTATAAGATATTTGGCATGCAAAACTGATAGGTTATGTATTATCTAGCCAATAAGATTATCCCCCATGTAGAAGACTATCCCTAAGACTAATGTTCATGTTTTATGGGTTTTACATCTATGATCCTAATATCGTCTTTCCTGTTTACCAACTCAAGACTAATTAAATGAAGATAACTCCAAGTCTTGATGTTGAGAAACTATTCCTATTAATTTACCATTGCTAAAGTACGGTGTAGAGATAGAAAAAGAGATAACATGTTCACTCACTGGAAAACTACCAAAGCTAAATAAACAACATTACATACCCAACTACACTTTGAGAATCACAAGTTATTTCGAACACTATGTCATTATTCTGTCATGGTCCCAACACCCTAGTTGTGGTGTTTGCCTATACATAATTGAAAAACACAAGAATAATCCATAGATGAAGACATAATTATGAACTTACAATAATAATTAGAAAACTCCAAAGTCTCAACATGAATTAAAACCCTAAAATTTAATGTTCATGAAGAATCCCACAAAGATGTCTTAGAATGCCACATTTTAATGTGGTTAAAATATAATGTAATGTTACCTAATAAAAATAACCCTATAAGAGTATTTATAGATAAAATTAATCTTATCTTAGATAAAATAGGAAACCTGGGCCAGTGGCATCAGATGGCAGGAAGGTACGATCATGATTAGAACCCACGATCGTCCTTTGGATGTCGTGGTTTGGCTCATGGTTTTTCATCTTCACAACTTTATTGCAATGGTTCTCAGTATGGATCCATTATATTAACCCATGGCCATACAATGCAATCATTTGATCATACTTGTAAATCTAAACTACCTACCCACGATGTTATGCTACGATCGTTATTTTAATACATTGTGAGAGGCTTTCGTCTGATCTTCTTTTCTTAACTTCTAAAAGCTTGTTTTTGTCATCCTTACCAAAATAATGTGGTATGATCGTATGATTTATGTATGATCATAGGAATTTCTTTTCTAAGTAAAACCTAAGACTCATCCTCTGGATCATGTTACGGCCACCCTGGTACGGACGTGATTAGATCCCACGATCGTATCTTTGATCGTCTGATGCTCTCCTTATCAAATAATCAACACTTTCCTTCTTTAAGACTTTTTATCCTAAAAACACAAGAAAACCCATCATATCCACAAAAAATACCCTCGTACTTGCAAATTTTCATAGTTTTAAGTGTCTTAAATGTCATAAATTCACAACACATTAGTGACATAGTTTTTTGCGCACAGGGGTTTTCAAATAAATTTCAAGCACCCAGTTAGAGTCTGTTAGAACTTAATGTTTAGTTTGTCTTTCAAACATTTGGTGTAGCCTATTTTACTCTCCGCATTTATGATGAGAAGGCTGCATTTACGAAGGGTCAAGTTATTGGCCATCGCATTCACGAGACTTCTCTTATATTCGCAATGAAGAGTAGACCCAAACAATTCCCTTATTTTTATTTGTGTTCGTGATAGTCTGACCCATTTTTCTTCATGTTCATGAACCCTTGCCCATGTTCTCAAAGGGAAATTCTTATGGTTTTGAGTTTACAACCTTTGATCCCCGCATTCGCAAAAGGTATTGCCCTGGCAGTATATAATTCCCTCTTCTCCAATTTTTCATTCATTTCCAACCTTTTTTACACCATTAAAGGCCCTTATATCTTGAAATTATTGGTACTTCATCCCATTGATCTCAGGTATATTACCCTATTGTTCCTTGGTTAATTTTTCTGTTTGTTCTCATGTTATTCCGTTCTAAATTTTGTTTAATTCTTAGTCTTAGGGTTAGTTTCTTTGAGCTTATAGGGATGATTTGGGCCCTGATAAGTGCTCAAATTTTGGGAACACATTTATGTCCTTCGAGGGACCTCATGACAAACTCAATTTTGGAATTTCATTAGTGAGCCACATGGTATTATTTATGACCTGATTTTAGGACCAGAATTTTATATTGCAATATGGTATCATTTTACTTTTGCTAATGTGTAGATTATGATTCTGATAGCGCGACATCATTTAGAGATCATAGAGTGGAGAAAAGAAGTTTGTGGGTGGTTTGAGACTGTGATTCAATAATGAGGTAGACTACAATCTACACCTCCCTATGATATTATGTATTCTATAGATCGCATGCTAGATAGGGATTAGAAGATAGTTCTATACCTAGTTGCATCATGATGTGACCAATTTAGGGTATTTAAAAAGGTATTGAAAATTAAGCCTTAACCTAGAATACCCATTATAGTTGTAGGATTCCATTACGTCAGATTATGGATTTGTATGACTAGCCCTTTAATATAAGTGTTTTGTATTACTTAGTTTTAGGTGATATCTGCCGATTAGATCCTCCTAGTAACTTCATTCCTTTTTTACCTTAGTTTCTTAAATTATGGTGCTTATCTCCTATTAATTAATATATTGTTGGGCATGAGTCGGGGTTATGATACCAGCTGGATACCAGGTTAGTATTATATTCTTTGAAAGGACGCGGTGTAGTAGTTAGATTCTTGGATGCTTACATTAAATTGTTTAGATACTGGAGATGTAAGGCATATATTTTATCATGACCCGATTTATGAATCATGATGGAACCTACTCTATACCACCAGTAGGTAAGACAAACCGTTACCCGGAGCTAAACAAATTGGATTATCTTAGTGTGAAATTCCCAAAATAGGCGGAAATCAACAAGTATAACTTGTAAATAAGCATAGTATTTGAAATAGATAAAGATAGTCAACATAGATACTATCCCATGACTTGGTAGAGACAATACAAGAGAATCTAATAATAATAATACAACTCAAGTATCTAGAATCTTCAATAACATTTGTTCAAAATAAAATACTGAACACAAAAAGATAGAAGGAAAAAGGTGTAGCCGACTCCAAGATCTCACCCTATCTTTGGATATCAACACAGCACGAACGTCAATCAACAGTGGAAACTAGTACTCAGATCTGCACCAAAAAAGGTACAAAAATATAGTATGAGTACCAAAACCATAGGTACTCAATAGGCATCATCGGCCGACTAAGCTAAATTATGATATAAGTATGATAAAATGCGAGATAACATAACTAAGTCAAGGTAGAGACGCGTAAATTAACTCTAACATCACTGTGCATAAATAGGTAAATAAACCTAAATAATAGCATAATATAACATAAAGTATCAACACACGCAATCATAACTATAAAATTTTCTCCCATACGCTAATTAGTGCGGATAAATAAATAACCAATTGCAAGCCCCCATAATCCTGTAGGATATAAACAAGAGATAGTAACCCACCATCGTCATTTTTCAATTCTTAATATACCACTATAATCCACTTACATCATGCCATATTATAGTCATTTCTGCATTTTCTGAATTGGCCAAATTTCTATGGTAAATCTCACACCCCGACATGTCATATCATAAGAAGTATATCATCACATCATAATATGTATATATAATATAATATATATATACCCAGACTCAAAATGGTATGGATATTCCACTATATCATCATCAATATCATCACTATCATATCATCAATATTATAGACATCCTCCAAATTTCTACCGGGTATAAATAATTGATATCATTATCATTATCCAGACTTGAACTAATATTTGTATAACTCATAGTATAAGTAATATCTAGAATTTAACCGGTAATCATATCATCATTATCATGGCCAATAGCATAGTCATTAGTGAATTCAAGAGCATAATTTCTAGTATAGTAAATGAATCATGATTTCTCGCATAAGGAATAGTATATTCGCTAATATAGTCAACTAGCACGTTCTTTAGCATAAACAATAGCATGATCATTAATATAATGAACAGGCATGGTTTCTAAATAGTTGATAGACATGATTGTTAATTTAGTCCATAGCATACCCAATGGCCCAAACAATAGCCTAATCAATGGCCTAGTCAATATCATAATCAAAGGCTTAGGCAATAGCATATTCAATAGCTCATTATTATCTTAATCAATAACCTAGTCATAGCATAATCGATAAATATTTCTTTCAAAATCGATTCATCATAAACAACAAATCCTAAGGTGTCTCAATATCATCGCAATAAACATTTCCTAGATGTACGGAAGGGTGTAAAAGATATCCAATAATTATTCAAGTCTTTGCCTATAGTGGGTCGAAGGGCCAACTTCTAAATCTCCAAAATCCATGATTCAACAATGTAAACCCAGGATTAGGCTTAGTATCTAAATCCACTATTAGATGTTGAACAAGCCATAACTAGCCCTAGGATAGAAATTCCTCCTAATATGGAACAATTAGGTCAATTTCACCTAAGGTAAAGACAATTTGGGTAAGTTTCTTCCTAAACTCAAGTGACTAAGGCAATCTACTCATTGATAGAGTAAATAAGGTATTTCCAACCTAAACAAGGGCTTAAAAGGTCAACTTCACTTAAGGTATGGTTAACTAAGTAAATTATACCCAAAAGTGATGTCCAAATAAGCGTAAATGGTCCAATTAACCCAAGCATTGAGATTTCTCACACCAATACCTAAAATTCATCCCAAATCTAACACAATATTATAAACATACTATGATTTAGCTCAATCTAACAAGGGGTAAAACCTAGCCTACTTGGACTCTGAAGAAAGTTCAAAAGATCTGCAAAATCATCGCTTTTCTCTTTTGAGAAGCTTTCGCAAGATGCAAAGTAATCAAAATCACATTCTACTCATCAATACGAGAATAATGATGCCCATATTGCACTATTGTGCCTTGGGTCCAAAAAATTACCTAAAAATCCCATATAGGTCCCATTTATTAAAAATCATGTTTTAAAAATCAACCTCACATTCCCTCATGATCAAGGAATCATTACCCTCGAGAATGGGTAAAATCCAAGCTAATTTGGGACTAACATAAAGCCTCCAAAGTTTTTGGATTTTTGAACAAGAAATGGGAAATTCTATCATGAAAAGGGTGAAATCTTATCACAAATCAAAGTGGAATCACAAAAATAAATGTTATCCAAGCTCACAAACCAACCAAAAGCCTCAATTCTAAGCTATATCACTATTTACGTTTTTAATCTCCAGAGAATTAATGAAGGAATGGAAAAAAAGGGCTAAAATGGGGTATTTATACCCTTTTCGGGTGCTCGGGTATCACTATAGCGACCCGACACCTCACGATCATGGTATCTTAAGGCTGTCAAGATGAGTTTTGATCGCCACATATACATCATGATTGTGGTACCTAGTTATTTCTAAGGGTATTACAAACGTGACCCCTGGTATCGCAATAGCGATGCACTAGATACAGTTGAGACTTGGAATACAACCCCTCGGGATTCATCCAGAATAATATATACGTAAATGAACTATGTAACCATACCAAATTTGATGTTTTAGGCTCAATAGCATAGTCAAAATTTTCATCTGAGGTTGTTTCGATAAAAAGTGGGTCCCACGCCCAATTTTCATTTCTTAACTTTCCGACCAATAGGTCAAATAGACTCTCGGTGCCTCAAAAACCAAACTAAGAGTCCTCCTAGCCTAAAATTAATATTCTAGAGCTGATGGAATAGTCATAATTTGCATTCGAGGAAAATTAGGTGATGTTTTTTCCTTGTGGCCATTTGAAACTGGTGAATAATTCAAAATAGGGAAATGGTTTTAAAAACCAAACAAATTATTTGATAACCGAACTGTCAGTTCCAGCATATTTTACTTAAGAAAGCTATAGAGAAGCTCTAATGGTGAAAATAAGCAGAAATATGAAAAATGACCTGAAATGTCTTTACAATATCCACTACTAAAGGAACTTTAATTCGCAAAAGTTAAGGATGAAGATGCACCTGAAGTCTCGAACAAGGATATTGGGTATGCATCTCTCTCTCGATCTCCCAAGTGGCCTCCTCTACTGGGTAGTGTCGCCACTGAACCCTAACTATAGAAATCTCGCTAGTGCGCAACCATCTAACATCACTATCTAAAATAAGCATAGGCTCCTCCACTAAGGTCAACCTCTCATCTAACTAGAATAAGTACCATCTAAGAACATAACATGGATCAGGAATGTATTGCCTAAACATAGAAACATGGAAAACTGGATATACAACAGCAAAATTTAGAGGTACAGCTAACTTATGATCCATCTCACAAACTATGCAAAGAATCTCGAATGGTCTAATATATATGGTGTTGATCTTTCCCTTTCTCCTGAACCTCATCGCACTATTCATGGCTAATACTCAAAGGAATACTCGATCATCAACTCCAAATCTCAAGGCACGATGCTTATAGTCTGCGTAGGCCTTCGGCCCACTTTAAGCTACTCTCAACATGTACTAAATCACCCTGACTCTACCCAATGACCCTTGAAGCAAGTCAGTGACACAGGGTTGAATCAATTTGTCTCTTAATATGAATAAATACATAGTTTAAGTAAAAAAATTTGGTATTCTACTCCAAAAGTAAGAATCCAACCGCTACCTGGAATAACTCCAAAGTACCACCCAAAGTCAAATACCATGAGGCGTACTCAAACTAGGATCTGCACCAAAAGAGCACAGTAGGGGTGAGTACGGTCCACTTATACTCAGTAGGCATCATAGGCCGACTTAGTAAAGTAGAAAATAAAGCATACAAAATACACACTAACGGCACGTCACTTGCAATCATAAAATATCCCACAATAGTAGCCCACATTGTCTCCACTAACAGTTCTAATATCCATATATATAACAAATACAAGTAGATAAAAGAAGGACAAATATATATATAGATATATATGAACATTAGTACAAGTAAAGAAAAGTAGAACAAAGGGTAGATAATAGGTTAAGATAGAAATACAATCACAGCGTAAGCACAACAATGTAAATGCAATAAAGATAGTGATGATGATGATGATGTGATGCATGAAGCTATTGTACAACCTTTGTATACACCTAAAGATCATAAGTTTCCTGGCATAGAATCCATGAGGGGTTCGTCAACCTGTATACAATCCATATCTAATACCATATCCATATGTCACGATCTGAGGCTACCCCCTAGTCGCAACAACGTGGCTTATGGACACAAGTTACCACAAGCAAACTCATGGACTGGTACCTGTTGTGAGCACTAAAGAAAATATAAATACATCACATGTGCGGAAGTTAAGCTTTTAAGATACTATAAAACTAGATACTAAAATATGTATCAACACATGTATGGAAATATCTGATGGAATACTAGAAACCAACTGTCTATCTGGAAATAACTGATAATACTAAATAGAATGACTAACTGTCTAACTAATTTTCTGAAATACTCTAAACATCATAAGTTAATAGGATATACCCCCAACTAACTCCTACAGGCTGAACATAAAAAAACATTGAAGTAACTGAAATAACAAATCATATCCTCGATGGATGAGGACTCACCACTACTATTGGTGAGTAACGCTAAGTTGTCTAAGAGCGATCAAGAAACTATGCATCCAAACCTATGTTATAAGACAACATAGAACAGAGAAAAGTATGTGGTCAGTACTTTGAATATACTGGTATATAAGATGAGGACTGGATGAAATGCATGAGGTATCTGAGAATAAATGTATGAACCTGTAATATCTGAGAATGTAAGACCAAGAAAAAATATTTTTCTGAGATAATCTGAAATCTGAAAGACTGAAAGCTGTATAATTGAATAACTGAAAATCTGTACACTTGGTCAAGCAAACCTAAACTAAAATACACTAATTTCTATACTGAGACTGGGATTTATCATGTAACGGACATGCACCAATCTGAGCTAATTAGGGTCCAACCAATAACCCCGGTTGGAAGAGTGTCAGTACCATGCCACGGTTACTAACACATAGCTGATGATGTGGATCCACAAGGCTGATGTCCTGAAGAACTAAGGAATCACCCTCTACTAGCAAGTTCTCCCATGAGATATATGTCAACCCTCAACTGGAAGAAAAATATCTCAAAACTACACTAGCTATGTAGTTTTGGAACTCAGGGATTGCTACTAAGGGTCACACCCTCTACTGGCAGATGAGCCCCCATCCCTGGGTTTGCTCGGTGCTAAATCCTACTCCCAACTGAAAGTCACTAAAATGTTAACTGGTTCATGCACTGATAACTCTTAACTGATAAGCTCAGGTCATGGTATTCTAAAAATAATTGTGCAAACGAATTCTGAGTTAATTATAAACATATAAACTGATAATTCTCAACAAGATCATAGTATTCCGAATATGACATTAAAACCATGGTCTGACTGACTTGTTACTTGAAAAATGTAAATCATATAAAACACATAGGTATCATGTGTTCATAACCGGCAAGCATTGAATGACCATAAAATACGATAACAAAGTTTAAAAATTATAGTATGGGATCATGGTTCGAAGACCCAAAACATAGACATTTCATCAAATATGTGAAAATCATGAACTTGAACATGAGAATGTGTTAAACATGAGAAATCAACATGATTACATGGATAAATTCATAAATTGGGGGTTTAACATAAAATTCACTTGAATATGACATGGGAATTTGAAACTTGAAGCATGAGATAACTAACTTTTCATGAAATCATCCTTGGGAATGAATTGAATCAAATTACTAAGGAAATACATGATTTAAACTCATCTTGAACATGCACAACTTCATAAAAGGGGAAAACTCATATTCTTAATCAAAGTAAGGTTTTTTTAGGCTCCATAGGTAAAAGGGACCCTTGGATGAATACCCACATACCTGAAGTAGAAACTTTGGGGAAATTTCTTTGAAGTTGTTCTTGACCTTGACAATCCCTAGCTGCTTGGGAAAGATGAAGAAATTGTTTTTTCTTGATTCTATTTAGCAAATTGATGTTTAATGATGTAAATTGGGGATTTGGGGCCTTTTATACCACTCATTGTGAAGCTAAAATTACATGGGTTTGGCTTTTAAAGGAGTGGGGAAAGACATAAAAGCCCTTGGAAAAACGTGCAAAAAATTGGGTTCCCAGTCAGGACGAGTCTACCATACGACTCATATGTTAGGGTACAACTGGATTGCTGACTCATAAGATTGGTAGTTTTAAAAAAATATGTATTGGTCTTGATACGAGTCATACTTCCAACTCATAAGATTCCTATACGATTTGATAAGGTCACTCATAAGATGAACGAACAACTTGGGGAACCAACACTGTTATTGACTTAACTTCTCTCTATATAGGTTGTACCGTTATATATGACTCAATATCCCCTCTCATATCCTGGAAAAAACCTCAAGGGTTCAGTACTGATGTCTATACGACTGGGTTCATATAATTCAGAGCCCTCTTGACGACCCATGGGGTCAAGTTGTACCTACAATAGAATGTTCAATATGCTATACTGACTTTGGTACGAATCCAATATACGACTTATATGCTGGGGTACGACTAAGGATCATGAGTCTTATGCTTCAAGATATAGGGTATTATAATATCTCTCCCTTAGGAACATTCTTCCTCAAATGAGATTGGTTAGACTAGGACCACGGAGGAAACTAAGATCATATAATGACATGTATAACTTGAAACATGATTAAATAACTAAGTCTAAAACATGATAGATGAACTAAACTGATTTCGTGAATGCATGTAATGACATGAGATTGTCTACATAGCTGAAACTGAGAATAGAAAAGAGTCAATTTATGAAAGATCATTACCTTAATCTAAATCTGGGTTTGCGGACAAAAGGTGAGGGTACTTAGTTTGCATATCTACTTCTGCTTCCCAAGTATCTCCCTCAACAGACTGATTCCGCCAAAGAACTTTAACCAAGGGAACTTTTTTATTCCTTAGCCTATGAATCTAACGATCAAGGATCTCAACTGGGACTTCTTCGTAGGAAAGGTTATCCTTAATGTCCATATCTTCTAAAGGAACGGCTACAGATGAATCACCAATACATTTCTTTAACAAGGAAACATGAATTACCAAATGTACTGATGCCAAATCTGCAGGAAACTCTAGATCGTAAACGACTTTCCCAAAATGACTCAAGATTCTATACGGGCCAACATAGCAGGGAATGAGTTTCCCCTTCTTGCCAAATCTCTTTACTCCCTTTATAGGAAAAATCTTCAAATAGACCAAATCACCAACCTCAAACTCAAGATCTCTTCTCCTTACATCTATATAAAATTTCTGATGGCTTTGGGTTGTCTTTAGCCATTCCCGTATCAACTAAACTTTCTTTATCACATCAAATAATAAATTTGGCCCTATCAAACAAACATCACCTACCTCAAACCAACTAATAGAAGATATATATATCCTTCGATAAAGAGCGTCAAACGGAGTCATTTGAATACTAGAGTGTTAGATGTTGTTTTAGGCAAACTCAATCAAAAGTAAGTGGTTATCCCAACTACCTTTAAAGTAAATAACACATGCCCACAACATGTCCTCTAAGGTTTGAATGGTTCTATCTACCTAACCATCTATCTAAGGAAGTAAAGTTGTACTGAGATAAACTTGGGCACCAAAACCTTTTTGAAAAGCCTTCCAAAAGTGAGAGGTAAAATGAGTACCTCTGTCTGAGATGATAGAAAATGAAATCCCGTGCAACTTAACCATCTCAATAATATAAAGTCTGACATAATCCTCCGTTGAGTACGAAGTATGAACTGACAATAAATGAGCTGATTTCGTCATTTTATCGACAATGACCCATATCGAATCATGTTGACTATGCGTATGAGGCAACCCTATCACGAAATCTATGTCCACCACTTCCCAATTCCAAGTGGAGGTTCTAAACTCCTGCAATATACCAATAGGTCTTTGGTGCTCAACCTTTACCTACTGACAATTTGGACACTTAGCCACAAACTCTGCCCTCGGAAATCACGGTATATCTTAGTGGCTCCTGGGTGAATAGAATATTGTGCATCATGCGCTTCCGCAAAAGTTTGTTACTTCAAACCATCAACACATGGAACACATAATCTACCCTGACAATAAAGCACACCATCTCCACCTTCAGAGAAAACCTCTACCTTCAAATCTTTAACTGCCTCTTTCAACTTAACCAAACAAGGATCTCTGTTTTGCTTTTCTTTCACTTCAATAACCAATGAAGATTTCTAACATTCTGAACCCATACACTACTCTCAGATGAATGAATCAACCAACCGACCACCTAATCTAGCAAGATGATGAACCTCACTGAATAACTTCTTTTTGTCTCTCTCAACATAAGCAACACTACCCATGTACAATATAATAGGACATTTGCCACTAAATTGGCCTTGCCCGAATGATACAACCCACTCACATCATAATCTTTTAACAACTCAAGCCACATTATCTAACAAAGATTCAGATCTTTTTATGTGAACGCGTGTTATAAACTCTTATGATCAGTGAACACATCAACATGAACCTCATAGAGATAATGTCTCTAAATTTTCAAGGCAAAAACAACAGCTGCCAACTCAAGATCATGGGTAGGATAATTCTTTTCATGGGGTTTAAGTTTTCTAGAGGCATAGGCTATGACCTTGCCTTTCTGCATCAAAACACAACCAAGACCAACTCTAGAAGCATCATAGTAAACTACAAATCCATTTGAACTATTTGTCAAAGTCAAGACAGGAACGAAAGTGAATCGAGTCTTCAGCTCCCGAAAACTCTTCTCGTAAAAATCTAACCACTAAAATTTGACTTTTTGTTGAGTCAGTTGAGACATGAGGGATGCAATAGAAGAAAACCCTTCAAAAAGCTACTTGTAATAGCTAGCCAAACCCAAGAAACTCCTGATATCTGATGGAAAGATATGTCTGGGCTAGTTTTTCACTACTTTGGTTGTTTGAGGGTCAACTCTAAATCCATCATCAAAAATAATATGGCCAAAAAAATATACTGATTTCAGACAAAATTCATACATACTGAATTCGGCAAACAACTAATGAGCTTTAAGGGTCTACAATACAATTCTCAAATGGTCTGCATGATAATTCTCACTATGGGAATAGACAAGGATATCATCAATAAAGACTATAATGAACATGCCCAAGTACTATTTGAATAGCCTGTTCATCAAGTCCATGAAAGCTACAGGGGCATTCGTTAGTCCAAAAGAAATGAGTAGGATTTTGAAATGATTATACCGAGTTCTAAAAGCTTTATTCAAAATGTCACATTCTCAAACAAAATGGTAAACATACCCTTTAGATATCATCTTTCGTGCTTTAAGATAAGAAATAAAATGACCCCTAAGAACTGAAGTATTACCCCTTTATTTAATGATTGGTTCATTGGAAAACTGAAACTGAACGACTTTATTTCTACAATCAACTAAAGCATAGCACGAGTAAAGCCAATCCATGCTGAGAATGACAATGAAATCATTCATCTCTAACTCTATAAGATCAACTAAGGTAATTTTAAGAGATACTATGATCGGGCAATTTCTGTATACCCGTCTGGCTATAATAAATGTACCTACAGGGGTATAAACAGAGAAAGGCCCTGCTAACATTTTAGTACTGACACCAAAATTGACGGCTATATAAGGAGTTACAAAAGAAAGTAAAGCTCTAGGATCTAACAATGCATAAACATGAAGATGGAAAATGTGTAACATACTCGTAACCACATCAGGAGAACTTTCTTGAACATTTTGAGTCTGGAGTGCATACAACATGTTCTGACACTGCACACTGGTGGTACTAGATGCAGCACCCTACTGAGCCAGGCGATCGACTGGAGCTGAAGAACGACTGGACTAGCCCTGCTGACCAGCCCTTAGACAATCCCTGACCCTATGGTCTGGATTGGCACATCCAAAACACCTATCACTATCAACTTTACACTCACCATGGTGATTCCTACCACACTTCTTGTAGAGTGGATTAGTATGACCACTGTTCACACTACCCTGGGACTTAGAGCCTGGCACTCTATCCCGACTGTCTTGCCTGAACTTAGGCACTGGATCTTTAGATGAAGATGGAGTTGGGATTGAAAATTTTTGATGAATCTGAGAACGATTACCACCTTCTGACCTTGGATAAGAAAAGTTAAAACTACCTGTTCAGTCCCTCTTATTCTCTCTCTCCATCTCCTTACACTTTTCCTCCTCAATCTTCTGAGCATGAACCATAAACCTACATAGGTCCATATCCTTAATCAACATGGTAGTACTAACGAGTAAACTTAAGAGAGTACACCGTTATGCTCATATTAACCTGCTTCAAATTTATAAACTCCTGAACCTTAGCTTCTCTTAACTCTAATGGAAAGAACTTGTCTAAGAAAGTTGTGGCAAACTTATCCTACTCTATAGGTCCTGCATCTTCACCATGGTCTTTCTTCCACTGCATAAACCAGGTGTGAGCTACAACCTTCAACTGATATACAACCAACTCTTTACTCTCACTCGAAGTGAAGCTCATGATATCTGTCATATTTTGCACCATATCCAGAAACAACTATGGATCCTCCTCAGATATGGATCCTAAAAACAAAAGGGGATTCATTTGAATAAAATCCTGAATACTAATAGCAGTTGTATTTTCCACTTGATTGGATGAAGCAATAGCCTGATGGTTGTTTTGGGCAGCTACGGAGTAGGCTAAGGTAGTGAAACCAGCCCTAAATTTGGCATGATAGACATTCATTTAGGGGATCATCCTGAATAGGTGGGGGTGTAGGATGATGCCCATTTCTTCTTTCATTGTTTTATCTGGGAGGCATTGTCTGTAAATGAAATGAACGATGAGTTAGAAATAGAGTTTAAATAGAGATCATGCTCTTTTCCATGACATAAACACTAAAAGAAGGGAAACTTTCCTAAAATATTTCATAACCTCTTGTCCACAAGTGTGGCGCGCTTCACACCCATAGACAAGACACTAATCAATGTAGCTTTTAGACTCCCTAGGACAATTTAAAACCATAGGATCTAATGCCAAGTTTTGTCATTACCTGAGGCTACCCCCTAGTCGCGACAATGGTGCTTACGACCACAAGTGACCACAAGCTAACCCACGATCTAGTACTTGCTGTGAGCACTAAAAGAAATAAAAATACATCACATGTACTAAAGTTAAGCTGTTAAGATACTATAATATTGGATACTGATATACGTATCAATACATGTCTAAAAATATCAGATAGAATACTAGAAATAAACTGTCTATTTAAAAATAACTAATAACACTGAAATGATTGACTGACTATCTAACTGGTTGTTTTAAAGCCTCTAACATCATAAGGAGCTGATGGGATAGACCACCAACTAACTTCAACTGGATGAACATAAGAAAGCACAAAAATAACTAAAATAACCAATCATATCCTTAATAGATGAGGACTCACCTTTACTACTGTTGAGTAACGTTGAGCTGTCACAGAGTTGTTGGGAAACTGTGCATCCAAACCTATGTTATATGACAACATAGCGTAGAGAAAGTATGTGGTCGGTACTTTGATTGTACTAGTATATGAGATGAGTTGAGCATAAATGCATAAACATGTAATATCTAAGAATGCAAGACCAAGCATAAACATGTTTCTGAGATAATACTAAATCTGAAAGACTGAAAGATGTATAAATGAATAACTGAAAATCTGTGCACTTGGTCAAGCAAACGTGAATTGAAATACACTGATTACTATAATGAGATGTGGGAGGTATCATGTAACTGACATGCCCTAATATGGCTAATTGGGGTCTAGCCTGTAACCCTAGTTGGAAGGGTGTCAGTACCATACCAAGAGAGGATTCAAAACTCCTACAATGTACCACTAGGACTTTGGTGCTAAACCTTGACCTGCTGACAATTTGGACACTTATCCACAAACTCTGCAATACCCTTCTTCATACCACTCCACCAATAGATTTCCCGCAAATCACGATACATCTTAGTGGCTCCTGGGTGAATAGAATACCGCGCACCATTCACTTCTGCTAAAATTTGATGCCTCAAACCATCAACACACGAAACACATAATCTACCCTAATAACGAAGCATATTATCTCCTCCTTCGGAGAAAAACTCTACCTTTTGATCTCTAACTACCTCTTTCAACTTGACCAAACTAGGATCTCTGTCTTTCTTTTCTTTCACTTTAACAACCAATGAAGATTTTGAACCATTCTGAACCCATATACTACTCTCGGTTAAATCAACCAACCAACCACATAATCTAGCAAGCTGATGAACCTCACTGAATAACTTTTTCTTATCTTACTCAATATGAGAAACACTACCCATAAACGGTCTACAAAGGGCATATGCCGCTATATTGGTCTTGTCTGAATGATATACTGCACTCATATTATAATCTTTTAACAGCTCAAGCCACCTTCTCTAGTGAAGATTTAGATCTTTCTACGTGAACACGTGATGTAAACTCTTATAATCAGTGAACACATCAACATGAACCCCATAGAGATAATGTCTCCAAATTTTCAAGGCAAAAACAACAGCTGCCAACTCAAGATCATGGGTAGGATAATTCTTTTAGTTGGGTTTAAGCTGTCTAGAGTCATAGGCTATGACCTTGCCTTTCTGCATCAAAACACAACCAAGACCAACTCTGGAAGCATCATAGTAAACTACAAATCCATATGAACCATCTGGCAAAGTCATGACTGGGACAAAAGTGAGTCGAGCCTTCAGCTCTTAAAAACTCTTCTTGTAAAAATCTGATCACTAAAATTTGACTTTCTGATGATTCAGTTGAGACATTGGAGATACAATAGAAGAAAACCCTTCAACAAATCACCTATAATAGCCATCCAAATCCATAAAACTCCTGATATCTAATGGATAGATCGTTCTGGCCCAGTTTCTCACTGGTTTGGTCTTTTGAGGGTTAACTCTAATGCCATTAGCAAAAATAATATGGCCAAGAAAAGCTACCAATCTCAGCTAAAATTTGAACTTATTGAATTTGGTAAACAACTGATGGGCTCTAAGGGTCTGCAATATAATTCTTAAATGGTCTGCATGATCATTCTCACTAGAGAGTTAGACAAGGATATCATCAATGAAAACTATGACGAACATGTCCAAGTACTATTAAACACCTTGTTCATCAAGTCCATAAAAGCTACAGGGTCATTTGTTAGTCCAAAAAGCATAAGTAGGAATTTGAAATGCCCATAAAGAGTTCTGAATCTATCTATGGATTCACATTCTCTAACTTTAAGCTGATGATAGCCGGATCTGAGGTCTATCTTAGAGAAATAGTTGTCACTCTAAAGTTGGTCGAACAAGTCATCAATTTTGGGGAGTGGATACTTGTTCTTGATTGTGACTTTGTTTAACTGACGGTAGACGATGCACATTCTGATAGAACTATCTTTCTTATGCATGAATAACACTAAAGTGCCCTATGGAGAAATACTTAGCCTGATGAAACCCTTATCTACGAGATATTTTAACTATTATTTCAAATCCTTAAACTCAGCTTGATCTATTTGGTAAGGTGGAAAAGAGATGGGCTGGGTATCTAGAAGGAGATCTATTGCAAAGTCAATTTCCCTTTCAGGAGGAACTCCAGGAAGATCCTCAAGGAATACATCTGGAATATCCCTTACTACTGAAACTGAATCTTGACTTAGAGTCATAGAACTAGAGTATTTGACTCAAATATGATGGTAAATACACCCTTTAAATATCATCTTTCTTTCTTTAAGATAAAAAATAACCTAACCCCTAAGCACTAAAGTATTACCCCTCCATTCGATGACTGGTTCATTGGGAAAATGAAATTGAAACTGAACGAATCTATTTTTGCAATCAAATAAGGCATAGCACAAGTGAAGCCAATCTATGACAAGAATGATATTAAAATCGTTCATCTCTAACTCTATGAGATCAACTGAGGTGATTTTCTAAGATACTGTGACCTGGCAATTTTTGTATACCCATTTGGCTAAAATAAATTTACCCACTTCTGTAGATACTAATAAAGGCTCTGCTAACATTTTGGTACTGACACCAAAATTAATGGCTATATAAGGAGTTACAAAAGAAAGTGAAGATCCGGGATCTAACAATGCATAAATATGAAGATGGAAAACCTGTAACATACCCATAACCACATCAGGAGAACTTTCGTGATCATATCGAGTCTGGAGTGCATACAACCTGTCCTGATACTTCCCACTGGTGGCATTGGAAGTTGTACCCTGCTGAGTTGGGTAACCGGCTAGAGCTGAAGAATAATTGGATTGATGTTGGTGGCCATCCCTCGGGAAATCCTTAACCCTATGGCCTAGCTTGCCACATCCAAAACACACGCCACTACTTTCTTTACCCTCACCCTAGTGATACGTACTACACTCCTTATAGAGCGGATTAGTACGACCACTGTTCATACAACCTTGGGACTTAGATCCTGGCGCTCTATCCCGACTGTCTTACCTGAACTTAGGCACTAGCAAACTAGCTGAAGATGGAATTAGGACTGAAAATTTCTGATGGAACTGAGAACGGTTACCACCTCTGACTTTGGCTGAGAAAAGTTAAAACTACCTATTTTGGCTCTTTTATTCTCTCTATCTCTTTACACTTTTCCTCCTCAATCTGCTAAGCATGAACCATAAGCCTAGATAGTTCTATCTTCTTAATCAACATGGTAGTCCTACACTCCTTAGCAATACTATTTGATACACCAGACACAAACTTACTCATTCTAGATCTAGTATCTATCACTATAGAATGACCATACCTTGCAAACTGAGTGAACTTAAGCGACAAATCCTTTACGCTCATATTACCCTATATCAAATTAATAAACTAGTGAACCTTAGCTTATCTCAACTCTAATGGAAAGAACCTATCTAAGAAAGCAGTGGCAAACTCCTCCTACTCTACTGATCCTGCATCAACATAATAATCTTCATTCCACTGCTTAAACCAGGTGTGAGCTACAACCTGCAACTAATATGCTGCTAATTCTGTACTCTCACTCGAAGTGACGCATATGATATATGTCACATTTTGCACCATATCCAAAAACTATTGTGGATCCTCCTCAGACATGGATCCCAAAAACAAAGGGAGATTCATTCGAGTAAAATCTCAAATCCTAACTACAACTGTATTTGCCAATAGATTGGCTAAAACAATAGCTTTCTGGTTGTTTTGGGTGGCTAAGGAGTGGGCTAAGGTAGTGAAACCAGCCCTAAATTCGGCATGGAAGACATATTTATTCAGGGGATCTCCCTGAACATGTGAGGGTTAAGGCTGATCCCCATTCCTTCTTCTGTTATTTTTTTCTGGGAGGAATTGTTTGTACAGGAATAAAGGATAAGTTAGAAAGAGATTTTAAATAGATATCATGCTCTTTCGCATGACATAAACACTGAAAGAAGGGAAATTTTCCTAAAATATTTCATAGCCTCTTGTCCATAAGGGTGGCGTACTTCACACCCATACATAAGACTCTACTCAACGCGTCTTTCAGACTTCCTAAGACACTTTAAAACCTTAGGCTCTAATACCAGGTTTTGTCACAACCCGAGACTACCCCCTAGTTGTGACAATGGTGCTTACGACCACAAGTGACTACAAACTAACCCATGAACTGGTACCTGCTATGAGCACTAAAGGAAATAGAAATACATCATATGTGTGGAAGTAAAGTTGTTAAGATACTATAAAACTAGATACTGAAATACGTATCAAAACATGTCTGAGAATATCTGATGGAGTACTAGAAACCAACTGTCTATCTGAAAATAACTGATAATACTGAAATGACTGACTGACTGTCTAACTGATTGTTTGAAAGCCTCTAACATCATGAGAAGTTGATGGGATGACCCCTAACTAACTCTAACTGGTTGAACATAAGAAAGAACCGAAATAACTGAAATAACAAATCATGTCCTCGATTGATGAGGACTCACCACTACCGCTGCTGAGTAATGTTGAGCTGTCTAAGAGCAGTCGGAAAACTGTGCATCCAAACCTATGTTATAGGAAAACATAGCGTAGAGAAAATTATACAGTCAGTACTTTTAATGTACTGGTATATGAGATAAGGACTGGCTAAAATGCATGAGGTATCTGAGCATAAATACATGAAAATGTATTATCTAAGAATACAAGACCAAGCATAAATATGTTTCTGAGATAATCTGAAATTTGAAAGACTGAAAGCTGTATAACTGAATAACATAAAATCTATACACTTGGTCAAGCAAACCTGAACTGAAATACATTGATTACTGTACTGAGACTGTGGGAGGTATCATGTAATTGACATACCCCAATCTGAGCTAATTGAGGTCTAACCTGTAACCCTGGTTGGAAGGGTGTCAGTACCGTGCCATGGGTACTAACACATGGCTGACGATATGGATCCACAAGGCTAATGTCCCGAAGGACTAAGGAATCACCCTCAACTAGCAGGTGCTCTTATAAGATACATGTTAACCCTCAACTGGCAGAAAGACATCTCAAACCTACATTGGCTACGTAGTTCTGGAACTCAGGGATTGCTACTAAGGGTCACACCCTCTATTGGCAGGTGAGCCCCTATCCCTGAGTTCGCTCGGTGATAAATCCTACTCCCAACTAAAAGACACTGAAATACTAACTGGTGCATGCACTGCTAACTGATAAGCTCAGGTCATAGTATTCTAAAAATAATAGTACATACAGATTTTGAGGTAATTATAAACACATAAACAGATAATTCTTAACATGATCATGGTGTTATGAATATGGCATTAAAACCATGGTTTGACTAACTTGTTACTTAAAAAATGGAAATCATGTAAAACACATAGATATGGGGTGTTCATAACCAGCCAGCACTGAATGACCATAAAATACAATAACAGAGTTTAAAAACTATAGTATGGGATCATAGTTCAAAGACCCAAAACATAGACATTTCATCCAATATGTAAAAATTATGATCTTGAACATGGGAATGTGTTAAACATGAAAAATCAACATGATTACATAGCTAAATTCATAAATTGGGGGTTTAACATGAAATTCACTTGAATATGACATGGGAAATTGAAACTTGAAGCATGAGATAAACTAACTTTTCGTGAAATCATCCTTAGGCATGAATTGAACTAAATTACTAAGGAAAGACATAATTTAAACTCATCTTGAGCATGTGCAACTTCAAAAAATGGGGAAAACTCATATTTTTAATATAAGTAAGGTTTTTTTGGGCTCCATGGTTGAAAGAGATCCATGGATGAACACCCAAATACCTGAAGTAGAAGCTTTGGAGAAATTTCATTAAAGTTGTTCTTGACCTTAAGAAACCCTAGCTGCTTGGGAAAGATATAGAAATTGTTTTCTCTTAATTCTATTTAGTAAATTGATGTCTAATAATGTGAATTGGGGATTTAGGGCCTTTTATACCTATCCTTATGAAGCCAAAATGATATGAGTTTAGATTTTAAGGTAGTGGGGAAAGACATAAGGCCCCAGGAAAAATGTATAAAAAATTGCGTTCCCAGTCGGTACGAGTCAGCCTTACGACACATATGTTAGGGTACGACTGGACTGCTAACTCATAAGCTTGGCAGATTTCAAAGAACATGTATTGGTATGGATATGAGTCGTACTTCCAACTTGTAAGTTGTCTATACGATTTGGTAAGGTCACTCGTAAGATAAACAGACAACTTGGGGAACCAACACTGTTATTGGTAGGACTTCTCTCTATACGAGTCGTACCTTTGTCTACAACTGGATACCACCCTCTCTTCTCCTGGATAGAACCTCAAGGGGTCAACACTGATGTCCATACGACTGGATTTATATGACTTATACTCCTCATTACGACCTATGGGTTCAAGTCACACCTCCAACAGAATGTTCAACATGCTATACTGACTTAGGTATGAGTCCAACATAGGACTCGTACGCTGGGGTATGATTGAGGATCATGAGTTATATGCTGCACCGAGACCGAAAAAAATATGGGGTATTACACCATATCTCCTCTCTGGCACATCCTTTGGTAAAGGATTTTTAAGATGTTAATATCTCCTCTCCGACATATCCTTAGATAAATGATTCTTAAGATGTCACATTTTATATTAGTAAAAGCTAGTGTTTTTAGTATTTTCAATATTTCTACATTGGTATCAATGTTTTATGAAGTATATGATATGAGGATGTAATGCTCACAATCAACTAGAATGAGTGTTTTCATATCTAACCAATATAGTAACTAAGTAAGCCACTAATCCACTCAATATTTACAACCATCCATGAAATCCAACATAAACCATAAGCCAATAGAGTAAAGTGTTTCAAATATACCACTGATACCACATTAGGTTTTTTCATTAAACAAGATACTACTAATTTCAGATACATTAGGCCAACAATAGCATATAAGATCCCACATGGTTATACATAGCAAATAATATTTCAAATTCACCAAGTATATCAATATAGGCCCCCACATGTGAACAACATAATAATTTATCCATTTTCATGATTATTCCCCACACTCTTAACATGTCTTTGTATTAATATTATGTAACAACCTGGGAGTACACCCTGGACGCCACACGGTGCTTACGGTCCCATGAGACCACAAGTTAATCCATGAGTTGGTACCTGCTCAGAGCACTGAATAAAACTAATAAACAATATATGCAGAATTATAACTGAAATGCCATAAGATTTTAATAATTGAAATCAATACTGATAAAATAAATGATAATCATAAATGAAAACTTACCAACTGTCAGTACTAGTCTGAAAGCCTCTAAACTGTCTGACTATGGAGTTGATGGGACAAGCCCCCAACTAAGTTCGACAGACTAAATAACTAAACTACTAAAATAACTAAATAGATGATAACTCATTCTCGAAGAAAGAGGACTCACCACGGCTGTTGTTGCTGATGCACTAGAAAATCCAAGTACGATCGGGAATTCGAGCATCTAAACCTATGATATAAGATATCATAGAGCAAAAAAAAAGTATGTGGTCAGTGCTTTTGAATGTACTAGTATGCTAAATGAGGTTAGGATGATATGCACTGGTTCATGTTCATGAGTAATAACTGACTAAATATATAGCAAGAGGTACGGAGTAAGAATGCATGAAACCTATAAAAGACTGCAGAAGTCATACTTCGTACCTATAAGTCATACTTCTGCAGTCTTTTATAGGTTTCATGTATTCTTACTCCGTACCTCTTGCTATATATTTAGTCAGTTATTACTCATGAACATGAACCAGTGCATATCAGCCTAACCTCATTTAGCATACTAGTACATTCAAAAGCACTGACCACATACTCTTTTTTTGCTCTATGATATCTTATATCATAGGTTTAGATGCTCGGATTCTCGATCGTACTTGGATTTTCTAGTGCATCAGCAACAACAACCGTGGTGAGTCCTCTTTCTTCGAGAATGAGTTATCATCTATTCAGTTGTTTTAGTAGTTTAGTTATTTAGTCTGCCCAATTTTCAAAAAAGTGCAAAATCATAATTTTATCTTTGAAATATGTTCCACATATTTTTAGGATTCTACAGCTAAAAAGTCAAGCGACAATGAGTTAAAAATGAGTTCCAAATTAAAGAAAAATCATGTTTAAACTTTACCAACAAAATCTCCGAAAATCCTTTTTTGTAATTAAGAATCTAAAGTTGTTTTGAAGATTAAATTGAGATAAAACTAATAATTATAAGATTAGAAATTTAACCAAGTGAAAACGGGTTTTGAATCGAAGAAATATAAGTTTTAGGCCTTTCGGACCAAAATTTCCAATTTTTCATTTGAATTCGAGTTAAAACAAGAATTAGATGATAGAATTGGAGTAAAGTAGTTGAAATAAGTGTTTAGAAGCTTATCCAATCTTAGGAATTGAAGAAATTTCTCAAAAGTGTGAAACCCTAAGCTCCAAGTCTCAAATTAAAAATGGAAAAAAATGGCGAAACATAGGTATATATAGGGTCCAAGTTTCTGTGGACCCATCCCGTCAATACAAACGAACTATCCTATCCTATCAATACAACACTCCGAATTCAATGGCGATATTAGATTTTCGAAAAAACATCATTTTTACAGAGTTGACTCCCGAGATCCATTTTCACAATATTTCGAACTGTGGGTTGAAATGAGATTTAAAAGCCATAAAGTCGCACCAACCATGCTACCACCCTAGAATTGATGTTCCAGGTCTGCTAGCGCTGTCAGTTTATCCATCCGACACACAGATCAACAAATGTTGACCGAAGTCAACTATAAGGCTTTTGAAGCCACCAAAAACCACAATATCGCATAATCACAACGAAACACATTGAGAACCGTGCCAAGCATCCCCACACCCCAAAAATATCACAACGCAACCACGGAAAGGAATAAAATGGTCAAATCATACAGAAATAAATATTTCACATAAATCATCAAAATGAAGTCGTTACATCAAAGAGGAATGAAACCCCCACTGTTAATGCAAAATACAGTGTACACTGTTCTTCAAACTTGTGTGGCATTCGAAACATTCAAATCCTGAATCTGCCTCTGATTTACTTTGTTACAAAGTTCTCAAAAAATAAATTTTACATATTTAATAAAATTACCTAGTATATATATAGAATTGAAATTAAAATTACTGAGTTATCGAAAAGCTACACCTGCACCGCGAATATGCCCCTGGATGCTGTATGTACTTGATTTTCTTCAAAAAGTCATGAGAACTTCAAATGGAACTGTTTAGAAATATGTAGTTCTGTAGATGGAGGAACTACTATGAACGTGTACAGAAGAAATTTTGCACAGTATTTCCCAAGGTAAGCAACAATTGGATTCTCCTTTTGTGAGTGCTTTTTATCATCAAGCTGGCAAAGACATATATTTATTTTATTATTGGCAAACATATATAAATAAAGGACCACAAAAGAATAAAGAGAAATCCACCGTAGCATTAGATTTGCTTGAGGAAAAGCTGATATGTTCCTTTATTCGAATATATTCCTTATTTTCCTTTTAATTAACCATTAGTATGCATTTGTTCATAAAAACTGTAATATTTGAATTTATATTTAAAAAAAGATATAAAAGTTAGAGGTATATTTAAAGAGTTAATACATAAAAATGACCCTAAACTTGACACCAAATTATAATATTGACCTTAAACTTTGACAGTGCACAAATATGACCTTTAACTATTCAAAACTGCTCAAATATGACCTCCAATCCTACGTGGCAAAACGCGTGTTCAACACGCAAAACTGAGCGCGTCCAGCTTAAAATCTAAGGGCATAATACATAAATATAACCTTAAATTTTGACAGTGCACAAATATGATCTTTAACTATTTAAAACTGCACAAATATGACTTTTCACTATTATTTTTTTATTATTTTTGGCTCAAAAATGAAAATGACATCTAATTTCTTTTGTCATTGTGAAAATTTATTAATTAGGTGGGCTAGCCTCATACTAAAAAATCACACGGGTATGTATATATATTATAAAGCAGAGGGCGAATTTAAGTTATATAATATATCTAAATATAATTTATTTAACTATTAAATTAAAGATGAAACTATACTAATAATAAAAAAATTATAGTTTTAATAAAACGTTATTAAATTAACGTTATTAAGGATAGTAGTAGCAGTATATTAAATTAACGTTATTACAATGTTATTAAATTAACCTTATTAAAACATTATTAAATTAATGCAGGGGAGGACCTACGTGGTTGCCATGAGATTCATCTGAACCCCCTCGATAAAAAAATTACGTTATATATATAAGGTAGAAATTTTATATTTATATACGTATATTAATGTTGAACCACATGAAACAAGACACTTAGATAGCCCAGTGGTGTTATTTGCTCTTCTTGGACGCTTCCTTCAGCTTATTGCGCAGGTTCGATTTTTTAATTAAAAAAAAAGTTAGGTGTTGCAGCTATAGAAAAAAAAATAAAAAAAAAATAATAATAATAATAAAACTAATAAAAAAGATGCCTTTTTAGCACAAAAAGCAAAACTTTGATAGTGCACAAATATGACCTTTAACTATTCAAAACTACACAAATATGGCCTCCTCCAAGTCAGCCCTTTTAACGATGTGGCACTGTGTGATTGGATTACCTTTCCACGTAGACGCAAGTGAAACTCACACATGGGGTTGCAAAATCGGAGGTCATATTTGTTCAAGTTTTGAATAGTTAAAGGTCCTATTTGTGCACTATCAAAGTTTAAGGTCAAAATTATAATTTCGTGTCAAGTTTAGGATCATTTTTATGTATTAACTCATATTTAAATGGGCACAATACATAAACATGTCATTTAACTTGGTCTCAGATTACATCTATAACCTCTAACTTTGAGTGTGCATAAGTAGGCGCTTGAACTTGTGCAAAGTTGAACAAATAGACACATATGTCCTATGTGGTGTCCTACGTGGCCAATTCTTATCCTACATGACGTCTATGATATTATGTCGCATAGAACGTGTATGTCTACTTGTTCAACTTTATACAAGTTTAAGTGTCTACTTATTCACACACAAAGTTGGAGATCACAAATGAGATTTGAGGTCAAGTTAAAGGGCATGTTTATGTATTATGTCTATTTGGATGTGCACATAACTTTAAAAAACTTAGTAAAAGTGATTTGACATATATAGAATATTTAAGGATGAAAAATGTGAAGAACTAATGAAAAGGAGAAGCATACCTGAGTGTCATAAGTATCAGATTCGTTGCTTATTTTCTTGGAAAAAAATTCACTTGAAAATTTTATTCAAAAATTCTCTTTTCAAAAATTTTTAAAAGTCAATCCAATATATAACCAAATATTATTTTGAAAGAAAAATAAAAGAAATAAGTTCTTTGGACAAACGAATCCATAAATTTGATGTACAATATACGTGGATGAAAAATGTAAAATAATTAATCATAGTATATGATTATTATCAAGGGAGAAGAACAAAAATGGCCAGTCGGACCAAAGTATTTCCACCAAAATAGCCGTTGAATTCAAATTTCATTTCTTAGTCATTTTGGTATTTTGCGCAGCTTTCTTTGACTTTTTTTAAAAAAAAATAAAAAAATTGGTGATTTTGTATTTCGCTGCTCCTTTTTAAAACAAAAAAAACTTTCTATTAATTTTTAATTTTAGTAAACATTATCATGAACATGAAGCCACAATTGACTTTCTTCTCCAATTAATCATGAATACCAATTAAATTTTTTTCATTTGCTCATTCATGCAAACAACAACTCCAATTGAAATTGAGTTTTGTTTGAAATTGGATGTATTTTGAGGTTTCAGGCTCGGGTTTTTTTTTTGCAGCTCTTTATTTTTTTAAAAAAATATATTTTCTTAATTGTATTATTTTGGAACAATAGAATACATGTCTACATATATACAACATAATATAATTGGGATATAAATATTTTTATACCAGAATGATATAGTTTCTACGTACATCATGTACTACACACATCATAGACAAAAAAATATCATATACTATACCATATTGATACAATCATTATACCATATCGATAAAATCCCTATAATCATATATATACACCCCCTATATCATATTGATACTTATTTAGATACATTTTTTATACAATTATTATACAGTTTCTATACATATTTTATACATATATAGATTTTATACAACAATGATCAAGTTTCTATATACCTAATATATATAGTTTCTATACACATTTTATACAACAATTATATAATTTTATACACATTTTTACAACAATTATATAGTTTCTATACAAATTTTATACATATACAGATTTTATACAACAATGATACAGTTTCTATACACCATGTTCTATACACCATATATATATAGTTTCTATACACATTTTATACAACAATTATACAGTTTTTATACACATTCTATACAACCTTTAGCTGTAAATATTTTTCGAATGTGTATTTTATACATCAACTATAAATTTCTATACACATTTTATACAGTTTTTTTATATATATATTTTATAAAACTATATAATTTCTATATATATATATATATATATATATATATTATATAGATACATATTTATATAACAATTATATCTTTTTTATATAATTATATTTAATTATTATTTTTTTCTAATAAAAAAATAAAATATTTTTCAGCTAAAAATTTTGTAGCAAAAAAAAATATAAATAACATAAATACCAATCCTTTTGGAAGTAATTACACTCTCTTCTACTTTTTTAATTACTTTACTCTCTCTCCTTATTAATATACATAACATAGCTGACATATACATAATATTCTGTGTATATGTTGAGATTTTTATAATATATTTAGGGAGTTGAAATTTTTTGTAATGTTGAAAATATAAGTTATGTATTTGTATAATTTTTAAAAGAAAAAAAAAGAAGTAAAGGGATGAATGGCCAAGGAAAGAGTCAAAAATAGCCCAATGAATAAAGAAAAGGACTGAAGATCCCCAATAGTCATAAAATAACATTTTTCTTACCGACTAAATATCATGTGTTCATATACTCAAACTTAGATTATTATTTTTTAGAAGGCTATACAATGTCTTTTTTCCTATTATCAAATCACGGCCTCATAATATGCCGATTATCAAATCACGGCCTCATAATATATATGCTGATTAGGCATCAGCTTTCTTGAAGTTTGTGCACTGAGAAGACAAAAAGCAAATTGTCCAAAGTAGTGAAGTAGTTTTAATGACAAAGGGGTCGCTCTTCTCCTATTCACCCCACATACACAATCCCCATGAAGATTTGCCGTCTTTCCTTCTCTAAACTTAAAAAACCCTACTCAACATAAACTAGATCCAGTCAACAACCATATATGTTCATTTATATGCTTCAATTTCTTTTTAAACTTTTAGTTTATTTACTGAGAACATAATTAAAGATAACTTTAACAACAGATAATTAATCTAAAAGCTTCATATGACATCAACTAATGATCCAGAGGATGAAAAAATTAAATCCATGGTCATCACATGATATAGGGTTAGCAAACCATTTTTTAACAATAAAATACATTAAATAAATTCAGAAACTCAATTTTAGTAAACATGGACGAGACAAAAACTCCAGGCAAACGTCAGATATTTTGTTTTTGTGTAGTAATAACGAAAGAAAAGGGCAATTCACTAATGGATTCATAAAACAACAACTATTGATATATATGTTCAAGACACAATAAATGATTTATATCTATGACTTTATATCTATATATACTAATATAGTAGTAAAATGTCTCATGTGTTATACAAGTACAAAACAGAAAAAGGGGGGAAATTAATTAAGGCTCGCTAAGAATGGTGACGATAACAACAAGGCTTATGGTAACAAACTTGTGACGAAGAAGACAAGTAGTATTAATGGTGAATACCCGTTTTCTGCAGAGACATAAAAAACAAGCAATCACCTGCCGTTACAAACTCTCATAATATTCTTCAAGCTTCCATTCTTCTGATATTGTCTTTAACTCCATGTATTCCTTTAATAATTACCGGTTTGATATAGGATTTGGACCACTAGGAACTTCATGAGCAGCAGCACCATATTCTGCCTCGTGATGAGTTTTCGGGATTTTTCTTGGATACAACCTCATTGTAGCTCTAGTAGTACTAGTAGTAGTAAAAGAAGATGAATACTTAGGATCTGAATTCTTGAAAGCATCATCATTAGAATGGACAAGGATGAGGAAAATGAACAAAAGGGTAATGAAATAAAAGAAAGTTTGAGAGATAAATGAGGGTTTCAATGTTGCCATGCAATAATCTGATAGAAAAAATTACACCCCCCAAGAGTCCACCAAAGATCAATATCCATCAACTACTCAAACACCCACCAAAATAATAGTAATGGAAATTAAGCTAGGGAGAACAAGAAAAGAGACAAGGGAGGAGAAATTTCAGCTTAGAGGGGAAAAGCTAAATAGAGAGGTTTATTTATTAAAATTCGATGCACACATTTGTTCAGGGAGAACAAAAGAACCTACTTATCCTGCAAGTATATATGAAATGAAAGGTACTTGCTTGGCCCAACACATTGACTTTGCTGTCCCTCCCATTTATACCTCTATTCACCAAAAAGATTACTCGCGGAGTTGAATCTAAGATTTAATCTAAGATTTAAAGTTTGTAGATTTTTCATATTAAATAAAATAGAATTTAGGATTTAAAGTTTGTGAATTTTTTACATTAAACAAAATAGTAATTACAGGGATTTGAATCCACAATCAAGAGGTCAATAAAATTTTTATAAATTCCTCTAGTCCACTAGACCAACAACGTACTAAAGACGATTTGGTAAAAGAGATATTTTGTAAACTTAATTAAAAAAAGAGACACTATTTCTTTTTCTTTTTTTTTAGCGTTTCGAGAGAATTTGTGGGTCATAGATCCATTTGTAAATTTAAAAAATTATTATCACCCCTTATGTATTTTTGAAATATTTTTCATCACTCATTTTTTCTTAAAATACCCTTCAATTAATTTTCTCTCTTTCACGTTCTTTCATTTTTTTTCTTCAAACCCTAAATCTTTTCATTATATTTATCTTCTTCTCCAATATCCAAATTCTTCATTTGTTATTATAAAATATAAAAACTTTCAATTTCAGGTATTTTGAAATCCATATTGATATATTTTTTTAATATTTTATTTTTTGAACAAGATGAAAATCAATGATTTTTTCCTTAAAAAGATTTCATCTTTTTCAATTTTTGATTATTTTTTTGATTCTCATCGAAAAGAACTCTATATCTGATAATAAGGTCATCACCACTTTAGTCATTGTTATGCGTATGCTTTTAAATTGTTTACTATTGTTCCTAAAGCTCTCGTTTTTTGGGTATAAATTCTAGCTTCATTAGTTATAATATTATAAAGTCGCACATCCCTTTTTTTGTTTCTTGATGAATGTGGTAGGAAGCATTCGAAGAATATGTTGCCCAACGTCAACATAAGTAGTATCCTCATTTTCTATAGCATTAGATCTTTAAAATGTCGATAATAATATCCGAAGTGAGAGAATATGAAAAATCTGAAAACAGAAATGTATTAAAACACAACGAAAATAATTTTTATTTGCTTCTACTATACACACAAAACCTCGTGCATAATCTCTCAACCTTGATTTTTATCGATTTTCAACGTCATTATATCATCATTTTTTTTATTTAATTATTGAAATATCTGGCGTAAATCATTTGTTAGTAATTGATCACATGATATATAGAAACTAGACTACTACATGAAGTATATAAATCACCCAACTACATCATTTATCACTAATCAATCAGTCACTTGATATATAGAACAAATTAGATTACTATTTGGTTAAAAGAAAAAAATAATTAACTAAAATAAAATAAATAATTTAAAATGATATGAATATGATAGTAATATTTTATTATATCATATGAGAGTTTTAATCAATTGATTGCATGATCTAATAAGTTTGTAAACAAATAATTATCGTATAAAATTTTTTCACAAAATAAGATAGTAATAAATTAAATGAATTTTAATTAACTAAATTAATGGATAAGTTTTTTTCCTTCACCTTATACGGCTTAAAAGGACAACAATTAGATAAATTAAATAGGATAACTTCAAATTCTAAATTGATAAATGTATACGAAATTGCCCATTCACCTTATTGCTTAATGCATATAAATAATGCATAATTATTGATTAAAAAACACATATTTTCAACTGCATAGTATAGATCATACTAATGATTTATCATGTATGTAAAGAATGATCTAGATGCTACTGTATTCTATAATCGATCTTTATAGTTTGGTGTTAGACCTTCTCCTTGTATGACCTAAAAAGACTATAATTTTAAATAAGTTGCAGCTAGGGCTTTCTAAAATTCACAAACACAGAACATTCAATAGATAGTAGACTATGTGAATGGTATATCATCTGCTGATGTCATTTTTTATTAAATATATTATCTAGTATATTATAGATTATTCTATGCATCGATACACGATTGTTAAACAAGTACACAGTCGACCAATTGAATATATTAACAAGTAAGATAGGATTAAAAATGAAGAAAATAAAATAAAATAAAATAAAATAACATCATTCAAACAATGCAAAACAACTATATTGCAATATATAAGAGTCCACAACAATTGGACACATGATATAATGAGTAAGGAAAAGTAATGCTTGTGAATGTTCTTAATAAGTAATGTTTGAGAACAAGTCGTCCTTCTCAAAATATATGTTTGTTCCGAGTCATTAATTTTCATTATCATTTGCTCTTACTTATACTCATATGATCATGTGTTCAATTGTTGTGTACTCTTATATGATGTGATGTAGTTGTCTACAATGCTTGAATGATTTTAGTATATTTTTTTTATTTTTTTTATTTTCTCCCTTTTTAGTCCTATCTTACCTGTTCATATATTCAGTCGATCGATCGTAGATTTGTTTAACAGGATGTATCGATTAATAAACTAATCTATAATATATAAATATAGAATAGACCTAAACGTCTATTACAGATCAGAAATATAATATATACAAGATATCATTAGAGGTCTAGCATCAGCTATATAAATATATTGACGGGTCTCTATATGACTAAAAATGAACAAAAAAAATTAAGTTAAATTAAATTAGTTAACATCATTCAAGCATTGCAAAACAACCAAATCACATTATATTAAAGTACACAATAATTAGACACATGATCAATTGAGTATAAGTAAGAGTAATGATAGTAAGAACCAATTACTCAGAACAAACATATGCTTTGAGAAGGACTACTTGTTCTTACACATTACTTGTCATAAGAACACTCACAAATATCACTCTTCCTTATTAGATTATGTGTTCAATTGTTGTGGACTCTTATATGTTGTGACTTAGTTAATTTGCATCGCTTGTGAATTATTTTATTTTATTCCTTCTCTTTAATCCTATTATAGTGATTTAGGATAATTGCATGCCTCAAATATCAATTGATCATGTTCAAAAGTGATATAGACTCATAATTGATGTAGCTAAATAGTTTTACATTGTTTGTGTGGTGTTAATTGACCTACTTTAATTTAAATTAATTCAATTTCTTTATTATTAGTCATAATTTTAACTTGTTCATATATTCAATTGGTTGATCGCAGACCTTCACATTTGTCAAGTATTGATGCACATAATAATTTATAATATATTGTATGATTTATTAAACCAATAATGACATCAGTAGATGATAAACTATAAAGATAGTCTACTGTGCGTTGAAAGTTCTGAGCTTGTCGGTTTTAGGAAGATCGTTTTAATGAATTTGTAGATCTAAAATAATCTTATAGAGTTTATGGATTAGAGAAGAAAAATTCATCTCCTATTCATCGTGTAACTAATGACTAAGTTGTTTGAATCGTAACTTAAGACCTCGCTCTTCATTATGCTTGCAATTATGTCATTACAACTTTATTCTCCGTTCTACATTATGTTTTTAACCATATTGGTGTATGAACCATTGCGACGAAGAAAAATTGACATTGTCTCCTTAGACACGAATTTTTAAATTTAATATTTTGGAGTCTCCTTCCATTCACCCAAAAAATCATCATCAATAACTACATATTCTATAATAGACATGATATACATAGATGATAGTATTGAATAGACTCAAGTAGTGGTTTATGATCCTAGACTTAATAGATTGTAGTCGTCTTCTTCTTACCAGATTTTTATACAGTACATGATATCGCTTTTTCAATGACCACCAAAATAATGCAACAAATTAGATCGTTGGAACAAGCTAAGGACTGGTGGAATATTGCTATTGAGCCTAGAATCAATTTCACAAAATCAGACTGATTTTCAAGATTTTTCAATGAAAATGGATGAAAATATTAGGATAAAAATATGAGAAGTAGCTTAAAACAATGAAGGTCATAACACTTTTCGATGGATGCTGAAAAAATCAATGAAAAAATTACTAAAAATGGCCAAAAAATTACTAAAAAATTATAAAATAATGGTTGGTAGTCGAGCTTCATTGAGAAGCTTTAATTTTTTTTTTTAAAAAAATTAAATATCTAATATTTATATTTTTGAATATGGTCTAAAGTGTAGTTTCTAAAATATAGGGGTTGAAGTGGGGTGGAACTAAAATGCACGTTTTTAAACTTGTGTGCTAGGATTGACACTTTTTTTGTGGTCTCATTAGGGTGTTTCTTTTTTTCAAATTTTTAAGACTAGTGTCTCTTTGTCAAAATAAGTTTGGCAAAATATCTATTTTATCAACTCTCCCAACATACTATGTGCATGGATTTCCAATTTATAATTTTTATATATTTAATAAATTTTTGTATATAAATACTAGATTCGCATGAAAGTTACTGAATTTTTGAAAACCCCACCGAGCACCCTGGATCCGCCCCTGCACATATGATATATACTCTTATCAATCTTTAATTATGTTTTCTAACAAATTAATTAGAGTACTTAATGAGTTTAAAACTTTAATAACGGGAGAACAGTTACTCTATCATAAGGGTGACTCAAGGGTAAGACTAATAAAATATTTATTTTAATTGTAAATTTTGAGCCCTCAAAAATTTTAATAGTAAATTTTATGATTTCAACTTCACTTGAAATAATAATGAAAATTCTGAAATATATTTTAAAAGAATTATCTAAAAAAGAAATAAAGAAAGAAAAAACTATAGAATTTTTATCAGAAATATTTTAGAGCTTTGAATTAAACAACTCAAGCTTCATGTTAATAAATAAAGTTTTAATAACAACATCCAAGTTAATATATTCCAAACAAATGACCAACATTTTATTAACTAGAATTAATTTTTACTTTTATTAATAATTATATTAATATGTGAAGTTAAAGGTTATGTGTCTTTTAAAAATACTAGTTTATGTGTACGCGCTTCACACATGTACCTCAATTTAGTGAGTTTAATTTTATAAAGTCATTCAAGATATAATAAACATGACAGTCTTTCAAAATATTTATTGCATTTTTTATTAGTTGGCATCTTCGGTCTTCACATTAGGTCTGCTTTCAACAATTATCCAACTCTATGAAAAAGTAGAAATTAATCAATCAAAAAGCATGTAATAATAATTTAAGCACAAAAAAGTTTACAAAGAAGAGTATATTCTCTTTAGTCCTCCCTTGAGTCATTCTCCTTCACCTCCTCTCTCTTTCTTTAATCCTCCCAATCTCTTCTTTCAACTTCTCCAATTTCATATTAACACAAGAATTATTTTGTTTGGATTCTTTAGGCTTGTCAGCTTCTGAAGAAGCTTCCTCAACTAATCTATTCAACCCAATCAATTTCTCAACTTCATTAGCTAATGTTTAATTTTTAATATATTGAGAAGATTCCTCGAAAGATATTTTTGTCAACTAATATTTATATTCAGGATTTTATAGCAGTAGGTAGATAGATTAAACTAAATTTATAACGAATATTGTAGTTGATCTGCTTTCAAACTTAATTAGTAAGCCCAAAATTGGATATAACCCTAAATTTATATATTCATCATTCAAATAAAAGTATTGCATATCAAGATTCAACACTTATTATAACCTTACACTTAGAACTCAACTAATAAGTTTAATTAAAGATTCAACTATAATAACAACGAAATAGTCAAATAACATAATCAAAATAAAGTCATAATTAAACAAAGTAAGAAAAAAGGAAAGAGACGAACCTTTGATATTTTTGACTACTTCATTCGGTGGAGGCATACTTATTTACTTTCAATTTTTTATCACAAATTTTCTACAGAAAGAAAAACATGAAAAATTATGAAAAAAGTAGAACCCATTGTTAGTTGTTGATTATTTAATCATAATTTATATATAATCTTTAAAGTTATTAACTAAAAGGAATAAAGAAAGATGAAGAAGATGATAATAATGAATACACAGACACAAAAAAAAAACAACTTGAATTCTAAAAAAATAAGAAGAAAAAAATAGAAGTAGAGCTATGATCCTTGTAAATTTTGATCCAAAATATTACTTAAATAAAATTTTAAAAATTCTTTTCTTATATAAGATAAAATTCTAAGTGATTTAAAAGTGTTAAATATTATGAATTCTTACTTAGATTAAATAACCAAATCAAAAGAAGCTATAATTGAAATTAATTGTGACCAAAACTTTTATCCAAAACGATACATACGTGACGAAAAAAATGCCAAAATAGTAATACTAATTAATTAAAGTTTTTAAAAATTTATTCAAGATACAATTTTTAAATGATTTAAAATTCCTAAATTTTAGGTATATAATTTAAATAAGGAAAGGTTTAAGAATTATATTTCAATGAATTTTAAGTTATAATTTTTTTCTAAAATAGTAAAAAGACGATTTTGTGTATTACAGAGTTTTTTAATGAAGAAAAAAAAGTTCAAATCACTTTTCTAAGGTCTTCACACTTTTAATATATTATTGTAACACCCCATAGCATTCCTGACTTGATACCACTCTTAGTTACATGCATAGGAAATTTAAAGCCTGAAAATTTTTGAAGTGTTGAAACACTTAGTCATATTTTAAGCCCTTAAATTCAATAATTTTTAAATTGATCATTATAACCCTGAGACGTGGATTTTTTAGTTGATTCATGTTCAGGGGTGTAAAGGGTATGTTTTGGAGAAGTTTTAAAATTTTTGGACGAGGATTAGGGCACGTTTGGATTTCATTTTCAGAACCTCACTGCAATTGCACTGCATCGCAGTGAGTATAGAAATGGAGGTGTTATCGCGTCGCGGTAATGGCCAATTCGGCGTTTTAGTTGCAAACTCAAATTACAGAAGGAAAGTCCTATCTTTTCCCATGACCCCAGATCGTGATAACAATAGATTAAATCGTCATTAGGGAATTATATGCCAAAGATTACTCAAGTTTCCTTCAAAACTAAACCCTAAGTCTTCCCGAAAGATAAAAAATTCAAACTTTAAGTTGAAGATTTTTAAAAAAGAGTCAAGATTAGGGTTCCAATCTTCAAACTAAGGAACTTAAGGTATGTGGGACTACCCTAAAATCCATGGGCATAAGTTTTCTTATTTTTATCAAGTTTTAAAGATCTATAATATTGTTTACAAGAAATGTTTGATATTGTTTCGAAAAGCATGCATCATGGAATCGTTTTGATGAAAGTATATGTTTGTCTTAAACTATTTTCACGAAATTTAAATGTAACTATGTATAAATATTTTCGTTTGTAATAAAAAGTTTGATTGAGAGCATGAATGATATAAACTCCCTCTTCTTTCATGATATCTTTGATTTCATGTGTTGTAGATTGTTTAAGAGCATGAATTTATTAAACATAATTAGAGAGTGAAATATTTACTAATGATCCTGGAATGATATGGTTTGTGACATGTTGAGAGGGTGTTTTTGAAAGGTAAACATTTATCGTGTCAAATTAACAATTTTCATGGGTTTTGAATACTGCAAACATGATATGACCACCTTATTGTTGTACTATGTAGAGGAGAGTGCTCTTGATGCAAAGTTAAATGAAAATATATTGCATAACTCCCCTTCAGTTCATGCTTAAAAACTATGGGTGGTCATTAATATGAGGATAAGTGAAAAGGGCTATAGATATGTTAGACGTAATTTGAATGACTTGAAAGTTAGGGTATGACGATACCCGATGATGACATGCCCTTAACAGAATAAGTATTGAATGTTTTGAAAATTTGAAGCATGATTTTGAAGCACTAAAATTTGGGCTTAAGAAAGCTGGTTAGTTACCTGAAGAAGGTGTTTGAGTGGAAGGGTTCATCGCCGAAAATCGTAGTTGCTGATACGGGACTTATGGTATGCTATCCTACATGGGTGGATAATTAGGACATCTCATATGGTGTACTCACATGAGGGGTATCACCAATCTTTATGAACTCCAATCCTTGCGGCAAACTTGGATTGAAGGCTTGACCTCCGAGTCAAGGGATGATTCCATATAGCCTGTGGAATTATAGATTTGTAGGGTGTACCGACTAGCTCAGAAGAATAACAAAGAGTGAGTTAGAGTTGTCAAGAATTGTTTTGAAGTACACTAAAATATGCCCATGTATTTTTACTTTTGTTTTGTTCAGTGTTACTATGATACACTCTCACTTATATTGTATAAAAATATGCTATTTTGGGTTGTTTAATATACCAGTATATTTATATTGACCCTCTATATTTCAGGATCTGAGGCACAGTCCTAGGGTCCCGCTAAGAAGTAGATTGAGTTGTCAGGAGTTTTCAGTTGGTGAGCCTCTCTTATTTAGGAAGGCTTTGTTTATGGGACATTGTCATTTGATTTTAGTTCATGGTCCGACAGGGGGCCTTGTCTCAGTTTTCAGACAGATGTTTTTTTTTTGTATTATTAGAGATTTTGCAGTCTGGTGTTAGATGTTCTTAGATATTTATGAGTTCATATTCGTATTGCTCAGTTGAAATAAGAGAACAACCATGATTCTATTTTTCTAGTTTTTTTCGTATTTCTTTATAGTATATGAATTATGTATATGATTGCCAATTAAAAAGGGTGTTTGGGCCTTCATGGTTTGGAATGTTCATCGCGGCCAGGGCCTCGGTTCGGGTCATGACAAACTTGGTATCAGAGTACAGTTCATGGTCCTAGGGTATCTGCAAAATTGAGTTGGGTAGAGTCTTATTTATGGGTGTGTAGCGCGCTACACTTATAAGAAGAAAGCTACTAGGAGTTTATAAATGTCTCTCTTTCTTTCATGATTTAGTTTGTGCTATAGAGTCTGAATATTCTCTAACCAATGATTTCTTATATTTTAGAAATTAATCATGCCTCCCCGTAGATCCAATGAACATAATACTCAAGCTGATGATATCTGCCCTACTCATGGGATGCGGACCCATAATAGAGCTCGGACACCAAAGCCTGTTTCCACTCCTGGAGTTCCTCCATCTCAAACTAGTCCACCTAGATCTCCTTGGACTAGTGTTAACCATCCCCAGCCTTCTCAGAGAGAAGTTTCGAGTGCTGAGTTTCGACATTCCATCCATTGATTGTTCAGCTGGTGGCCTCTCAGACCCGTCGGTCTGAAGATGTGGGTTCTGTGTCTGGTTCATTTGAACTTACTCGGGTTGGCCAATTCATGAGGCTAAACCCACCCACCTTTGAAGGCACAAAAGTTGAGGAAGACCCCTAAGGATTCATTGATGAAATAGAGAAATTTTTTAGAGTTATGCATGCTAATGAAGTTGAAGGAGTTAAGTTGATAGCCTATCCGTTAAAGGACGTAGAAAACTAGTGGTATAATGAGATTGGAGGGTGATGATGCTGAACCTTTTGTGTGGGGTGAGTTTGTAGAAGCTTTCTTAGACTATTTCTTTCTCCAGGAACTTAGAGAGGCAAAGGCTGAAGAATTTGTGAATCTGAAACAAGGTAAGATGAGTGTTATGAGTATGGATTGAAGTTCACTCAGCTGTCTCGTTATTCTCTAGAGTTAGTGGACAACATGAGGGCTCGGATAAAGAAGTTTTTATTTGGTCTCTCAGATGAGTTAATGCTAAAATATAAGGGGGCTATGCTAAATAAAGACATGGAATTCTCCAGGTTATCAGTGCATATGCAATAGGTAAAAGAGCAGAAGAAGAGGCTCGGTGAGGTAAGGGAAAAAGATAGGCAAACTAAGAGATCTAGGTCCACAGATCAGAATAACAGTCAGCACCAAGATGGTAATTAAGGAAATAGGTGGTCTAAAAAGAAGTTTTAAAGCAATGCTCAGTCTTCAGCAAGTGCACATATGTCCAGGACTTTGGGTGAATAGAGGTTCTAGTGAAGAGATAAGCCTAGAGCTTAGGGCACTTAGTCCCAAGAGAGTGTGACTCATCCTTTTAGGTCACACCCTCACTGTGGCAATTGTGGAAAGAATCACCCAGGGAGGTGCTTTTTCAGTGATAAAGTATGTTATGCGTGTGGTCGGCCTGGGTATCTTTATAGAGATTGTCCCTCATCTAGAAAGGATGTTGGGGGTGTGAGGTCCCAAGAAAATTCCACAGCCCCTCCACCTAAGGGTACCATTTCTTTTATAGGAGTTGATCGCAACCAATTATATGCTCTAACTAACTACAAGGATGCAGAGACTTTACCAGAGGTTGTTATTGGTATATTACAGATTTTCTCCCATGATGTGTATGTATTACTTGATCCAGGGTCGACCTTGTCTTATGTGACCCCTTACGTGGAAGTTAGTTTTTATTTTGAACTTGAAATCATTTCGGGATGCTTTTCTATTTCCCCTCTTGTTGGTGACTCTATTGTGGCTAGGAGAGTTTATAGGAATTATGTATTATCTATTTTTCATTGTGATACTGTGGACTGGCTCCATTTATGTTATGCTACACTAGACTGTAGCACCAGGAAAGTCACATTTTCTTTTCCTAATATGCCATTGATAGAATGAGAGGGATATTCTCTAGCCCCTAGGGGGAAGTTCATCTCTTATCTTAGGGCCTAAAAACATATATCAAAGGGTTTTCTGTACTACCTTGTCTGGGTCAAATATTCTAGTACTGAAAGTCCTTCCCTCCAGCCCATTCTCGTAGTTAATGAATTCCCAAAAGTTTTTCCTGATGACCTCCCTAGGGTGCCACAAGATAGGGAGATAGACTTTGACATTGATTTATTGCTGGATACCCATCCTATTTCTATTCTGCCATATAGAATGTCCCATACAGAATTGAAAGAGTTGAAAGAACAGTTAAAGGACCTTCTTTGCAAAGGCTTTATTCATATTAGTGTCTCTCCCTAAGGTGCTCCGGCACTCTTCGTGTGTAAGAAAGATGACTCCCTCCGTGTGTGTATATATTACCGTAAACTAAATAAGGTCACTGTTAAAAATAAATACCCCCTTTCCAAAATCGATGACTTATTTGATCAACTCCAAGGGGCCAAATATTTTTCCAAAATAGATCTTCATTCGGGGTATAATCAGTCGAAGGTTAGGGAGGCTGATATTCCCGAAACATCTTTCTGAACTCGATATGGTCACTATAAATTATTAGTTATATCCTTCGGACTGACTAACGCCCCTGCGACCTTTATGGACCTAATGAATAGGGTGTTTCATCAATTTTTAGATATGTTCATCATAGTATTTATTGATGACATCCTAATTTACTCTAAGAATAAGGAGGATCATGCCAATCACCTCTAAATCATCCTTCAAACCCTTTGAGATCATGAGTTGTATTCAAATTTTCCAAGTGTGAATTCTGGCTTAGTGCTATTGCTTTCTTGGGGCACATTGTTTATAGTGAGGGGATTAAGGTTGACCCCTAAAAAGTTAAGGTAGTGAGAAAATGGCCCAGACCCATGACTCCAACCAATAATCGAAGCTTCTTGGGTTTGACAGGGTATTACAGGAGATTGTAGAGAGTTTTTCCTCCATAGATGCTTCCTTTATGAGATTATCTCAGAAAAAGGTAAAATTCTTGTAGTCTTACTCTTGTGAGAATAGTTTGGAGAAACTGAAGGATAAGTTGACTACCGCACCAGTTTTGACCCTTCTTGAGGGTACAGAGGGCTTTGTTGTGTACTGTGATACGTCTTGGGTGGGAATTGGGTGTGTTCTTATGCAGCATGGTAAGGTGGTAGCCTATGCGTCTAGACAACTAAAGGTACACGAAAATAACTATCCTACCTATGACTTAGAATTGGCGGCGGTGGTATTCACACTAAAGATTTGGTGTCATTATCTTTATGGGGTGCATGTTGATATATTTAATGACCATAAAAGTTTGCAGTATGTTTTTACGCAGAAAGAACTAAATCTCAGGCAAAGGCAATGGTTGAAATTACTGAATCATTATGATATGAGCTTGTATTATCATCTGAGCAAGGCCAATCAGGCGGACGATGCCCTTAGCAGGTTGTCTATGAGAAGTCTCTCTCCTGTGCAGGAAGGAAAGAAGAATATGGTGAGAGATATTTATTGGCTTTCAAATTTGGGAGTTCAATTCCTGGATTCTGAAGATGGATAAGTGTTTGAGCACGAGGTAGCTAAATCCTCCATATGTACAGAAGTTAAGAAGAAACAGGTTGAGGACCCCATTTTGTGCAGATTAAGAAAGATGTTGGTCAACAAAAGGTAATGTCTTTTGAAATTGGTGGTGATGGGATTTTAAGGTATCAAGGTAGATTATGTGTGCTGAATGTGGATGGGTTGCGAGAAAGAATTCTTGATGAAGCTCACACTTCCAGGTGGCGGTTCACCCCGATTCTACTAAAATGTATCATGATCTGAAGGCTATTTACTGGTGGAGTAATATGATAAAAGATATTTATAAATTTGTTGGTAAGTGTTTGAATTGTCAACAAGTTAAGGTTGAACATTTGAGACCAGGTGACACTTCCCATGAGAGAGCTCTGCCTATGTGGAAGTGAGAGATGATCAACATGGACTTTATTATGGAACTTTTGAGATCCCAAAAACAATATGACTCCATTTGGGTGATTGTAAATAGGATGACTAAGTCTCATTTTCTTCCAGTACAGACTAACTACTCGGGGGACGACTATGTTAAGCTGTATATTCGACAGATAATTTATTTGCATAGGGCTCCTGTATCTATTGTATCTGACTGAGGTATGCAATTTTCTTCTCAGTTTTGGAGGTCTATTTAGAGAGGTTTAGGTACCCATGTAAACCTTAGTACTGCTTTTCACCCTCAAACTGATGGGAAAACAAAGCACACTATTCAGACCTTAGAAGATATGTTGAGGGTTTGCGTAATTGACTTCAAGGGTAGTTAGGTGGATTACTTGCCATTGATAGAATTCACCTATAATAATAACTGCCATTCTAATATCTATATAACTCCCTTTAAAGCCTTTTATGAGAGGATATGTAGGTCCCCAATTGGGTGGTATGAAGTGGGAAAAACCCAATTATTTGGGCCTGAACTTGTTCATTAGGCGATGGAGAAGGTGAAGATCATTAGGGAGTGACTTAAGACTACTCAGAGTCACCAAAAGTCTCATGTTGATGTAAAACGAAGGGAGTTGGAATTCAAAGTTGATGATTGGGTATTTCTAAAAGTCTCCCCTACGGAGGGAGTCATTCAATTTGGGAAGAAAGAGAAGCTTAGTTATCATTATAGAGGACCATACTGGATTGTGAGAAGGATCGGTGAAGTTGTACATGAGTTGGATTTGCCAGAAAGTTTGGATTCTGTACATTCGGTATTTCATATATCCATATTGAAAACGTGTATTGGAGATTATTCCCTTATGCTTCCTGTAAAGGAGATCAATGTAAAATAATTATTATGTTATGAAGAAGAACCCATTGCTATCTTGGATCGCCAAGTT
Source organism: Capsicum pubescens (assembly GCA_030864215.1). NCBI lineage: Eukaryota > Viridiplantae > Streptophyta > Magnoliopsida > Solanales > Solanaceae > Capsicum > Capsicum pubescens. The sequence continues at coordinate 189,686,387 of CM061546.1, forward strand.
TGAAAGTTAAGAAGCAAGGAGACAATTTCAGTTAAGGTGTTGCAAAAGAATAAAAAAGCTGAGGAAGCTACTTGGGAGTCGGAGGATGACATCCGCGCAAGGTACCCGTCTCTCTTTGAAACCTTGGAAGACGACATGGAAGGTACAACTCCTATACTACTCTTTTCTTTCCATATAGTGCTTGAAATCATGCTTGTTATGTCTCGAGTCATCATTTGGGGATGAATGATCCCAATGGGGGGATAATGTAACACCTCGTAATATTCTCGAATTAATACCACTCTTAGTTTCATGCATAGGGAACTTAAAGCCTGAAATTTTTTGAAGTATTGAATGACTTAGTCATGTTTTAAGCCCTTAACTTAAAAGATTTTTAAATTGATCTTTCCGACCCCGAGACGTTGATTTATTAGTTGATTCATGTTCAGGAGTGTAAAAGGCATGTCTTAGAGAAGTTTTGTATTTTTTAGATGAGGATTGGGGCACGTTTGAATTTCATTTCCAGAACCTCAGCGAAATTGCACCGCATCATGGTGAGTATAGTGATGGAGGTGTTATCGCATCGTGGTAATGACCAATTCAGCGTTCCAGTTACAAACTCATATTACAGAAGGGCAGTCATGTCTTTTCCCATGACCCTAAATCGTGATAACAATACATTAAGTCGTTATTAGGGCATTATATGCCAATGATTACTCAATTTTCCTCAAAAACTAAATCCCAACTCTTCCCCAATGATTAAGAATTCAACCTCTATGTTCAAGATTTCAAGAAAAGATTCAAGATTAGGGTTCCAATCTTCAAACTAAGGAAGTTAAGGTATGTGGGACTACCCTAAACTCTATGGACATAAGTTTTCTTATTTTTATCAAGTTTTGAAGATTGTAATATTGTTTACAAGGAATGTTTGATATTATTTCGAAAGGCATGTATCATAGAATCATTTTCATCAAAGTATATGTTTATCTAGAACTATTTTTCATGAAATTTAAATGTAACTATGTATATATGATTTTGTTTGTAATGAAGAGTTTGATTGAGAGCATGAATAATATAAAATACCTCTCCTTTTATGCTATCTTTGATTTCAAGTGTTGTGGATTGTTTAAACGCATGAAGTTCTTAAAGAAAACTAGAGGGTGAATTCCTTAGTAATGATCATGGAATGATATGGTTTGTGATATGTTGAGAGGGTGTTTTTGAAGGGTAAACATTTATCATGTCAAGTTATCAATTTCCATGGGTTTTGAATATTGCTAACATGATATGACCACCTTATTTTGTACTATTGAGAGGAGAGTATTTTTTATGTAAACTCAAATGAAAATCTATTGCATAACCTCACTTGATGTTTAAAAACTATGGCTGGTCTTTAAAATGAGGATAAGTGAAAAAGGGTTATAGATATGGTATGATGTAATTTGAATGACTTGCAAGTTAGGGTATGACGATACCTGGTGATGACATGCCCTTAACAGAATAAGTATTAAGTGTTTTGAAAATGTGAAGCATGATTTTGAAGCACTAAAAGTTGGGCGTAGGAGAGCTAGTTGGTTACCCAAAGAAGGCATTTGAATGGAAGGGCTCATCGCCGGACACTATAGTTTTTGGTACGGGAATTATGATATGCTATCCTATATGGGAGGAAAATTAAGACATCTCACATGGGGGGTGGGGGGTTCCTATGGTGTACTCACATGGGGGGCTTTACCAATCTTTATGAACTCCAATCCTTGCGACAAACTTAGATTAGAGACTTTGCCGCTGAGTCAAGGAAGGATTCCATATATCCCGTAGAATTATAGATTTATAGGGTATATCAACTAGCTCAGAAGAATAACAAAGAGTGAGTTAGAGTTGTCAAGAATTATTTTAAAGTGCACTAAAATATGCCCATGTATTTTTACTTTTGTTTTGTTCACAGTTACTATGATATGCTCTGACCTATATTGTATAAAATATGCTATTTTAGGTTGTTTCATACTAGTACATTTGTATTGACCCCCTATATTTTAGAATCTGAGGCACAATCCTGGGGTCTTGCTGAGCAGTAGATTGAGTTGTCAGGAGTTTGCAGTTGGTGAGCCTCCCTTATTTTGGAAGGGCTTGTTTATGGGACATTGTCATTTGATTTTAGTCCATGGTCCGACAGAGGGCCTTGTCCCAATCTTCAGACAGATGTTTTTTTCGTGTTGTTAGAGATTTCACAGACTGGTATTAGATGTTCTTGGATGTTTATGAGTTCATATTCGTATTGTTCATTTGAAATAACAGAACAACCATGATTCTGTTTTGCTAAGATTTTTTTGCATTTCTTTATTGTATATGAATTTTGTATATGATTGCCAATTAGAAAGGGGCGCTCGGGCCTTCATGGTTCAGGATGCTTGTCGTGGCTAGGGCCTCGGTTCAGGTCGTGACAATTATATATAATTATACAGGGTATAGATTACACTAAAAATAACTAATACACAAGAGAAAAAAAGACAACACTAAATTGGTACAATATTATTTTTGTATGTATATCTATATATTTAAAGCATCTTATTGAAGTTTTGCTTTAGACCACTAATTTTATTCAGATGTAAATGATAAATCGAGTCATCTAATAGATAATTACACATCATTAACTATTAGAAAAGGGGGAAAACCCCTAAAAATAAGATATAGTATCTGCTACAACAAGTTTAAATTAATTGACAATGTTAATACCTTTTTACACGATTAATGTATAAGTGTGAGGATTCATATCTATAACCGATTTCTACTCATTTGAACTGAAATGTAAATATTATTTTTTTGGTTTATATAATCAAATACAAACTTTATATTAATTACCTCATTTATATCACCTAGATCATTTTGTTTACCAACTAAATATTTACACTAAATAATAATAGGGGTTGAGTACTACTATTTGGATCTTTATCATTCAGTCTCCTCTTCGTTTTTAACGAGGACTCAAACAAATTTTTCAACTGTTACACATTTACAATCTTATGCCAGTATGTCGATTTTGTGCGGGTGGGGTAGAGATTTAAACGTAGTGTTGGTGCATTTCAATATTGAAATTAAACTGCATGATAATTGATGGACATAAAGTGAAGAAAGTAGTGTCATTATATTTTGATAACTCTTGAAACTCTTAATAATTTATTTATCCATTATCTACCACATTATTTTTTGCCTTTAATCTTATGAGTTAGTGGTAGAATATGGTCAAAAGTTTCTTGTAACGTCTACTATTATTCTACATCTTTATGTATTGTAACTCATATAACATATGAAACCCCTAAAACTTTCATATTCCTCACTTAATATCTACTACACCCTCATTTACTTGATTGAAGGATACTACACCTATATAAATGGTATTTTCTTTCTTGTGTTGAAGAACATATGAAAAGAGATGAGTGGTAGTACATTGTGAGTGACAAGAAAAAGATGATAAGAGTAAATGTACTAGTGAAAGAGAGAGTTGAGACAAAGAAAATATTCTAGGTCTTCAACTACATTCACTATACAAAAGAGAGTAAATATATTAGTGAAAGAAAGAGTTGAGAAAATGAAAATATTCTAAGTCTTTAACTACATTCACTATACAAAAACAAAATTTTAATATGTTGAAGGAAGGTGTTTTTGTGGTGGAGATTTGGACTCTTGAACTAATACAGAGTTGCTTGAGTTATGCATTGTTGATGAGTTGTTGCATCCTGGAGGGGACAAATCAAGAGCTATACTACCGAATCTGTGCATATTATGCCGCAGCGGGCTTGAGTCTTCTTAAAGAGAGCGAGATATCCATGTCTCATCCAAGAAGAAGATTACTTTATTTTCTTCCTTTTGTATTTTCAACTATAATTTAATTATTGTGGTATATTACACCAATACATAATATTTCGGTCATTGTTTTACTTTGCTAGTGATGGACTTAATTATCAAGAAGAGCAAGAAAAAAAGGGCCGAGGAGGGTCGGCCTAGGATTAAGTGGGGTGGCTTGACGCCAGGTAGTGCACTAGAGATAGATGACAAAGTGGCGGGATTAGGGGTGTGGGAGTGTATGGGGACATGGATTTTGTGTGGGATAGGGCTTCCAGTTACATCATGGAGACTGCTAGAGAAGTGTTGGGTATTTCAAGGAGTCGGCCAGGGAGGCATAAGGGGGACTAGTGGTGGAATAAAGAAGTTAAGAAGAAAGTGGAGATTAAGAAGGGGGTATATGTTAAGTTGATTGAGAGTAAAGCTGCAGAGGAGAAGTGGATGAATAGGGAGGTCTACAAAGTAGCAAGGAAAGAGGCTAAGCTAGCAGTTATGGTTGCTAAGATAGAAACATTTGAGAGCTTGTATGCGGGGTTAGAGAAGAAATCTAGAGAAAAGAGGTTGTATAGGCTTGCTAAGGCTAGGGAGAGAAAGGGTCAGGACCTCAATCAAGTGAAGTGTATTAATGAGAAGGATGGTAGAGTTCCGGTGGAGGATGTTCACATTAAGAAGAGATGATAGGAGTATTTTCATAAGTTTTTAAATGAGAAGGGGGACAAAGACATTGAGTTAGGGGAGTTGGAGCACTCAAAAAAGAGCCGTTATTTTAGTTATTGTATACATTTTAAGGTTGAGGAGGTCAGAGAGGCTATTCGTAAGATGCAGATGGAAAGGGCGACAGGCCCTGATGAGATTTCGGTGGATTTTTGGAAGTTAGGTGGGGCAGGTTTAAGGTGGTTGACTAATTTATTTAATGATATTTTCAAGACGTTGAGAATGCCTGAGGTTTGGAGGTGGAGTACGATGATTCCATTATATAATAACAAGGGTGACATTCAGAGTTGCACCAACTATAGGGGTATTAAGATATTGAGTCGTACTATGAAGATTTGGGAGATGGTGGTTGAGCGGAACTTGAGGAGCGTCGTGTCCATCTCGAAGAATAAGTTTGGTTTTATGCTTGGTCACTCATAGACAGAGGCAATCCACCAGGTGAGGATATTGGTGGAGCAGTATAGGGAAAGGAAGAGGGATTTCCACATAGTATTCATCGACCTGGAGAAGGCGTATGACAAAGTCCCTAGGGAGATTCCTTGGAGATGATTAGAGGTGAGAGGGGTCCTGATGGCGTACATCAGAGCTATTAAGGACATGTATGATAGAGCGAAGACTTGGGTGAGAATGGTGGGAGGGAACTCAGAGTATTTTTCGGTCGAGACAGGGTTACATCAGGGTTTGACTCTTAGTTCATTCCTGTTTGCGTTGGTGATGGATGTGTTGACGTGGAGTATTCAAGGGAAAGTGCCTTATTGTATTTTATTTGCGAATGATGTAGTACTGATTGATGAGATGCAGGGGGCGTGAATGAAAAATTGGAGGCTTGGAGGCAAACCCTTGAATCTAAGGGGTTCAGTTTAAGTAGGTCTAAGACAGAGTATATGGAATAGAAGTATAGTGACTTGAGGAAGGAGGACAATGTGGTGGTGAGGTTGGATTCCAAGGATATTTGTATGAGGGATAATTTTAAGTATCTTGGGGCTATGATTTAGGGAAATGGCGAGATTGATATGGATGTCTCTAACCATATTGGAGCAGGTTGGATGAAATATAGGCTCGCCTCGGGAGTTTTATGTGATAAGAAGGTGCTCTTAAAGCTTAAAGGAAAATTCTACAGAGTGGCAGTCCGTCCAACCATGCTGTATGGAGCAGAGTGTTGGCCAGTCAAGAACTCCCACATTCAAAAAGTGAAGGTGGCAAAAATAAGAATGTTGCATTAGATGTGTGGGATTACTAGAGGGATAGAGTTAGTGGTGAGATTATCCGAGACAAGGTAGGAGTGGCTTCGGTGAAGAACAAGATACGGGAGGGAAGGTTGAGATGGTTTGTGCATGTGATGAGGAAGGGTACGGATGCCCCAGTTGTGTAAGATGCTAGCGTTATATGGCTTCAGGGGGTGGAGAGGTAGGCTGAAGAAATACTGGAGGAAAGTGATTATATATGACATGGAGCAGCTTCAGCTTACTGAGGACATGACCCTAGATAGAAAGGTGTAGAGATCACAGATAAGGGTAGAAGGCTAAGATGAGTCTGTGGGTTGTAGCAAGTAGTTAGAAGAGCTCATGTATAGCTGGGTTAGTAATCCTAGGACTATTTCCATAGGTAGGAGCCCCTAGTCAGGAGGGTTTAGGTGTGGTGGGTGTCTTTGGTTTGTGAGTGTATGTTTCTACTAGGTGGGTGTCCTGTTTTAGTTGTCCTATTTCTTATCTCTTATTTCATATTACGCTTATTTATCTTATTTCGTATTGCTCTGATTTTTATTTTATTATGTTTTATTCCTTATTTATTTTATTCCATCCATTCTGCTTCATGTTTCATTATGCTCTTGCTTACTATTCTTTATCTTGAGCCGGGGGTCTATCGGAAACAACCTCTCTACTTCTTCGGAGGTAGCGGTATGGACTGCGTATATTTTACCCTCCCCAAACTCCACTTTGTGGGAATACACTGGGTTTTTTGTTGTTGTTAAAAAGAAAATTATTATATATATATATATATATTTAATATTACTTTTTAATTCAAACATCTTACATGGCATGCATGTTTAAAATCACAAGATCGACTCAAAAGATATTTTGGTATATATTGAACTCTTTTCAATCCATATTGATTGTCATGTTTCATTTCTTGAGAGTCAATTTGACTAGTTTTGATCATAGCTAAATTGGATTTGATTAGTCTAACATTTTAACTTGACAATTAAATATTCAAAAATTATATAAAAGTACTACATTGTGATTTTTTCATATCAAATTGAAAATAATATATTTTAAAATATTGATCAAAATATTAATTTAACTTTGGAAAGGTGATATATGAAAAAAGGTTTTGGGTTGGAGGGAGTACACCTCTTTGGTTAATACCTCAAACTTCAATAACTTTATTAAAACTCTTGAGCCTATCAAATTAAGACATACATATAATTTGCAAAATATATAGTTCTCTAATATACTCTCCTCACCCCCCCCCCTCAGAAAAGTGCCATTTTGACAAAAAAGAATTTTTCAAAATAAGTCCCACCTTAACAATTCAAGACAAAAATTAATATTTTTCTCCAATTATACTTTATATTAAAGGATTTTTTTTCTTCAAAATTCTTAGTTCTCAAGAAATATCTAATAAATAAGGATAATTTATTAAATTACACCTCTTATTTATTACTTTTTGTAATAGGTGTGAAATAAGCCAGATAATACTGAACTAAAGGGTTATATTAATTCAGTATTATCTGGCTTATTTTACAATCGAAGTCCACCCATCAACTAATCTCACCAATACAGGGTTATCATAAAGAGTATATCCCTTAAGAATTATACTACTTCCAAGGTTCTACTACTTGGCACTTCACTAGGTGTGATCTCGTCATTTTTAAATAAAATATTATACTTAAAAGAGAATGATTAATACATGATAACATTCTTTACTTCATAATAGAATCCTACGCCAGCAACACATAAAAAACACTCTCTAAAGTCAACTTCGAAAACCTAACCCTAGAATACTGAGTTTGCCTATAGCCACCACGATCGTTGGGTAGACTCTGTCAGAGGTTGATCAACATCAGATTCCTAAGCTCCATCAAGGGTTGGGAATGTATTATGCTACTACTCTTCAACCTACTTTGTCAAAACCCATCCCATTACCCTTAAATCCTATCACATATTTTCATGGACAACCAAGGGTGGTGCGACAAAAGAAGGAGATTACATAGATGATAGTGAGTAAAGAGTTGAAATTTGTAGTGATTGAAAAATTCTCATATGAATGGCCTGACATCTAAGATCTGAGAAAAATTATTTCAAAACAATGTGAATTGAAAAAAGATGTGAATATAAGACCGATATGTATTGATTAGGGCCTCAAGGATTGAGGACTATATAAACTTGTTATCTAAACCTATTTTTTATATTACATATCGTAATTGAAATTACCCAATGAGGACATTTAAGTGGGATCCATTATTTGATCCAAATGAAAAAACTTCGATAGTAGTTACATGGATTTCACTTCCATTATTGCCATCAAATTTTTTTGGCAGAAAGATAATTTTTCAATTGCTTTAGTAGTTGGAAAACCATTGCAAGTCAACATAGCTACAACAAATAAGACAAGACCTAGTTGTGTGCATGTAAAGGTGGAAGTTGATCTTCTAGGAGAATTTTCAAAGGGAATTAACATTGGGGTGAGGAAGAAATCAAGAGAAATTATAGCAAAATGGATTACTATCAAACATCTTCCTAATTATTGTAAAAATTATAAGTTGCAAGGCCACAATGAAAAAGAGTGTTTCATCTTACATCCAGAGTTGTATTATAAAAATGGTCAATCATCAGGAAAAGAGTCAAGTAAACAACAAAGAGAAGGAGGGTCCAGAAAGAGGAAAAGAGTCAGAAGACAAAGAAAAAGTACCATAATTTCAAGAAAAAAAACCAAAGAATGGATCTAGAAGAGGAACATATCCATATAGTGGAGCATACAAATAAAGATGGAATCAAAAATACAAGTCAGAGAATCAAAATGTAAAAATTAACAATAAATTTGATGTACTGGATATAAAGGATGAAATATCTGAAGAGGACATAGTGTATGATAAATGCAAAGGTTATACTGAGGAGGTGTTTCAATAAAAAGAACATAGCTTAACAAAAACAAAGACAATGGCAAGAAAGATATGGAAGCTGATAATAACAAGGATGGAGATAGCGAATTAAATAAAGGTAATAAAATGGAAGCTGACAAGGGGAGTGCAATAAATATGATGAAGGAAAAAAAAGTGAAAAAAATGATAGTAGTGATAGAGCAGTAAAAGCAAGGAAGTAAGAAGGAAGAATCAACAACAGATAAACAAAGGGAAACACAAAATCGAAAAAGGAAAGACAAGAAAGCCACCTAATCCTACTATGTCAGAAAGAAGAGAAGAAAGGCAGAAAGAACATAAATCAGAGGTAGAAAAATAGTTAAAATGATACAAGAAGATAAGATAATCTTCAAGAGAACATTCAGGAGGTAACAAAAAAAAGGGATTTATCTCCAAGACATAAAAGGGAACTTCAGAAAAAAAAAGAGGTAGAAACAATGGGCATATAAAGCAAAGGAAAACAAGGAGTAGCTCTGCCAAACCCATTAGTAGTAAATGATGTTGAAGAAAATGTTGTTCTGGAACATAAGAACAAATAATACTCAAGATTCGTTTGAGAGATAAATTGATCTTAAAAAGAAAAATCACTGTTCATATATTGCTCGGTTAGAACCTTTCCAAGTGCCTCAAGAATAAGAAGGTTATAAAACAAGGTAGAGATTAGAAAATGCTTATGTAAATAGATGTGCAACAATTTGGGTGATTTGGAAGGAGAAATAGAATAGAGAAGTAAAGACGGACACTCACCAACAAGTTACTATTAAGTATAATCATAATTTAAGTAATAAGGAGATATATGTTACTATAGTTTATGTAGGATATAGTGCTATAGAGATGTTGGAGTTGTGGGAAGATCTAGGAGAGGTTACAGAAGACATAGAAAAGCCTTAGATTATGGGTAGAGATTTTAATGTTATTCTTAATGATTCAGAAAAGCTAGGAGGGTTGGCAGTGACTCAACATGATACAATGGACTTTATGCAGTGTATAAATGTGTGTGAATCTAGTGAAATAAATTTTACTGGTAGTTCATACATATGGTGGAATGGTAGAATTTAGGATGCATGTATTTTTAAAAGGTTGGATAGAATTTTTGAGAATTTGGAGTTCATGAATGAATTTGCAGATTCAAAGGTTCAAAATGCATGAATGCTCCTTTATAGTTAACATGTTGTGTTACTCAAGATCCAGTCACTAGGTATTTCAAATTTCTAAAATTTTAGATCAAACAAAAGCAATTCAAGAAGAGAGTGAAAGAGAATTAAAAGATAGAACAAGGGGAGTGAGGAGGATCTCCATTTCAAAGCTTATATATCAAAATGAAAAATGTGAGAAAAGCTTTAGAAAAATAGAATAGAGAGACATTTGGAGATATATTTAAGAAGATAGCTACACAGGAAGACGTGGTAAAGATGAAAGAAGTTCAATTGGAGATTAATCCAACAGAGGAGAATAGGGCACAATTAATTAATGTTAAGGCAAAATTAGTAAAGATGCAAAGGGTAAAATAAGAATATTGGCAATAGATAGCAAGCATGAAGTAGTTTATAGAGGGTGAGAAAAACATAAAATTCTTCCATGCACATGTGAAAGGCAGGAGGGGAAGACTGCAAATCAATAATATAAAGAAATAAGAAAGGACAAGTTATGGAAACTACTAATGAAATTGGAGAGGAAATAGTAAGGGTCTTTTAAAAGCAATTCACAGAAGGTGCGAGTAAAGAAGATTATTCTATACTTCATGTTATTCCAAGAATACTTACCTAGGGGAAAATGATAAAATGTTGGTGACTCCAACCTTGGAAGAGATTAAAGATGCAGTGTTTGGGTTAAATAAAGATAGTGCTAGTGGGCCAGATGGTTTCTCTAGAGAGTTTTTCCTACACTATTTGGATATAGTTGGGGAGGATGTATTATGGTTGTAATGTCTTTTTTTTTTTGTGGAAATGAACTGACCAGGTATGTAACTCATACTAATTTGGTATTACTTCCTAAAATAGAGCAGGTTACTAGATTTAATTATCCGAGGCCCATAAGTCTGAGTACATATGTTAATAAGGTTATATACAGGGTGATTCATGGAAGGATTGTAGAGGTTTTACCTTATATTATATCAAGAAACCAGTTAGGCTTCATTAAGGGTAGAAGTATTATAGAGAATATATTGCTAGCATAAGAAATTATGAGAGATATCAACAAGAGGGAAAAGTTTCAGAATATGAAGGTTAAACTAGATATGGAAAAAACTTATGATAGAGTTTCTTGGATTTATCTAACTAAGGTGATTAGAAAGTAATCATTCCATTCTATCTTATGTGCAAGTTATACCATGCAAGTGTTTGATAAAATGTTTCTATAGATACATTAAGAACATGTGTGCATTTTATGCAATGCAAGATCATGTGATGCTTTACTTTTAATGCTATCGAGTCCTGGGGTATTTAATACTCTACAATTTAGTTGTTTACCTAGAGACAGTGTTAGATATAGAATAATCTAAGTCATGTCATGATCAGTAGTACTCTTAGTCAGTTACAGGACTTATGAAAACTCAGTAGACTCTACATCAATCCAGTCCAGTTCAGTATTCAGTTCAGACCTCAGTAAATTTAGTCAGTTAATAGAATTTAGTAGTATTCCGTCAGTCAATAGAACTCAGTGAAATCAGTTCAGTTCAATTAGATAGGATAATCAGTAACAGTCCAGTCAAGCCTAGTATGAAATAGGAAATCAGTTCAGTGTCTATTCAGATTGGAGTAGGATTCAACACTGAGTTAACCCAAGAATGAGGGCATTCCTGCTAGTAGAGGGTTTGGACCTTAGTAGCAATCCCAGCATTACAGAACTATGTATCCAACGTATGTTGAGATATCTTTTTGCTAAATATTATGAGGGTTGATGCATGTCATTTAAGTTTTCCTACCAACGAGGGTTAATGAAAGAGCTTCCTATCAGAGAGTGTTAACTCACAACTTGTCTTTACCTATGGCACTGATATTGGCACCCTTCCAACTGGGGTTATAGTTTAGAACCCAATATATGTAGAAAGTGGCATGTCGGTTAGATGATTACCTCCCACAGTCTAAGTTTTAGATTCGGTCTCAGTATAGAACTCAGTTCAGTTCTACAGATCCAGGACTGTCAGACACAGTCACTTAGCTTAGTACAAAACCTAGTATAGTTCCATAGAATCAGGACTGTCAGATACAATCATTTATTTATCAGTAACTCGGTATCAATATACTTAGATATCAGTTAAACAATATTCAGACTCAGTATTCAGTGTTGTCACGATCTTAGTTATAGTTTACGTATCCATGCATGTACTCTCATTCAGTTATAGTCATATCATTCAATCAGTATTGTTCATGCCTTTGAACCCATGTATTTCAGTCTACCTCACATAGCATACCAGTGCATTCAAAGTACTGACTCATGCTCTTCTCTTACGCTATAATATTTTATATCATAGGTTCAGATGCACGGGCTCCCGAGGACCCTTGGCTGTTAAGAACTTCAGTAGTCAGAGTTAATGGTGAGTCCTCATAGTTTGTCAGCGTTTCAGTTTAATTTATTAGCTAGAGTCAGTTGGGGACTTTTCCCATCAACTACACATTTCAGACAGTTTAGAGGCTTTTCAGACTAGAGTATTTTTAGATAGATGTTTTCAATTTTTGTATTATTATATCGTATTCAGTTTTATTACAGTATTGATATTTATGGAATTTTTTCCACCTAATTTCGGCATAATTACTGTATTAGCATTCAGTTATTGTAGCAGGTACCAATCATGGTTTAGCTTGTGGTCCTTCAGGATTATGAACATCGTGTAGCGTCCGGGGTACAGACTTAGGGCGTTACAGAATTAGGCCTGCTCACATGTGATTTTAGTCTATTTTCCATGTTATTATCTTTCACACATACCATATGTTTGTAAAACTTCAATGATAGAGGGATGTCTTGGATGTTACTAATGGATATTGTATTCATTATTATGGAATAAATATGAGTCCAATTGCTCCTTAATGGTAGAAAATAGGTTATTTTTTGGGTGAATTTTTTGATAAATGATTCTTCCATGAATTGTACGATAAATTTGATTATCACAACATTCAAAGGTGAAGTCTAAATAACCTAAGAGACATGAATGCTTTCCTTTCCCTATAAAAGATTGGGACACACTATTCTTAAGGATATTGGTTAATTCTTATTTCCATTGGGGTTTATGGATGTGCTATGAGTTTAAATGGTGAAATGCTAAGAATGTGTGACAATGTAGAGTCCAAATAAGTGAGTGTTGTAATAAAAGAATCCCATGAGTTGTAATGATGAAGTTATCTTGGATCCACCTTCATTTTTCTTTAGCTTTATTTTCCTTCTTAATATATGAAAATTACGAAAACATGTTTTATCCTTTTAATTTTACGTTGGTTTTGGTCTTTCATTTTTCATATGTATGTCTCCAACCATATATTGCAACGGTATTCTAAAAAGGGCATCGCTTCGAATAAGGGCAAGACACAAGATACAACCAAAAAGAGCAAAGAACCAACCTCTAGAGTAATCCAACAGGGCCTAAAAGTGCAAACCAAGATTAGTTACCATTTGTAGTAAACCCACTTAGAGGAACCACATCTTATGATGCTCCTACTGGGATAGTACATCAACCCACTGAAATAGACCCGAGCGCCTAGTGTGCCACAAGGAGACCTTTACCTTTCTATACTCTATTTTTATTTTTGTATTAGGTACAGTGCAATGATTTTAAGTAGAGAGTGAGGGATTCTTATTATATATTTGATGGTTTTCCCCTATTATTTTATTTTATGGCTTTGGTTTGATTGATTGTATCAGCATACTCATACACTATTTTTACATTTATCATTATTATGTCTATTTACATTTTACATTTGTGTTATTTATGTACTTTATCCCTTGTGGGGTTTTCTATTTGATGCTTATTTACTTTAGCCCTTGTGGAGCTTGTTCCTCATTGTCGACATGGATTTGGATTGGCCCTTATTTGTTATATTGATGATAAGGTTGGATGGCGCCCTTTTTGAACTTGTGTCATGCACTTAATATTAATGTGATACCCAATCTTTTATGCATTCTTCTCATCGCCCTTTGTATATATGCATCGAATAAACTCCAAGGGTTTTCTTCGAAACTCAATTCTTTCCTCAGAAGAAAAAAATTATTTCATCTTTTCTTTGATCTTTTGTATTTATTTTAATTTAGTTTCTCTGTTAAACTGATTGATAGATCACCCACTATGGATGATAAGGCGACAACCTTAGGTGAAGTATCTAGTCTTTTGAATTTATTAGGAATAGGCAAAAGTTTGAAAATACTTTCAAAATGTCATTGGCAAGGAATGAAATGATTTTAAGAAAAGCTAAAAATATAGTTTTCTTTTTTAAAAAGAATAATGATGTTTATGATCTTTCTCCTGAGTGAGACTACTAAATTTAGTTTTTGGCACTCTCTTTACAAGGATGGGTCTTTGACTCGAAGTAACTTATTAATCTCAAATATCTCAAATTGTTTGGAATACTAACATTTTACTCTGAGTTCGATCCTATGTGCTGTAATTTTTTGAATAATTCTTGTACTTACATGTATTCTAGAACTTTCCCCAAGTGCATTTAAAGTGAAATCCTAGGAAACCTTGTTTTGGAGTATTACTCGAGGATATTTTTGACCCATACATAGCCAAAGTCCCACCTTAACATTGCTCCCTTGTTAACCACTTTAAGCCTTTTGGTAATTTTTCTTCCTTCTTGTAATTATAACTATGCTAAAATACCTAAACCCTTTTAAAATATTACATTTAGCACTTAAGTGTATTTGGGAGAATAATGTAAGGGTGGTTCAAAATCCAACTTTGGTAGAAGAATATAATATGCTCAGATGAGCCAAGAAAAGTTTATGGAAGGTTGTCAAATCATGTGCTTAAGTGATGCGATATGCTTGATGATAAAAGTTGAATAGACTAGCCCAAAAAAATTGACAAATGAGCGGCTAAGAAGAGCTTAAAGTTAGAACATCTGACAAAAAAGTAAAAGAAATGAAGAAAGAAAATAGCGTATTGGATTTGTTTCGTAAATGCTAAGATAAGGGTTAAGGGAAGCAAATTAATTGATTTAAAGGTGAATAAAGTTGATAATTTGAAAATTTTGGGGTAGAAGGGATAAGTAATTGCGTTAAAGGTGGTATTTTAATCACTTGATCCATATATTGTATCCCGTACCTTAAACCTTCATCTAAACCTGCAAGACCTTGGGGATTCCAAGCTAGGTAAGTCTACATTAGTGGCGAAAAAATAAAGGGCATGCATATGGTTCAACTCATTGTAATTGATTTTTTTTGCGAGAGTAATTGTGAATTCTTTGATTATTTGATGTCCTTTATGAATTGAAATATCTTGTATACATTGAAATAACTCTTGTATATGAGCGGCATTGCTACTAAGAAATAGGGGTGAAGTCATACTCTCCGTTTGGATAAATAGGTGAGGTAAGTTGCATTGTGAAGATTGAGATTATCTTCAAATATTTCTTCTCACCTCTTGATATTCCTTGCTGATTTGATAGGATCACTTGATAAAAACTTGAATCCTTGCATCATAGATATGTTCTTATTGAAAAAATCAGTTTACTTATTGCCATAACATGTTTCAGAAGTCTTTATAGAGATCTGTTAGCCTAGATCCTAAGTATAGCATTCTTCTGAGTCATTTTGCATCATAGGTACCCTATCACATTGAATTATTCTTGGTTGCTTGGGGTCAAGAAATAGTTAAAGTTTGTGGGGTTTGATAAGTCATCGATTTGATGAATTTCTATCACCTTTTAAGATTAAATTATCATGATTTTCCTTTGATTTGTTTCTAATATCATGTATAATTCTCATTTGTTTAGGTAGAGGTTGAAAATTATGATGATCAAGCCATTAAAGTCAATTAAAGATCAAATATGAAAGAAAAAGAGCCCTAAAGTTCAAATGGATGTGTCGGGATACCACTCGTTCAAGCGAATGGAAAAAATAAAAAAAATTATGTAATTTGTGCACATGGTGTGCCCTATTTACGCCCAAGGTGTGCCCCAAATTCTTTCCATCAACTTTCGATCATCTCTCTACCTGCTTTGCATCTGCTCAACCAGATCAAGAGTGTGTTGGGATTTTTGTAAAATTTGGAAAACATGAATTTTGGGCTAAATTGGGGGTTTTCAGTTAATTTCAATAATTATTTAACATTATTATGCTAGTTTTGAGAAAAAAACACATTATAGTGACCCTTAAGTGAAGAATTAGGGATTTCTATATGGTATATGTCCACTTTCTCTTTATGAGTAGCTAATTCTTTTTCTTGGGGATATACTTGTATAGGTTATCATTTGTGCATGGGTTTTATTTATTTGTTCTACTAAATAGTCATTTGATATGGGTTTTGCATTTATTCCATGATTTAACAATGAATTGGGGTTGCAAATCCCAATTACCTTAGAACTCATCTAATCATTGAAAAAAGGGATATGGGTAAGGAATGGGTGTGGACAATAACTTTAATTAGTTCATTTTATAGAATCTCATAGACATAAAGATGTTAACTGAGGTCATAGATTGGTATACTTATGAGGTGTTCGAACGATCCTATTTGTGATATTTGATGTTGGAGGCGCTCTTAGTCCATCGATACTTCTCCAGTTGGTGGCACTTGTACTCAGTCACCACACGGAGATATTACAAATGCTAAGATTTGACAGTTTATTCATATTTTCACCCATTTGGAGATATCTCAGTCACGTCAGACAGGTTCTGTTGGTAGTTTATTTGTGGCCACTAGAGTTGGCAAATTTATGGGGTTGAGTCCTCCAACTTTCACTGGCACTATGGTTAAGGAGGATCCTCAAGGATTTGTAGTTTTGATGGAGAAAATCTTTTGGATTGTTTATGCTACTGATTTAGAGGGTGTGGAATTTATTTCTTATCAGTTAAAGGATGTAGAATATCAATCGTACGAAGAGTGGGATAAGTTTGGGAAGGATGATGCAGTGGTGGCACTGTGGGATGACTTTTCTTATTCCTTTATTGATTGCTTCTTTTCTTAGGAGTTGAGGGAGGCAAAAGTTTAGTTGTTCGTGAATTTGAAGTAAGGAAAAATGATTGTGAAGGAGTATGCCTTGAATTTATATGAGTTGTCCCATTATGCTCTTGAGTTAGTGTCTAGCATAATGCCTAGAATGAGAAAGTTTACTTCTGGATTGTCCAGTGATTTTGTTTTGGAAAGCAAGGCTGCCTTATTGAACAAGGATATGGACATCTCAAAACCTGTGGTGTATAAGCAAAAAGTTAAAGATGAAAAAAAAACAAGAAGAGATGGGGGAGGGGTAGAGTAGAAAGTTTTGATATTTGAATTAGAGTGGAGGTAAGTAGCAGAGCGGTAGTGATAGTGGAAAATGGTCTAAGAAGAAGTGGAGAACTTTGGGTTCTTATTCAATGGCCTATTCTCCTTATCTTAAGTTGTTCGGTGATTGCTTTTAAGGCACAAGGTTCCCAATTTCAGGCCAGTGGGGCCAACTCAGCTACATCACATATTTCTTATAGATTTTGTGAATAGTTACAATGTGGATTTTGTAATGAAGGGAGGAATAAGTGTTTCAAATATGGGCAGCCTGGCCACATTCTGATGAATTGTCCTTTAAGTGACATTGTTATGTGGGCTAATAAATTCCAGGTTGCTGCTTCTTTGGCTCATGCACTAAGGGATGCTACTTCTAGCTTCGACACTAGTCGGAATCATCTGTATGCTCTTGCCACCCATTAGGATTCTAAGGCATCTTCTAATATTTTTACTGGTACACTAATACTTTTCTCTCAAGATGTATATTGTCTTTTTGATTCGGGGTCTACCCTTTCTTATGTGACCCCATTTATGACATTGTATTTTGGTTTTAGTGTTAAGTGTATTTTGAACCACTTTTCTGTTTCTACCCTAATGGGTGACTCGATGGTTGCTTGAAGGGTCTATAGGGGTTGTGTGGTATCGTTTGGTCCTAGGAAAACTTTGGTGGATTTGATTGAATTAGATATACTAGATTTTGATGTCATCTAGGGATGGAGTGGTTGCATTCATGCTATTACAATTTAGACTATCAAACCTGTAAGGTCATTTTGAAATTCCCTTATGAGTCGATTATTAAGTGGGAAGGGAGTTCTCTAGTGCCTAGATCCCAGAAATTGATTTCCATAGGGTATCTATCATTTGGTCCAGGTTCAAGATTATAACTCGGAGGGTCCTTCTTTACAATCTGTTTTCATAGTTAGTGAATTTCCTGAGGTTGTCCTTAATGATCTATTGGGCAATCTCCTGAAACAAAAATTATATTTAGGATAAATTTTCTTCCACACACGCCTCTTTTTTCTATCCCTCCTTATGGAATGGCTCCCACTGAGTTGAAGGAACTTAAGAGACAATTGAAAATTCTTCTTGACAAAGGTTTTGTTTGCCCTGTTGTGTCACCGTAGGGTGCCCCTATTCTTTTCATGCGTAAGAAATATGGTTCTCTTTAGATGTTTATTGATTACCGTCAGTTGAATAAGGTGAAAGTTAAGAATAAGTACCTTATTCCTAGGATCGAAGATCTATTTTACAAACTTCATGGTGTTAAGAATTTATCTAAGATTGACCTTCAGTCGGTTTATCATCAGTTAAAGATAAGGGAGGATTATATCCCTAGATTACCTTCCATACCCGATATGGACATTTTGAGTTCTTGATCTTGTCATTTGGGTGACAAATGCCCCAAAAATATTTATGGATAACATGAACTAGGATTTTTTTAGTTTTAGACTCGTCCTTGATTGTGTTTATATATGAGATTTTGGTATATTGTAATAGTAAGGTGGATTATGCCAATCACCTATGTATTGTGTTGCATGCCCTAACAGATCAACGCTACATTTTTGAATTGTTAATTTTTGCTGAATGTTGTTCTTTTCTAGGTCACGTTATTTCTATAGAAGGGATCAAGGGGGATCCACAGAAAGTAGCAGTGGTTTAGAAGTGTCCTAGACTCATTGACTCCAACTGAATTTTAGAGATTCTTAGTTTTATCTGGGTATTACAGGAGGTTTATGGAGAGATTATCATTGATTTTCGTACCTTTGACTAAGTTGCCTTAGAAAAAGGTTACTTTATGTGGTTCGATGCTTCCGAGGAGCGTTTTGAGAAGCTGAATGATAAATTAACTTCTATTTCAATTATGATACTGCCGAGGGTACTGTGCTCTGTGGTTTATTATGATGTATCCCTTGTGGGACTTGGTTTTGTGTTAATGGAACATGACAAGGTGGTAGCATATGCTTCTAGGCAGTTGAAAGTTTATGAGAGGAATTATCCAATTCATGATTCAGAGTTGCTGGCAATAGTGTTTGTATTGATGATTTGGTGACACTATCTATATAGGGTTCATTTGACATTTATTCAGATCATAAGAGCCTTCAATATGTATTAACCCTGATGAAGTTGAATATTAGGCAAAGAAGATAGATTGAGTTGCTCAAGGACTATGACATGAGTCTCCATTATAACCCAAGTAAGGCTAACATTGTTATTGATGCCATTAAAAGGCTATCTATGGGGTGTTTATTCCATAGGCATGAAGAGAAGCGGGACTTGGTCAAGGATATTTACCGTTTGGATAATCTTTTAGTTCATCACTTAGATTCTAAGAATGGTGGTGTGTTTGTGCAAGAGATGACAAATTTATATCTTCACATTGAGGGTAAAGAAAAATAGGTGTTAGATCCTATCTTTATGATAATCATGGATGGTGTGAGTAAGAATAAGTTGATAGATTTTGAGATTAGTGGTGATGGTATCTTGAGGTACCGAGGGAGGTTATGTGTTCCCAATAAGGATAGGCTATGAGATTAAATTTTGGTTGAATCACATAAGTCATGGTATTCGGTTCATCCTGGTTCAACGAAGATGTATCATGAACTTAAGGAGATTTATTGGTGGAATAACATAAAGAGGGATGTGTCAAATTTTGTGGCTAAGTACATGGTGTGTTAATAAGTGAGGATGGATCACTAGAGGCCCGAAGGGTTGTCTTAAGAAATTGAGTTGCCTGTTTGGAAGTATAAAGTGATTGATATGGATTATGTTATCGGTCTTCCACTATCTCAAAACCACTGTGACTCAAATTAGGTCATCGTGGATATGATGACAAAGTCTGCTCGCTTCTGTCCATTGAGGACTAATTTTACTTCTGAGGATTAAGCAACATTGTTTATTCAGGAAATCATCAAATTGTATAGTTCTCTAGTTTATATCATTTTAGATAGAGGTACTGAAATAACCTAGTTTTTATCCCTATAAAATTCTTAAGCTTTGCTTTTCTATTGTTTTTATCCCTCCAACCCAACTTCTCAATTCTTATTGTTTTACATCCTACTAAACATTCTTTCTTTTTGCTTTTCTATTTTTCGTTTTTACTTTAATAGTTTGGTTACATTACTTGCACAACAAAACTCCCCCCTTTTTACGAGACTTTCACTAAAAGTCTAGTAATCTTTGCTTACTTATTGACCAAGCTATTCCCTGTGGGATCGATACCCAACCCAGTTGGGTTCTATATTTGACAAACGACCGCTTAACACTCCGACGAGAGCTGTAGATTGAGCGTTATCAAAATTGGCACCGCTGCCGGGGAATACAGTTGTCAACTAAGTTTGTGATAGTTACTAGACCCTTTGGTCAAATATTCTCGTACTTTTACTTTTAGTTGTTGTTTTTGTTTTATACAGGTTTGTTCAGTGCATCAATGGATGCACAACGTGAAATTGAAAGGATAGCTGCTCAAGCGCATCACCAGAATATTGATAACCCAGGGCGTGCAACAAATCCTGATGATGAGGACCTGGGCGATGAAGAGCTACTAAACCCACGGCATACTGCTAAGATGCCGGCACCCATGCAGAGGAGAGATCGTCAAGCGCGATTTAGGCCCGAACGCCGAGCTGTGCAAATACTGTTCGACGATGATGATGATGATCTTGATGGAGCCGGAGCCACCGGAGCCATTATTCCTCCACAATTGGCACCCGGAGCCAAGTTCAACATCACAAGCACCATGATTCAGTTATTCCAACTCAAGGGATTATTTGGTGGACTAGCAGGCGATGATCCGAATATGCATCTCATCAACTTTATTTCTACATGCAAGTAGTTTGACAATCCTAGTGTTGGTCAGAATGCAATTCGATTACGCTTATATCCATTGTCTCTGTCTGGGGAGGATACTCTATGGTTGAATGGGCTGACTCCAGATTCTATTAAAAATTGGAGGAAATTGAGAGACGCTTTCCTAGAAAGATTCTTTCCGCCATCCAAAAGAGCACAATTGAGAGATGAAATCAGCAACTTTTGTCAGCTTCCAACAGAAGCCCTTCATGAAACATGGGAGAGGTTCAAGACGAAGCTAATGAGGTACCCAAACCATCACATGACTAATGTTCACCTAATGGAGATACTATATAGATCCTTGAATTCAATAACTAAACCAGTCGTGGATAATGCGGCCGGAGGATCTTTTATGGATCTCACCTTTGGTCAGGCAAGCAATATGCTAGATCGTATGACGAAGCAAAGTAGAGCGTGGCATACCAGGGATTCTGTGGTAGCAAGCCCCACTTTTTCTATTGGCATGACTGCAGACCAAAGGAGACGAGAATAAGAACGTGATCAAGATATGGCGCACATGAAAACACAAGTGGATCTTCTTACAAAGCATCTATTATCAGGGAAGACCGAAAAAGTCAAAGTTGTTGCGTCAAAAGGAAGAAACGAATCTGATTCGGAAGAAGAAGCCAACTACTTGAACAATCAGGGGGGTTTCCGAGGCAATGCCCAAGGAAACCAAGGTTGGAACTATCATGGTAAATCTTGAAACATGGACCAAGGTAGTTGGAAGAACAAGAATGACAGTAGTGGTTTGTATGTTCCCCCTGGAAGACGTGACGCCACCACATCTTGTTCTGGAAGTATGGAAGACATGATGGCTAAAATATTGAAAGGAGTGGAAGCAACTAGCGCGGGAGTAACGGAGGTAATAAATGATTTGTCCGCCATGAAGCAATTAGTTGATTCACATTCCACTTCAATCAAGCAAATAGAGCAGCAATTGAGCCAACTTTCAGCAGCACTCAATCAAAGAAAGGCTGGCACTTTACCTAGTGACACTGTGCAAAATCCAAGGAATGATGGATCATGGATGGCTATTACTACTCGAAGTGGTAAGGCGCTGGAAACTTCATCTAAGGGCAAACAAGTGGTCGATGATGTAGCAGACAACGATGATAAGGCTAATGAAGAAAACGCCATGGAAGCTGACCAAGACGTACATGATGTCACCCCTAGTAGGTTGTAGCCTGGAACTACCAAAATTTGGAAGCAAGATGAGAAGAAAGCTGTGGAGAAAACAATTCCATATCTACCACCACCTTTTTCTCAAAGATTGAAGAAGCATGCTGATGATACAAAATTCGGCAAATTCATGACTATGTTAAAGCAGCTGACCATTAATGTTCCGTTGGTGGAGGCACTAGAACAAATGCCTGGGTATGCAAAATTTATGAAGGATCTTTTAACAAAGAAGCGGGCAGCAAACTATGAGTTGAAAGATACTGTTCATCATTGCGGTGCTATTGCCACCCGATTACTAGTTCAGAAAAAGGCCAACCCCGGTGCTTTCACTATTCCTTGCACGGTTGGATCTATGAATTTTGCCAAAGCATTGTGTGATTTTGGAGCTAGCATCAATTTGATGCCACTATCCATCTACATAAAGTTGGGGTTGGGCGACCCTACACCAACCAATATGCGGCTCGTTATGGCGGATAGGTCAGTAAAATGACCTGTGGGTATCTTGAATGATGTGTTGGTAAAGGTGTCTACCTTCATTTTTCCTGCAGACTTTGTGATTTTGGATTGCGAGGTGGATTCTGAAGTACCCATAATCTTGGGACGTCCTTTCCTTGCAACGGGAAGTGTTCTTATTGACATGAGAGCTAATGAGCTTTTATTTCGGTTGAATGACGAAGTGGTCCGCTTTGATATATGCAAATCAATGAAGCATACCAGTGATATGAATGTGTTCTCTGTAGCTGATGTTCATCATGAGGATAAGAAAGCATTATCTGTAGAGAAACAACTTACTGTTAAGCGATTGTCTGGTGCGCCACTGAATGTTGAGCATGAGGACGATGAAGATTATGAAGAACTTATGGGTGCTCTAACAGAAATAGAGTCCTATTCCCATACTCTTAAGCAACCAGACCGTGATCTTAAGAATCAACCGTCACCAACAGCGAAGACTTCCTTTGAAGAGCCACCAATGCTAGAATCGAAAGAGCTCCCCGATTATCTAAGGTATGTGTTCTTGGAAAGTATAAATATACTTCCGGTGAGTGCGGATGATTTAAGTAAACAGCACGTAGAAGCTCTCATCTCTGCTCTGAAGAGATACATGAGAGCTATGGGTTGGACTATTGATGATATAATTGGTATCCCTCCTAGGATAGGCATGCACAAGGGTCATCTCGAAGAAGATTACATGCCTACAAGTAAGCCTCGTTATCGTCTGAATCCATTCAGAAAACGATTCACCATCTATCTCGACGAAGTCTAAATACTCGAGGTAACTATGTCGTGCCGAGACAATAAATCAAGCGCTAGATGGGAGGCAACCCATCGTTTATCATCTTTCATTTTTCTGTCGTTCTATTACGTGTTTGCTTTTGATAAATAAAAATCCAAAAATAAGAGTCGTGCCACGACCAAAACTAAGGCGCTTGATGGGAGGCAAACCATCGTTCTAATCGTTTTTATTGTTTTTGAGCAAATGTAGGTGCAAGAGGTGTAAAACGAGGAGATTGGTTTCAAATTTTGATTTGGACGTATTGCATGTTAAAGGTGGTAAGTTAGGAATGAAGAAGCAAAAGGCTATGTATTGAGCATTGCTCTTGAAAATATAGGCATGGAACAAGGCTAGGCCTAGGTAAAACTAGGCCACGAACAAGGCAAGGCCTATACTATGGCTTAAGGTCTCGGAATCTAGTGTGCCATAGCATAGGTGCCGCCCATGCCGAAGTATGCCATAGCATAGGCGCCGCCTATGCAGCCTTTTGTCTCTGAATCTCATATGCTAAGTGAAAGGCACCGCCTATGCTCAACAATGCTATGCAAAAGGCGCCGCCTATGCCAAGCATATGCAAAGCAAAAGGCGTCGCCTATGGTCATTTCTTGTCTCCAAATCCAATTTTAAATTGGTCAAATCCTGACCCAACCTTCTCCTATAAATATGAGACTTAGTCTTGAACCAAAAACACATTGGAAACCTTGCATAAGCGCCGCCTATAGTCCCCAAATCCACTCCAAAATTTTCCTTTTGCTCTTCTTCTTCACAAGAACATCATCCAAAGTCATCAATCAAGTAAGTGCTACTTTGTTCTTCATTTATTTTCCGTAAGTACTACACTACTACGCCTATTATGAATTGCTAAATCTTGAAGTAGTATTGGTGATTTGAAAGTGATTGAATTGTTGTGATACAACCAAGTGAGTGAACGTATACGTAAGAATGATCTTAACTTGTTCCCAACTTGAATTTGATTTTGATGCACTGTCATACTTTTGAGGAATTAATATGGTCACAAAAATTGCATAATCTTGTCACTTGAATACTTACATGTTGGAATGACTTGTTCATCGGGATAAGAATTATAGATGCCTACCGATATAGGAGGTTGTGATTATTTCTAGATGCTATACCTTGAGTCAATCTCTATGTAGTAGTCTTGATATCTCACACATGCAAGTATTGCCAAGATTACAAGAAGTATGACTGCACTTATTTTATTGTTGGAATAGAGCACCTAAAACGTATGTCGATGAAGTCTGAGTAATCGACCACTTTCACTTCACTAGTCTGTACCAACAAACTAAGTGTGGGGTGGTGCCACTACTGCTTGTTTATAGATTGTATCCATCGAGATGATGCTAACATGAACATTGTTTTAAGTCTCAGGTACAATGGCACCCAAAGCAAGACAAGGCAAAGTTAAGGCTACCACTTCACAAAAAGGCAAGAAAAGAGGCCAAAAAGAGAAAGGAGAACCCTCCTCGCTGCAAATACCTCGACTCACTCTAGGAATTAAGTGGGATACTTATGAGGAACTTCTGAGGATGACGACTCTGATGATGATTTCGACGAAAGTGGTATGACCCCAGACATAGAGGATAAGTCCGACTAACCAGGTTCTTCTTATTTATTTTCTACTGAGGACAGTGTGTCCCGTCTAAGTGTGGGGTGCTGGTATTTGCATGCTATACTTCTCTATCCACATTTGCATTTATTTATGTTTGTTTGTTTTGTTAGTAGTTAATTGTTTTTTTCAGTAGTTAAATTTTTTTTTTAACTTAGCTTCGCATGAAATTATTCTAATAGGCAGCATGAGATTATGACAAGAGTTTGTGCTAAAATCATGACTATTGAGACGTTTAGGCTCTAATTGTGACTCACTATGTGATATTGTTTGGTTTAATTCCTTCATCTGTTGGGTCAAGTGTCTATACTACTCCCAATAAAGTTGACCATGTGCCTTGTGTGTGTGAGATAATAGTATATTCTGTGCTTGTGGCTGATGCTAGAACTTGCCTGGTATGTATGTAAAGTAAAAATAAAGAGTGCAAGTATAGGAGATGATTTAGGCATTTCTTTGGCAACCTATGATTATTGACCTTCTTTTTACCTACCCATGGACATTATCCTAGTCAACCCCTTTTGAGCCTTTAGCCTATTTTCTTTGACAACCTCATATGAAAGCCTAATCCATTTTTTTCAAGACCATAATTTGATTCAAATTCCTAAGTGCTTTAAAGTGTAAAGTCATGTGACAAAATAAGAGGAGATTGGGTGAATATGATGCTTTAGAATGTATGGGTGCTTGAATTCATTATGAAAAAGATGTGCTATCATAAGAGGTATGTTATGAAAAGAAAAAGGAAAGGAAAACTAAAATGTTGGTTATGTTTAAAATTGAAAAACAAAAGAGGAGAAAAAGGGTGGTAGATTAAAAGAAAGTAGAGAGGTTGTTTGAAAGAAAAGTGTTAATGATATAATGTGATGTATTAAAGCGCTTAGGAACATAGTCACTATTTCTGGCCAAAATAGTCCTACCCGTCCCTTAGCCTACATTACAACCAGCAAAAGACCTATTTGATCCTAAGCTTAGCATTCTGATATTTAGTGGAGCACTACACTAAGGGCAAGCCTATGGTCAGTTGCAGCATATGAATTCTTTGTGAGAGTGAGAGCAAGGATAATTTTATACCCATGTTTCGATAAATATACTATACTTGTGAGAGATAATGGGTAATATACTGTGAGACACACATGGTTGATGAGTTTTGGGTAGTCGTATATGATTCTTTGTACCTCAACTTGTGAACACGAATTAACCACCATCACGAGTCTATGTTGGAGGCTGAATTGTTTCTACTAATGATCAGAAAACTACTCTTTGTTGATAATTGTTGTGCTTGTCTTGACGAATATTTTGTGTTGTTGCTGTGAAACCCTAAGTAAATGTTGAGAGGAACATGATATTTTGTTCGAGGACGAACAAAGCTTCAAGTGTGGGGTATTGATGATAGCCGAATTTACACGCCTAAAGTGCTATATTTTACCCATATTTTAGCGATGTTTTGAGGACAAAATATATAATTCATGCACTTTTAGTCCTTTTTCCTGTAAGTGAGCTAACGAATATGATTAGCAAGTTTTCAGGTATAAATGATGCAGAATTCAGCATTTTATGGATAACTTGACGCCAAAGAAAGCTTCACGAAAGGAGGAAAGCAAAGCTTGGACGCCAAGGACCAAAAGTGGCGCATGGAAAATCTGTCCTAGACAAAAACAACAATTCTGAAGACTTTGGGGACTAGCAGTAACTTATTAGGATTAGGATAATGATACCTTAACCTAGTAGGATTGGGTTAAGTAATTCATTAGCTTAGTAGGAATAGGATATGGGTATTATAAATACCCTATTTTGCTAGAGATTTTAATAATTCTCATTCTACTTTTAATTCATTCTTCTATTATTGATTCCTCTACTCTTCCAACCATTCTAATAATTCTACTTTTTATTCTTCTTCTATTCATCTATTCAATTCTTAATTTCCACAACAAGAGAAACGTTACTTTGCAAAGAAGTCACGCCTAACGCCTACCACACCTTACTACACGAGATCTTTATTGTGGTATAATAATAATGTTTATTGTGATTTCCTTCGCACTCATGGGTAACTAAACTTCTCTGTTGGGGTTATGGAAGCCTTATGAGATACTATCTATTGCTATGAGTTTGTGAATTCGTGACACGTGTGTTGCTTATATCATTATTCTCTTCATCTTAATGCAAATTCTTGTGGCTGCAGACGCATAGAATACGCCAGTATAGCATTAACTTGTTCGAAAGAAAGGTTATATATCTGGAAAAGAGATAATGTCAAGGTAATAGGGTCCCATCCCCTATTAAAAAGTTAGTGCCGTAACTGGATTAACCTCTTGGAGAATTTATACCGCTAGATACGCTTTAAGCTCGAAAGAGTTAAAGTGAAATAGTCCTTGTTTAGGTCGAAAGACGCTTCGATTTACCATCGAATACAATTCTCTATAAGCACACGCATGCCTAAATTCCGCACAACTCATAGCCAATAGAGACGTACAACTCATAAGGTGGACATAACCCCAACTTCTCAATTCTCATTGTTTTACATCCTACTAAACATTCTTTCTTTTTGCTTTGCAATTTTTTGTTTTTACTTTAATAGTTTGGTTACATTACTTGCACAACAAAACTCCCCCCTTTTTACGAGACTTGCACTAAAAGTCTAGTAATCTTTGCTTACTTGTTGACCAAGCTATTCCCTGTGGGATCGATACCCAACCCAGTTGGGTTCTATATTTGACAAACGACCGCTTTACACTCCGATGAGAGCTGTAGATTGAGCGTTATCAAAAATTGGCGCCGCTGCCGGGGAATACAGTTGTCAACTAAGTTTGTGATAGTTACTAGACCCTTTGGTCAAATATTCTCGTACTTTTACTTTTAGTTGTTGTTTTTGTTTTATACAGGTTTGTTCAGTGCATCAATAGATGCACAATGTGAAATTGAAAGGATGGCTTCTCAAGCGCATCAGCAGAATATTGATAACCCAGGGCGTGCAACAAATCCTGATGATGAGGACCTGGGCGATGAAGAGCTACTAAACCCATGGCATACTGCTGAGATGATGGCACCCATGCAGAGGAGAGATCGTCAAGCGCGATTTAGGCCCGAACGCCGAGCTGTGCAAATACTATTCGACGATGATGATGATGATCTTGATGGAGCCGGAGCCACAGGAGCCATTATTCCTCCACTATTGGCACCCGGAGCCAAGTTCAACATCACAAGCACCATGATTCAGTTATTGCAACTCAAGGGATTATTTGGTGGACTAGCAGGCGATGATCCGAATATGCATCTCATCAACTTTATTTCTACATGCAAGTCGTTTGACAATCCTGGTGTTGGTCAGAATGCAATTTGATTACGCTTATTTCCATTGTCTCTGTCTGGGGAGGCAAATCTATGGTTGAATGGGCTGACTCCTGATTCTATTACAAATTGGAGGCAATTGAGAGACGCTTTCCTAGAAAGATTCTTTCCACCATCCAAAAGAGCACAATTGAGAGATGAAATCAGCAACTTTCGTCAGCTTCCAACTGAAGCCCTTCATGAAACATGGGAGAGGTTCAAGACGAAGCTAATGAGGTGCCCAAACCATCACATGACTAATGTTCACCTAATGGAGATACTATATAGAGCGTTGAATTCAATATCTAAACCAGTCGTGGATAATGCGGCCGGAGGATCTTTTATGGATCTCACCTTTGGTCAGGCAAGCAATATGCTAGATCGTATGACAAAGCAAAGTAGAGCTTGGCATACCAGGGATTCTGTGGTAGCAAGCCCCATTTTTTCTATTGGCATGACTGCAGACCAATGGAGACGAGAAGAAGAACGTGATCAAGATATGACGCACATGAAAACACAAGTGGATCTTCTTACAAAGCATCTATTATTAGGGAAGACCGAGAACGTCAAAGTTGTTGCGTCAAAAGGAAGAAACGAATCTGATTCGGAAGAAGAAGCCAACTACTTGAACAATCAGGGGGGTTTCCGAGGCAATGCCCAAGGAAACCAAGGTCGGAACTATCATGGTAAATCTGGAAACATGGACCAAGGTAGTTGGAAGAACAAGAATGACAGTAGTGGTTTGTATGTTCCCCCTGGAAGACGTGATGCCACCACATCTAGTTCTGGAAGTATGGAAGACATGATGGCTAAACTATTGAAAGGAGTGGAAGCAACTAGCACGGGAGTAACGGAGGTAATAAATGATTTGTGCGCCATGAAGAAATTAGTTGATTCACATTCCACTTCAATCAAGCAAATAGAGCAGCAATTGAGCCAACTTTCAGCAACACTCAATCAAAGAAAGGCTGGCACTTTACCTAGCGACACTGTGCAAAATCCAAGGAATGATGGATCATGCATGGCTATTACTACTCGAAGTGGTAAGGCGCTGGAAACTTCATCTAAGGGAAAAAAAATGGTCGACGATGTAGCAGACAACGATGATAAGGCTAATGAAGAAAATGCCATGGAAGCTAACCAAGACGTACATGACGTCACCCCTAGTAGGTTGCAGCCTGAAACTACCAAAATTCGGAAGCAAGAGGAGAAGAAAGCTGTGGAGAAAAAAATTCCATATCCACCACTACCTTTTCCTCAAAGATTGAAGAAGCATGCTGATGATACAAAATTCGGCAATTTCATGACAATGTTAAAGCAGCTGACCATTAATGTTCCGTTTGTGGAGGCACTAGAACAAATGCCTGGGTATGCAAAATTTATGAAGGATCTTTTAACAAAGAAGTGGGCAGCAAGATATGAGTTGAAAGATACTGTTCATCATTGCGGTGCTATTGCCACCCGATCACTAGTTCAAAAAAAGGCCGACCCCGGTGCTTTTACTATTCCTTGCACGGTTGGATCTATGAATTTTGCCAAAGCATTGTGTGATTTGGGAGCTAGCATCAATTTGATGCCACTATCTATCTACAGAAAGTTGGGGTTGGGCGACCCTACACCAACCAATATGCGGCTCGTGATGGCGGATAGGTCAGTAAAATGACCTGTGGGTATCTTGAATGATGTGTTGGTGAAGGTGTCTACCTTCATTTTTCCTGCAGACTTTGTGATTTTGGATTGCGAGGTGGATTTTGAAGTACCCATAATCTTGGGACGTCCTTTCCTTGCAATGGGAAGTGTTCTTATTGACATGAGAGCTAATGAGATTTTATTTTGGTTGAATGACGAAGTGGTCCGCTTTGATATATGCAAAGCAATGAAGCAGCCTAGCGATATGAATGTGTTCTCTGTAGATGATGTTCATCTTGAGGATAAGAAAGCATTATCTGTAGATAAACAACTTACTGTTGAGCCATTGTCTGCTGCGCCACTGAATGTTGAGCATGAGGACGATGAAGATTATGAAGAACTTATGGGTGCTCTAACAGATATAGAGTCCTATTCCCATACTCCTAAGTAACCGGACCGTGATCTTAAGAATCAACCGTCACCAACAGCGAAGACTTCCCTTGAAGAGCCACCAATTCTAGAATCGAAAGAGCTCCCCGATTATCTAAGGTATGTGTTCTTGGAAAGTATAAATATACTTCCGGTGAGTGCGGATGATTTAAGTAAACAGCACATAGAGGCTCTCATCTCTGCTCTGAAGAGATACATGAGAGCTATGGGTTGGACTATTGATGATATAATTGGTATCCCTCTTGGGATAGGCATTCACCAGGGTCATCTCGAAGAAGATTGCATGCCTACAAGTAAGCCTCATTATCGTCTGAATCCATTCAGAAAACAATCCACCATCTATCTCGACGAAGTCTAAGTACTCGAGGTAACTATGTCGTGCCGCGACAATAAATCAAGCGCTAGATGGGAGGCAACCTATCGTTTATCATCTTTCATTTTTCTTTCGTTCTATTACGTGTTTTCTTTTGATAAATAAAAATCCAAAAATAAGAGTCGTGCCACGACCAAAACTAAGGCGCTTTATGGGAGGCAAACCATCGTTCTAATCATTTTTATTGTTTTTGAGCAAATGTAGGTGCAGGAGGTGTAAAACGAGGAGATTGGTTTCAAATTTTGATTTGGACGTATTGCATGTTAAAGGTGGTAAGTTAGGAATGAAGAAGCAAAAGGCTATGGATTGAGCATTGCTCATGAAAATATAGGCATCGAACAAGGCTAGGCCTAGGTAAAACTAGGCCACGAACAAGGCAAGGCCTATACTATGGCCTAAGGTCTCGGAATCTAGTGTGCCATTGCATAGGCGCCGCCCATGCCCAAGTATGCCATAGCATAGGCGCCGCCTATGCTAATTCCTTTTGTCTCTGAATCTCATATGCTAAGTGAAAGGCGCCGCCTATGCCCAAGAATGCCATGGCATAGGCGCCGCCTATGCTCAACAATGCTATGCAAAAGGCGCCGCCTATGCCAAGCATAGGCAAAGAAAAAGGCGCCGCCTATGGTCATTTCTTGTCTCCAAATCCCTTTTTAAATGGGTCAAAACCCGACCCAACCTTCTCCTATAAATATGAGACTTAGTCTTGAACCAAAAACACATTGGAAACCTAGCATAAGCGCCGCCTATAGTCCCCAAATCCACTCCCAAATTTTCCTTTTTCTCTTCTTCTTCACACGAACATCATCCAAAGTCATCAATCAAGTAAGTGCTACTTTGTTCTTCATTTATATTCCGTAAGTACTACACTACTATGCCTATTATGATTTGCTAAATCTTGAAGTAGTATTGGTGATTTGAAAGTGATTGAATTGTTGTGATACAACCAAGTGAGTGAACGTATACGTAAGAATGATCTTAACTTGTTCGCAACTTGAATTTGATTTTGATGCACTGTCATACTTTTGAGGAATTAATATGGTCAGAAAAATTGCATAATCTTGTCACTTGAATACTTTCATGTTGGAATGACTTGTTCATCGGGATAAGAATTATAGATGCCTACCGACATAGGAGGTTGTGATTATTTCTAGATGCTATACCTTGAGTCAATCTCTATGTAGTAGTCTTGATATCTCACACATGCAAGTATTTCCAAGATTACAAGAAGTATGACTGCACTGATTTTATTGTTGGAATAGAGCACCTAAAACGTATGTCGATGAAGTTTGAGTAATCGACCACTTTCACTTCACTAGTCTGTACCAACAAACTAAGTGTGGGGTGGTGCCACTACTTCTTGTTTATAGATTGTATCTATCGAGATGATGCTAACATGAACATTGTTTTAAGTCTCAGGTACAATGGCACCCAAAGCAAGACAAGGCAAA
The DNA here is from genome assembly GCA_030864215.1 of Capsicum pubescens. NCBI lineage: Eukaryota > Viridiplantae > Streptophyta > Magnoliopsida > Solanales > Solanaceae > Capsicum > Capsicum pubescens. Next base: position 189,718,620 of record CM061546.1, read on the forward strand.
GATAAGGCTACCACTTCACAAAAAGGCAAGAAAAGAGGCCGAAAAGAGCAAGGAGAACCCTCCTCGCTGCAAATACCTCGACTTACTCTTGGAATTAAGTGGGATACTTATGAGGAACTTCTGAGGATGACGACTCTGATGATGATTTCGACGAAAGGGGTATGACCCCAGACATAGAGGATGAGTCCGACTAACCAGGTTCTTCTTATTTATTTTCCACTGAGGACAGTGTGTCCCGTCTAAGTCTCAGGTACATTGTTCACTTTTCTAACCGTCTTTAGCCAATGTATTACCAGGCAATGTAGGAACTGGCTATACTACTATTCTCCTGCTTAGTCACTTGGATTCGCGGACAACTTTGAGTTAGATTGTAGTGGTGAGCTTCCATACTCTAGAACACTCTATTTCATGGTATTGACTTTTTTTTATCATTTTTATTTCTTTGGTTTTGGTTTTCGCTATAGTTGGGGGAATGTCCTGATCGGATATTCATTAATTCTTGATATTGGCTTTGCCGGACTACTATGGGCATGAGCGGTATCGGTATTAGTGTTAGCCTTTGTATTGGTATTGGTATTAGTTGAACATTTACTTGTGGTTGATTAGTTATGGTTATAAACTTTATCTAATGTCCTTAACTTATTATTATTTTACCTTATTATATGTTAGAAATTCATTTGACATGGGTGTAGGGTGGTTAACAGTGTGGTGTTGGGGGTGGTCTCTTATCCTAGCCCCTGGTTCATGTCATGTCAGGTACGAAGATCTCATCTCACTTTTGTCATTCATTCCATAGAGGTTTAGGGACTAAGGTTAACCTTAGCATATGTTTCCACGCTCCCGAGGGATAGACAAGCAAAGAGGACGATTTAGACTTTGGAGGATAAACAGAAGTCTTGCGTGATTGAATTTTATGGTGGTTAGGTTGATAATTTTCCTCTCATCAAATTTGCTTATAACAACAAATTTCTCTCTAGTATCGGCATGGCTCCATTTGAGGCTTTGTATGGTAGGAGGTGTAGATCTTCCATTGGGTGGTTTGGAGTTAGTGAGGTAGGATTATTTGGTCCTGACTAGGTTCATCCAACTATAGAGAACGTGAAAGTGATTTGGGATAGGCTTTAGATAACCCAAAGTTGTCAAAAGTCCTATGCGGATGTCAGACAAAGAGATTTGGAATTCAATGTTGGAGATAGGGTATTTTTGAAGGTGTCTCCCAAGATGGGAGTTATGCTATTCTAAAAGAAGAGAAAACTCAGTTCCCAATATATCATCCCCTATTTGATTCTGAAGAGAGTAGGGATTATTGCCTATGAGCTAGAATTATCTACAAGGTAAGGTTCTATTCACTCCGTGTTTAATGTGTCTTTGTTGAAGAAGTGCGTTGTTGATCCTTCCTTTTGAAAGTGTGGGTATTTCAGGCTTCTTGTATTTTGAAGATGGCCTGGTTGAGATATTGGATAGGCATGTCCGACATTTAAGGACAAAGGATGTAGCTTTAGTAAAGGTTCTATAGAGAAACCAAAAGGTTGAGGAAGCTACTTGGGAAGCCAAACAAGATATCAAGTCCAAGTATCGGTTCTTGTTTCCCGCTCTGGATAACAGTGCTCAAGATGTGGGTTTCGTTTTCCTCTTTCATTTTTTAGAGATTTTCATTTGATTCTTGTATACTATTGTTATATCTCGTGCCATAAGTATCCTATCTCATCATTCGGGGATTAATGATCCTAAGGGAGGAAAATAAAGCATTCTCAAAATTTTGAGAATTTTATTTTTAGCCCTCTCGTGTTTGAAATGTTTATTTTTGACGTAAATTACATTTAGGCATGTGAATAGGGCATCTCGAGAGAGTTTCAGAATTTTCAAATGGGGTTCGAGATGGTTTTGGACCATAGATGTAGTAAGCCTCTACAATATCTCTGTGTCATAGAGGATAATCTCCGTAATAGGGTCTATGACATGTAGGATAATCTCCAAATGAGGGTTCGTGCAGTTAGCCTCCATGATAAGGTCTATTCCACACCCCTATGTAAAATTTATGTTGTTTTGTTTCATTTAATTAGGATGAAGGGTATTGGGGTCCTTTCACCTATGTACGACCCTTAAGCATTATATAGCCTCTTCCCTTCAGTTTTAAGTGGATAATTTCCCTAATTACACTCTCAAACTCAAAATGTCAGGAAAGCATAAGGATTTTATCATATATTCATTCTCTAGGTCATACACTCTGAATTACTTTCCAGTTCTCATGTATATAAGCATGTTAATCTTCCCCCACTATTACTTTATACAAAACATGTGTTTATAATTATATCCATATGATTAAATTGTGATTTGTGAATATGGGTTTGAGCATTTTGGAATGAATGGATCTTGAATTGATTTCCCATAGTTTTAATACAATTATTCATACTCTATTTTCATGTTTTGAACTAATGGGGTGCATGGGTGTATGAATTGAAATGAGGGTCGAGGTATTCCCTCAATTTGATGATTTTTGAATTAAAATTGGTTTGGAAATTGTGTCCCCCCACCCCATTTGTGTAATTGGTATTGAACTATGATTTGTCGTAATATTTGACTTGGTCATGTATATTATTGTATTCCATAAATGGTTAAATGATTAAACTTAGATGTTGAAGGCTTTATTGGCCGTGTTTTGACTGAAATTGAAATAAGAGGGGTCGATGCATTCCACCAGGTTGATTTGATAAACTAAAGGAGGTTGAGACAATCCTCTAACTTGATTTAATAAACTATAGGGGTTAGAGGAATTCCCCTAAGTTAACGGAATTGTATGGAATAGATATAAGCTTGCAAGAGTACGGTATGAAAATACCTGTGGTGTGCCTTAATGTATAATTTTGTGGTTAATAAATGAGTTATGTCAAACTTGTTTTAAATTTCTCTTAATGGATGTATGTAGTTAAGCCATGAAGGGGTGGGTCTCGGTTGACTTATACTGGAAACTCATGTTTGCCAACATAAGGTTTGGTCTTAATGACATGTGTGCATAGTTCACACTATTGTTATATAAGTATCTAGGATTGACATGGGGGCGGGGCATTCCTTAGTCTTCCTTGATACTTCAGCTTCATATAGCTAACATACGTTTGGGACCTTTCAGCTAGAGAAGCTGAACCCAAATAGCCTATGAGTGCTTGTTATGATGGTTGAGAAACATAGTCCAGGATAAAGGTTTACTTCATGTTAAGCCTTGTTGCCTTTCCCACCATGATATGCTTATATATATATATATATGATTATGTCCGTTGGCTTCGAATGATTTTTAAATATTAATCATGGCATTATTTTATCCCTTTTCCTTGAGTTACATACTAGTGCTCATCCCACTTACCATCTCCGAATGTTGTATTCCCACGTGACTAAAAATAATTCTTCTTTTCCTGGACAGTGACTAGGTAATCATGAGATATCTCGTGAGTTATATTGGGGTTTTTTTATGGTTACGGTCTTGTGGTATGAGTCATTAGGGGTGGTGATGAGTCGTTAGGATGATATTTAACCAAATAAGAAACTTAGTGACTTGACTTGGCTCTGAGTAAGACTGGCTTACTAAGATCTATGAGGATAGGTTATGTCGAGTAGTAGGGTACAATCGTATGTAGTCTAGTGTGTAATCCCTTGGATTCTATCTAGGATAAGATTAGGGAATACGAGTCATATGGTCTAGTGATATTAGGGTAATGGTTTTGTATGGTGGATAGTATATGGGTGTTCAACTCATTGTCTTGGTGATAACTCAAGGATATTAGTCGTATGTTGTGGTTACGAGTCAAGACGGTTGACTTGTAACCCCCTCTGGTCATTTTTACAGTTTTAAACTGCGGGCACTTTGGACATTTCCCACTCAAACCCCATAAGTTCCCACGTCCCTATAACAATTTTTGGTCATTCATTCCATACTTTACAAGATTAAACATCCTCATTACCCTCTCAAAATCCTCTCAAGCATAATTGTCTAGGGTTTCTCCAAAGTGGTCATTGAAGGGCTTAAGGATCAATCTCTCTCCGTAAATCTTTATAATTCAGGAATATTACTCTTCCCTCATTGTTAGTTTACTGAAAGCACATGTTTAAAGCATTGTTCGTGAAACATTAATGGTGGTTTTGAAATCAATGTTGAGGGGTTTGAATGCATATTATTGAATAATGTTTTCAATGGTTTTAATAGTGATTATGCATGTTTAAATTAAGGTTTCCACATGTGGGTGCATGGGAATGGTTATTTAATGAAGGGTTCATGGTTGAACCACCATAATCTTATGAGTTTGTCTTTGATAATGGCATGCCCTCAACCTGTTTGTGAAATTGTCAATGAGAAAGATTTAGTCACATAGTTTAATTATTCTTAGAGTCCTTGCATTGCATAAATGGTTAAAGAAATAAGAATTGGTTTTGGTTGGTTTCATATGGTTTTGGAAAGTCCTTTGTTGCTATGGTTTGATTATAAATGGTTTTGGTTAATTGGTAATGATGGAGTCTAATTTGGTCTAATGTTTTACATGTCATAAGGTAATAGACAGACAAGCTCTAATTTTTGTATGACGTTACCAATGGTTAATACCTAATTAAAGACTCCTTGGAAAATTGTTTGAAATGTGTAAAGGATTTACTATAGGCTTGAAGGAGGTTGAGTAGCAATGCCGTGGAAGGTGGGGGTCCCAAAGAAGGGGCTGAAACTGGAAACTAACGTTTACTGATGTGAGGTTGGTCTTGGTGACCGTGTGAATGATGTCAGACTTTATATTTTTGATATGTACTAATCATCTAAGGGTTTTTTTTAGTCGTGTTATTGTCATGCACTGGGGCCCTTTTAGGAGGGAGAGGTGAACCCATATAGTTCGTGGGTGGATGTTTAGAATGGTAAAGCTACACACCCCAGGATAAGGTTTTAAGTAAATGCTAAACCTTGTTCCCTACCCCGTAATGATATATATATATATATATATATTTATATATATATATTTATATATATATATATGTGTACGTATATATGTATTTGTATAAGGTTATTTGATTTGGTTTAAAATGATGGCATTACTTATCTTTATTCTTGAGTTACGTTATAGCTTTAATTTGCTAACCGTCTTCAAGCATTGTATCCCTATACGATTCAGGAACTAGCCTTAATACCATTTCTCCAACTTAGTGAATTGGATTTGGGGGTAGCTTTAAGTCAGATGGAAGTGGTAAGCTTCCATACTACGGAAGACTCTATTTCTTTCTATGGAATTTGGTCATTATTTTTATTTCTTTAGTTTTGGTTTTGGATATGGTCGGGGTGATGTCTTGACCAGATATTTATTGATTCTGGATAGAGGCTTTGTCAGACTACTATGATTATGGGCGGTATCGGTATTAGTGATATCCTTGGTATTGGTATTGACATTGGGATTGGTATTGGTTAGACATTTGGTCGTAGTTTTTTGGTTATGGTTATAAACTTCAACTAATGTCTTTAATTTATTATTGTTTTATCTTATTTTATATTCGAAATTCACTCGATATGAGACTTAGGGTGGTTAACGGTCGGGTGTTAGGGGTAGTCTTTGGTCCTGGTTGAACTTGAGATACTCGACACGACTAGGCCCTAGTTCGGGTCATGGTAAATTAGTATCAGAGCTCTAAGTTCATGGTCTATTGGGAGTTCATAAAGTCATGTCGAGGAGAGTCTCTTTTAAGGGTGTGTAGCGCGCCACACTTATAAGGGGTAGGATACAAGGAATTTAGGAATGTTTCTCTTTCTTGTGTTCTATTTTTGGGCTGTAAAGTCTAAGGTACTTAAATCTTCTCTAATTCCCTCTTGTTCGCTTTTCAGATTATGCCACCCATAAGATTTGAAGCTTATAGAAACTCCTCTGTCCCACTCGAGGATAACGTTGAGGTGACCCATCCTTCTTATGGGGTACAAACCCGATCTTGCGGTCCTGTTCCTGATTGATCTCCTGGAGTTCCATCGATCCCCTCGAGTCCTTCTCGAGATCCTTAGGATGATGTAATGAATGCTGAGTTTTCTTAATCTATTCATATGTTGGTGCCGTTAGTATCTTCTCAGTCTGAGCGTGGTGCTTCTGTTAGTCAATCTTCTGAGGCCACAGGGGTTGGCCAATTTATGAGGTTGAACCATCCTGTGTTCACTGTTATTAAGGTTGAGGAGGATGCTCAAGTTTTTATTGATGAGATAAAGAAGATCTTACGCGTTATACTATCTAGGATTGTGGAGGGTGTGGAATTTTCTGCCTATCAACTTAAAGATGTGGCATACCAATGGTATGAGGAATGGGAACAGTATAGGGGTGACGATGTTGAGTCAGCTGTGGGATGATTTCTCTAGAACATTTTTGGACTGTTTCTTTCCTCAGGAGATGAGAAAGGCAAAGGCGGAAGAGTTTGTTAAACTGAAGCAAGGCAACATGTCAGTCAAGGAGTATGCCTTAAAGTTTCACCAATTATCTCGGCATTCTCCGGAGTTGGTTTCTAGCATGAGGGCTAGAATTAGGAAGTTCTCTTGTTAATTTTCCTGTGACTTGATTTTGGAGAATAAGTCTGCCTTGTTGAACAAGGACATGGACATCTCCAGGTTCGTTATGTACATGCATCAAGTTGAGGAAGAGAAGAAAAAAAAGGAAAAGATATTTTTCTTGGCTTGCCTGTACTATTGCCAAAAGCCTTCCTCTATGTGCCGATAGTGTTGGACAAATAAAAAGGAGGGATCTCTCTATCCAAGCCAAGAATTATCTTATACTTGTAGGTAATCAATCATTTCCTTCCACTAATAATCAAGACATCATGATTGATAGGGAAATTATTGGTAGGTGCATTATGGGCATTATTGTTGAATATCCAAGAGAGATTATAGGTAAAATAATTAATCTAAGGTCATAGAAACCAGGAATGTTGTTTTCTTTTCTTACTCCTTATCCATGCTATGCTTTGTGCACAATGTGCATATCTTCTCCAAGATTGACAAAAAATCAAGTGCACTAGGGTGATTGATAGTACTCATAGCCAAGATAGTAATAGTCCCACGGGGATTGAGATGAAAGTCTATGGAGTTGGATGATTTTCTTTAGGTGAGTTACCTAGTTTTGAGGAAAAAGATACCACGCTGGTTCATTTAGTTACATCGGATACTCCCCAGGTCTCTAGTGATACTACTCCAGTGGTTGATCCTTCCATGCATCACTTTTCTTAAGAACAACCATCTACTCGGTCTACTCAGTCTCTATAGTCAACTACTATTATATTTGATAAGGTTTCTTCTATGAATTTGGAAAACAACAATACCATTACTAGGTTGGTGGTTTACATCACCCAGTTCTTTCAGACAACTATTGAGAGGAGTGTTGGGCCTCCACTTGCTCATATAGCATATTATCATCAGAGATTAGTTGCATTAAAGGAATAATGGGATAGTGAGGTGGTTGCTACTTCAAGGTCTGATATTGATATTCTACATGCATAGTTTTACTCCATACATAACTCCATTACTCTTGATATGGATAAGGTTACAATTCCCCACGTTATTATAGGCCCGATGCTTCCATTTTACAAAGTTGTCTGGGCACTCTATTTTTTGAGATACTATGGGAATTGATTTTAGTTAAGCCCTCACCGAGGTATAATAGGTAGAGCTAGCAAAGAAGTAATCTAGAGATGAGTAAGATGTGAGGATGTTGGGTCTAGTTCCAGCTCCTGACAAATCAAGGAGGTGCACTTTACACTGAAAGGAGCCCAGTCTAAGGGGGATTCTAGTATTCCAGTTATTGATCACTCACATACATCACAGGACATGGACCCACACATCTAGAATAAGACAGAGAGTATTTACAGTTCTCTTTTATCCTTTTTATAATTGCATTGGGGACAAAGAAATGCTCTTTAGTTAGGGGTGGTACATTTTACATTTAATGGGCTATAGTGTTATTTATTGATACAAAATTATGATGTTATTTAGATATTTCCCTTATTAGGCTTGCTTGTTATGTTATTGTTCATATATTGCCGTTGAAGGGCTCAATTGTTATGATTTTGTTTGGATATTGCCCTTGTTGGTCTTGTGTTATGTGCTTTCTATCATTTGAAGCCCGATTGTATTTTTATTATGTTATTTTTGTTTGAGTGATGTCTATAAGGATTATGCACATCATTCTATCTACCATGTGTAAATATACGTCAAATAAAATCCACAGTTTTCTTTGAAAGTCGGTTCTTTTCCAAGGAATTTTTTTTGTTTTTTTTGTTTCTTTTTTTTCTATTTCATTCTCTTCAATGAAACAAGTGGTACGTATTCTGTACGATATGAACTAGATGACATTCTTAAGGGAAATTCCTATTGTGTTGAGTTGGAGTCACGTAGTTGTCAAAATCTTTTATTTAGAAAGATCCCCTCCAATATCATTGGCAAGAAAAAATGGTCGTGAAAATAGTTTTCGAAAAATAAAAAAATGATTCAAGAAAACCAAAAGTAGGGTTTGAAAGGAGCAAGGAGGTTTAAGCTTTCTCTTAAGTTGTGACCATTGAATTCATTTATCGGCTCTTTCTTTGAGAAGATGAGTTTCCAACTTGAAGTAGCTTGTCAAATTCATTTACTCAAATTGTTTGGCAGACTAGCATCATATTCTAAGAGGTATGGTTCCTTATTGGTACGGTATTTGATTAATTTTTGTACATATGTTTAGACTAGAACTCACCACAAGTGTATTCAAGATGAAATCGGACCATGATTTGTTTGAAAGATGACCCAAACCATTTTTTATCCATCATATGAAATAAATCCTACCTTAACATTGTACCATAGTTACCCCATTTGAACCTCTTTCCATTCATTTCTTTTCTTAGTGATGACCATACAATGACACCATAACCCTTTCAAAACAACACTTTTGGCACATAACCTTCTTTAATGCATCACATGATTCTAGGGAAATCCAATGTAGGCGAAGGCCTAAGTTAGGGGGATGCATGATTGTGAGAATCACAAGGAGTTGTCTCAAATTCTATGTTTGGGGGAAAAGAGATATGCTAAATTGTCTAGGAAAGGTGTATGCTTAGTTGGCCAAATCGGTGGTTTATGGGACAAGATATGTGCGTGAAAACAAAGGTAATATCCAAGCCCTTAGAATATGATAAAAGAAGTGAATGAAAAAGAAAGTTCTTAAATTTAATTTGCCGAGGAGGGATCTAGATATTAAGGGAAACACGAAAAGAAATGAAGGCGAATAAGGTGGAGAACCTAAAAAAAGTGGCCTTGGAGGTGATAAAGTGATTAAATTTAGAGAGGTCTTGTAGTCACTTGATCCGTATATTTCTTTACTCACCCTAATATTCATCTACGCCCGGAAGTCCTTGGTGATTTCAAATCTTATAGGTCAATTAGTGGCGAATAACATAAAGGGAAAGCCAATGGTTCTACTTAATTTACTTGAATTTCTTTGTGAGTATGTGAAAATTCTTTTGGTATTTATTCTTATTTGAATTTAAATATTTGATGTGAGTGGAGCAAACTCCTTAATGTTAGTGGCATCGATATCTTGGAGTGGACAATGATGTCTTACTACTAGTTAGGGTAAATGAGTATGATAAGTTGTCAAGTAAAATTGAGACAATCTTTGAAAATATGGAGTCACCCCTTGAGAAGCTTTTTTATTTGAAATTATTATTTGTTAATATCTTACATCTTTGCGACATAAAAATGTGCATCTTGAAAAAATTGTGATTTACTTTTGACCATGACTTGTTGGAGGAACCATTTAAACTTTGTGATCATAAATATCTAGCATAGTATGTTGTGATTGTTTTGGAGTTATGAAATCCATTTATTCACTGTGAATGTTCATGGTTGCTTGTGGACAAGCAATAGTTTAAGTTTTGGGGTTGATAAGTTTTCTCTTGCCAACTTGTTAGCACTTTTTAAGCTTAAATTATCCTTTTTTTCATTGATTCAAGTGATTATCATTTTATAATACTCATTTGTAAAGGTAATAAATGAATACGAGATTCAGTTGTTCATACGAGTCAATCGAAGTGTAAGAAGTGAAGAAAGGAGCTAAAAATAATAATTGGTCGACTTAGAGTCTACCTACGCATATAACTAGCTAAGAAAGTTGGAGGCAGTGTCATCTGTGTTGGGTACCTACATGTGGTGGGAACCTGCTTGTGTAGGTCTCTCACATACAACAATAGGTTACCAATGAGGTGGCAAATTCGTAAATATGCAAGAAGGTTAATGTGGGGCTTTAAAGGGTTTTTTTTAGCTTTAGGACTCCATCTTTGTACATTTGGAAACTTTAGAAACATAGAGTGAAACCCTAAGAGTGATATTTGTGAATCTCTTTCATTAAATATTAACTTTGGATCTATAATCTGTGATAATCTTTGGTTGAACTGAGCAATGGGTTTAGAATTTGGGTAATTTTCCTCTTTTTCTCATTATTAGTAGCTAATTTCTTTACGTGGGGTTTGCTTGAGTAAGTTGTGATTATTGTATGGGTGTTGTTTATTCATCTTCCTAATTAGCTAATGTACAAGGTTTTAATCCTAATCTATGATTTAATCTATAATTTGAGGTTGCAAACTCTAGTTAACTGTAAAGCACTTATCATACGTTACAAAGGGGATGAGGGTGAGGAGTGGGAGTGAACAATAACTTGATGTATATCATTTAATAGTATCTCATATATGTAAGGATACTAATTGAGGTTTAAGATTGTTCAAATGGCATACTTTTGAGGTGTTCAAGAGAACCAAGTTGTGAGATTTTGGTGTTTGATTGACAAATTAACACTAAATACCCATAATATAGCTTATTTATTAACCTAATATAAATCTAGACAAATGTTCAATTAGAAATGCATAAATCCACAATTCCAATAGCTTACCCCCAAGTGTCATTCCACAATTGATTTCAACTCTACTTATCTAAACTCTGAATTTTGCATTTCTACCATGATTAAATTGTTAACAATAAATTATTTGAAGCAACCCCATCCCCCGAGAAATTTTAATTTCTTATTTAATTTACATTATATTAGGAGTCAACTTCTAGTAACTCTTAACACTTGATATTGAATTCTATGTTCTCATTCAATAAGGATTCGATCACGACTCTTGTTGGGTAAATTATATTGAAATCACTTATACCTTTAAGGTGTAATTCTGTGTCATTATTTTGCACCGTAATTTGTAGTGTGTCAATAAATGCTTAGATTGATGTCCTCAAGTACCAACATTTCTCTATGTCTAGTCTTAAGGCATCAAAAGAATATGCATATCTTTGAGAATAATCCAAATTTTTCAAGGGAGAGTTTGAGATCCTTATCTTTATTGGGCTCAGAACATTTAAAGCCATAAACTTCTAAAACAATCTAGCATATGACTCTCCAATAGTAGTAAAATTATATTGTGCTACATTACACTTCTTATACTCAGCTTTAGCTAAAAAATTGTATTTAGAAGGTTCTTGGTAAACAAGTAAGGGTGAAGAATGATTTTGAGGGTCTGGCGCATACCATTGAGGAAAAGAAGGGGTTGGACTATGCTTGTTCATTCTAAATAGGATACTAAGGGGGTGGGATAGAATATAGTGGGTATTGGGGAGACGCATAATGTTGTGGATTTTTTATATGTGTTTTGGGTATAAACTAGGGGCTGAGATGACGCGTACATGTGATGTGGACCTCTTATATTTTGTTATGGCCCTGACATAACCATAGCAATATCCTCCTTCCTTTTCTTCCCTCCAAGACCTGCCAATCGATTTTGAATACGTGTATTGTAGCTTTTAAAATATCTTGGGTTATGATCTTTCTGAACTAAATTCAATTTTATATCATTTCGCTAACTTTAATGACTTTAGCAAATGTTTTTCAACAATAGAAAGAAAATGATGCAAGTAGTCAGATTCTTATGCCTGGAGAAAAATATCAATTATCTCAAACTCATTGATATATGGCTTAACTCAAGTAGCTTGTTCCCTCCACCTAATAGCATACTCATTGAAAACTTCAATGGTATTTTTTTCTATGTTGGTTTGTGTGGTGTGATATAGTATTATGTCAATATTTTTATAATATGGCTAAACGAAATCCCTAGCCATGTCAGCCCATTTATGGAAATGAGATATATCTTGATAGATAATCCATTATTAAGTTACCCCCACCAAATACTCACCAAAGTAAGCCATAAGTAGCTTTTCTTTCCCCCTGTTCCTCTTAGATAATTACAAAACCTTATCAAATGAGTTAAAGGACCATTGTGTCCTTCATACTTTTAAAAATTTAGTGTTTTGAACCCTATAGGCAAATGGACATCAGTAAGCATGCACAAATCACTGTAAAAAACACTTTTATTCCCTACTCGTCCTTACAAGTTCCTCATACTCTAAACTTCTCATTTTTGGCCATCTCCTTTTGTTCCTCGTTCTTAGTCAATTTTTTATCACAATATGGGAATTAAGTAAATGAGTAGGGTTTGAGGATTTTGGGACTTTAAAAATTACATCTGGGTAATAGGATTGATTTAGATATAGCTTTTAGACAAACTTCATTATCAACTTCAGTTGAGTGTTTACAATGGCTTGCACTGGAGGAACAAAATGGGTTATTTGCGAAATATGAATTTTTAAGGCCCATAGTGGATGTCCCAGATGCGCGAGGAACGTTTGTGTATGGGCTAAATCTTGGTGGGTAAAGTGGACCACCCATTTGGGAATGGGTGGATATTGGGATATTCATGTTCAAAAGTCCAAGAATTGAAGAGGATGGTGTATACCCATTTATCCAGAGTCCACAATCTATTGTTTCAATAACCTATTCTCTTCCATTGATGTGAATTCTTATGGAATCAGCTGATTTTGATCTTCTTTGATACCAGACTCTAGCACATCTTTGTGTGTAAGTTTGCCCTTTTCATTGGATATAGTGATGTATAGATAATATGTTAGCTTTACGACAAACCACCCAACTTACAAATTTCATCTTTTCTCATTTACTAGTGGCAATGGATTCTGGAAATGTAGTTGGACTCTTATGTCGATCCGAATGAATCATCCTTTCCATGGAGGTAAATCTTTTCCTGCTAGGCAAGAGGATAGTAAGTTCCAAATTCTGTCTAGATAGGACATGTATTTCTATTAACTTTGAAATTCATAAATGAAGTAGTTAATGGTAGGGTGGGGTGAGTGTTGCACATTTAACATATTATATTTACACATTGTATATTATGCCACTAAATGCACTTTCCCTCCTAACATGAAAGGCTTTATGTTTCATCTTGTCTTATCAAGGTGCGTACTCTGCTTGCACTTTATTTCTGAAAAGTTTGTTTGAACCCATTGGAGGTTGCCTACGTATCATGTCGAGACATGAATTATATCTTTCTGTTGTTTGAAGAATAATAAATTAGAGTTTTCTTATTTTAAACATATAATAATAAAAAAAAAAATTACATAGAAGCAAATATTTTTCGTTAATTTACAAATTTTCTTTCTACAATGACTCAGAATGAAATGATAAAAGTACTAAAACTGCAACAGACACAAAATAACTTAAAAAATATAGATAAGATCAAATAACTAAAAAAAGACTCCACAAAGGACCATAGGCAAGGATGTCTTCTTTAAGTTGGTTTACAACATCAACTTCCCATAGAATATTTTAGAATCTTGATAATTGCATTAGTATATATGGGGATAGATGTAAGACCCCATAAAAATTTCTAGCTTAATTCACTCCTTTAGGCTTGTTAAGGTGTCTCAGACTTAGAAAATTCTAGATAAGTTTTCAGACTTAGTTTCTTTTAGCCTTCGAAAATTACCGATCTCATTTTGCGACCTTAAAGTCCTTTAAAGGCCTATATTTTTGTTAATTCATAATCAAGAAAGTCAAGAAGTGTCCCCAGACAAGTTTTGGACTTTTTGAACCTCGTTTAGACCTTGTTGGAATCCAAAAATAGTGAGTCGATGCGATGTTGGTGCATCGCATTGCAAATCATGTCGACACATAAAATTAACCTCGGCTCAAGCCAAATTCCAGTAAACTGGCGCGATGTGGGAGCATTGTATTGTTTATTGCGTTTGTACCCTCGACGCGCCCCATCGGCTGTAGCATCGCTGGGTATATTTTTTTGTCTTTCAAACCCACGTCCTTAAGGGTAATTAGATCTTTTTTCACCGAAATTCATCCCTCATAACACGAAATTTATCCCTCTTTTGGATAATGATAGTCATTCTTTTACAATTGCTCAAGAACAAGAAAACCCTAGGTGAATAATTTCAAATCAAGAACTCAAGATCTCTCCATTTACTCTAAAGAAATTTCCATACAAGGTATGTAAAGTGTTCATCCTAGGATCCTTTTTATCCTTGGATCTCAGGAAACAAATTTTTAAATCATGAATTGTGATTTCCATGTTGTGGATTGTATTCCATCCATGTTAATGTTAATGTATGGTTTCCAAGTTGAAAACTTTATTGTATTCCCTGATATTATGATAACATGTAAGTTGGAATTGAATTCGCTTATGTTGATCTCTTGAATTATGAATGAAATATGTTAGTTATGATGCTATACCATGTTCTCCTTGCTCATGTACAAGATTATGCCCTATAGGTGTTTGAAAAAATGCTTAAATGAATGAATGGTGCAGTTGTGACTCAATTATGATCTAAATGATAATCCCATGCTATATTCATGTGTTTAGAATGACTCCCATGCTAAGTCTATGCCTTGTAATTGATTGATGGAATGCTCATGAGATTTGATTTGTGAACATATGATATGTTAGATTGCATTCCTCTCATAGACAAGATTATTATTATCAAATGCCTCATGAAATCCCTTAATGATTATATTATGAATTGTTGATTATGGTCGTGTGGTCAATAAGTGTCATGTCCTATTTATGATCATGCTATTGAGTCTTGGGGGTATTGCATACCCGATAATTTAGTTGTGTGCCTAGAGCCAGTGTCAGTTTTAAAGATACTCTCAATCAAGCCCGGATTAGTAAAATTCAGTCAGTCATATGACTCAGGAAAACTTAGTAAATTCAGTATCAGTCCAGTCCCGCTTAGTACTCAAAAATCACAGTAAACTCAGTCAGTTAATAGAATTTAGTAGTATTCCATCAGTCAATGGAAATTCAGTAAACTTAGTCCAGTACAGTCTTGTATACTCAGTTCAGTATCTATTCAGTTGGGAGTAGGATTCAGCATCGAGTGAACCCAAGGTTGGGGACTCACCTTCTAGCAGAGGGTGTGATTCTTAGAAGCAATCCTTGCATTCCAGAACTATGTAGCCAGCATAGGTTTCGACATCAAACCTGCTAGATGAGGGTTGATGAGGTGGCTTAACCTGTCAGATGAGGGTCCTACCGGTATCGTTAGAGTACCTAATAAATGAGGGTCACTCACAATTTGTCCTTACCAGTGGCACAATATTGACACCCTTCTAATTGGGGTTACATATTGGACCCCAACTTAGCTACATTATTCTATTTGTGGTATGTCAATTAGTTTACTACCTCCCACAGTCTCAGTCTCAGTCTTCAGTAAAGAACTCAGCTAGTTCTACAGATTTTTGGACTATCAGAGATAGTTACTTAGCTCAGTATGAAACTCTGCTAGTTCCATCAGAATCAGGACTATCAGACATAGTCACTCAGTAATCAGTATATCAGTTATCAATAATTCATGTTGTCAGTAATCCATGTTATCAGTAACTCAGAATCCATAATCCATAAGATTTCAGTTATAGTTATGTATTCATGCATGTCTTCTCATGTAGTCATGTTCATGTTATTCAGTCATTTATAGTTCATGCATATGAACCCTTGCATTCAGTCTTACCTCACTTTGCATACCAGTACATTCGCATGTACTGACGCATACTTTTCTTTTGCGCTATGGTGTTTTATACCATAGGTTCAGATGCTCAGATTCCCGACCGTGCATAGACAGCTTTAGGTTCATTCAACAGCAGTACACTTGACGTGATTCCTCATTATTTAAGGATCTTCTATTATTTTATTATTTCAGTACTTAGTCATTTCAGCAGCTAGAGTTAGTTGGGGACATGTCCCATCAACTCCTTATTCAAAAAGTAGAGGCTTTCAAACTAGATATTCAAAATTTAGTATTTTCATTATTTATGTTCAGTTTTGGTATTGTAATACCTTGTTCAGACATTATTCAGTTTTGAACCTCATGGCAGAATTCTGCCAGATTTCCGTATTTATCTCTATTTTATTGTTATTATAGTATTACTATTTACAGTGCTCACAGCAGGTACCAGTCATGGGTTATCTAGTGGTCATTTGGGATCGTTAGCACCGTGTAGCGTTCGGGGTACCAGACTCGGGGCTTTACAAACTTGGTATTAGAGCCTAAGGTTCAACAGTGTCCTAGAAAGTCCGAAAAGACGCATCTTGTAGAGTTTTGTGCATGGGTGTGTTGTATGCCACATTTATGTGTAAGAGGCTTGATACCACTTAACTTACACTTCAATTTAGTGAAAGGCGGTCTTCTTCAACATATTTACCCAACTTTGTAGTCGGGGTCGAATCTACAGGGAACAATGTGAGTGGCGATTAAACTAGTTTTAAACTAAAGCTACAAGTTATATACAAACAAATTATACGAAAAGATAAAATGGGATTTTTTTTTGTTGATCAGCGAATAATTATTGGTCACTTTAGTTTCAGTGTTTGTAATCAAGAGTTTATGAAATAACAAAAATTATGCCCACTAGGGCTTCCGGTAAATGACAGATGCTAAAAGTGGTTCAAGATTCTCACAGTGGGTAGGATAACAAGCTATCTTTATCAATGTTATGCTTAAATGTCTCTCGACCTACTTAAGCATTTAATTCCCTAATCCTCTCAGACTTAGGGAATTTCTATTTACTACCCAAATTTTATCTTAGGTTAACCAACCTTTTTACAGCGCTGATTATTAAACAAGTATTTACGAGTCCCTGTTGATAATTCACTTCCTACTATATTTGATTTCTTTCTGAAGCAAATCAAATCCAGTGTGTCTATTTTTTGCAACCAACAGACGCTAATTAAAACTTCAGAATTATCAAGAAATCCTACCACCTTTTGAATCTTGAATACTTAGCATCTAATCAAGACCTAACCCTTGATCCCATAACACAGGTTAATGGAGTTTAGCCACTCATGATGTAACAAACGAAACACATAATTGAATTCATGATTTGAAAGATAAACTTACAGAGCAATGAAAACCAATAATTGTTTCTTCAATTCAAACACTAAATAACTCCAAAAAAGCAATAGTAATCTCTCACAAGTTAATGGTGACAGTGTATCCAAAACTAGAGAGAGAAATACTTAAGTTTGTAAAGTGTTAGATGTCTAAAATTTCTCCTACCACTTTAATGAAACCCTAAAAGATGCTCTTTATAACTGTAACATAAAGGAAATTAAGAATTAAAATTTATGAAATTCGACCCTTAGATGACTCAAACTCTTAAGGAAAACCTAGACTTGTCCTTAAATACTTAGGCTAATTATGGAAACAAAATCACAGGTTACAACTTTTTCTCAGAATAGATGATGACATGCGTGATGCCTTATCATGGTTCTGATGCCTTATCCGGAATGTCGTCAGATCCCCTTCAATTTTGACACTCTCTGCTTTAGGTTGATGACCAAACTTGACGGCTTATCATAACTTTGACAATCTATCACCAATGTCTTCACGGATTCCAACTAAAGTCCATTCTCTATCTAAGGCTAACGATGCTCTTGATAGCTTATCAAATTTGTGACGACATATCAGGGGATATCGTTACACTTCTACTCTAACTTCATCACACTGCCTCCAACTGACTATGTACCTGTTAACTTATAACCAAGTTGACAACTTATCACAAAAATCACACTTCTGCAATTTCTTGGCTATTTATTCCATATTCACCTTTTTTTATCCTTATTGTCTTAGATTCTCTTGCATCTTTCCTTTCACTGCAATATTAAAGAAATATCATAAAAAACAACGATAGTTACTTAAGAACTTACAATTATTCCAAGTTAAAAGTCTTAAATGTTCTAACAAAATGCTAGCACATCAACACCCTCAACTAAAAACAACTTCTTGTCCTCAAGCAACCAAAATATAACTAAGAGAATACAAAGTACATTCGGCAATCAATTTTCTATATCATCTCAACAAAACATTACCTTCTACCAGGTCAATCAATTCAAACTCAACTGTGTATTCTATTGAAAAAAAACAATGCAACACCCAGAAATAGATATATTTCATAAATTCATCAATAGAAACCATGCATGTACCAAGATCACACTATCCAAACAAGTTAGCAACTAGAACATAACCTGTGGACCCTCACAGCAAAGACATCCCATTTTCTCTTATATCGAAAATCACATATATACACATAGGGATAATCACGAGACTCACTCTTAGAATGAAGTTCCACTCAATGTACGTCAAATGCCATAGGCTTGAACTTATAGTCAGTACCAATGTTTTCAAAAAGGTCAGCTAGGATCACTATAGATGTTTTTCTTGGTTTGTAAAGTAGGCTAGGGGCTGGTATGATATTCAAGAGTATTTAAAGTGACTACGCCTCCTTGACACTACACTAACCTCTTGGTGTTTCACTTCTTAACCTTTTTCTCTTCCTCTCTTTTATTGATCACACATGCTCAAAGTGGGTGCTATCTTTTCAAAAAGCAAATTATCTTTTTCTCATCTTTTACACAACTTTTTCTTTTCTTATTATTTTTGCACCACACCCGGTTTTTAATTCTTTTCTCATATTCTACCTCTCTTCATACTCATTTTTCATCACGCACTCCTATGATAACCACCCTCAACTTAGGCTATTTGCCCAAGTCAAGGTGCACAGTGTCCATGGAGGAACAGGGCCAAAATAGGTTCATTATGATGTAAACGAGAAGGTGAGAAGTTTCACAAAAAAAAATAGGTATATAGGCTCAACTGAGGGATCAAGGGATATTATTCACATTAGGAACGTCATTTAGACTTAAAGTGGGTTACAATGAAAAATGGACTATGATCCTTTCCTAAACCCTATCATACAACCAAGGCTAGACCAATCGGGAAAGTTCTGGATTCATACACAAAGGGAACTGAGTAAGACCTCACACACACATGGCACACAAATATATGGAACATCATTACTTATTTGGTCCATGCAATTGTTTAGCACTGATTATCAAGTTTCCAGAACTAATGCCACCAAAAGATACACTGTGGCCACAAATGAATGAAATTCACATAGTATTACAAATAGACACTTGGAGAGGTGCTCAAAAATCACAAAATATGTCAACTGCCCTAGATACTTATTTTTCTCTAAGTTAACCACAACACATCATAAAATAAAACACAATACACCTAAACATGCTGGCTCTACTAGGAACAAAACTCCGGGGAAAAGAGGCACGACAACAAAAACCCACGGAGGACATCAACACCCACAAGTAGCCCCACCCTCAACGTAAAATCATGCAATGTCCCCAATGCATCAAACCAAAACAAGAGAGTTAGAAACATAGCTGGGGTACCACAGGTATGATGATCTGATGTCAATCACATAATACGAATACAAACAACAAAATACCTTGGGTTGCCTCCCAAGAACCACTTGGTTTAATGTCGCAGCTCGACTCAGTTATCTTGACTACTCATACTTCGTCAAGATAAATTGCTGCTAATTATTTATGTCTCCACTTGGAGGATTTGAAACGTCGACCCAACTTATGATCAATACATCTTCGGGGTGTGTTGGGAAATATGAGGGCATAATGAGGAATTTTCTATCACGCCACTTCGAAGACTTGAACTACTTGCCCAATTTTGCATCGAACTTTCATATGGGCTCATTTGGCAATGGTGAGAATCTTAAATAGACACTAAATGGATAGTGATCTTTAAGATTATTGGCCTTCAAGATTGGGGTTGTTGTATACCCCTTTGGAAGGACAAACTCCAAAATGTAAGAATCTTCCTCCTTATTTTCAAAATTCATCATTTGCTTGGGTGATTAGACTTTCATCACATCCACCAATCATAATGTTGAAATGTGGTTTAAATGAGGACTAACTCTCAATTTTGGAGTAGCATCCCTATTAGTATTCTTACCATGAAATGGACTAGTGTTTTCACAAGGATTGTACTTGATTTCTTCTTTTGACTCTAGTACCATTTCTTTGTCATTGTCATCTTCATTCATGAATGGTTTGGTTGGTTGGGAAATCATCGAGGGTTGCTCAACATCAAGCTCATCATCAACATCGGATTCTTTCTCCTCAACTTTACACTTGTCCATTATGTTAAATGTTTCCACAGACAAGATATCATCTAAACATAATGTGGAAAAGTGCTTTGAATGCTTGACCTCTATATCCATATCCTCTATAATTCTTACCTCCTCATTATTTGCCCTTTTGTCTTGATGTATATCACGTATGATATCATTCGTTATGTCCACACACTCCAACATTAGTTGAAGCATAGCTTGAATGCCACTTTTTCCAGTGCTTCATTCTTCCTGTTCTTGTCTATAAGACCTATAAAAATCATAAGAAGAACTAGAATTTGGGTTAGCATACCAGGGGGAGAGGGCATTTGGGAAATCACTCCAATGTCCATCTTGACCACCACATAAAAAATAATCATACTCCAAGTAGGATGGAGATGGTACACATATGTCTCTCCAGGGAGCATATCTACAATCTTGCAAAACGTGAGGTCCATCACAATATGGACATGGATCATCACGATACGATTTTCAACAACCAAGGTTATGTTCATTCCAAGACGCCATAGTAATAATTAAACTAAAATAAAAATCTACCTATCACAAGAAATAAAAGAAAACTAAAAACAAATATTTATAAATTTGAATTCAATCAAGTAGGCTAAATTTCAAAACCATCTAAATAAGCCAAATTGTTCCCCGGCAACGGCCTCATTTTTCATAACGCTCAACTTAAACATTAATTTAGTTCAAGGCAGTCGTCGTCAATATATTTATCCAACTTTGGAGTCGGGTTCGAATCCAGAGGGAATAATGTGAGCGGAGATTAAACTATTTTGAAACTAAAGCTACAAGTTAAATTCAAACAAATGATACGAAAAGATAAAGTAGGGTTTTTTTTTATCAGTAAATAATTGTTGGTCACTTTAGTTTTAGTGTTTGTAATCAAGAGTTTATGAAATAACCAGAATTATGTTCACTTGGGCTTACGGTAAATGACAGATGGTAAAAGTGGTTCAAGATTCTCTTGGTGGGTAGGATAACAGGCTATCTTATCGATGTTATGCTAAAAGGTCTCTCGACATTCATAAGAATTTAATTCCCTAATCCTCTCGGACCTAGGAAATTTCCATTTACTACCTAGATTTTACCTCAGGTTAACCAACCTTGTTTCAGCGCTGATTATTAAACGAAGTATTTTCAAGTCCCTGTTGATAATTCAGTTCTTACTATATTTGATTTTTTTCTCAAGCAAATCAAAACAGGTGTGTCTACTGCTTGCAACCAACCGACGGTAATTAAAACTTCAGAATTATCAAGAAATCCTACCACCTTTTAAATCTTGAATACTTAGCACCTCATCAAGACCTAACCCTAGATCCCATAACTCAGGTTAATAGTGTTTAGCCACTCATGATGTAACGAAAGAAACACATAATTGGATTCATGATTTGAAAGATTAACTTACAGAGCAATGAAAAGCAATAATTGTTTCTTCGATTCAATCACTAAATAACTCAACAAAAAGCAACAGTAATCTCTCACAAGTTAATAGTGATAGTGTATCTAAAACTAGAGAGAGAAATACTAAGGTTCGTGAAGTTTTACATGTCTAAAATTTCTTCTACCTCTTTAATGAAACCCTAAAAGCTGCTATTTATAGCTATAACTTAAAGGAAATTCAGAATTAAAATTTCTGAAATTCGTCCCTTAGATAACTCAAAATCTTAAGGAAAACCTAGACTTGTCCTTAAATACTTAGGTTAATTGTGGAAACAAAATCACAGGTTACAGCTTTTTCTCGGAATAGATGACGATATCGTGACGCCTTATCAGGGATCTGATGCCTTATCAGGAATGTTGTCAGATCCCCTTCAATTTTGATATTCTCTGCTTTAGGCTGATGACCAAACTTGATGGCTTATCAGAACTTTTTTGATTTATCACCAATGTTATCACGGATTCCAGCTGTAGTCCATTCTCTGTGTAAGGCTGACGACACTCTTGATAGATTATCAAATTTATAATGACATATCAGGGGATGTCATCACACTTCTGCTCCAACTTCATCACATTGCCTCCAACTAACGATGGACCTGATTACTTATCACCAAGTTGATGACTTATCACAAAAGTCGTCATTGGATCTTTTGTAATTTCTTGGCTATTTGTTCCATATTCACCTCTTTTTTTCCTTATTGTGTTAGGTTCTCTTGTATCTTACCTTTCACTGTAATATCAAAGAAATATCATCAAAAACAACGATAGTTACTTAAGAACTTACAATTATTCCGAGTTAAAAGTCTTGAATGTGCTAACAAAATGCTAGCACATCAGCACCCTCAACTTAAAACAATTGTTTGTCCTCAAGCAACCAAAATATAACTAAGAGAATACAAAGTACATTCGGTAATCAATTTTCTACATCATCTCAACAAAACTTCACCTTCTCCCAGGTCAATCAATTGAAACTCAACTATGTATTCTATTGAAAAACAACAATGTAATGCACAGAAATCAAGATATGGCATAAATTCAGCAATAACAACCATGCATGTACCAAGATCACACTATCCAGACAAGTTAGCAACTAGCAACATGACCTGTGTACCCTCACAGCAAAGAAATCCCTTTTTCTCTTATATTAGAAACCATATATATACACATAGGGATAACCACGAGAATCACTCTCAGAATTAAATTCCACTAAAGGTACGTCAAATGCCATAGGCTTTCCCTTATAGTCAGTACCAAGGTTTTCAGACAGATCAGCTAGGATCACTATAGGTCTTTTTCTTGGCTTGTAATGTACACTAGGGGATGGTATGATATTCAAGGGTATTTAAAATGACTACGCCTCCTTGACACTATGCTAACCTCTTGGGGTTTCACTTCTTAACCTTTTTCTCTTCCTCCCTTTTATAGATCACACAGGATCAAAGTGGGTGCTATCTTTTCAAAAACCAAATTATCTTTTTCTCATCTTTTACACAACTTTTCTTTTCTTATTCTTTTTACAGCACAACCCAATTTTTACTCTTTTCTCTTATTCTACCTCTCTTTATACTCATTTTGCATCACGCACCCCTATGATAGCCACCCTCGACTTAGGCTATTTTTCTAAGTCAAGGTGAACAGTGTCCAAGGAGGACCATGGCCAAATAAGGTTTATTATGATGTAAATGGGATTGTGAGAGGTTTCACAAAATGAAACAGGCATATAGGCTCAAATCCGGGATCAAGCGATATTATTCACATTGAGAAGGTCATTTAGGCTTAAAGTGGGTTACAATAAAAAATGGCCTATGATCCTTTCCTAACCCCTATCCTATAACCAAGGCAAGACTAACAACGTAAGTTCTGGATTCACACACAAAGGGAACTGAGTAAGACCGACCTCACACACACATGGAACACAAGTATATCTCACATCACTACTTATCCAGTTTGTGCAATTGTTTAGCACCGATTATCAAGTTTCCAGAACTAATGCCACCAAAATAATCACAAATGAATGAATAAAATGAATGCAATTCACACAGTATTACAAATAGACACATGGAGAGATGCTAAAAAATAATAAAATATGTCAACTGCCCTAGATACTTATTTTTCTCTCAGTTAACGACAACACATCACAAAAAAAACACAATACGCCTAAACATGCCGGCTCTACCAGGAAATAGACTCCAGGAAAAAGAGGAACGACAAAAAAAACCACGGAGGACATCAACACCCACAAGTAGCCCCATCCTCAACGTAAAATCATGCATTGTCCCCAATACATCAAACCAAAATAAGAGAGTTAGAAATATACCTGGGGCACCACGAGTGTGATGATCTAATGTCAATCAGATAATATGAATACAAATACCAAAATACCTTAGGTTGCCTCCCAAGAAGCGCCTGGTTTAATGTCGCGGCACGACTCAGTTATCTTGACTACTCACACTTTATCAAGATACCTTGTTGCTAATTATTTAGGTATCCACTTGGATGATTTGAAACGTCGACCCAACTATTGATTAATAAATCTTAGGGGTGTGTTGTGCAAATGTGAGGGCATGAAGAGGAATGCTCTATCACGCCACTTCGAACACTTGAACTGCTTGCCCTATTTTGCATCAAACTTTTGTGTGGGGTCATTTGGAAACAGTGAGAATCTTAAACAACCACTAAATAGATATCGATCTTTAAGCTTCTTGGCCTTCAAGATTGGGGTTGTAGTATACCCTTTTGGAACGACAAACTCCAAAATGTAAGAATCTTCCTCCTCATTTTCAAAATTCATCATTTCCTTGGGTGATTCGACTTTTATCATATCCACCAAGCATAATGTTGAAAAATGGTTTGAATGAGGACTAACTCTCAATTTTGGAGTAGCATCGCAATTACTATTTTAACCACGAAATGGACTAGAGTTTTCACAAGGATTGTACTTGATTTCTTCTTTTGACTCTTGTACTATTTCCTCGTCTTTGGTATCTTCATTCATAAATTGTTCGGTTGGTTGGGAAATCACCGAAGGTTTCTAAACATCAAGCTCATCATCAACATCAGATTCTTGTTCCTCTTCGTCACACTCTTCCATTATGTTAAATGATTCCATAGACAAGATATCATCTAAACATAATGTGGAAAAGTGCTTTGAATGCTTGACCTCTATATCCTTATCCTCTATCATTCTTCTTTCCTCGTTATTTTCCCTTATGTACTGATGTATATCATGTATGATATCATTCATTAAGTCCATACTCTCCATCATTAGTTAAAGCATAGCTTCAATGCCACTCTTTCCGGTGCTTCGTTCTTCCTGTTCTTGACCATAAGAGCTCTAAAAATCCTAAGAAGAACTAGAATTTGGGTTAGCATACCGGGGGAGGGGGGAAGACATTTGGGCAATAACTCACATGTCCATCTTGACCACCACATAAGAAACAATCATACTCCTAGTAGGATGGAGATGGTGCACACATCTCTCTACGGGGAGCATATCTACAATCTTGCCAAAAGTGAGGTCCATCACAATATGGACATGGATCATCAAGATACGATTTCCAACCACGAAGCACATGTTCATTCCAAGAGCCATAGTAATAAGTAAACTAAAATAAAAATCTGCCTAACACAAGAAATAAAACAAAACTAAAAAGAAATATTTACAAGTTTGAATTCAAGAAAGTAGGCTAAAATTCTAAATCAACTCAATACGTCAAATTGTTCCCCGACAACGGCGCCTTTCTTGATAACGATCAACTTACACTTCAATTTAGTGCAAGACGGTCGTTGTCAATATATTTACACAACTTTGGAGTCGGGATCGAATCAACATGGAATAATGTGAGTGGCGATTAAACTAGTTTGAAACTAAAGCTACAAGTTAAATTTAAACAAATGATACGAAAAGATATAAAGGGTTTTTTTTATCAGCAAATAATTGTTGGTCACTTTAGTTTCTGTGTATGTAATCAAGAGTTTATGAAATAACTAGAATTATGTTCACTAGGGATTACGGTAAATGACAGATGCTAAAAGTTGTTCAAGATTCTCTCGGTGGGTAAGATAACAAGCTATCTTATCGATGTTATTCTAAAAGGTCTCTCGGCATTCTTAAGAATTTAATTCTCGAATCCTCTCGGACCCAGGGAATTTTTATTTACTGCCCAGATTTTACCTCAGGTTAACCAACCTTGTTACAAAGCTGATTATTAAACGAAGTATTTCCGAGTCTCTGTTGATAATTCACTTCCTACTATATTTGATTTTTTTCTGAAGCAAATCAAAGAAGGTGTGTCTACTGTTTGCAACTAACAGACGTTTATTAAAACTTCAGAATTATCAAGAAATCCTACCACCTTTTGAATCTTGAATACTTAGCACCTCATCAAGACCTAACCCTAGATCCCATAACTCAGGTTAATGGAGTTTAGCCACTCATGATGTAACGAAAGAAACACATAATTGAATTCATGATTTGAAAGATAAACTTACTGAGAAATGAAAAGCAATAATTGTTTCTTCGATTCAATCACTAAATAACTCCATAAAAGCAATAGTAATCTCACACAAGTTAATGGTGACAATGTATCCAAAATAAGAGAGAGAAATACTAAAGTTCGTGAAGTTTTAGATGTTTGAGATTTCTCCTACATCTGTATTGAAACCTTAAAAGCTGCTATTTATAGCTGTAACTTAAAGGAAATTCGAAATTAAAATTTCTGAAATTCGTTCCTTAGATGACTCAAACTCTTAAGAAAAACCTAGTCTTGTCCTTAAATACATAGGCCAATTAGGGAAACAAAATCAAAGGTTACAACTTTTTCTCAAAATAGACGACGACATATGTGACACCTTATCAGGGTTCTAATGACTTATCAGTAATTTTGTCAGATCCCCTTAAATTTTTACATTCTCTGATTTAGGCTGATGACCAAACTTGACGGCTTATCAGAACTTTGACGATTTATCACCAA
The DNA here is from genome assembly GCA_030864215.1 of Capsicum pubescens. Taxonomy (NCBI): domain Eukaryota; kingdom Viridiplantae; phylum Streptophyta; class Magnoliopsida; order Solanales; family Solanaceae; genus Capsicum; species Capsicum pubescens. The sequence continues at coordinate 189,745,390 of CM061546.1, forward strand.
TGTAATCACAGATCCCAGCTGAAGTCCATTCTCTGTCTAAGGATGTCGACGCTCTTGAAAGCTTACCAAATTTGTGAAGACATATCAGGGGATGTCGTCATACTTCTGCACCAACTTCATCACACTTCCTCCAGCTTGGGTTGGACCTAAAAAGTTGTCAACTGCTCTTCTGTACTTTCTTGGGTATTTGTTCCATATTTACCTCTTTTTGTCCTTATTGTCTTAGGTTCTCTTGTATCTTTCCATTCACTGCAATATTAAAGAAATTTTATCAAAACCAACGATAGTTACTTAGGAACTTACAATTATTTTGAGTTAAAAGTCTTAAATGTTCTAACAAAATGCTAGCATATCAGCACCCTCAACTTAAAAAAACTTCCTGTCCTCAAGCAACCAAAATATAACTAAGAGAATACAAAGTACACTCGACAGTCAATTTTCTATATCATCTCAACACAACTTTACCTTCTCCGAAGTCAATCAATTCAAACTCAACTGTGTATTCTATTGAAAAACAACAATGCAACACACAGAAATCAAGATATGGCATAAATTCAGCAATAGCAACCATGCATGTAACAAGATCACACTATCCGAACAAGTTAGCAACTAACAACATAACTTGTGTACCCTCACAACAATGAATTCCCTTTTTCTCTCATATCATAAATCACATATATACATATAGGGATAATCACGAGACTCACTCTCAGAATGAAGTTTCACTCAACGTACGTCAAATACCATAGGCTTGCCCTTATAGTTAGTACCAAGGTTTGCAGACAGGTCAGCTAGGATTACTATAGGTTTTTTTCTTGGCTTCTAATGTAGTTTAGGGGCTAGTGTGATATTCACAGTTATTTAAAGTGACTACGCCTCCTTGACACTACGCTAACCTCTTGGGGTTTCGCTTCTAAACCTTTTTCTCTTCCTCTCTTTTATTGATCACACATGCTCAAATTGGGTGCTATCTTTTCAAAAACAAAATTATCTTTTTCTCATCTCTTACACAACATTTTCTTTTCTTATTCCTTTTGCACCACACCCGGCTTTTTATTTTGAAACTAAAGCTACAAGTTAAATTCAAACAAATGATACGGAAAGATAAAATGGGGTTCTTTTTATCAACAAATAATTGTCGGTCACTTTAGTTTTAGTTTTTATAATCAAGAGTTTATGAAATAACCCGAATTATGTTCACTAGGGCTTACGGTAAATGACAGATGCTAAAAGCCGTTCAAGATTCTCTCGGTGGGTAGGATAACAAGATATCTTATCGATGCTATGCTAAAAGGTCTCTCGACATTCTTAAAAATTTAATTCCCTAATCCTCTCGGACCTAAGGAATTTCTATTTACTGCCCAGATTTTACCTCAGGTTAACCAACCTTGTTTCAGCGCTGATTATTAAACGAAGTATTTTCGAGTCCCTGTTGATAATTCACTTCTTACTATATTTGATTTTTTCTCAAGAAAATCAAAACAGGTGTGTCTACTGCTTGCAACCAACATACGGTAATTAAAACTTCAGAATTATCAAGAAATCCTACCACTTTTTAAATCTTGAATACTTAGCACCTCATTAAGACCTAACCCTAGATCCCATAACTCAGGTTAATAGAGTTTAGCCACTCATGATGTAATGAACGAAACACATAATTACAAAGATTAACTTACAGAGCAATGAGAAGCAATAATTGTTTCTTCGATTCAATCACTAAATAACTCAACAAAAAGCAGTAGTAATCTCTCACAAGTTAATGGTGATAGTGTATCTAAAACTAGAGAGAGATATACTAAGGTTCGTGAAGTTTTACATGTCTAAAATTTCTTCTACCTCTTTAATGAAACCCTAAAAGCTGCTATTTATAGCTATAACTTAAAGGAAATTCAGAATTAAAATTTCCGAAATTCGTCCCTTAGATAACTCAAAATCTTAAGGAAAACCTAGATTTATCCTTAAATACTTAGGTTAATTGTGGAAACAAAATCACAGGTTACAACTTTTTCTCGGAATAGATGACGATATCGAGATGCCTTATCAGGGTTCTGATGCCTTATCAGGAATGTTGTCAGATCCCGATTAATTTTGATATTCTCTGCTTTAGGCTGATGACCAAACTTGATGGCTTATCAGAACTTTTTCGATTTATCACCAATGTCATCATGGATTCTAGCTGAAGTCCATTCTCTGTGTAAGGCTGACGACGCTCTTGATAGATTATCAGATTTATGATGACATATCAGGGGATATCGTCACACTTCTTCTCCAACTTTATCACACTGCATCCAGCTAACGATAGACCTGATAACTTATCACCAAGTTGATGACTTATCACAAAAGTCATCAATGGCTATTTTGTAATTTCTTGGCTATTTGTTCCATATTCACCTCTTTTTGTCCTTATTGTCTTAGGTTCTCTTGCATCTTGCCTTTCACTGCAATATCAAAGAAATATCATAAAAACAGTGATAGTTACTTGAGAACTTACAATTATTCCGAGTTAAAAGTCGTAAATATGCTGACAAAATGCCAGCACATCAGCACCCTCAACTTAAAACAATTGTTTGTCCTCAAGCAACAAAAATATAACTAAGAGAATACAAAGTACATTCGGCAATCAATTGTCTAAATCATCTCAACAAAACTTCACCTTCTCCCAGGTCAATCAATTGAAACTCAACTGTGTATTCTATTGAAAAACAGCAATGTAACACACAGAAATCAAGATATGGCATAAATTCAGCAATAGCAACCATGCATGTACCAAGATCACACTATCCGGACAAGTTAGCAACTAGCAACATAACCTGTGTACCCTCACAGCAAAGAAATCCCTTTTTCTCTTATATCAGAAACTATATATATACACATAGGGCTAACCACGAGACTTAATCTCAGAATTAAATTCAACTGAAGGTACGCCATATGCCATAGGCTTGCCCGTATAGTCAGTACCAAGGTTTTCGGACACGTCAGCTAGGATTACTATAGGTATTTTTCTTGGCTTGTAATGTACGCTAGGGGATGATATGATATTCAAGGGTATTTAAAGTGACTATGCCTCCTTGAAACTACGCTAACCTCTTGGGGTTTCACTTCTTAACCTTTTTCTCTTCCTCTCTTTTATAGATCACACATGCTCAAAGTGGGTGCTATCTTTTCAAAAACCAAATTATCTTTTTCTCATCTTTTACACAACTTTTCTTTTCTTATTTTTTTTACAGCACAGCCCGATGTTTACTCTTTTATCTTATTCTACCTCTCTTTATACTCATTTTTCATCACGCACCCCTATGATAGCCACCCTCAACTTAGGCTATTTGCCTAAGTCAAGGTGAATAGTATCCAAGGAGGACCATGGCCAAATAAGGTTTATTATGATGTAAAAGGGATTGTGAGAGGTTTCACAGAAATAAACAGGCATATAGGCTCAAATCCGGGATGAAGGGATATTATTCTCATTCAGAAGGTCATTTAGGCTTAAAGTGGGTTACAAAAAAAAATGGCCTATGATCCTTTCCTAGCCCCTATCTTATAACCAAGGCAAGACTAACAGCGTAAGTTCTGAATTCACATACAAAGGTAACTAAGTAAGACCGACCTCACACACACATGGCACATAAGTATATCTCACATCACTACTTATCCAGTTCGTGTAATTGTTTAGCACCGATTATCAAGTTGCCAGAACTAATGCCACCAAAATGATCACAAATGAATGAATAAAATGAAATCAATTCACACAGTATTACAAATAGACACATGGAGAGATGGTCAAAAATCACAAAATATGTCAACTGCCCTAGATACTTATTTTTCTCTCAGTTAACGACAACACATCACAAAATAAAACACAATACGCCTAAACATGCCGGCTCTACTAGGAAAAAGACTCCAGGGAAAAGAGGCACGACAAAAAAAAACCACGGAGGACATCAACACCCACAAGTAGCCCCATCCTCAACGTAAAATCATGCAATGTCCCCAATGCAGCAAACCAAAACAAGAGAGTTAGAAACATACCTGTGGCACCACGGGTGTGATGATCTAATGTCAATCACATAATACGAATACAAATAACAAAATAACTTAGGTTGCCTCCCAAGAAGCGCCTGGTTTAATGTCGTGGCACGACTCAGTTATCTTGACTACTCAGACTTCATCAAGATACCTTGTTTCTAATTATTTAGGTATCCAGTTGGACGAATTAAAACTTTGACCCAAATTTTGATCAATAAATCTTTGGGGTGTATTGTGCAAATGTGAGGGCATGATGAGGAATGTTCTATCACGCCACTTAGAAGACTCGAACTGATTTCCCTATTTTGCATCAAACTTTCATGCGGGGTCATTTGGCAACAGTCAGTATCTTAAACAATCACTAAATGGGCATCGATCTTTAAGCTTCTTGGCCTTCAAGATTGGGGTTGTAGTATACCCTTTTGGAATGACAAACTCCAAAATGTAAGAATCTTCCTCCTCATTTTCAAAATTCATCATTTGCTTGGGTGATTCGACTTTCATCACATCCACCAAGCATAATGTTGAAAAGTGGTTCGAATGAGGACTAACTTTCAATTTTGGAGTAGCATCGCAATTAGTATTTTAACCACGAAATGGACCTGAGTTTTCACAAGGATTGTACTTGATTTCTTCTTTTGACTCTAGTACTATTTCCTCGTCTTTGGTATCTTCATTCATAAATCGTTCGGTTGGTTGGGAAATCACCAAAGGTTGCTAAACATCAAGCTCATCATCAACATCGGATTCTTGTTCCTCATCGTCACACTCGTCCATTATGTTAAATGATTCCATAGACAAGATATCATATAAACATAATGTGGAAAAATGCTTTGAATGCTTGACCTCTATATCCATATCCTCTATCATTCTTCTTTCCTCGTTATTTGCCCTTATGTACTGATGTATATCATGTATGATATCATTCGTTATGTCCACACTCTCCAACATTAGTTGAAGCATAGCTTCAATGCCACTCTTTCAGTTGCTTCGTTCTTCCTGTTCTTGACCATAAGACCTATAAAAATCGTAAGAAGAACTAGAATTTGGGTTAGCATACCGGGGTGAGAAGGAATTTGGGCAATCACTCCAATGTTCATCTTGACCACCACATAAAAAACAATCATACTTCCAGTAGGATGGAGATGGTGCACACATCTCTCTCCGGGGAGCATATCTATAATCCTGCCAAAAGTAAGGTCCATCACAATATGGACATGGATCATCAAGATACGATTTCCAACCACCAAGCACATGTTCATTCCAAGACACCATAGTAATAACTAAACTAAAGTAAAAATCTACCTAACACAAGAAATAAAAGAAAACTAAAAACAAATATTTACAAGTTTGAATTCAAGAAAGTAGGCTAAAATTAGAAACCAACTCAATACGCCAAATTGTTCCCCGGCAACAACGCCATTTTGATAACGCTCAACTTACACTTCAATTTAGTGCAAGCCGGTCGTCGTCAATATATTTACACAACTTTGGAGCCGGGGTCGAATCCACATGGAATAATGTGAGTGACGATTAAACTAGTTTGAAACTAAAACTACAAGTTAAATTTAAACAAATGATACGAAAAGATATAATGGGTTTTTTTACAAGAAAATAATTGTTGGTCACTTTAGTTTCAGTGTTAGTAATCAAGAGTTTATGAAATAACTAGAATTATGTTCACTAGGGCTTACGGTAAATGACAGATGCTAAAAGTGGTTCAATATTCTCTCGGTAGGTAGGATAACAAGATATCTTATCGATGTTATGCTAAAAGGTCTCTCGATATTCTTAAGAATTTAATTCCCGAATCCTCTCGGACCTAGGGAATTTCTATTTACAGCCCAAATTTTACCTCAGGTTAACCAACCTTGCTACAACGCTGATTATTAAATGATGTATTTCCGAGTCTCTATTGATAATTCACTTCCTACTATATTTAATTTCTTTCTGAAGAAAATCAAAGAAGGTGTGTCTACTGTTTGCAACTAACAGACGTTAATTAAAACTTCAGAATTATCAAGAAATCCTACCACCTTTTGAATCTTGAATACTTAGAACCTCATCAAGACCTAACCCTAGATCTCATAACTCAGGTTAATGGAGTTTAACCACTCATTATGTAACGAAAGAAACATATTATTGAATTTATGATTTGAAAGATAAACTTACGGAGAATTGAAAAGAAATAATTGTTTCTTCGATTCAATCACTAAATAACTCCGTCAAAAGCAATAGTAATCTCACAGAAGTTAATGGTGACAATGTATCCAAAACAAGAGAGAGAAATACTAAAGTTCGTGAAGTTTTAAATGTTTAAGATTTCTCCTACCTCTGTATTGAAACCTTAAAAGCTGTTATTTATAGCTATAACTTAATGGAAATTTGAAATTAAAATTTCCGAAATTCATCCATTAGATGACTCAAACTCTTAAGGAATACCTACTCTTGTCCTTAAATACCTAGGACAATTAGGGAAACAAAATCAAAGGTTACAACTTTTTCTCAGAATAGACGACGACATGTGTGACACCTTATCAGGGTTCTGATGCCTTATCAGGAATGTCGTCAGATCCCCTTCAATTTTGACATTCTCTGATTTAGGCTGATGACCAAACTTGATGGCTTATCAGAACTTTAATGATTTATCACCAATGTAATCACGGATTCCAGCTGAAGTCCATTCTCTGTGTAAGGATGTCGACGCTCTTGATAGCTTACAAAATTTGTGATGACATATCAGGGGATGTCGTCATACTTCTGTTTCAACTTCATCACACTTCATCCATCTTGGGTTGGACCTAATAAGTTGTCAACTGCTCTTCTATAATTTATTGGGTATTTGTTCCATATTTACCTCTTTTTGTCCTTATTGTCTTAGGTTCTCTTGTATCTTGCCTTTCACTGCAATATCAAAGAAATTTTATCAAAAACAACAATAGTTACTTAAGAACTTACAATTATTTTGAGTTAAAAGTCTTAAATGTTCTAACAAAATGCTAGCACATCCACACCCTCAACTTAAAACAACTTCTTGTCCTCAAGCAACCAAAATATAACTAAGAGAATACAAAGTACACTCGACAGTCAATTTTCTATATCATCTCAACACAACTTTACCTTCTCCGAAGTCAATCAATTCAAACTCAACTGTGTATTCTATTGAAAACCAACAATGCAACACACAGAAATCAAGATATGGCATAAATTCAGCAATAACAACCATGCATGTAACAAGATCACACTATCCGAACAAGTTAGCAACTAGCAACATAACTTGTGTACCCTCACAGCAAAGAAATCCCTTTTTCTCTCATATAAAAAATCATATATATACACATAGGGATAATCACGAGACTCACTCTCAGAATGAAGTTTCACTCAACGTACGTCAAATGCCATAGGCTTGCCCTTATAGTTAGTACCAAGGTTTGCAGACAGGTCATCTAGGATTACTATACTCCTTTTTCTTGGCTTCTAATGTAGGCTAGGGGCTAGTATGATATTCACGGTTATTTAAAGTTACTACGCCTCCTTGAAACTATGATAACCTCTTGGGGTTTCGCTTCTTAACCTTTTTCTCTTCCTCTTTTTTATTGATCACACATGCTCAAAGTGGGTGCTATCTTTTCAAAAACAAAATTATCTTTTTCTCATCTCTTACACAACATTTTCTTTTCTTATTCCTTTTGCACCACACCCAGCTTTTTATTCTTTTATCTTATTCTACCTCTCTTCATACTCATTTTGAATCACTCACCACTATGATTGCCACCCTAAACTTAGGCTATTTTCCTAAGTCTTAGTGCACAGTGTCAAAGGAGGATTATGGACAAAATAGGTTCATTATGATGTAAATGGGAAGGTGAGAAGTTTCACAAAAAGAAATAGGCATATAGGCTCAAATCAGGGATCAAGGGATATTATTCACATTGGGAAAGTCATTTAGGCTTAAAGTGGGTTACAATAAAAAATGGCCTATGATCTTTTCCTAACCCCTATCCTATAACCAAGGCAAGACTAACAACGTAAGTTCTGGATTCACACACAAAGGGAACTGAGTACGACCTCACATGCACATGGAACACAAGTATATCGCACAACACTACTTATCCGGTTCGTGCAATTGTTTAACACTGATTATCAAGTTGCAAGAACTAATGCCACCAGAATGATCACAAATGAATGTACAAATGAATGCAATTCACATAGTATTACAAATAGATACTTGGAGAGGTGCTAAAAAGTCACAAAATATGTCAACTTCCCTAGATAATTATTTTTCTCTCAGTTAACCACAACACATCACAAAATAAAACACAATACGCATAAATATGCCGGCTCTACTAGGAACAAGACTCCGAAGAAAAGAGGTACGGCAACAAAAACCCACGAACGATATCAACACCCACAAGTATCCCCACTCTCAACGTAAAATCATGCAATGTCCCTAATGCATCAAACCAAAACAAAAGAGTTATAAACATACCTATGGAACCATATGTGTGAACATCTGATGTCAATTACTTAATACGAATACAAACAACAAAATACCTTTGGTTGCCTCCCAAGAAGTGTTTGGTTTAATGTCGCGGCACGACTTAGTTATCTTGACTACTCAAACTTCGTCAAGATACCTTGTTGCTAATTATTTATGTCACCACTTGGATAATTTGAAACATCAATCAAACTTTTGATCAATACATCTTCGGGGTGTGTAGGTCAAATGTGAGGGCATGATGAGGTATGTTCTATCACGCCACTTTGAAGACTTAAACTGCTTGGCCAATTTTGCATCAAACTTTCACGTGGGCTAATTTGGCAATAGTGAGAATCTTAAACAACCACTAAATGGACATCGATCTTAAAGATTCTTGACCATCAAGATTGGGGTTATAGTATACCCTTTTGGAAGGACAAACTCCAAAACGTAAGAATCTACCTGCTCATTTTAGAAATTTATCATTTGCTTGGGTGATTCGACTTTCATCACATCCACCAAGCATAATGTTAAAAAAGTGGTTCAAATGAGGACTAACTCTCAATTTTGGAGTAGCATCCCTATTAGTAGTTTTACCCCAAAATGGACTAGAGTTTTCACAAGGATTGTACTTGATTTATACTTTTTACTCTTGTACCATTTCCTCGTCTTTGGCATCTTCATTCATAAATGGTTCGGTTGGTTGGGAAATCATTGAGGTTTGCTCAATATTAAGCTCATAATCAACATCGGATTCTTGCTCCTCATATTCACACTTGTCCATTATGTTAAATAATTCCACAGACAAGATATCATCTAAACATAATGTGGAAAAGTGCTTTGAATGTATGACCTCAATATCCATATCCTCTATCATTCTTCTCTCCTCGTCATTTGCCCTTATGTTTTGATATATATCACGTATGATATCATTTGTTGTGTCTGCTTACTCCAACATTAGTTGAAGCATAGATTTAATGCTACTCTTTCCGGTGCTTTACTCTACCTGTTCTTAACCATAAGAGCTATAAAAATCATAAGAAAAACTAGAATTTCAGTTAGCATACCAGGGGGAGGGAGAATTTGGGCAATCACTCTAATGTCTATCTTAACCACCACCTAAAAACAACCATACTCCCAGTAGGATGGAGATGGTGCACACATCTCTCTCCAGGTAGCATATCTATAATCTTGCCAAAAGTAAGGTCCATCACAATATGGACATGGATCATCAAGATACGATTTCCAACCACCAAGCTCATGTTCATTCCAAGACACCATAGTAATAAGTAAACTAAAATAAAAAATCTACCTAACACAAGTAATAAAAGAAAACTAAAAATAAATATTTACAAGTTTGAATTCAATCAAGTAGGCTAAAATTCCAAACCAAGTCAATACGCCAAATTGTTCCTCAACAATGGCACCATTTTTAATAACACTCAACATACACTTCAATTTAGTGCAAGGCGGTTGTCGTCAATATATTTTCCCAACTTTGGAGTCGGGGTCGTATCCACAGGGAATAATGTGAGTGGTGATTAAACTAGTTTGAAACTAAAGCTACAATTTAAATTCAAACAAATGATACGAAAAGATAAAATGGTTTTTTTTATCAGCAAATAATTGTTGGTCACTTTAGTTTCAGTGTTTGTCATCAAGAGTTTATGAAATAACCAGAATATTGTTCACTAGTGATTCCAGTAAATGAAAGATCTAAAAGTGGTTCAAGATTCTCGTGGTGAGTAGGATAACAAGCTATCTTTATCTATGTTATGATTAAATGTCTCTCTATCTACTTAACCGTTTAATTCCTTAATCCTCTCAGACTTAGGGAAATTCTATTTACTGCCTAGATTTTACCTCAGGTTAACCAACCTTGTTACAATGCTGATTATTAAATGAAGTATTTTCGAGTTCCTGCTGATAATTCACTTCCTACTATATTTGATTTCTTTCTTAAGCAAATCAAAGCAGGTGTGTCTACTATTTGCAACCAATAGACGTTAATTAAAACTTCATAATTATCAAGAAATCCTACCACCTTTTGAATCTTGAATACTTAACACCTCATCAAGACCTAACCCTAGATCCCATAACTCAGTTTAATGGAGTTTATCCACTCATGATATAATGAATGAAACACGTAATTGAATACATGATTTAAAAGATAAACTTACAGAGAAATGTAAAGAAATAATTGTTTCTTCAATTTAATCACTAAATAACCCCGGAAAAAGCAATAGTTATCTCTTACAAGTTAATGTCGACAGAGTATCCAAAACTATAGAGAGAAATTCTAAAGTTTGTGATGTTTTAGATGTCTAAGATTTCTCCTACCTCTTTAATGAAACCCTAAAAGCTGTTATTTATAGCTGTAACTTATAGGAAATTTGGAATTTAAATTTCTGAAATTCGTCCCTTAGATGACTCAAACTCTTAAGGAAAACCTAGATTTGTCCTTAAATACTTAGGATAATTATGGAAACAAAATCATAGGTTACAACTTTTTCTCGGAATAAACGATGACATGCGTGACGCCTTTTCAGGGTTCTGACGCCTTATCAGGAATGTCATCAGATCCCCTTCAATTTTGACATTCTCTGCTTTAGGCTGACGACCAAACTTGATGGCTTATCATATCTTTGATGATTTATCACTAATGTCATCACGATTTCCAGCTAAATTTCATTCTTTGTCTAAGGCTGACGACACTCTTGATAGCTTATCAAATTTGTGATGACATATTAGGGGATGCCATCACACTTCTGCTCCAACTTATCACACTTCCTCCAACTGATGATTGACCTGATAACTTATCACCAAGTTGACAACTTATTACAAAAGTCGTCAACTGTTCTTCTGCAATTTCTTGGATATTTGTTCCATATTCACCTCTTTTAGTCCTTATAGTCTTAGGTTCTCTTCCATCTTTCCTTTAACTATAATATCAAAGAAATATCATCAAAAACAATGATAGTTACTTAAGAACTTATAATTATTCCGAGTTAAAAGTCTTAAATATGCTAACAAAATGCTAGTACATTAAGGCTATGAGATGTTTTAGGAACAGTTTCCCTTTTTTTTGTATTCATGTCACGCCAGTGAGAATGAGCTCAAATTTAACTCTCAGTCTAATCCATTTTCCCTTTCATTCACAGAACATGCCTCCCAAAAAGACTAACTAATGGAGAAACATAAATCAATCAGCACCTCAGCCCATTTAGGCAGATCTCCTGGACAAACACGTCTCTCATGTAAAATCTAGAGATATATTCACTTCTCTTGCTAATTTAGTTGTTGCTCAGAATGAATGCCCAACTTCCATTCTGGCCAACCTAATGGCCAATTCTGCTACAGCCAGGATTCTGGACTTCACCCGAATAAGCCCTTCTTCTTTTACTGGGTCTACGACTGATGAGGATCTTTAGGAATTCCTTGATCAGGTGCAGATGGTTACAGATATTATAGGGGTAACTTCTAGTAAGAGTGCTGATCTAGCTGCATATCAGTTGAAGGATATGGCTCACACATGGTTCAAGCAGTGGAAAGCAAAGAGGGCAGCAGATGAAGGGACTGTTGAGTGGGAGAAAATTACCACTGCCTTCTTAGATAGATTCTTTCCCCTAGAGTTGAGAGAAGCTAAGGTGTTAGAGTTTATCAACCTCAGGTAAGGGAACATGACAGTGAAACATTATTCTCTTAAGTTTACTTAATTACCTATATACGCTCCTTATGTAGTGGAAGATAGCAGAGCTAAGATGAGTAAGTTTGTTTCTGGATTGAATGATAGTGTGGTCAAGCAGAGTAGGACCGCGATGCTGATTAGTAAGATGGACATAGAAAGGATTATGGTCCATTCTCAATAGATTGAGGAGAAAAAGATTAAGGAGAGGGAAAAGCAGAATAATAGAGCTAGGACAAATAGTTTCAACTTTGCTCAACCTAAGTCAGAGAGTGGAAAGCATTCTCAGTTCTGCCCAAAGTATTCAGTTTCATCTCCTTTCTCATCCAGAGCTCTAGTTACTATGTTAAGGAATGGTGACAATGATAGGGTGCAAGGCTCTATGTCTCAAGGTAGTGTCAGCAGTGCCCAAACCCATCCTCTTTGTCAGACTTATGGTAAGCACCATCAGGGTATTTGCAGAGCTGGTAGTGATGTTTATTTTAGACGTGGCAAAACAGGCCACAGACTCAGAGATAGTCCTCAGTCAGGTTTTCAGGATTAACATAACCGCTCCTCTGCTCAGTACAGTTGCTCGAATAAATAGGGTGCCACCTCCAATGCTGCCAGTGGACAATGCCCAAATAGAATCTATGCTCTTTAGTCCCGAAAGGATCAGGAAAATTCTCCTGATGTGGTCACTGGTATATTACAGATATTTCATTTGCATGTTTACAATTTGCTAGATCCTGGAGCTTCCTTGTTTTTCGTTACTCCTTTTATAGTAGTTGATTTCGGAGTCAGTCCCAACATTTTAGTAGATCCCTTCTCAGTATCTACCCCAATAGGTAAATTTATCATAGCTCGACGGGTATACAAGAACTGTTCGGTTATGGTATCTCAGAAAGTCACTTCTGCATACTTAGTAGAATTAGAGATGACTGATTTTGATGTTATTCTCGGCATGGATTAGCTTCATTCCTGTTATGCCACAGTCGACTATAGAAATAGAATTTTCCAGTTTTAGTTTTTGAATGAACCTATCCTAGAGTGGAAGGGTAGTACTTCAGCATTCAAGGGTCAGCTTGTTTCCTACCTAAGGGCAAGAAAAATGATATCTGAGGGATATATCTATCATTATGTTTGAGTTAAGGACTATAGTTCTAAAAATACCTTTTTGACTCAGTTCCAGTATTGAATGAATACTCAGATGTCTTTCTTAAAGATCTTCCAAGAATTTTTCCTGAAAGGGAAATAGACTTTGGCATTGACCTTCTTCCAGATACTCAACCCATATCTATTCCTCCATACAGAATGGCGCTAGCAGAACTCAAGGAGAAAAAATGATTGTTGAAGGAACTCCTAGATAAGGGATTCATCAGACCCAGTGTGTCCCCGTAGGGTGCACCAATTCTATTCGTGCATACGAAAAATGGTTCTCTCAGAATATGCAAAGACTATCATCATCTTAATAAAGTCATGGTTAAAAAAATAGGTATCCACTTCCCAGAATCAATGGCCTATTTGACCAGCTTCAGGGTGCCAGTTACTTCTCTAAGATAGACCTCAGATCAGGCTGTCATTAGCTGAGGGTTAGAGAATGTGACATCCTAAAGGCAACTTTCAGAACTCGATATGGTCATTTTGAATTCTTAGTGATGTCCTTTTATCTTACCAATGCCTTGTAGACTTCATAGATTTGATGACCCGTGTGTTCAAGAAGAATATGGACATGATCGTCATAGTCTTCATAGATGACATCCTTGTCTATTCCAGCATAGAGCATGATCATACAGACCATCTTAGAATAGTCATTCGCCAAATTCAGTAAGTTTGAATTTTGGCTAAGGTCAGTAGCATTCCTTGGTCATATAATTTCCGGCAATGGAATTAGAGTTGATCCTCAAAAGACCAAAGTAGTGAGAAACTGGCCAAGACCTATTTCTCTGACTGATATTAGGAGTTTCTTAGGTTTGACTGGCTATTACAAATGGTTTTTTAAGGGGTTTTCTTCTATTGCATCCCCTATGTCCATATTGACTCAGAAGAAAGTCAAGTTTCAGTGGTCAGATTTATGCGAGAAGAGCTTTTAGGAGATGAAGACTCGACTCATCTCAGCCCTAGTTTTGACTTTTCCAAATGGTTCAGATGGGTTTGTCATGTACTGTGATGCATCCAGAGTAGGTTTGGGTTGTGTCCTCATGTATCATGGTAAGTTCATGGCCTACGTCTCCAGACAACTTAAGCCCTATTAGAAGAACTATCTGACTCATGATCTGGAGTTAGCAGCTGTAGTTGTTTCCTTGAAGAATTTGAGGCATTACTTGTATGGGTGAATGTGGATATGTTCAAAGATCACAAAATCCTTCAGTACGTATTCTCCTAGAAAGACTTAAACCTCCGTAATAGAAGGTGGTTAGAGCTCTTAAAAGATTATGACATCAATGTCCTCTACATCCGGGCAAGGCCAACGTAGTGGTTGTCCCTCTCAATAGACTGTCTGTGGGTAGTGTTGTCCATGTTAAGGATAGTATGAAGAAGTTAGCTCAGGAAGTTCATCAGCTTGCCCGAATAGGTGTCCTCTTAGTTGATTTAATAGAAGGCAGTGTGTGGGCTCAGAATTGTTTTGAATCATCTCTAGTTTCTGAGGTGAAGGAAAGTCAGGATAGAGATCCCAGTATAGTTAAGCTGAAAGAATCAGTCAAGGATCAGAAAATAGAGATTTTCTCCCAAGAGAGAGATGGTGTATTGCATTATCAGGGTCATTAGTGTGTTCCAGGTGTAGACGACTTGAGGAAATAAATTCTTGTAGAAGCGTATGGTGCGCATTACTCTATTCATCCAGGGGACACTAAGATGTACCGTGACTTGCGGGAGATCTATTAGTGGAGTGGGATAAAGAGAGACATTACCAAGTTTGTGGCTAAGTGATCAACATGTCAGCAGGTTAAGATCGAGCATCACAACATAGTGGGTCCATGCAGGATTTAAGTATTCCTACTTGGAATTCGGAAGAAGTGAACATGGAATTCATGACGGGTTTTTCTCATACTCATCATCAGCATGATTTAGTTTGGTTCGTTGTAGACATAATGACCAAATCAGCTCATTTTCTTCGTCCATACCTCTAATTAAGCCGGGGATTATGCCAAACTCTATATCAGGTAGTTGGGAAGATTGCACGGTGTTCCATTGTCCATTATTTCAGATAGAGGTACCTAGTTCACCTTCTATTTTTGGAAAGCATTCCAAAAGGGTCTTGGTTCCTGAGTTTATCTTAGTACAGCCTTTCATCCTCAGACATATGGTCAAGAAGAAAGGACCATTCAGACCCTAGAAGATATGCTAAGGGCATGTACAATTGATTTAAAGGGTAGTTGGGATGACCACTTGCCTTTGATTTAGTTTGTATACAACAACACCTATAATTCCAGTATTCAGATGGCTCCATTCAAAGCCCTCTATGGTAGGAGATGCAGATCTCCAATAGGGTTGTTCGAAGTCAGTGAGACCGTAGTAGTAGGGTCGGACTTGTTTTTTGATACCTTAGAGAAAGTTCAGTTGATCAGATAAAGGTTCAAAATAGCTCAGAGCCGATAGAAATGATACACAGATATGTGTAGAAAAGATCTCGAATTTGAGATTGGAGACAATGTGTGCTTGAAAATCTCTCCCATGAAGGTAGTGAAGAGGTTCAGCAAGAAGGGAAAGATCAGTCCCCGTTATTTCATTCCCTTCAAATTTCTCAATCGTTTTGGCAGGGTAGATTATGAGCTCGAATTGCCTTCAGATCTAGCCTCAGTGCATCCAGTATTCCATGTCTCCTGGCTTAAGAAGTACATAGGTGAACCAGTAGTTGTAACCCCTATAGAGGGCCTGGATATTCAGAACATCCTCTCTTATGAAGAGATTCCAGTAGAAATCCTTGACTATCAAACTCGCATATTGAGGAACAAAGAAGTCCCTCTAGTCAATGTTCTTTGGTGGAATTAGTCTTTTGAGGGGGCTACTTGGAAAGTAGAAGAATACATGCGAACCAAGTATCCTTACCTCTTCTCCACAACCTTAGGCTCAGCCTAAGGTAATAGCTTTCCTTAAGCTTATTAATTTTCATGTTCAGATTTTAGTTACAAACTTGGTATCAGATACCATTGCATGTCCAGTCATATATTCATGAGTTAGTTCAGTCATATATCAGATATGCATGATAAGGATATTAGTACCCCCATTCATGCATTCATGTATCATCTCAGTCATGTATTCATGTATCATCTCAGTCATGTATTCATGCATCAGATATGTATGTTCAGTATAAAATTCAACATATCAGTAATATCAATCCTATAGTTATGTCCTAATGTTCATGATTCAGTAAGTGGATTCAGTCTACTAGTACTCTCAGTTCAGTCAGTCTCATTTGAGGACGAATGTTCCCAGGGGGGAAATATTGTAAGACCCTAAAAAAATTTCTAGCTTAATTCAGTCCTTTAGGCTTGTTAAGGGGTCTCAGACTTAGAAAATTCTAGCTGAGTTTCCAAACTTAGTTCATTTTAGCCTTCAAAAATTGGCGATCTTATTTTGCGACCTTAAAGTCCTTTAAAGGCCTATATTTTTTTTAATTTATGATCAAGCAGGTCAATAGGTGTCCCCTGACAAGTTTTTGATTTTTTGGACCTCATTTAGACCTTTTTTGGAATCCCAAAATAGTGAGTCAATGCGATGTTGGCACATCGTGTTTCCAATTATGATGATAGATAAAATTATCCCCATCTCAAGCAAAATTCCTGTGAACCAATGCAATGTCAGCGCGTCTCGTCATTTATCGCGTTGGTACTTTCGACACGCCGCATCGGTTGTGGCATCGTTGGGCATATTTTTTTGTCTTTTAAACCTACATCCTTAAGGGTAATTATGTTTTTTTCCCCGACCTTCATCCCTTATAACATGAAATTTATCCCTCTTTTGGCTAATGATAGTCATTCTTTCACAATTGCTCAAGAACAAGAAAATCCTAGGTGATTAATTTCAAATCAAGAACTCAATATCTCTCGATTTACTCTCAAGAAATTTCCATCCAAGGTATGTAAAGTGTTCATCCAAGGATCCCTTTCATCCTTGTGGTTTAAGAAACATATTTTTAAATCATTAATTGTGATTTCCATGTTGTGGATTGTATTCCATCCATGTTAATGTTAATGTATGGTTTCCAAGTTGAAAACTTTATTATATCCCGTGATATTATGATAGCATGTATGTTGGAATTGAATTCTCTTTGGTTGATTGCTTGAATTATGAACGAAATATGTTAGTTACGATGCTATACCATGTTTCCAATGCTTTTGTACAAAATTTTTCCCTCTAGGTGTTTGACAAAATGCTTAAATGAATGAGTTGTGCAATTGTGACTCAATTGTGATCCAAATTGTGATCCCATGCTATATTCATGTGTTTAGGATGATTCCCATACTAAGGCTATTCCTTGTAATTGATTGATGGAATGCTCATGAGATTTTATTTGTGAACTTATTATATGTTAGAATGCATTCCTACTCATTTACAAGATTATGATTATCAAATACCTCGTGAAATCCCTCAATAATCGTATTATTAATTGTTGATTATGGTCGTGTGTTCAAAAAGTTTCATGTCCTATTTATGTTCATGCTATCGAGTCCTGAGGGTATTTCATACTCGACAATTTAGTTGTGTGCCTAGAGCCAGTGTGAGTTTTCAAGATACTTTTAGTCAAGCATGATTAGTAGAATTCAGTCAGTCACATGACTCAAGAAAAATCAGTAAATTCATTATCAGTCTAGTCCCACTCAGTACTCAGAAATCACAGTAAACTCAGTTAGTTAATACAATTCAATAGTATTCCATCAGTCAACAGAAATTTAGTGAACTCAGTCCAGTATACTTAGTTCAGTGTCTATTTAGTTGGGAGTAGTATTTAGCACCGAGTGCACCCAAGGATGGGGACTCACCTGCTAGCAGAGGCTGTGATTCTTACAAGCAATCCTTGTGTTCCTGAACTACATAGCCAACGTAGATTGAGATATCAAACCTGCTAGATGAGGGTTGATGAGGTGGCTTAACCTGTCAGATGTGGGTCCTACCGCTCTTTTTAAAGTACCTGATAGATGAGGGTCACTCACAATTTGTCCTTACCAGTAGCGCGGTATTGACACCCTTCCAATTGGGGATACAAATTGGACCCCAACTCAACTACCTTATTCTATTTGGGGCATGTCAGTTAGATGACTACCTCCCATAGCCTCAGTCTTAGTCTTCAATAAAGAACTCATCTAGTTCTATAGATTTTCAGAATGTCAGATACAGTCACTCAGCTCATTACAGAACTGAGCTAGTTCTATCAGAATCAGGACTGTCAGACACAGTCACTCAGTAATTAGTATATCAGTTAACAGTATATCAGTTAACAATATATTAGTTACCAGTAATTTATGTTGTCAGTAATCCATGTTATCAGTAACTCAGAATCCATAATCCATATTAGTTCAGTTATAGTTATGTATTCATACATGTATCCTCACGTAATCATGTTTATGTTATTCAGTCAGTTATAGTTCATGCATATGAACCCTTTCATTCAGCCTTACCTCACTTTGCATACCAGTACATTTGCACGTACTGACGCATACTTTTCTTTTACACTATGGTATTTTATACTATTGGTTTGGACGCTCATATTCTCGACCGTGCATAGACAGCTTCTGGTTCAGTCAGAAGTAGTACACTATACGTGAGTCCTCATTATTCGAGGATGTTCTATTATTTTAATATTTTAGTACTCAAACATTTTAGTAGTTGGAGTTAGTTGGGGATATGTCCCATCAACTCCTTATTCAGATAGTTTAGAGGCTTTCAGTCTAAACATTCAGACTAGATATTCAGACTTTAGAATTTATGTTCAGTTTTGGTATTCTTATACCTTGTTCAGACATTATTTAGTTTTGAACCTTATGGCTGATTTCAGCCAAATTTCCACATTTATCTCCATTTATTGTTATTACAGTATTACAATATGCAGCGCTCACAACAGGTACCAGTCATGGGTTAGATAATGGTCCTTTGGGATCATTAGCACCGTGTAGCGTCCGGGGTACCAGACTCATGGTATTATAATAGAACACGTACCTATCATACCAGACTCTCATAGTCATGGTGGAGATTAGTATCATACACATCAATGATAGTATCCTTAAGCCAAATTACTCGGTCTTTTGCCTCATTCATATTTTTGTGGCAATTCTGCAACCATTCTTATAAAGTACAAATTGTATCCCTCAAATTACAATCTAATTCCTAAAGCTCCTGAACTTGGTGGTGAAGCACACCAAGATCAAACACCTACTGGTTTTTTTAACATTTAAACTTAACTTAATGAGTTGTGAAGCACCAAGCTATTTCCCTCTCCCTATCCATAGTGACTTCTACTTGAGCTTGAAACTTGACCTGGGTGTGTATCTTCTAGGC
This sequence comes from Capsicum pubescens, assembly GCA_030864215.1. Taxonomy (NCBI): domain Eukaryota; kingdom Viridiplantae; phylum Streptophyta; class Magnoliopsida; order Solanales; family Solanaceae; genus Capsicum; species Capsicum pubescens. Next base: position 189,765,054 of record CM061546.1, read on the forward strand.
CTTTTGATTTTTGAACTCATCCTGTTGTTTCCTCTTTACCACTTAAATGATAACCTAATTTTATTGTAATACTTGGATCAAGTATTTGTATACTTTATCCTTAGTTTGTGCCGACTCTACTTTGCCTCCTAACACTTTCTCTATTTGGTTGTATTTTCATTTGTTACACCTTAAATTGTCCTTCACAACTTTTAGAGCTCACTGATGATCCCTTTCCACCTCCTCCCGTGTCTATCCGGTTATTTCTTTATATTTAACTTGCTTCTAGTTCAACCTTTTCTTAAAATCATGTTTCACCTCAAGATGGGCTTGTATGACTCTTGCTCGAACCTCTGATTCTCTATCACATTTTATTTTTCCTGAATCTTCAGGTCTTTCTTCAAATGCAGAAGGATTATGCAAACATAAAATATATCCAGGAACCACTTTTCCCTTATCATGATCCATTACCATTTAACTTTACTCAGATATTATACTCTCATACCAGAATTTCAATATCTCATCATTATCATAGAAAAAACCTTGAGAAGTATCATATATGAATACACTCATGTTCCTTCTTCAAGGATTCTATCGATGTCGACCCAATTGGTGCATTACTCAAAATGGCACATAAGGTTGACCCCTTAAAATCCAATCAATACCAAATAAGGATGGTACGTGTCAACTTAGAGAGTTGTTTTGGAAACCAATAGTAGTTACAGATAATTTAATCGACAGTTAGCTTAGATACCTTTTCCTTCAACACCTTGATCTAAATTGTAAGTTTACTTTTAATTACCCTTTCCTCATGAGTATTAACATTTTATAACCAACCGCTATCTCCCATTGCATAAGGGTGATATAAAAATGTTCCAAGAACCATATTTGCAGAAAATATTGCAACTTTCAAAGTATGAGGCACCCCTTTTGCACTTGGTTAGTTCACGGAAGATATCTCCAAGAATAATAGGTGTAAGAGTAGGGTTATCCATCTTGGTTAAATATGCAATACTCCTGCCAGACAGATATCAATATGGCCATCACACTTAGGAAAAACTAACCACCACAAGATTCAACCAGTTAAGCAAAGTGATTGTGTTTCTTTCATTCTTATAGGTAATATTTTTGGTACAATTTACCTTGATACTCCCCAAATTCTTAATTTTAGCCAAACCTACAAAGTAAAAATTCCCAAAAAATCCAATATTCCTCAAAACATTCAACATTAATCTGACTTACATTCAATAAGTTTCAAAATCATAATCCCATCCATATTCTTAAGAACTTTGGATCTCTTTTTTCAAAGATCAGAACCTCAAAAAATGGATCAGACCCCTATGATGGTTGCTAATTCCTCCAGAAATGGAGTCATCTCGAAGTCTGAAAAACAAACACATTGTTATTGAGATTCCAAGCCTCGGTCAATGCTTCAAACACATCTCTTTGGGGATTGATTTCCATCATATAAAAAATATATCCCAAATAGTCTTATAGTATCCTTCGGTCTTGACCCTCATTTACATTCCACCATTGTCACAAAAGTAGAGTGTCTAATAAAAAATAATGAATTTTTGTATTCTTTCAACCCTAGAGCTTTTCTCATAGTTTTTTATTGTTGGTAGATTCATATTATAGCTTTTGAGAAGAAGAAAAAAATGTTAACAACTTTCTGGACACAAATTTGTTTAAAGTAAGAAAAGTGCATAAAAACAGGGGGTTTTAAAGGAAAAAACTATTTGGTCAAGACTAAATCTTAAATGGCTATTTTTAGTATAAAACATCTATACATATATAAATATACAGAAAAGTAGAGCTCAACCTAAGAAGGGTTGCCTGTGTATCAGGCCAAATGCTCAAAAAGTATAGTTAAACCTTAGAAGGGTTGCCTAGGTATCACATCAAATGGTGAGCATCAAGTCTATGTCGCTCATAAAGTTAAAAGATATGATTTGACTTTTTTATGAAGTTCAAAGAAACGAGTTGACTTTTCATTCTAAAAAACAAAAAAGAAAAAAAATAAAGAATTTTTGAGATTTTACTTTAAGGGGATTCTTTTATTTTATTTTATTTTTTTAAAAAATAAAAGATAAAATTGTTTCTCTTTTTCTTAACCTGTTGATCAGCTTAAAGCAGGTCAACATGCAAATGCCTTTCAAATAAATTCATTGCTGATAGCACACAAAAATGAACTAGTGACCTTTATAATAGTTATTTGTCTTAGATATACCCATCCCTTGGGTCGAGTCTTGCTAGGTCAAATGCACATGAAGCAAATACAATATAGCCTATAAGGGATATTCTTTGTTTATATTTTTTTTGCTAGGTTTAACATCTTAACAGGAAAGGTGTGTAGACTAGTTAATCCAAGTAGACAACTCACACTAGAGAGGGCCAACTTATCAGTAGCAGATCTATTTCTATTCTATTGGTAATCCAACTCCCTCACCCAATATGCATGGCTAATATTCCTTAAATCAATAGAATAACATAACATTAGTTCATCTTAGATAGAAAGTTTTGTAAATCATAGCCACACAGAGTAAATAGAGGTGGGTATATATAGAGACTTAGAGTGGTTTACGAGATAAGACAATTTATAAATACAGTCAATGAATTTTAAAGCATTAAATAAGTAAAAACAGAGCACACTAGGCTAACAATCACAATATTTATCAAGAATTAAAGAAAGTAAAAAATAAGTCAATATACAAAGCTCAAATTCTAGTTAGTCTCCAGTGGAGTCGTCAAAGATGTCACATCCCCTTTTTAGTACCCACCCTGCAAAAATATCATTTTAAAAAGATAGGGGTTTCTTCAATCAAAGTGACTATTTCGAAAAGGAATTATTCAGTTATTCAGAGTCGCCACTTTGAATTAAATTTTGGTGTCCCAAGTTGTCACGACCCAAAAATGAGGGTCATGATGGCACTTATCACAACCACCTCTTGACAAGTAAGACAATCATCCAAACTGATACGAATGAGAAAAGAAAACCAAAATCCCAAGGCAGACTTCTAAAATAAAGTCAAACCATACGTACATAAAGATAGTAGAAATTAGAATATCAAACAATACATAAACCATCCTAAAACCTGGTGTCACGGTGTAAGAAAAATGTACCAAAAACTCAAAGTTTAAAAATAAAACCAAAGATCCAAAAAAAAAACACATTTATCTTTAAATATAAAACAACACATAAACTAGATTATATGGGGTAAAAGGTCGACTCTGGAAGCACAAAACGGCCACTATCTAAAAAGTATCCAATATTTAGCTGAAATTAACTGTGGTACTATACATTCATACCTACATCTGCACAAAAAATGAACAGAAAGAATAAGTTTAGTCTACTCATATTTCATTGGTATCAAAGGCGGGCTGAGCAATGTAGAAAATAAGGTACATAAAATACACATTATGGTACATCACCTACAATAAAAAAATATCCCAAATGAAAGCCCTTACTATCTTCACTAACAGTTCAAATATACAATACATATACCAAATACAAGTATGTAAAGAAGCAGCAAAGAAATTGACATCAAATCAAATATGAAAGTACAACACAAAAGGTGCATAATGTATGAAATGTAATGAGAATGATAATGCTAATGATTATGATAATGGTGTGATATGTCTGCGGTTGTCGCACAACCTCCTTATACACCTATCGAGCACTACTTCTGAGGTAGGACCTATGAGGGGTTCACGACCATATACAATTCAATAACCAATACCATTACAATTACTAATCCAATAGCTATAACTCCTCCTCTCCGGCACGTAATCTTCAGTAGAAGGTTTTTAAAGATGTCATATTTCTATCAGAAAAACCAGAATTTCAATAGTTGTACCACTACCTTCTGAATGTATAAAAGTATCAATACCTAATTTCTTGGATAATAATGGCACCTACTATGACCAAAAAGTAGGCAAGCCAAACTCGTAATCTGAAATGGCTAGTAACGAACTACCTAAATAGATAAAGGATAGAATGCAAAAAAGATATAATAAGAGATCTGATATATAATATAGTCCCAAAACCTGGTGATATCAGTACAAGAGATTCTACGTAAGAAGATTTCAAAGTGGCATATAAATCAATACACTGACATAACTTATCTCTAAAAAAAATATAGAGACTAGTCTAATACATAAGAGAGAGATAAGTAACAATCCAAACGTCAAGAACTTACTCTAAGTCTCCAAAGCATGGCTACTTTGCATGATGCGTACATCAACATCGATGACCCGTACTATGACCTGAAGGATGTAGAAGTGAAGTATGAGTACCAAAAACGTGGTACTCAGTAGGAAACTACCGATTGAGCTCCAATGATAATTTAGATATCTATAACATATAAACAAAATAGAAAACTAAACCCAAATATCCAACAAGCATATAAGACAACCATTAAGATAATAAGCATAAATTATCATGTCCAAGAGATTAACATATTAAGACTAAGGAAGTAGTAACAATGCACTATCCTATTTCTTCCATACTTAGGAATCTCAACACGATACTGTATCACTGGGTAATATTCAATTAAGAGGGGAAACAAGATACAAATAATTATACAAGGCTAAGGAATAAGTATATAATTCATCTAAATGAAGGAAAGGAGGGATACATGGTAATACCATAGTTACATATAGCTAAGTACATATATATATATATAGTACATAACCAAGTTCTATTCAAAGTACAACCTAAGTCATTAGACTAGCTAGTTAAGACCTCATAATCTTAATAGGAGCTAGTGCCAGAATACTGAAGGTTCTAATCTATATATCATACCATCAGACGGTCATGCATAAAATTGTAATCGTAAGATAAAAGAGGTTGTAATAAAACCTCAAGTCTCGATATTGAATCAATGCCCAATTTTTCATAAACTATCCATAACATTGATCATAAAAATGATAATAACAATGTCAATAACAACATGAGTAACCGACTAGTTTGGACTACCAAATACCTAATCAAGCCTATCACAAGCTGACACTGCCCCAGGATCAGAAGTTTAAATCAACATAAAGCCCACCACAAGGTTTAGTCATCACCTATACCTATACAACAACCCTCGCCCCCTTCACTCCACCCATATGTGCTGATAGATATAGGCCCATACTTGTGATAGGCAATGCACATACAAGGATGAATGCAACCAAATCTATAATACCATAATCGATAAATATAATCAACATCTTGATATCATCATCGTAACCATCATCAAATATCATCGTAGTCATCCTTCGACCTTGTCTGGTATATATATATAATTTACATTCATAGGGTTAGCTGGACTCGAACTGGTAGCTGTACACATAGGCACATCAATATAATCATCCTCCGGCCTTGCCGGGTATCCATGCATCATCATAACCATCCTCCAATCTTGCATGGTATCATCACATCGTCATAATATCCTCCAACCTTGTCAGGTATCATCATATCATCATAATATCCAAATCAATGTCATTAATAGAGAACAATCCCCACGAGGGATAAAGTAAGAAAAAATCCCCACGAGAGCTAAAGTAAATAATCTGTAAAGTGAAACAAGGTAGAGTATATTTCCATAACTCATTGTTCATCATCAATGTCACATTATCAATAAGCATATATATAAATATACATAACATGAATATTATAACAATAATCGGGTTTGATCGAAATTTATATCATCAATACAAATTCTTTCTCTGTTCCACACTGGAGAGATGTGTATATAGATATATTGTAGGTGCACAGGCTAAATCTGTGGCTAAAAGGGTGTAAATTATTAAGTTTGTTTCCCAGAGTGAACTTTGAGACGAAATCATTATAAAAGTATAGAAAAGGTTAGAATCACTCACGACTGAAGTAATTAGTAGTATCAACTCATAAACCAGAATCTATCTCGGTCAAGTCTTTAAATCGTCATTATTAATCTTTTTTTCATATAAGTTATTCATTAGAATAGGCATTGTTATTATGAAGAAATCGATTTTAAGGTAGAAAGTGGGGTTCAACTCTTAGTGAAAACAGTAATATGATTATAATCTAATTGGAATCATATCATTTATTGATGCAACAATCATAAATGTAATGAATCTATGCATGCCATCACAAGTAATTATACAATTGAACCATAAGCATTAGCATATCAATAAACTACTATCATATCCTTTACATGGATAAACACTTTCTGAATGGTCAACTTATATCATATCACGGTCCTGGGCCAAATAATATGTCCAGAATAATTACAACATCATAATCGCGGCCTTCGACCCATATATATGTCCAAAACCCATATCGATTATCATGTTTATAATTCATATTATATTTATAAGTCATAGCATATTCACGAGGAATAACACCTCTATAAGCCATAAAGCGTAACTATACTCATCTCACATATAGGAGGCATCTCATACCTAGGAGGCATAATATCAATACACGTTTCACTTCTAGAAGACATCTCAATTATATAAGGTATAACTCATAACTATGAGGCATATCACATCTATAAGACATCTCATATCTATAGCTCATATATCATGACTATGAGAAATATCATCTCAATAGGCCAATTATCACATCTAAAAGGAATAACATCTCTAAAGGACCAATAACATGTCTATGAGAAAATAAAATCTATAATGTCCCAATATCACTTCTATAAGGAAATAACATTACTAAAGGTCCAATATCATGGCCATAAGACATTTATCATAATCCTGGGAAAGTCATCACAATTTACCAAGCCACAAAGTAAACTTATTCTAAAGGCTCAATAGTCTTAACTATGCCTAACATCTGCAACCAAGTCCACAAGCACTAAAAGAAGTCTTAAACTAAGGTGGGCCAGAAAAATCCACGTCTAATCCTCAATGTCTATCTTTAGGCAATCTATACCCCAAGCTATACTAAGGTATATAGTTCAACTTCTAGATGTCAAGTAAGCCATAACAAAACCTAAGATAGGAACTTCATCATGAAACATGGGTTTTTAAGCCAACTCCTCCCAAATTATAGTTTTAAGATCACAACAATATCCCAAATAAGGTTAAATATACTAACCACACTTCTAATGCTAAAACCACATCCCAAACCTAGCATTATATCAAATCCATACTACGAATTTGTTCAAACTAGGGAGAAGGCAATATGATTAAAAAGAGGTATTAAGCATTTCAACCTACGGGTCAAAACCCTCATCTAATCCCTGAACTTTAATATTCAATACTAAGTCATTCTACCCATAATCAAACATAACATTCACATTCACATGCACTATATAACACACATCATAGAGTAGACTGAAGTCTACCTCAAAGCCGAACCATAAATCTCTACATCATTCACCAAATGTCCATCCTCACTTTACAATCCCAAAGTTCCATCACACTATCAAAATCATAATCTACTCAGCAATATGAGAAAAATGATACCCGTATTGTACCATTGTGCTTCGAGTCTAAAAATGACACCAAAAACCCTAATTAGGTTCCACTTACGAAAATAACATTTCTAAGGGAAACCCAATGCTCATACATGATCAAGGAATTATAACCCTCAATAAATGGGTGAAAACCAAGCTAATTTGGGGCTAAAATTAAGACGTCAAGCTATTTGGGGTTTTGGGTCAAGAACCAAGAAATTCATCAAGAAAGTGATGAAATCTAACCTTAAATTTGAAGATATTCATGATAATAGATGGTAATCAAGCTCCCAAGTCACCCACAAGGCTCACTTTTGAGTAAACCCACTCGTTTTAAGGTTCTTAGGTCTCAAGAGTAAGTGGAAATGAGCCAAAATGCAGCTTAAAGGGTCTTTTTATAGTCCCATTAGGTACCTAGGTGTTTCTATCGCACACTTATGGGTTGCAATCGCACATAGGATGCAGGAGAAGTTATTACGAGCATAATACCTCTTTGTGCGATCAGCTAAAACTTGGACAAATCCGTTATTGCCTCAGGATTCATTTCGAATCTGATTTAACCAAATGATCTATGTAACCACACTAAATTTGATGTTTCGGATGCAATGTCGAAGTCAGATTTTCCATCAAAGGCTATTTTGACAAAATGTGGGGACCACACCAAAATTTCCAATTTTTTAACTTGTCAACCAATAGGTCAAAATGAGCTTGGGTGCATTGGGATACAAACCAAAGATTTACTTAGCCTAAAATAAATAGTATAGAGTTGCTGGCATAGTCGAAATTTGCATTCGAGATCATTTTTCTAAAGTTTTCGCCCGGTGGCTATTGGAACCACAAAAAGACTTCTAAACAGGGAATTTACTATAAAAATCAAACGAACTGCCCGGTAACCAAACTATTGAGTCATACCACAGACTTCAAATTTAAATATAACCTTCCTTTACTATCTATACGTTTTATCTACTCCAAACAAGGAGGAAAATTAATGAAGTCTTATCCACGCAATCTCATTATTGGGAACTTAAAAAATTGAAGCTAATCCACTGAAAGTCTATACAACAACCATAGGAATAAGCTCATAAGGCACTAATTGGGCACACATATGGAGATAATCAAGGAATTCAATCTATGCAAATGCTACTAGTCCAGATAGCACCCAATACTAAAATCCAGAAGGTTAAGTCATAACTAGTCATCACCGAATGATCTGCTCAAGGATGTCCATTCAACCAAGAATGAAACCATATTAAATCCAACTTATGAATACTACTCCCACTGAGTATATCATTAAAAATTCACAATGTATACTAAAGACTCGCGGTCAAAGATGAAATAACCAATATGGGTTCATGGGCTTTCATTTGAGAACTTATCAATAATAATCCGACCAAAGTCAATAGTAGAGAATAGGTAACCACGAGTAGGCTTATCCAGCCAATACATGAAATACAAACTGATACATGTCTAAAATAAAGGTTTCATTTAAGCTCTACAACTCCAAGATGAAATCTCAACATCAAGGCTGAACTTCTCGGTCTCAACTACCCAAACTAAACCTGAAAACTAGTAGGCATTAATACTCCAAATGTATTTAACTTCCATCCCATGACGTCAAATTTGAATTTGAGCCAACAAATCCAAACCAAGGTCAAATACTCACATCGACGAAACTAGCTAAAATATACATATCTATACCATATCATGCGAGTCAAAATTTAAACACAAGTGAAGAACATAATACAATAGAGGAATAGTCACTGGCTGAAAACTCAGGAGGGTCACTCCATATCCATTGGAGGGCGTGAACCATTAAAGCATACTAAAAAACTCGTAAAGTCCAAAAACCATACTAGCAATGGCAAAAACTCTAACATCTCAATAAAATGCAACTCAAGCAAAAAAATGATCCAACACTCTATCTCATCAAAGAATAGCTATATGCATATATCATCAAGGAAAAATACTCCAGCAAGCCTCATTAGGCTGAACAAACTCTAAAATGGGGATTTCCTGAGTCCACCCATGTAGAACAATTATCACTAGATCCATCCATGCATCATATCATCGAAGAAGAAAATAAAAATTTCAAAACCTAAGTCAAAGTCAAGACTACCACCAGAAAAATCAACAACTCAAGATAAAGAATTTTTAGATTACCAACTTAAGAAGTGATCACAAGATAGGCCACTTGCCTCTATCTCCCTAAATCCATGGATGATAAGAATCACATTATGGCAAGAACGGAGCATCAAATATCTATAGAAATAACACAAGCAAACCATCATAAGAAGATGAATCTAACAAATCTAAGAGATAAACTCAGGACATCACCATGTTAAAATCATACCCACTATCAGGCAATGAAATAACCACAAGCAAAAAAGGGACCCAAAACTAATTAAGCTCAAAGTCAAGCTATATAGAAAGGGATGGCAAAACTGAAAACCTTCTTACATAAGAGGCAAGTCTAAGAGTCTCAAACTCGAGAATGAGAAATATAGATAAATAGCCAACTTTAGAACCAAATAGGACCATAAAAGGTCAACGTACCTTTGATATCACAATACATTCCCGAATCTATATAACACAGCTAACCAAGAGGGAAAACAATTAGCCTCGCCTAGCTATGGGAAAGAAGTTATAAAATTTGGCTACATCAACTCAAGCAACCAAATAAGAATTGAAAGGAAATGAAATTCTCACTAGATAACACTAGTCTATAAATTTACCCAGCTAAGATCAATTACATCAAGTAAGAATATCAAATAATATCAATAACCTCAAGCACTGATAGCACTAGTAAGAGAAATATCAACATCAATATAATTAATAGGTGGTACCAAAAAGAACATTAATAACATATATCACTCAAGGACACAATAAGGACTTTGTGCCGTGATAAATGGGACTCGAATCCAAAAGCTACACCTTTAGAGAGCAAATATTAATACGGGTCTACTCCATCCACTACTAAACAAATAAGCCAGGGAGTAGTCATAAAATCATGAATTCAATAAAAAGGCACACTATAATCAATATGAACTCATCAAGGAATATAATCATTAATGGGTGCAAGACCTCAATTCAAACAATGAAAGAAGTAAATGCGGGAAAAAAGAACACCAATCATGGTGACATCCATAACCACATTCCTGACGGATCTACAGGAAAACAAATCTGAATAGGTCTAAACTTGGACTGACCAATTGGATCATTAACTGAGGTGCTAAGTGCACTTTATTTAAATGCAGGTTCCAGACTCATCGTAACACTAATCTAAGTAAGCTGAAAGACTAGAAACCCCATATCGAGGACACAATATAGGCTAATAGTTATTATCCCAATAGTCATAACAAACTCCTAAAGCACCAACATAAAGAGATCACAAACTGGGCCTAAATGACTGGCTACTAATGTTGAGAGAACTCTCTATTATCAATGATCATCCTTTCTATAGCCATAGCCTATCTCAGGAACTCTAGGCTAGCGTGGAATACATACTAGCTTTATCTGATTACTAACTTGCATCTGGGGCACTCTCTAGACCAATGTCTTATCTCAACACAACCAAAATAAGATTCTGGAATACTCCAAGATACTGCACCTCATAATCTAGAATGGTCACTATGGCATGAAGACCTATAAAAAAGTTTGCAAGATTCAACGATAACTCTGTCTACTATGATCATTATGACCAATTTGAGAACCACTTATAGTCTGAACTTCTACCTGCAAAGATAAACTATGTACTAGAACTATCAGTCCCAATAAGTCATAAATGACTTGGGGCAGCTATGGGAAAGCCTTAACGGTGAAAATTAGTGGGAAAATGAAAAATTACATAAAGGGTCATTATAATATCCACCACTAAAAGGACTTTTGTCCCTAAAAGTCAATGGGTAGAAAAACCTCAAAATCTCAAAAGGATGAGGTACTAGGCCTCCATGCTCAAAGCATGATTTTCCAAATAACCACAACTAAGAGAAAACACTTTTGAGGGATTTTGTCACAGGTATCCCTTTTTCAACCAGATCTCTCACTTAACTTCCAAAAACTCAAAGCTCAACTTCAATAACTAACTAGCCCCCAACTGAATTTAAAAAGGTTGATACATGCCAGGCTGAACCACAACACACTAATACTATCTTTATACCCACACAAATCAATAAAAACTCATCCAAGCCAAACTAATCGAAAACATGAGTCATACCACCGAGTCTAAATCCAAATTTAACCTTTCTTTACCATCCATACTTGCTATCAAATCCAAACCATGAGGAAAATTACTACAGTCTCGTCCACACAATCTTATCATAGGGAACTCGAAGAACATAAGCTAATCTATTAAAAGTCCATACGACAACCATGAGAATAAGCTCATTAGGTGTTATCTGCACATACATGGAGATAATCAAGAAATGCAATCTATGTTAATGCTACAACTAGTTCGAATGAAACCCAAGACTGAAATCCATAAGATCAAGGCATAACTACACATCACTGAACGATCCGCTCCAGGATGTCCCATCAATCGAGAATAAAACCATTATGAATCAAACTCAAGCATACTACTCCCATTGAGAATATCATGAAAAATTCAAAATAGACTGAAAACTCGAGGTCAAAGTTGAAAGAACCAATACTTGATTCATAGGTTATCCTTTGAGCACTTATCAATAATAATCCAATTGAAGTCGAGAAGACAGAATAGGTAAGCACGGAGTAGGATCATCCATCCTATAGATGAAATCGAAACTGAGATAAATCGAAAATAAAGGTTGCACTAAGATCTAGAACTTTAAGATGAAATCTCAATATCAAGGATGAACTGATCGGTCTCAACTACCCAAACCAAACCTAAAAATAGGTAGGCATTAACGCTTCAAATCTATTATAACTTCCAAACCACCATCCCAAGGTGTCAAACCTAAATTCGAGCAAACAAATCAAAACCAAGGTAAAATACTCACATCGACCATACTATCTGAATCAGGCATATCTGTTTTATATTATGCTGAGCCAAAATAAAAACATAGATGAAGAACAAAATCACAATAGAGGGTAAATCACTAGATGAAAACTTAGGTTATCAACTCCATATTCACTAGAGGGCATGAACAATCAAAATATATACAAGACCCCGTAAAGTCTACAAATCATACTAGCAATGAGAAAAACTCTTGCAACATAGAGAAATGCAACTCAAGCTGGAAAATTGATCTAATACTCCGTCTCTAAAAAGAATAGCCATAGACATATATGATTGAGTAGAAATACTCCAGCAAGCCTCATTAGGCGGAACAAACTATGAAATGGGTATTTCTTAAATTTGCCCATATAGGAGAGTTACTACTCGATCCATCCATGAATTATATCATTGAAGAAGAAAATTCCAATCTCGAAACAATGTTCTAAGTGAAAACCACCACCAAAAATTCAACAAATCCAGGTAAAGAATTTCCAAATTTCCAACTTAAAAATCGATGACAAAAAAGGTCATCTACCTCTATCTCCCTAACTCCATGAATGATAAAAATCATATCACGGTGAGAACAAAGCATCCAATCTTGATTCTAATAACAAGGGGAAATCATCATAAAGAGATGAATCCAACAAATCTAAGAGATGAACTCTGGACATCTCAATGTCAAAATCAAACCCACTATCGGGTAATGAAATAACCATAAGAAAATAAAGAACCCAAAGAAGGTCAATATCAAAGATGGGCTATATAGAATGTGATAGACAAAATAAAAACCTTCGCACACAAGAGGCAATTCTAAGAGTCTCAAACTCAACAATGGGCAATATGGCTAAGTTGCCAAATTTAGAACCATATAGAACCAAGGAAGGTCAACTTACCTTTGATATCACAATATATTCCTGAATCAATCTAACCCAGCTATCCAAGAGGGAAAATAATTGACCTCACCTTGCTATGGGAAAGAAATCATCCAATAGGGCAATATCTACTCAAGCCACCAAATAAGAATCGAAAGAATAAAATTCTGAATAGATAACACTAGACTATACAACCACCCAGTGAAGATCAATTACATCCCATAATAATATCAAATAATATCAATAACCTCAAGCACTAGTATAAATAGTAACAACAATATCAACATACATATAATTATTAGGTGGTACCAAAATGAACAACAATATCATGTATTACTCAACGCCAAGATAAGGCCAAATGCCAAGATAAATGGGACTCAAAACCTAAAGCTACACCTATAGGGAGAAATTATAAATACAGGTCTACTCCGTCCACTACTAAAAGAAATAAGCCATGAAGTAGTCATAAAATCAAGAATTCAATAACAAGGCAAACAATAAACAATATGAATTCATGAAGTATATAATCATCAATCGATACAAGACCCTAGTACACACAATAAAAGAAGTAAATATGAAAAATAAAAGCATACCAATCACGGTGACATTTTCAACCATATGCCTAATGAATCTAGAGTAGAATAAATCTAAATGGATCAAAACTCGGACTAACCGATTGATTAATTAATTGAGGGGTTAAGCACACTATATCTAACTGAAGGTGCCACACTCATCAAGAGGCTTATCTGAATTATCTAAAAGACTAGAAATCCTATATCGGGACACTCTCTTAACCAATAACTAATTTCTCTACAGTCGTAGAAAACTACTGAAGCACCAACATGGAAAGATTATAAACTGAGCCTAAATAACTTACCAACGGATGCTTAAATCACTCTTTATTATCAATGATCATCCTTTTTGCATTCATAGCCTGTCTAAGGATTTCTAGGCTGGTGGGGAATACATGTTAGCTTTGTCTAATAACTAACTCGCATCTGGGGCATTCTCTAAACAAATTTCCTCTCTCAACACAACCAAAACAAGTTTATTGAATACTCTGAGATACTGTCCCTTATCATCCAAAATGGCTAACATGGAATGAAGACCCATACCAAAAATCCGTAAGGTCCGATGAGAACTCTGCCCGTTATGATCATCATGACTAATTTAAGAACCACTCATAGTTAAAAATACTAACTATATATAGTTGATAGGCTACAAGTAAAGTTTACCTCCACCAGAAGGATCCTCACTCTCGGGTGAAATACCAACCACACAATAATAATGGCATGGTCTTTTGTCACCACCTCTATAAGTCTAAATACATAGTCCCTCTATGTCCCTTGCACAATTAATAATCTAATAAGATGAAGGCCTAAAATCTATCAGGTGCTCCAATACCCAATGGAGTGGCTATGTTAATCCACGAATAAATCCACACACCATGCACTGCTCAAAGGAATAAAAATAGGAAAATGCCTATCCCCATCAAGAAATCCAAACTCGTACTTAGAAACTGGTAAACAACCCTAATGAACACTAATAAAAACAAATTCTATCTAAGAACTACTCGATAAATCAAATGTCATACATGGCTAAGAGGGATCTGCAACATACTCAGGACCCCCAATGCTAAAGCTCAAAGAGATGAAGTAGTCACGAGATTTACTAGAGTGTACGATAGCCTCAAATCCTTTGGCTGATGCTGGCAATCTTTGATATCCATCTTTGACTCTCTGGTTTAAAACTATGTTAAATCTCAAAAACACACATGTCAAGTCTCATCCGCATTTATCGACCATCTTGTGCCACTCATTTGGGGATAGAATAGAGTCAAAAAATATATTTAAGGTTCATAAAAATACGGGCACATGACAAGGAGTCAAGAAATGAGTTTCCTAGAATGTCCATGTAGCCTTCCGATGATAGGTTATGGATGTCTTTGCATTGATCTGCAGGACTCTACTAACTCTTATCTCTTGTAATAATTCACTGGTGAAGCCTAGGCTCTGATAAGAATTTGTCATTACTTTATTTCTTAGATCATGACAACGCCTACTATGACCCACCTGAAGGCAAGCCAAACCCGTAACGTGGAAAACTAGTAATGAACTACCCAAAGAGATAAATAAAAGAATATGGAAAAGATATAATAAGAGATCAAATACATAAGTTAGTCCTAAAACGTGGTGGTATCAGTACATGAGCTTTTACATAACAAGGTCTCAAAGTGACGTACAAATAAATACACTCATATAACTATCTCCAAATACAATGTAGAGACTAGTCTAATACATAAGAAAGATAAGTAATACTCTAAATGTCAGGAGATTACTTTATGTCTCCAAACTATGGCTACTCCACACGATGCACATATCAATCGCGATAACCCATACTATGATCTGTAGGCTATAAAAATGCAGTATAAATATAAAACACGTGGTACTCAGTAGGCAACTGCCGACTGAGATCTAAAGGTAATGCAAATATATATAACATATATATAGAATAAAAAACTACACCCAAATATCTATCAACGATATAAGAAATCCAATGAGAAGGATAAACTACCCTATTTATGTCCAAGAGACTAACATATTAAGACTAAGGAAGTAGTAAGAATGCACTATCCTATTCCATCCATACTTAGGAATCTCAACACTATACATTATAACACTGGCCAATATATAAGTAAGAGTGGAAAGAAGATACATATTAGTTTACAAGGCCAAGGAATGAGTATATAATCTGAGTAAATAAAAGAAAGGAGCGATATATAGTAATACCATAGCTAAAGAAAGCTATGTGTGCATATATATATACTTATAGATATATATAAGTACATAATCAGGGTCTAATCGAAGTATAGCCTAAGTCATCAGACTATCTATGCAAGAACTCATAATCGTAGTAGGTGCAAGTTCTAGAATACTTAGGGTTCTAATCCATATATCAAGTCATTAGATGGTAATGCATAATAATGTAATCAGAAGAGAAAAGAGGTATGAATCACACCTTGAATCTCGATATTGAATCAATGACCAATATGTCATAAAATAGCCATAACAATGATCCTAACAATGTCAATAAAAATGCAAGTAACTAACTTTTTCAACCCACCAAATACCTAATCGAGCCTATCACGTGCCCCCACCTCCCCAGGATTAGAAGGTTCAATGAATGTACAACACACCATAAGGAATAGTCATCACACAAACCAATTTAGCTGCCCACCCCACCCCCATATAAGCTGATACATATACACGCATACTAGTGATAGGAAATGCATATGCAAGAATGAATACAACCGAATCTACAATACCATAACCGATAAATATAATCAACACCATGATATCATTATTATAACCATCATCATCATTATCATCATCAAATATCATCTTAGTCATCCTCCGTCCTTGGCGAGTATATATATATAATTTCCATACATAGGGCTAGCCAAACTCAAACTGGTAGATGTACATAAAGACTCATCAATATAATGATCCTCCGTCCTTGCCGAGTATCCATGCATAATCATAACCATCATTCAGCCTTGTCAGATATCATCACATCATCATAATATCCTTCAACCTTGTCAGGTTTCATCATATTATCATAATACCCAAATCAATGTCAATAATAGAAGGGAAGACCCATGAGGGTAAAGTAAAGAACAAGCCCCACGAGGCCTAAAGTAAATAATCATGAAAAAAGTAACAAGGTAGAGTACATTTCCATAATTCATCATTCATCATCTTTGTCGCATTATCAAAAAGCATAAATATATATATATATATAACATAAATATTATAACAATCAGTGGGTTTGACCAAAATTTATATCATCAATACTACATCTTTTTCTGTTCCATATCGAAGAGATGTGTATATAGACATATAGTAGGTGCACAAACCTAAGTCGTGGCTAAAAGGGTGTAAATCTGTAATTTTGTTTCCCAGAGTAAAATTTGAGACTAAATCATTATAAAAGTGTAGAAAGGGTCAGAATCACTCGCGACTGCACTAATTAGAAGTATCACATCATATAGTAGAATCTAGCTCTGTCAAGTCTTTAAAACACATTATTATTGTATTTTACATATAAGTTATTCATTAGAACAGGCATCCATTATCATGAAGAAGTTTTTTTAAGGTATAAAGTGAGATTCAACCATTAATTAGTAAAAATAGTAATAAAACTATAATCTAATTTGAATCGTATCAATTATCGATGCAATGATCATAAATATACTGAATCTATGCATGCCATCACCAGTATTCATACAATGGAACCATAAGCATTAACATATCAATAAAATACAATCATATACCTTAAAAGGATAAACACTTCCTGTATGTTCAACTCGTATCATAACACGGCCTTGGGCCTAATAATATGTCCGAAATAACTATAATAAAATAATCAGGACCGTTGGCCCATATACATATTCGGAACCCAACTCAATAATCATGTCTATAATTCACATCATATCTATAATCCATAGCATATTCAAGAGGAATAATGTAATACCCCGGAAAATTTTCTTCATAAAGATTTCATGAGAAACGTATCGAGTTCTACGCTTTAGAGCGATCCATAAATTTTCTGTGTAGTATTTCTAAGACGTTGACCTACCATTGCGTAGAGTATAGAATAAGATTTCCAACGATATGTAGATCATCGATAATGGACACTCGAGCGATGAGTTACGACCATTCCGATCGAACTACGACCATTCCGATCGAACTGTGAACAATAAAATGTGAAGAAAATTAAAATTACAGCAGCCAGGCGAATTTCAGGGTCAACTTCAATCGATAATAACTACTTGTACATAATGATCTGGGTGATCTGCTATATATCAACAGAAATCTCGACGAGTCCTCTTTCTAATGAAATTAGTTTCATCCAATTTGACTATCGGAGAAAAAAGTTATGGTCAATCTAGTACATCCTATCAAAAGCAAATTTTTGGGTCAACTTCAAACGACCTTAACTACTTGTACATAATGATATGGGTGAGCTACTATATATAAATGGAAATATCTAAGAGTCCTCTTTATAATGAAATTGGTTTCATTCAATTTTTCAGTCGGAGTAAAACGTTATGGTCGATCTACTTCAGCCTATCAAAACAATCCACCAAAGGATAAATTTGACATTATTTGAATTTTAAGGGCATTTTGGTCATTTCACATTCCCCTTCTTGGACGAAAATTCTTGCATATAATCCATATTTGGACCATGAAATTTATATTTTCATCAAGTTTTGGAGGAGAGGAAAACCCTAGGTCAAATTTTAGCTCCAAAAATCTTTAAATTGAACGGTAGAAATTTCAAATTGATTTGGGATTCGAGTTGATCATGTTAAGGGCTTCGAGAAGCACCCTTCATTTTCGTGAATAATGTTCCGGAGTCGAAATTTCATATTCATCTTCCATCTTAAGGTATGTGGGGTTTTGAACAAGAGCAATCTTCCGTTCTTTTGCCCAAAGCTTTAATTTTATTATGGTTTTACATGATTTTGCAAGTGAGATTATATCTAAATAATCCGATTATGAGATTATGATGATTGAATGAATAAACTTTGATTTATATGATTATCTCAATATTTTTATGATATGATTTAATAATTATCAATGCGAATTACTCACTTTTACCACGAGGTGGTGTTTTGAATGATTTTGGGACGTATGTCGAGATGGTATTTTGGAATAATATTTTGAGATATGTGTCAAGCTTTATGCTTCCCAATGATGATTTGAATTATTGAATATATATTTGAGACATGAGATGTCTTGATATCTATATTGTAAATTTCATATTTTTATTTTGAATGATTTCGAGATATATGTTGAAATGGTATTTTGGAATGATTTTGAGATTTATGATAAGCTTAAAGCTTCTTTATGACGAAATTGAATCATTGAGCATATTGAGATATAACATTTGAGATGGTACCATGAGTCTTGATATTTTGTCAAAAATATTGATGTTGTCATGACTTGATAAATTGTTACATTTTGACATTTAAAAAGGTTGAGTTCTATTATTGAAATTTCATGATATTCGAAAATGGGTATACACTCAAATTACTTTATGAAGGATTTATAAGACTTTGAATTTTTTTTCAATATGGATATACATGATTACGTCATTACTCTACTTCTTAAATTGAGAATTTATGCTATGAATTGCATACTACTACAATGAATTGATATTTCTCAAGGCTTTCAAGATAAAAGTCGTGATTTGAGTTGTACTACGGGATATGTATTCTTATTATGAATTGAAGGTATCAAGTGCTTTTCAAAAACTGTTGTCATGATATTAGTGTCAAATTGAAAGAATAATCATTTGAGTACATTGACCGTGAACTCGCAGAGTCGGGATGATTTTGACTATGAGAAAGATTGATTTTGATATAGATGTTGAGATGAATTTTGGTAATTTTATTCTGGATGATTTTGATGAGTTGAATTGTTGAAAATATTACGTATTAAGTCTTCATATCCTTGTCCAAATGTCGAGTCGGTTATGGTTCAATGCATTGATACCTTGTTGATGTTGAAACAATTGAAATGTTTTAAGTTGAAGTTGGGGTTAGGAATCCACAAATTGTTGATGAGTTATAAATTGAGATATTTGATTTGGTCTTTATGATAGACCCTTGTGATGATGCTGGTGGATTTCCTAACGCGTTCTGACCTTGTCGGGGAGTAGTACTTAGCACCGAGAGGAAAATTTGGTATTTCCCCAAACCGATTTACCACCGTAGGGTTGTTTGATGATGATATTATTGGCCAGAGAGCCCGATTGTGATTATTGCAGTTTTAAGGTTGTACTCCTTGGCAAAAAGTATGATGCTCCCGCCAACGGGGGTTTCAAACGTTGGTATTCCACGTAGCTCACGTAGGGTTGTTGGTTATAGGAAACTCCCTTGTCCATAAAAGTCTTGTTTCTTGAATTACCGAGTCACTCCAAGATTTGAGTCAAAGAGTTGAGATATTATGATGAATTATGATTATCTATGATGAATTTTGATGATATGATAATTTATGATGATTTATCATAATTTATGAGTTTTGATGATTTACCTAGATTATGAGATTTTACCATTTGAACTATTTATTATGAAAGTATGAAGAGTATAATTTGATATAACTCAAGCCAAGTGAGTCATCATTGTCTGTATGCATATTTTCATGAAATTGATGATGTTATTTAAAGTGTTGCATGCACCCCCACATACTCAGTACATTCTCTTTGTGCTGACCCCCATTTTCTATTCTATTTAGTTGCAGCATCTGGTCAGCAGGTAAAGGAGTCCTTATAGTTCAAGGTCTTGTGTTGGTTGTTTCAGTTCAGAGACACTGTATCTTCTTCTGTCGGCCATATTGAGTGGGATGGTTGGGAGTCATGACCCGTTTATGTGCAGGCAATACAAGCAGAGGCTTCATAGGCAGTAGTAGTGGTTGATGTATTCAGTCTCCTTCTTGTATATGTATATGTGTTAGAAGAATTTTCATCTTGTAATTCCAATATTGTATTGAATAGATTCTGTATTGAGATATTTTCAACTTCATTCTCTCAGAATTATGTTTTAAATCAGCTGCTTTTCTATTATACCTATGAAAGGGTTAGCTTGGGGTCACTTTTGACCCTAAGCACCATGTGGCATCTTAAGACTCGATTTTTGGGGCGTTACAAACTTGGTATCAGAGCGCAGAGTTCAAGTGTCCTAGGGTGTCTATGAAGCCGTGTCTAGTAGAGTCTTGCGGAATGGTACTGAGACGTCTGTACTTTTCTTCGAGAGGCTATATGGCATTTAGGAAAGGTTGTTGTTCTTTCAAGTCTTGAATCGTGTAATAAGTTTAAACCAGATAAGCTACCAAATTTTTTTCAGGATCTATAAGTGACAATTTGTACTTTTCTATCTATGTGCTATTCTTGAGATATTATGAGCAGCAAGTCCCGGTTTTTTCCCTGATAATGTTTTCAGACTGATTAGGAAAATGTTTCAGAAGTCTCATAAAAGTGGTTTCACAAGAGCCTCCCAGTGTGTTATAAGTACCTGAAGTTTCATGTTATGTCCTCTTCTTTATGACTTGTTCAGCTAAGACTGAGTGGATGCGTACTCCTTGATCATTGAATATGGTATGCCAAGTTCCTATCTCCCATAATCTTGCTATAATCATGCTGTTGAAAATAAAAAAAGTCTAGTGAAGCCGTGTGGGGCTCTTTTGATTCACTAGAACAACTGTTTTGTTATTCACCTCAAACTTTTTCTCAAAACTCATATTCAAAGCCTAGTGGAGCTGTGTGAGGCCTATTTCGATCCACTAGCAACTTGTAGTTCATCTTGTTCCTTGTGCTGGCTGAAAATATAGGATTTGGAGGTGTAGTAGTAAGAAGGATGGTAAGTGTGATTTATTGAGCATAAGTATAGCGGAGTCCATTTTTCCATACATTTGGGGTTAATAGGGAGTGATATATCCTTGTGTTTCCATTTTGTGATGTAGTTTGTTCGAGGTACGAAATGGGTGTTGACGGTATTTGTATGCCAGAGAGTATAGGTTAGTAATGGAAGTACTCGGTGGGTGAGTGTTGTTAAATTATGCCGTTGCCGGGTTGCAAGAGGAAGTTAAGTTAAGACGTAGAGAGCTATGAACTAAGTTAAGTTGTGTATGAAGGATAGATAGTAGTGACGGGTGAAAGAAGGATGTGTTAATGGATTGTGAATAAGATAAGCTATATGATTATGACCAATTATTATTGTTATGAAGTTTAAATGGGCTAGCATTTGTTGAGGATTGTTTTATAGTTTCTAAGTGGAAATTTCGCGCGAAATTTTTTAAGTTATATTGTGTGCTAAAAGTTAAGTTTGAATGATTGGTGATCGTGAAGGTGACTATGACGCTTTCTTGATTAATGGTATTAGTTGTTAGGAAGTTATCTAGTAGGCTTGAATAGTGGATATAAGAGCCTAAGTTTTGTTTATTTGTGATTAAGTTTGATGTTGTGTTTATGGTGAGAAAGTTCACCCAAGATATTATGGGACTGCTTTAATTTCGAGGATTAGTGTATGACTGTAATTGTTGAGCTTCTTAGATGTGATTTTGATTCTTATGGTTTAGAAATATAAGTTTACAAGTGTGATTTTAATAGGCGATGACAGAGATAGTATGGTCCGTTAAGGATGAGAAAAATTTGAGTTGAGCATTAGACTCTAAGATTGAAATTCCAAAGTTAAGCTGAAAGCGTTGAAACTCTAGATAGTGTATACTCTGACTATCGGGTTGCTTATGCGTATTTGAGATTAGAATGCGTGCAAGTGTTAGGTGTTGATTATTGGGGTTATAGAAAGATAGGTGGTAATTCGAGAAGTTGTGTGAGGATGTGGTTATATGCTTTCTGAGGTAGTCATTTGGGTGAATTTTTATGGTTTGTATGTGTGATTATGTATCGGACTCTCGAGTGAAGTGACTTTAGTTTAGATTAAAGTGTATAGTGTGTTACTGACCCAGAGCGATGACTTAAGTCTATGGGGGAGATGATAGATCAAGTAACCGAGTTAAGTGTTCAGATTCCAATAGTGGTAAGAAAGGGGTTTTGCTCGACCCATTCCTATTTCAGTTCTTTCAGTTATTCCAGGGCCTACTCCTGGTTTACACTTCAGTTCCATGATCATAATTCGAGTTCGTGCATGTCATAAAGGACCATGTTCTCTCTCAGTTCACAATACGTGGGGTTTTGATTTTTTTTTTATTTAGCGGTGGAATTATATTCCATAAGTTATGAATTTCAAATCTTAAGTTATGTGGCTAGTAATCGAGGTACTCTAGCCTTATCTTATGCTCTATTCAAGAAATAAAGAATTTCTATTAATGATCAATGAAAGTTTGGATTCATATCGTGCATATTCCCAAATCAAATTTCTTTGCCAAGTTCATGATGTTAAATCTTCTATTCCTTACGCCTTGGTAAACGTCAAGTTATTCAAGGTATCTAGATGATGAATGGTTGGTTATATGGAAAAAATACATATTTGTTGTGGATAAGGGTGTTGGTGAATAGTTATCTAGATAGAAGAGAGAAAATATTTCCTTATCTTGGTTTGAAAGGTGTACGTTTATTTTGAGCTAAGTGGTAATGTGAAGTAAGATTGAGATTAAGCTTTCATGTATATTGTGGTTAGTTAAAGTTTTAAGTGGTTATCTTGAGGGATTGTGGTGTACATGTTTCAGATTCTGGAAGCTAGTTATGCTTCAATTCGTAAACTTCTACTAAACGATCTTTGTTTTCCAAGTATTCCAGCTCAGTCAATTAGAATCGTATAGTGTACCTTCTCATTTATCATTTCATCATGTTATCCAAGGATCTTAGGACTGAAATCATTTCCATATGGAGCATCTCAGTAGTTACGAGTATACCTCTGTTCGTGCGTCATGCATATGAGCTAATTCATAGGTGCCCCGTGCACAGTCTTAGTGACACTGTGAAATAAGTGTTGTAGAGGAACATAGAGTCCCAAGGGGGAGATACCCCGTGACTTCTTAAAGCTTCCGTGTTTTAAACACATCTAGTTCATGCTCAAGTTCTCATTACGATCCTTGAATTGACTATTTTTGCATACGCATTCATACATTTCAGAGTCAGTTCAGCTAGATATTTATGAGTCAGATATGCATGTTCAGTATGAGGACTAGGAAACTGTAATTTCGATCGTGCCGATATGTCTCAAATGTTCGCGTCCCTTAAGAAGGTCAGTTGATCAGTGATTTTATCCTATCAAGCGACATTCGAGGATGAATGTTTCCAAGGGAGAGATAATGTAATACCCCGGAAAATTTTCTTCGTAAAGATTTCGTGAGAAACGTATCGAGTTCTACGCTTTAGAGCGATCCATAAATTTTCTGTGTATTATTTCTAATATGTTGACCTACCATTGCGTAGAGTATCTAATAATATTTCCAACGATATGTATATCATCAAAAACGGACACTCGAGCGATGAGTTACGACCATTTCGATCGAACTGTGAACAGTAAAACGTGCAGGAAATTAAAATTACTGCAGCCAGGCGAATTTCAGGGTCAATTTCAAACGATCATAACTCCTTGTACATAATTATCTGGGTGATCTAATGTATATCAACGAAAATATCTACGACTCCTCTTTCTAATGAAATTAGTTTCATCCAATTTGACTATCCGAGAAAAAAGTTATGGTCAATCTAGTTCACCCTATCAAAAGCGAATTTTTGGGTCAACTTCAAACGACCATAACTCCTAGTACATAACGATATGGGTTAGATACTATATATATACAGAAAGATCTAAGAGTCCTCTTTCTAATGAAATTGGTTTCATCCAATTTTTCTGTCGGAGTAAAACGTTATGGTCGATCTACTTCAGCCTACCAAAACAGTCCACCAAAGGACAGATTTGACATTATTTGAATTTTAAGGGTATTTTGGTCATTTCACATTCCCCTTCTTGGACGAAAATTCTTGCATATAATCCATATTTGGACCATGAAATTTATATTTTCATCATGTTTTGTAGGAGAGAAAAACCCTAGGTCAAATTTTAGCTCCGAAAATCTTTAAATTGAACCGTAGAAATTTTAAATTGATTTGGGATTCGAGTTGATCATTGTAAGGGCTTCGAGAAGCACCCTTCATTTTCGTGAATAAAGTTCCGGAGTCAGAAGTTCATATTCATCTTCCATCTTAAGGTATGTGGGGTTTTGAAGAAGAGCAATCATCCGTTCTTGTGCCCAAAGCTTTAATTTTATTATGGTTTTACATGATTTTGCAAGTGAGATTATGTCTAAATAATTCGATTATGAGATTATGATGATTGAATGAATAAACTTTAATTTATATGATTATCTCAATGTTTTCATGATATGATTTAATAATTATCATTGCGAATTACACACTTTTACCACGAGGTGGTATTTTGAATGATTTTGGGACGTATGTGAAATGGTATTTTGGAATAATATTTTGAGATATGTGTCAAGCTTTATGCTTCCCAATGACGATTTGAATTATTGAATATATATTTGAGACATGAGATGTCTTGATATCTATATTGTAAATTTCATATTTTTATTTTGAATGATTTCGAGATATATGTTGAAATGGTATTTTGGAATGATTTTGAGATTTATGATAAGCTTAAAGCTTCTTTATGACGAAATTGAATCATTGAGCATATTGAGATATAACATTTGAGATGGTACCATGAGTCTTGATATTTTGTCAAAAATATTGATGTTGTCATGACTTGATAAATTGTTACATTTTGACATTTAAAAAGGTTGAGTTCTATTATTGAAATTTCATGATATTCGAAAATGGGTATACACTCAAATTACTTTATGAAGGATTTATAAGACTTTGAATTTTTTTCCAATATGGATATACATGATTACGTCATTACTCTACTTCTTAAATTGAGAATTTATGCTATGAATTGCATACTACTACAATGAATTGATATTTCTCAAGGCTTTCAAGATAAAAGTCGTGATTTGAGTTGTACTACGGGATATGTATTCTTATTATGAATTGAAGGTATCAAGTGCTTTTCAAAAACTGTTGTCATGATATTAGTGTCAAATTGAAAGAATAATCATTTGAGTACATTGACCGTGAACTCGCAGAGTCGGGATGATTTTGACTATGAGAAAGATTGATTTTGATATAGATGTTGAAATGAATTTTGGTATTTTTTTTACGGATGATTTTGATGAGTTGAATTGTTTAAAATATTACGTATTGGGTCTTCATATCCTTGTCCAAATGTCGAGTTGGTTATGGTTCAATGCATTGATACCTTGTTGATGTTGAAAAGATTTAAATATTTTAAGTCGAAGTTGGGGTTAGGAATCCACAAGTTGTTGATGAGTTATAAATTGAGATATTTGATTTGGTCTTTATGATAGACCCTTGTGATGATGCTGGTGGATTTCCTAACGCATTCTGATCCTGGCGGGGAGTAGTATTTAGCACCGAGATGGAAATTTGGTATTTCCCCAAACCTATGTGCCACCGTAGGGTTGTTTGATGATGATATTATTGGCTAAAGATCTCGATTGTGATTATTGCAGTTTTAAGGTCATACTCCCTGGCAAAGAGTATGACGCTCCCGCCAACGGGGGTTTCAAACGTTGGTATTCCACGTAGCTCATATGGGGTTGTCGGTTATAGGAAACTCCCTTGTCCATAAAAGTCTTGTTTCTTGAATTACCGAGTCACTCCGAGATTTTAGTCAAAGAGTTGAGATATTATGATGAATTATGATTACCTATGATGAATTTTGACGATATGATAATTTATGATGATTTATCATAATTTATGATTTTTGATGATTTACATGGATTTTGAGATTTTACCATTTGAACTATTTATTATGAAAGTATGAAGAGTATGATTTGATATAACTCAAACCAAGTGAGTCATCATTGTCTGTATGCATGTTTTTATGAAATTGATGATGTTATTTAAAGTGTTGCATGCACCCCCACATACTCAGTACATTCTCTTTGTGCTGACCCCCATCTACTATTCTATTCAGTTGCAACATCTGGTCAGCAGGTAAAAGAGTCCTTATAGTTCAAGGTCTTGTGTTGGTTGTTTCAGTTCAGAGACACTGTATCTTCTTCTGTCGGCCATATTGAGTGGGATGGTTGGGAGTCATGACCCGTTTATGTACAGGCAATACTAGTAGAGGCTTTATAGACAGTAGTAGTGGTTGATGTATTCAGTCTCCTTCTTGTATATGTATATGTGTTAGTAGAATTGTCATCTTGTAATTCCAATATTGTATTGAACAGATTCTGTATTGAGATATTTTCAGCTTCATTCTCTCAGAATTATGTTTTAAATCTGCTGCTTTTGAGTTATACCTATGAAAGGGTTAGCTTGGGGTCACTTGTGACCCTAAGCACCGTGTGGCGTTTCGGGACTCGATTTTTGGGGAGTTACACATAACACCTACATGAGGTATAAAACATATCTATACTTATCTCACATATAGGACACATCTCATATCTAAGAGAAACAATATCAATAAGCCTCTCACATATATTATACATCTTAATTATATAACTCATAACTATGAGTCATATGACATCTATAAGATATCATATATCTATAGGTCATATATCATGACTATGAGGAATAACATCTCTATAGGCCAATTATCATATCTAAGAGAAATAACATCTCCAAAGGCCCAATATCATATCTAAGAAGAAAAAACATCTCCGAAGTCCAAATATCATATCTTAAAGAAAATAAAATCTCTAAGAGCCCAATATAATTTCTATAAGAAATAACATCTCTAAAACCCCAATATCATGGCCATAAGCCATTAATCATAATCTAGATAATGTAATCAAAATTTACCAAGCCATGAAGTAAGCTTATTCTAATGGCTCAATAGTCTCAATTATTTCTAACATCCACAAATAAGTCCACAAGGGTTAACATGTCTTAGACTAAGGTGGGATGAAAGAACCCGCTTCTAATCCTCATTGTCCATATTTAGTCCATTTATACCTCAAACTAGGCTAAGGTATCTAGTTTGACTTCTAGATGTCAAGTAAGCCCAAACCAAAGCTTAGATAGGAACTTCGTCATCTAGAAACATGGGCATTTAAGTCAACTTACGGGTCAAAACCCTCATCTAATCCCCAAACATCAGGATTCAATACTTAAGTCATTTACCCAAAATCAAACACAACATTCACATTCACATGCAATAATAACACGCATCATCTTACGAAGAATAGTATATAGAAGCCTACCTCAAATTTGAACTAAAAATCCTTAGATCATTCACCAAATGCCCATCTTCACTTTACAATCGCCAAATGGCATCATACTATAAAAATTGTAATCTACTCATCAATACGTGAAAACCAATAGTCATATTGCACCATTGTGCTATGGGTCCAAAAATGACACCAAAAACTCTAAGTGGGTCCCACTTAGGGAAATTATATTTTCTAGGTCAACTCAATGCTCATACATGATCAAGGAATCATAACCCTTAAGAAATAGGTGAAAACCAATATATTTTGGGCCTAAAATCAAGCCCTCAAACTTTTTGGGGTTTTGAGTTAAGAACCAGGATATTCATCAAGAAAGGGATGAAATCCTACCTTAAATCTAAAGATATTCATGATAATAGATGTTAATCAAGCTCCCAATACACCCACAAGACTCATTTTTTAGTTAGCACAATCTTTATAGGGTTCTTGGTGTCAAGAATTACAGGAAATCAGCCAAAAAGCAGCCTAAGGGCCCCTTTTATAGCACAATTAGGTACCCAATTATTGATATCGCACACTTAAGGGTTGCAATCTCACACAAGCTGCAGGAGCAGGATATTGCAATTGCAATATCTGTTGGTGTGATTTCACCATCCTCTCCAGCACCAAATATTAGCAGAAACTTTGAAGATTTTCCAAGTTTCTTCTGATACCTAGGGATTAATTTGGACTCCGATTTACACAAATGAACTATTTAACCACACTAAATTCATTGTTCCAGATGCAACAACAATGTCATATTTTATATTTGAGGTCATTTTTAAACAAATATGGGCCCCACACCCAAATTTATAATTTTCCAACTTTTTGACCAATAGATCGAAATGAGCTCGGGTGCATTGGGATCCGAAACAAAGGTTTACCTAGTGCTTCTGGTGCTGTCAGAATTTGTGTCTGAGATTGTTTTCTAATGTTTTCAGTTGGTGGACCTTTGGAACCATCAAAGACTTCTAAATATCGAATTAACTTTAAAAAACAAATGAACTCCCAAAAAAAACAAATTGTCAGTCCCAGTAAGTCATAAATGACTTGGGGAAGCTATGGGAAAGGCCTAATAGTGTAAATAAGCAAAAATATGAAAACTAACCTGAAGAGTCATTAATAAAAAACTTCAGAATGTAATGCTCACAATCAAACAAGAATAAGAATTTTAAATCTAACTAATACACAAGTATGTGAGCTAGAGCTCACTCTATAAGCCAATCATCCATGATCCAATATAGTTCATATAACATTAGAGTAAGTTATGCATGTAATATGTCAAAGAAACCACATAAACCCCAACTTATTCATTTCCACAAGGAATAAAATACCACATATATATATACACAAATCCAACAACATTTTATGTGACCCCTATACGGGTCACGCATAGCAAATAATGTCTCAAACCACCAATAAAAGCAATATACACCCCACATGGCCACATAAAAGTAATAACACCATTTCTTTATGATTAATATACATACCCATAATATCCTTTAATATTAGCATTAACTACCTAGCCCAGTCTGAGGAAAGTTAAGATATAACCTACCTTAAAAGAAGAAAAACCCAGTCCAAAGGCCTTCAACACAGAGCCTTCCCCTCCCCAAAAACCTTGAAACAAACTAAATCATACAAATATAGAATCTACTCATTAAAAGAAAGCCAGTGATACCCTTATTGCCAATTTCTAAGTCAGGCTCAAAAGGGACACCTAAAATGGGTTCTAGAAAAGAAGGGGAAAAACTGGAATTTTAGTTCACAAGAACATTTCCTGTGATTAAAGGAAGCCATAGAACAAAACTAGAGCGCAAATTGGTTAAAACGAGGTTTAGATTTAAAGACAATCGTTCAAAGACTTTCATGCAAAAATTCCCAAATTTCATCTTTGAAATCATATTTTAACAAGCTTTAGATGACAAGAATAGACGTAAAATAATTGAAATAGAGATTTAGAGCTTATACAAGCTTCAAAGTGGAATATATTACACAAGAACTCTATAATGTGAAGCTCAAAGTCTCAAAAAAAGGTGGAAAAATAAAAAGGAAAATAATTTTTAATACCCTGGTCTAACCGCTTAAGAGGATACTTGACAACTTAAGAGGTCATGCGCCACTTTAGCGGTACCCGCATACCAGTTTAGTCGCTTTGGCGGTATATGCTAAAGAAAATAAGGCTCTACTAAAGTAGTCCCGCAACTAGGAGTCGGGTCACTAAAGTGGTAAAAACAGCACTTTAGCAGCTACACCAATTGGATGGTGCATCAGCTAGACATGGAAATTTTTCAAGTCTCTGCCAACTCCTCGTGATTTATTTAGCATCCCAAGAATGCAAAGGAACTATGCTACCCTCTCAAATTCAATGCTCCTGACTCAATGACGATATTAGAATTTTGAAAAGAAGTTTTTTTCAAAGAATTGACCCCCAAGGCTCACAATCTTTCAAACTGAGGGTCAAAATGAGATATAAAAGCCATAAAATCATACCAACCATGCCACCAACCAAAAATTGACATTTTGAATCTGGTGGAGCAATATGTTTTGCCATCCGACACATAGAACAATAAATGTTGACAAAAGTCAACTATAAAGTATTTTTTACCCTTCACAAGTCACAAACTTGCACGAAACACACTATAATGCATTAAGAACCATGTCGATAATCCCCAAACCCTATAAATATCATGAGGCAACCACAACAATGGGATAAATGATCAAATCATATAAAATGAATATTTATAAAAATCAAGACCTTCTAACAGCCACTAATAAAAATCTAATTCGTCCTCAAACTAAAGGCAAAGAAAATACCCAAATCAAAAAAAGTTAGGGATAACTACCACATATATCGAGCTCCACCTCCTAAGTAGACACATCTACAGTCAATGTCTTCCTAGACATTAACTATTGGAATATCACTAGAACGTAACACCCAACATCCCTGGCTGGGATGGCGAGAGGCTCCTCAATAAAAGACAACCTCTCATTTAATTGAACTGAATACCAATGAATGACATGAGACTCATCCAGAATACAGTGCCAAAGCATGTAAACATAAAAATAGGATAAACAACTAATAAATCTAGGAACAATGCTAACTCATAAGCTACATCCCCAATAGTTTGAATAATCTCAAAGGGTTCAATATATCTGGGGATAAACTTTCCCCTATTTCCAAACCTAATCACACCCTTCATTGGAGAAACACGAAGTAAGACTTGATTACCAAAACTAAATGTCAAGGCACAATGTCTACGATCTGCATAACACTTCTACCTACTCTGAGCCACTCAAAGTATATCCTAAATAACCCAAACTCTATTAAAGGACTTGCGAAGCATGTCTGTTCCTCAATGTCTAACCTCAAAAACCTCAAACCAACCAACTAAAAAGTGGCAATGCCTACCATACAAGGCCTCAAAGGGAGCCATATCTATAATTTAATGGTAGCTATTATAATACACAAACCAAACTTAGATATTTCTCCCAATGACCTCCAAAGTCCATAGAAATAGCACTAAGTATATCGTCTTAAACCTTAATAGTCTGCCAAGACTGACCATCGATCTAGGGTAAAAATTTGTAGTAAGATCAACTCGAGTACCCAACTCCTCCTGAAATGCCTTCCAGAAGTACAAAGTCAACACTGAACCTCTATTTGAGATAATAAATACTAGTACACCATGGAGAAGAACTATCTTATTAATACAAATATCGACAAACCTCTCAGTACTGAAATTAACCTGAATAGGAATAAAATAAGTAGATTTGGTCAATCGATCCATAATGATCCAAAATCTAACGAAACTATGAGAAGTACAAGGAAACCTAGTCCCACAATCCATAGTATATCATTCCCATTTACACTAGAAAATGGGTAACCTCTAAATCAAACCACCAGGCCTCAAGTTCTCGGTTTTAACCTATTGGCAACATAGGCAACGAGCTACAAAGTCGCTACATCCTTCCTCATACCACCCCCACCCTTAGTGTTATCTCAAATCACGATACATTTAGTTACTCCTAGATAAATAGAATACATAAAACCTTCTCCAATATAAATATCACCCAATCACTAACTCTCGGCACACAAAATTGGCCTCTGATCCTCAAAACACCATCTGAGTCAAGTGAATATTCCTTAGCCTCACCACTCAACACCTTATCCTTAATCACTCTCAATCCAACATCATTAAACTGATGATCCTGAATCTTTTCCATCAAAGAAAATCTAGCTGCTACAAATGCCAAAACACACCTATTTGTTAAAATATCAAGCCTAACCATCTGGTAGACTGAACCTCTAAGGAAAAAAGTCCTTTGTTGGGTTAAAAGATGAGCCAACTACCCATACTATTGACTTTGTCTCAAGGCATCCCTAACCATATTAGCCTTTCCCAAATGATAGAGAATAGTAAGTTCATAATCCTTAAGGAATGCAAGCTATGATACTGCCTTATACTAAGATCTCTTTGGGTGAAGAAATAGTGACGGCTATAATGTTGCATGAAGATCTCACTACAAACTCCATATAAGTAGTGCCTTCACAACTTCAAAGCAAATACAACTATATACAACTCCAAATTATGGGTAGAGAATTCTTTTATGGGGCTTCAAATGAAAAAATGCATACACAATCACCTCACCCTCATGCATCAATACAATACATAACCCAATATTAGAAGCATCATGAAAGATGATAAAACCCACACCCTTCTTGGATAAAGTCAAGATATGAGTGGAGGACAATAAGTCTTTGAGCATTAAAAAGCTCAACTTACAATTATTGGATCACTAAAACAAAATATTTTTAATGTCAACTTAGTCAAAAGTGCCACAATACATTAAAAACCCTCAGTAAAGCTCAAATAGTAGCTTACTAAACTAATAAAACTCCTAATCTCAATTGGTGAAGTAGGCCTAGCCTAATCACGAACTACTGCAATCTTGGTCGGATTGACCATGATTCCATCCTTGGTCACCACATAAACAAAGAAAGGAATAGACTCCAACCAGAAATCACACTTGGATAACTTAGCATACAACTTCTCATCTCTCAATCTTGGATGCACAATCCACAAATACCCCCTGTGGTTACACTCACTCTTTGACTAAACCATGATATCATCTATAAATATAATTGGAAAAGAGTTGAGATACGATCGAAACACCTAGTTATAAACTCCATGAATGTGGCTGGGGCATTGATCAACTCGAAGGACATGATCAAGAACTCATAATGACCATATTGAGCTGTCTTTAGACTATACAAAGATCTAATCCTTAATAGTTGATACCCAATCCTCAAATCAATCTTTGAAAACACCAAAGTACCATTAAGTTGATTGAATAAATCATCAATACGATGAAGAGAATACTTATTTTTAATTGTCACCTAGTTCAACTATTGATAATCAATACACATTTGTATAGACCCATGTTTTTTTACAAAAGACAAGTGCACCCCAAGGTGATACACTAGGTTTGATAAATCCCTTACCCAATAACTCCTGCAACATATCCTTTACATCCTTCAACTCTGTTGATGCCATCTTATAAGGAGAACATAGATAAGCTTTGTGTCTAGCTCAACATTAATAGCAAAGTAAATATCATGATCTAGAGGCATAAAGGAAAAATTCATGGATAAAACATCCACGAACTCATAGACAATACAAATAGAATCCAAAAAAGGTGGTGAAGAAACACTAGTATCAAGAATATGGGCAAAATATGAAAAATATCCTCACTAAATGTAACACCCTGCATTTTTGGGCTAGAATTCAAACCATTATTTCTATAAGTATAAACTTGAATCCAATTATTTATATATAAAAAGAAGTGTCATGATCATTATCCTCATGTCAAAAGTACTTTAAGGGAAAGAATGTTCATATTAATAACTTAGAGTGAAGTGGAGTTAACAACTTTTGTTATTCACCAAATTTTGGAATTTAATTCTACAAAGTTAACCTTTGAAAGTGTATAACCTCTATCATATGTAGAATTTTGGGGCTCAAGACACACTAAATTAAATATGAATGTTTCCTATTTCCAACGCATCAAATTTTTTCTAAATCTGATACCCGATCAAAAAGTTATGGCCATTTTTGTAAAGAACCAGTGACGCTCCGTGATGGTAGCGCAACGCTAAGGTTATCATGGAGATTTCCCTTCATGACATATTGATGCTTTAAATTCGAGCAATTTATGATTTTGTTTACTTGGAAGGATGGGTATTAAAGTCCGTTCAATTATTAATGACCCCTAAACAGTATATTAACCTATTTCCATCAATTTTCACAACACAACATTGATTATTCACTCTAAAAAATCCTCTCTCTCAAATCCCCCTTTTCAAGTCAAGACTAGGGTTTAAGGAGGTGGTCATCTAGGTTTCTAAGGGTGTTGTCTTCTTTAAATTTCTTAGATATTAAGGCATGTATCTCTTTCCCTTGAACTTATATTTTGTTAATGGCATAAAATTGATTATTATTTATGGTTTTGATAATAGGCTTTAACTATGGGTTGAGGGTTGTGCATGTGTTTTGTTTAAATGTTTTTCCATGGTTTGTTATGCAAAATTACTACTTTATAAATGTTTATAACCATTGTCGGATGCATGGGAATGATGATTTAAAGGAGGGGTCATGGTTAATCCCCAATTTAATGATTTTGCCTTGGTATATGGTTTGGAAATTATGGGCCATCAACCTATTTGTGAAATTGACAATTAATATGATTTTGTCACATAGTTTGACTATTCTTGGAATTCTTGCATTACATAAATATTAAATTAAACATGAATTAGTTTGGTTTGGTTTTCAAATGGTTTTGGAAAGGCCATGGTGGCCATTGTTTTGGTTAATTAGAAACTTTGGAGTCAATTTGGTTTAATGGTTTCATATGGTTTAAAAGGATTGACTTGCAAGCTCTAATATTTGTTTGGTTATACCAACGAGAAATGACTAATTAAAAAACTCCTTGGTAAATGGTTGAGAATTTCTCAATGATTTTAATATGGGCTTAAAGGGGGTTTTGTAGAAAAGTCGTGAAAAGCAGATGTCCTGGGGGGACCGACATTAGAAACTCATATTTCTTGATGTAAGGGTGGTCTTGGTGACCGTGTGCATGGTGTCTCACTTTATATTTTGGGGGATGTACTATTCATCTCAGGTTTTCTCCGGTCATGCAGCTAACACACATTGGGGAACTTTCAATAGGGGTAGCATAACCCATATAACCCGTGGGTGCCTTTAGGATGAAAAAGAAACAAAGTCCAAGTTAAAGATTTAAAAGTTCATACTAAGCCTTTTTTCCTTTCCTGACATGTAATATGTGTGTGTATGTGTATTTGCATTGGATGGTATGCATGAAATTTTACTAGTCTTGAATTATCATCTGTGGCATTAATTATTCCCTTATTCCTAAGTTACATGTTAGTGCTCCAACCATTAACCGTCTTTAGACATTGTATCCCCACGCGATGCAGGAATTGGCAATACTTCTACTTCTCCTACATAGTGACTAGGTGATTATGGGTCAGCTTGTAAGCCACACTGAAGTGGTGAGCTTCCATACTTCGGAAGACCCTATTTTATGATTTGATTTCCTTATGTCATATAATTTTCTTTGGTCTATTTTTGGCTATTATCGGGGGCATGTCCTAACACTTTATTGGTACTCTATTTTTAATTGGAGGATTTGTTGGACTACTGTGGACTAGGATATTATGGTTGTCATTTGGTATTGGTTTTGGTATGGTAGATAGTTTTGGATATTGATTTCATAGACTTTTTGAGTGATTTTTCATATCTTGATTTATATTGGAATTCATCCACTGCTAGTTGTTCTTGGTTATATTGGAATAGGCTTAGCGGGTGGTCTCCGATCCTCGTTGGACTTGAGAAATGCATCACAACCAAGCCCTAGTTTGGGTTGTGACAAAATTTGTATCAGAGCCTAGGTTTCAGTGTCATGGGGTGTCCACAAAGTCATATCAAGTAGAGTCCCTTTTATAGTTATGTAGCACACCACACTTGGCTACGAGGTGTTTAGGAATATTTCCCTTTCTTGTTGTCTTATTTTTGGGATATAGAGTCTAAGGTCTTGGATTTTTCTAACTCCCATCTTTTCACCATTCAGATCATTCCTTGCAGATAATGTGGAGCTCATGGAAACTCATTTATCCCACCTGAGGACAATGTGTATGGAGTTCGTACTACTCTTGGGGTACAGACCCGGTCTAGGGTCACTACTTCTGAATGTCCCCATGGAGTTCAACCTTTCTCCACTGATCCTTCTCCATCTCATGGCACTCATACTCAGACACCTAGGGGAGATATTACTAATGCTGAGTTCCGCCTATTTATTCATTTGCTGACTCAGTTGGTGATATTATAGACACGTCAGACGGGTCCTAAGCATACTCAAGACTGAAATATTGGACAATCTATTGGTTTCGTCATGAGTACCTCCATACGATTCGTGACCTCACCTTATGACTCGTAAGGTAGAGGTCATAATCAGAATAGTAACTTGGGTACCTACACTAGTCAGGCTACAATTGGGGTCTTAGGACTCGTAATGTCTTTATAACTCGTTAGGTTAGTCATTACCTGGGCAGTAAGCACAAAAGTTAAGACATTTTCAAAAGAAAAAATCTGAGGTGTTACATTACCCCCCCCCCCCCCCCCCCCCGTGAATTATTCATCCCCGATGAGCAGTCAAGGCATCCATTAGCATGATTGTAAGACAGGAATGCAATCACAAAACCTTTAACAAATTTGGAAAAAAAACAAAAAAAAGTAGGAAACCCATACCTTAAGTACGATTATTCAACCCGAGTAACAAGAATGGATATCTGGACTTCATGTCTCTTCAACCTCCCAAGTAGCTTCTTCCACCTTTTGGTTCTTCCAATGGACTTTCCCCGAATCCACATCCTTAGTCCTCAAACAACATACTTACCTATCTAAAATCTCAACTGGAACTTCCTCGTAAAATGAGGAATCCAAAATACCAACACTCGCAGTAGGAACTACCAAAGAAGGATCGCCCACTCACTTCTTCAACATTGATTCATGGAAAATCGGATAAATAAAACCAAAAATCGAAGGCAAATCCAATTTATACGCAACCTTGCCCACTCTCCTCAAAATCAAGTATGGGCCAACATAACAAGAACTAAGATTTCCCTTAGTCATAAATTTCATAACTCCCTTCATAGGAGATACATTTAAGAATATCCAATCACCGACCTCAAACTCCAACTCTCTTTACCTCAGATTTGCATAGGACTTTGGGAAACTCAGAGCAGTCTTAAGTATATAGTTAATCACCTTCACCTTCTTCATGTCTTGATGAACTAAGTCCAAATCGAACAATATAGTCTCACCAACCTCAAACCACCCAATAGGACATCTATAACTACTACCATATAGAGATTCAAAATGAGACATCCTAATACTAGAGTGATAACTGCTATTATATACAAACCCAATGAAAGGAAGATGATCCACTCAAATACCTCCAAAATCAATCACACAATCCCTTAGAATATCTTCCAAAGTCTGAATAGTCTTCTCCATTTGTCCATCTATCTAAGGGTGGAATAGGGTGCTAAGGTTAACCTGTGCGTCCAAACCTTGTTGAAGCAAACACCAAAAGTAATAATAAAACTACGTACCTCAATAGAAAATAATAGATACTGGGGCACCATCAAATTTGACAATCTCCTGAATAAAAAACTTTGCATAATCCTCTCCAGAGTAAGTAGTCGTCACAGGACAAAAGTGCGCAGACTTAGTCATCCTATACACGATGACCCAAATTGAATCATGTTGATTCCGAGTCCGCGGAAGATCACTAATAAAATCCATTTTTATCACCTCTCACTTCTATGTGGGAAAATTATATCTTGAGACATGCCACCAAGCCTCAAGTTCTCAACCTTCACTTGCTGACACGCCATACACTTATCCACAAAGTTAGCCATATCTTTCTTTATATTATTCCACCAATAGATCTCCTTCAAGTCATGATGCATCTTCATTAAACTAAGATGAACTGTATACCGAAACTTTTGATTCAAAGCCAAAATCCTTTTTTCTAGCGCTTAAAAAATCAGAACATCCAACTACCTTGGACCCTCAAGTTACCATCTCTACCAAT
Organism: Capsicum pubescens; assembly: GCA_030864215.1. NCBI lineage: Eukaryota > Viridiplantae > Streptophyta > Magnoliopsida > Solanales > Solanaceae > Capsicum > Capsicum pubescens. The sequence continues at coordinate 189,803,323 of CM061546.1, forward strand.
CTCAAATGCCATGTCCTTTTGCTTACCCACATCAACCTTAATCTAGATCAATATGGGATCCAAAACCTATTTCTCCTTAACCTCCACACCAAGAGATGACTTCATCGCCTCTTGTACAATAACATCTCCATCATTATATTCCAAAATACAAACTCCAATATTAGTCAGTCGGTAAAATATCCTTCACTAATCCCCACTTCTCCTAATCCACATAAGACAAGATACTAATGGACAACTACTAAGAGCATCAACAACCACATTAGCCTTACCTGGATGATAGTCGAGACTTATGTCATAGTCCTTGAGTAACTCAAGACATCTCATTTTCTTGAGATTAAACTTCTTTTGGGTAAACACATACAACAGGCTTTTATGATCTGAATAAATATCAACATGAACCCCATACAAATAACGGTGCCAAATCTTCAACGAAAACATCACGGTTTCTAACTATAAATCATGGGTCGGATAATTCCTTTTATGAACCTTCAGCTACCTAGAAGCATAAGCCACAATCTTACTATGTGTCATCATCACATAATCCAGTCCCACATGAGATGCATCTTAGTAAACAACCAAACCATCAATACCCTCGGGTAGAGTCATTACCAAAAAAGAAGTCCACTTATTCTTCAGCTTCTCAAGACTACCATCACAAGAATTGAACCACAGAAACTTCACCTTCCTGAGTCAACTTAGTCTATGGAGAAACAATAGAAGAGAAGCTCTCTACAAACCTATGTAATACCCAGCTAAAGACAAGAAGCTCTGTATATTGGTTAGAGTCATGGGTCAAGGCTACTTATTAACTACCTCAAATTTTTAAGGATCCACCATGATCCCCTCACTTGAAACAACATCACCCGAAAAGGTCACAATATTCAATCAAAATTCACACTTGGAAAACATGGCATACAATCATTGATCCTTAAGAGTCTACAAAACAATTCGAAGGTGATTGGCATAATTCTTCTTACTCTTAGAATATACCAATATACGATCAATAAACATAATGAAAAATAAATCCAAAAATTACTTGAATAACCGATTCATGAGATCCATAAACACAACAGGAGGATTAATCAACTTGAAAGATATTACAAAAACTCATAATGATCACATTGGGTTCAAAAGGAAGTCTTAGGGATATCCATCTCCCTAATCTTCAATTGATGATAACCCGACCAAATATCAATCTAAGAAAAGCATCTAGCACCATGAAGCTGGTCAAAGAAATCATCTATCCCAGGAAGAGGATACTTATTCTCCACTGTCACCTTATTCAGCTACTAATAATCTATACACATCCAAATAGAACCATCCTTCTTACGATAAAAAGCATGAGAGCACCCTACAAGGACACACTAGGATAGATGAAAGCTTTATTAAATAGATCCTTTAACTACTTCTTATGTTTTTCAACTCATTCGGAGCCATTTTATATAGAGGGATAGAGATAGTATGGGTATCTGATATAAGATCAATCCTAATATCTATTTCCCTATTGAGAGATATACCCAAGAAGATCATCAGGAAACTTATTAACAATAGGGACAAATTTTAAAGAGGGAACCCTAGAACTAGAATCTTTAACCCAAACCAAATGATATAGACACCCTTTTGAAATCAGCTTCCGAGCTCTAAGATAGGAAATAAATCTTTCCTTAGGATCTAGGGAACTCCCATCCCACTCTCTTATTGGTTTATTAGGGAATTAGAAACTGACAATTCAGATCCTATAATCAGGAAATGCATAGCACGAGTAAAGTTAATCCATCTCAAAGATCACAACAAAGTCTACTATATACAAGTTTATCAGATCAATCAAGATCTCCCTACCATTGATAGACACCACATAACCCCTATAGACCTTTCTAGCGATAATAGAATCACCCGCTCGGGTAGACGTAGAGAAGGGATCAAAAATTCAATCAGTACCATAACAAAAATAAATAGCCATAAAAATGGTCACATAAGTAAGGATGGAACCCGAATCAAGTAGACAATATACATCATGAGAGAAAATATGTAATGTACCAGTGAAAACATCAAGAGATGTCTCAGATTGTTGACGGGTGCCAAGGGTATAAAGATGATTTCGTCCAGTGTCAAAACTAGAAGTAGCACCCTTTGGTGCATGAGCTGAAGAAGTAGCAACCAAAACCTTATTAGCTCCAGTAGCAATATTTGCTAATGGACAATTTCTCTGAATTTTAATAGGCTATCCATATTTAAAACATATATTCCTCCTCTCATTACAATAACTATGGCATAACTGTCTATAAAATATGCATGGAGGATGAGGTGGATCTAATTGAGCTCCACTAGCCTGAGATTGGGTAACTTGGGCGTTAAACCCATTGTTAGTCTAAAAGTGACAATCACTGGATGGCTTAGAATATAGAGCACTAGCCGTATAATATGAACTTGATTTTATCTAAGTCCTCTTCTTGCCCCGTTGCCTACCATATCTATAAATGTTCTGCTGGCCTCCACCCTACCCTGAATAGCTAAACTTCTTATTCTACGTCACTTCTATTTCTTCTTGTTTCTTTTTTTATCTTTAACCTACTGCATATACACCAAAGCCTAGTGATATTTATATCATTATTCAACATTGTGGCCTTAAACTTAAGTACCAAGTCTTGATACCAATCCAAAGCAAACTTTCTCATTCTTTCCCTCACAATAAATATAATCTCTAGGGCATGATGAGACAACTAGTGGAATTTCAATGCTTACTCTTTTACAGTCATCGTTCCCTGCTTCAACTTCATAAACTCTTTGGCCTTAGTCTCCCTTAACTCCTAAGGAAAGAAATAATCAAGGAAAGCACCAAAAAACTCATTCCACCTATCTTTCTCAACATCATCACCCCTCTATTGCTCTCACTCCTCATACCACTGATATACCATATCCATCAATTTATATGTAGTAAACTTTACAACCTCCACATAAATAACATGCATCACCCTAAATATCTTCTTTATTTTATCGATGAACCCTTGAGGATCCTCTTAAACCTTGGAGCTAGTAAATGTTCGAGGACTTAACCTCATAAAATGACCAACCCTAGTGACCTCAGAAGATGGATAAACAAAACTAATATGGTCAGGCTGACAAGACTGTGAAGTCACCAACTGAGTCATCAGATAAATTAATCAATGGAATTTGGCATTATAAATATCTCCTTGGGGTAGTAGGGCATGAAGATTATCATCATAGGAAGCCCGAGGAGGACTGGTAGGGACCGGTGGAACTCCACATGGTAAATAAGTAATAGGGACCCTAGACTGGGTCTGTACTTCATAAGTAGAATAAGTTCTATCCATATTGTCCTCGGGTGGGATAGAGGAGTTTTCACGAGCATTAGATCTTTGGGGAAGCATGATTTAAAATACGAACAAATAGAATTAGAGGAGATTTAAATTCCCTAGACTATATAGCCTAAAAATTGATCACAACAAAAGGGAAACATTCCTCAATTCCTTGTAGACTTTACCTTTTAAGTATGGAGTGCTACATACCCATAAAGAGACTCTACTTGATATAAAGTTGTGGACATCCAATGATCCCGAATCTAGGCTCTAATACCAAGCTTGTCAGGACTCGAACTAGGGCCTAGTTGTGATGGCTATCTCAAGTTAACCGAAGATTGGAGACCACCCCTATTATCCTAGCCAACCCAAACAAAATAACTAGTAATGGATGAATTTTTAATAAATAACAAGATAGAACATAGTTTTGAATATATAACAAGATAGAGAAATCTATATCAAGCATCTAAGAATCCATAACTCAATACCCACACTTTTTCCCCAAAAGTCTCTAAGAAACCAAACATCAATCAAATTCGGGACATGCCCCCATCCATAGCCAATTAACTGTTGAAATAGTCTAAGACATAAATAAAGACAAGACCATTAAACTAGGGCCTCATAGAGAATAAAAACTCACTAGTTCAAAGTTAACTATCGGAAAATCTTGAAATCACCTATTAGTACATAGGAAAAGAAAAAGTGTCTCCAAACCCTACATAATATATGGATACAATATTCGAGGATAGTTAGCAGGGTAAGAGCTAGCATGTAACTTGGGGAAGGGAAAAAATAATTCCATGATCAAGTCATTCTAAAATCATTCACAATTATATGCACATATCATATACATACACATATATATAACATACCAGGATAGGGAACAAGATTTATCATGTGATTTAAAATATTAACCTAGACTATGTAGCTATCCCATCATCTAGGCATCCATGGGCTACAAAGATTCAGGTCCCCTTGCTAAAAGTTCCCCAGTATGTGTTAGCCACATAAAATGAGATATCCAAGGAAGACCAGGGAATGCGCCAACCCCAGATCATTCAAGGATACATGAATATATATAAGTGTGAAAATGCATATGGTCATCAAGACCCCCACGCCAACAAATGTGGTTTCTAGTGTTTGACCTTCCTTGGACATAGACCTTCACAAAATTCTACACAACCCCTTCTCTATTAAGCCCAATTAAGACAGTTTACACATTCTCATTTATTGATAAAAACTCATCTACTATAGTGTATACCATTGGTATCATTATACCAATTAAACTTGCAAGCTAATATCATTATGCCATTCTAATTAGTCATCACCTTGGGGTAGTTCCCCAACCCTCGTGATTTATCAAGTCAAATTTTGTGGGAATCCTTGACCCCCGTGTTTATAAAAATCAACTAAGGGGAATGCATCAACCCCCGTAGTTTATAATTAAAGTAACATAGACATCAAGTCCTTCAATAAAAATCTTTTATATTCCATTTAGCCATTTATGCAATGCAATAGCTTAGGAAAGTAAGCTAAATAATGTGATTAACTGTAACACCTCAGATTTTGGTCCTTGAAAATTTTGATTTTCTATACTTAATTCTTAAATAATGACCCTTCTATGAGTCGTCATGGGTAATTATGGGTCTTAAGGACCCAATCATAGCCTGTCCAGTACGTTCTCCAGGAGTTTCTATTGTGACTACAACTAGGGGTTACGAGTGATGATAACTCAAAATGAGCCATATTATCCCATCGATAGCCAAACCAGTATGATGCCCAAAGTGTTCTATTTCTACTAAGACTTGGACCATATGAGTATTAGGGTCTCTTAATAAGTTGTGGGGTATGAGTCATAGGGTTACTGGTGGATGGGGGGTCCTCAGTAACCTTCCAATCTATGATTTATGGTAACGAGTTGTAGTGAGTCCTTACGAGTTGTATAGTGACCCGTAGTCACTAGAAAAAAAATTTTAGATATTAATTAAGGGCACTTTATATATTTCCCTTTTTACCTACATAATACCCATGACCATAAAACACCATTGGGATGTTATTTGTAATAGTGTAGCACTCAAATCACTCTCTCAAACTCTCTAAATTATCTTAAGCAATATACTTAGGGTTTCTAAGAAGTTGATCAATTAGATCTCCCAATGGCAAATTCTTTCGATAACTCTTAATATTTCAGGATTATTACTCTTCCCCAACTATTTTTTTTTTGAAATCATGTGTTTTAAGTAGTTCTCCATGTTGTTTTGATATTAGTTTTAGAACATGGGTTGAGGGTTTTGAATGATTATTGTTTATGTGATGTTTTATGTTAATATACGCATTCTTTATGTTTAAATAGTGGTTTTGAAATCTATTTGATTGATGGGTATAGTGAATAAACTAGGAGATTATGATTTCCCTAAATTTTGTGAATGTTGACAATTGGATTGGTAATAACCCAACATAATTTTATGAAAGTGGTTTTGAGTATGAGTAAAGTCTTATTGAACTATTTTTGGAATTATTACATGATATAAAGGGATATTTGAAATTCAATGGTTTGATTTAATGAATAAAGAGAGTCGGTCTTCCCCCACCTTGTATTAATGAACAAAGGGAGTTAATTTCCTAACTTAATGGAATTATAATGTCATGTTAATGTTACCTTGCATGTGTAGTTTGTATGATGATACCAGCAGTGTATGCCTAAATGTGTATTATTATTAAATAATTGGTAATGTGTGATAAATGTTTTAATGGGGATTATAGGAGGGTTGTGTAGATGAACCATGACAGTGGCGGTCCCGAAGGACCAATACAAGACACCACATTTGCCGGTGTGGGGTATAAATAGACTCGGGTTCCAGTACCCTTTCTTATGACCCTGTGGTTACAATCTACCTTATTATATGATTGGAAGTTTTGAGTGCCCCATAATACACTACATGTCAGGTGCTTAAGTCACCTTAGTGCATGGTTGGGAGGTTCGAGTCCCCCATGTATACATATGAGATTATCCTTTAGTTCATGCAGCTACACGCACTGGGGCCTGACTAGGGGTGAGAGTTAGGGCCCATATAGAACGTGGGTACAATTATGATAGTTATACTATGAAATCCAAGATAAAGTTTTAGTGTGCATATTAAGCCTTGTTACCTATCCAAAATTTTTCATATAAGTATATATGTATGGATACATGTATATGAACATGTACATTGAGTTGAACTGGATTTTGAATAATCATTTGTTTGTCCTTATCCCCGAGTTACATGCTAGTTTTCAAACCACTAACTACCTTTGAATATTGTATCCCCATGCAATACATAGTCTGAAGGCAATCCTACTTTTCCTTCACGATGTTAGGTGGATCGACTTGTCTTATCGGTTGTTGTGGTGAAGTGATGAACTTCCATTCTTGGGAAGACTTGATCATTCCATCGGTTTTCTTTTATAAACTAAAATTAAATAGTTCACACTTATATTATCATTGCTAGGGTTAGGGCATGTCCTGACTTAGATTGCTTTTGGTTTAGTAGAGGTTTTGTGGATATTACTGTAGACTTGGTTTTTGGTTATTGGTTATTAGCTATGGGTTATTGGTTTCCAGTTGTTTACAAAACTTAAATATATTTTAAGTTGTCAAGAATGTTATCTTGATATATATTCAGAATTCAACAATTGCTAGTAATATATCATGTTTGGCTATGTAAAAGAGGTGGTCTTTGGTCCTCGATAATGACTTTAGGTACGCGTCATGGCCAGGCCCAAGTTTTGGGTCGTGAAAAAGATGGTATCAAAGCCTAGGTATTGTTTTGTTGGGTATCCATAAAGTCGTGTCAAGTAGAGTCTATTTAGGGTGTGTAGCCTGCCACACTTATAAGGGAGAGGCTACGAGACATCTAGGAATGTTTCCCTTTCTTGTTGTTCTATTTTGGGCTATAGATTCTAAGTTCTTGAATATTTTCTAATCCCTACTTTTTTGCATTACAGATCATGCCTCAAAGAAGATCTGATGCTCGTGGAAAACCTTCTATCCCATTTGAGGAAAATGTCAATTAAGCTCATTCTACGTATGGAATTTTGACATAGTCTAGGGCTCCAGCTCTTGATTTCTCTTTCAGAGTTCCGTTGGTCCCTACTAGTCATCCTCGGGATACTCGAGCTAATGATTATCATGCCCCACCGCACAAGGGAGATATTTCTAATGCTGAATTTTACCGATCTATTTATCTATTAACCCAGTTGATGACATCTTAGTTATGTCAATCGGGTTTTGTTTGTACCATTGTGATCTCTTCTGAGGTTACTCAAGTCGAAAAATTTATGAGGTTTAATATTTTAACCTCTACTAGATTTAAGATTGAGGAGGATCCTCATGGATTTATAGATGAAATAGAGTAGATCTTTCGAGTTATGCATGCTTCTCACTCTGAAGGTATGGAGTTTGTCGAATATTAGTTGAAGGATAAGGCATATCAGTGGTATGAGGAGTGAGAATAGTCAATAGGTGATGATGTTGAGGTACCCTTGTGGAATGATATCTATGGAGCTTTTCTTGACCATTTCTTTCCTTAGGAGTTGGGGGAAGCAAAGGTTGAGGAGTTTATGAATTTGATGCAAGGCAGGTTGACTATTAAGGTGTATTCTTTGAAGTTTTACCAGTTGTCCCATTACACTTCTAAGTTAGTGTCTTCCATGAGATAAAGGATGAGGAAGTTTTCTTTTGGGTTGTCCCATAACTTAGTATTAGAATGTAAGGCCACCTTGTTAAACAATGACATGGATATTTCTAGGTTGGTGGTGTACATGCAACAAGTGGAAGATAAGAAGAAAAAGTAGGAATAAATAGGGGAAAGACAGAGTAAGAAGTTTTGGTACTCAGATCTTTGTGGAGATACGAAAAATAATGGTGGTGACGGTAGGTAGTGGTCTGAGAAGAAGGCTTGGGAAAACTTTGGTTCCTATTCTATGGATAGTGCCCTATATCCTAAGTCGTCTAGTGATCCCTATTTCCAGAATAGTGATGTTCCTAGGGCACATGGATCCTAGACTCAGGCTAGAAGAGCTCATTTAACCCTATCTTATTCCTCTGCCATTTTTGTGGGCAGGTTCATCATAGATTTTGTGAGCAGGAAAGGAATAAATGCTTTAAGTAAGGTCAGTTGGGCTAGCTACAGTGGGATTATCCATCAATTAGGGTTGATAATGAGGATAATAAGGTTTTGGTTTCCTCTTCTTCAACTCCTAACCATAGGGTGTGACTTTTATCTCTGGCACCGGTTGAAACCATTTTTCTGCTCTTTCCACTCATAAAAAAATTAAAGCTTCTCCTGATGTTGTCACTGGTATGTTACAACTCTTTTTCCATGATGTGTATTGTCTTCTTCATCTGTGAAACACCCCATATTTTTAGGCTAGACTTTGAAGCATCATTCTTAAATTTGTAAACTATAATCCCATGATTTACTTTTGAATTCTAGTTTTATTATCTTTATCCTAGTGTGTGAAGTGATTTTGAGGTGAAAAATATTCATAGGAATTACTTAGATCAAAGTTGAGCTAAGAGCCTTTGATTCGTCCAACTTTGGTATTCTATTCTAAAAGGGGATAATTTGAATGTGTATAACTTTCGATATACAAAATATTTTGCATTCAAAATGAACCAAATTATAGATAATTTAGTTAGCTTTCCAAGGATACCAATTTTTCCTTAATCTGATACCCGGGCAAAAAGTTATGGCTTTTTCCATGAGAAAAAGTAAGGGCAGGCGATATGCCCACACCGCTTGAGTTAGTCCTCTGGGATAACGGGGGCGTCGCTTGGGTTAGTTCACCAGGATAAAGGGGGAACTATCTGGGGGTCTATTCCATCACTATTTTAGATTCTTAAGGGTAAAGGGTTACTTTGGTCCATTTCCCTCTACCCCAAACGTCCAAAGGACAATTTATTGAATCTAAAAGGGCATTATTTGCCCATTTCCTCAAAAATTCTCAAGTTAAAACTGTCCCCTTACCCCCATGAACAAAGTTCAATCTTTTTCACTCAAGAACACAAGGATTCAAGCTTCAATTTCAAGAATTATTCAAGAATCCAGCTAGTTAAGGTATGTGGGACTTCATCCATGGGTCCTCTTTCACCCATGGAGCCCAAGAACCATTTTTCATTTTAAATTATGAGTTTTACATGTTTAAGTTGAACTATATCCATGAATCTCTTGTTAATTCAATTTCAAGTAATGATTACAAGCGCTTTCAAGTGAAATGAGTCATATCATGTTTTTAATGTTGCAATTACCATGTCATATTAGATTATTCAGGATAAATCCCCAAGTTATGAATTTAACCTTGTAATTATATTTTTTCATGTCTAAGATACTCTCGTGCTTAAAATTATGATTTTTACATGTTTGATAAAATGTCTATACTTATGGGTTTTTGAACCATGACCCTCTACTATAGTTTTAAAGTTTGCCATTGCATTCAGTGTTGGCGGGTTATGAACACCCGATAACGATATGATTTACAAAAATTCAGCTTTTCAAGTATTCAGACAATTAATCCATGAATCTTATGAGTATACTCAGATATTTATATTCATAATGCGTATTATCAGTTTATATGTTTATAATTACCTCATTATCCATATGTACTATTATTTTTAGAATACCATGACCTGTGCTTATCAGTTATCAGTTATCAATGCATGCACCAGTTAGTATTTCAGTTCCTTTCAGTTGGGAGTAGGATTTAAAACTGAGTAGGAAGTGTGGTTTCAACATATCCTACTTCCCTAGAAGTTACATGTCACTAAAGGTTTAGTGTGCTCGCCAGAGAGTGTTCTTGCCCAATATGGGCTCAGTTTAGTGATCACTCTAGTTTAGTTCAGGTTCTAATTCGATGGCAAGGATAGAATAACCCTTCTTAATATGGGTCAAACATTGGACTCAAAAATAGCTTACATGGTTTATGTCTATTATATGATAACTCCCAAAGTCTCAATACAATATTCAGTTTATTCTTTGTTAAGGTTTTCTTGACCAAGTGTATAGACTTTTAGTTATTCAGTTATACAGTTTACCATCTTTCATATTTTAGACTTATTTTAGATTACAGATTTATGCCTGGTCTTGCATTCTCAGATATTTCAGTTTTTATGCATTCATGCTCAGTTATCTCATATTGTTTTGTTAGTCCTTACCTCATATGCACAGTATCCCATAATTTTAGTCTAGTTATTATGAATAAGTATAGCTCAGTTTTACATGTCCAGTATCCATACTTAATTCACAGTATAGTTTTTATAGCATTTTCAGCTTTACATGAGATTTACATATAGTACTCCAGTTTTACCATATTCCAGCTTCAGTTTTACTTATCCTACCACAGTAAAGAGTTTTAGAAACTAAGTGAAATGATTCACCAACTTATAAGATTTTGTTTGTTAATCATGTTTTAAGATGTATCAACTTTTAGTTTATTTCAGTCTCTTGGTGAGTGTAATACCCCATACTATTCGTAGCTCGGTTCAGCTCCTAGTTCCATGTATAAGAGGCTTAAAGCCTAAAAATTTAACCAAGTGTTGGGGACTTACTCATAGTTTTGGTCTCCTAACTTTGAGGATTTTTATATGAGTCTTTTCGACCCCGAGATGTAGGTTTTTGAGTTATTTCATGTTCAGGGGTGTAAGAAACATGTCTCGGGGATGTTTTGGCTTTTTTGGATGAGGATTGGGTTGTGTTTGGATTTCAATTCAAGCAACTCATCTCAATAGTCGTGAGTCACGATGCCTATAGACATGAGGCACCTGTCGAGTCACGGTCTCCTTTAAATCCAAGTTCCAGTTATGAATTTAAATTTCTGAGCAATTACGTCTTTCCCCCTCAATCCAATTGATTAAAAAATGAATTAAAATTCAGTTAGGGCATTATTCTCTCAATAACAAATCCTAATCATTCCCCCATGTTCATCAATTTTATTCTTTTCTTTCCAAGGAAATCAAGAATCAAGTTACAAAATCCAAGAAACTTCAAGAAAGCTTAATTATTTGTGTTTCTCTTTCAAGATTTAAGATTCAAGTTACGTGTGATGTTCATCCTTTCAACAAATGGAGTCCAAGAATCACCTTTTTATATCAAATTATGAGTTTTTACATGATTATGATGAATTTTCTCTGTGAAGTTGTTATTTATTTTTGTTACAAGTTATGTTACAAGTGTTTCTCAATGGAATGAGCCCTTATATGATTTGAGTATTTAAATCCTCATGTTAAATCCCTAATTCATGGTTTTAGTATTGTAACTATCTTTTCAATCACAAGCTTTACCCATTCCCATTCTTAAATTCATGACTCCCATGTGTTTGATTAAATGTCTAAATGTTGGGTTTTGAGCAATGATCCTTTATTATGGTTTTTAAAGCTTCATATGTACTTATTGTTATTTTCATTCAGTGTTGGAGGGTTATGAAATCCCGATACCTAGCTATTTACATAATTGTAGTATCTTTAGAATGATTTCAGATATACCATGAGCATTATCATTCAGTTAGTTATCATGATCAGTTTTTTATTTAGTTAAGGTTAGTTCAACCTACTAATTAGTGTCTTTCAGTTGGTAGTAAAACTTAGCACTGAGTGAATGTAGGGATGGTGTCTCCCCTGTTAGTTAGGCATTAGACACTTGTCTTCCTCGTCAGTTAGGCATGAGATGTTGGTACCAGTCCCTAAGTTCAAGACCAACGACACCACCGTTGACTTTGAGGGGTACCCCATCATTTAGGCATGACACCCTAGTCCTTCAGGACATCAAATTAGTGGACCCCAATAATAGATTTGGGGTAGTATAGTTTCAGTTCAGGTTTTCTTGACCAAAGAATTTAGATTTTCCGCTATTCAGTTATTAAATTTAAGTATTTTAGTATTTAGATTATTTCAGAAATGTATATATGCTTGGTATTGCATTCTTAGTATTTCATTTTCATACATTCTTACTCAAATATGTAATATTATTCAGTCAGCCATTACTTTATGTACAGTAAACCCATGTATTTCAGCCTAACTCCATCTCTTATACCTGTACATTCAAAGTAATGACCGCATACTTTCTTCGCGCTATGATGTCTTATATCATAGGTTCAGATGCACAGCTTCCTGACAGTCCTTAGATAGTTTAGAATTAAAGCAACAACATCAGTGGTGAATCCTCATCTTTCGAGGGCAATTTTATCATTCACATAGTTATTTTAGTATTCCTATATTTTAATCTGTTGGATTTAGTTGGGGGTTTGTCCCATCAACTCCACAGTCAGTCAGTTAGAGGATTTTTAGACATTCAGACAACTAGCTTGTTTATCAGTGTTATCAGTCAAATTTCAATATATTTGTAGATATTTTTAGATTTGCAAATTCAGTTACTGTAATACCCCGAAGATTTCTAGAAAATTTCATCCCAAGAATTCCTAGTATTATCTTTTAAAGTGAAGGATGATTATTCCAAGAGGAATAATCAAGATTTTCACTTTTTTTCATAAGGGAAATTCAATAACCTTTTCATCAATATATGATTAGATTAAAACTGATAACCAGGTAAGAAGTTATGACTATTTCAAGTTCCCGTTGTAAAACAGTGTCATATTAGTCAGTGGCGCGCCATGCCACAAGAGGAAATAACATTTGGTAATTTCCAGTAGGTGTCCGCAATTATGGCGCATCGCACCAGCACTCAAATTCAGAATTGTCCTTTTTCCAGTGTCTCAGTGCAATTTCCCCTGCGTCACGCCAAAGTTTCAGGCAACGAAGGAAGGGGCAACACGATGGCTCCACATTGCCCCATACCTCAATTTCCCAATTGTCAATTTCTAGTGACACGACACGATAATGCCGCTTCACGCCAGGGGCCCAGTTCAAGAAAATTTTACTGAAATTAAAAGACGTATCCAGGGTTAAAATGGTCATTTTCCTACCCCTATTTAAGCCCTTTAACACATGATTCAGCTACTTTTCACCCAAAAATACACTCTCTTCTCTCAAAAACCTCTTAAGAACAATCTAGGATTTCTATTAGGGATTCAAATTCAAGAAGTTTTCGCCATCAATCTTTACAAAAACATGAACTAAGGTATGCATAGTGTTCATTCATGGATTCCTTTCATACATGAAGTCCAAGAATCCCTTTTCTAAATTCTAGTTATGGATATTCTTACGAATTTCATGTTTGGGCCAATTTTGTTCATGTTGATAATGAGTAATTGAATTGTATTCCAAGAATGAGTGTTAAATTCCATATGGGTTGATTTGTATATGTATAGATTCATGAAACCCTAGCACTAAACCCTTGAATGATTAAATTGGAATTAAATCACGACAATTAATTGTTGTATGATGTGTTTTACACATTCTATGCCTACTATGTGTTTAGTTGAATGCCTAGATGAAGGAAACGTGTCTAATTAGCATGATATCATGAAATCCCCATGTACCTATAAGCGTATGCCTATCACATGTTTGATGAAATGCTTCAGTAAATGTATTATGATGATTATTATGTATTCAAGTAAGTCATGCTTTGTCAGTTTCCTTCCATCGAGTCCTAGGGGTACTTGTACCCGACACATTAGCCGTGTACCTAGAGCCATGTCATGTTTTCACGATACTCTAAGTCAAGATATGAATCCTTAGACTTCAGATAGTCTTATGACTCAGGAAAAATCTGCATGATCTCATGACTCAGTCAGTTGTCAGATATCAGAAGTATTCCATCAGTCAAGGAAACTTAGTAATTCATGTTCAGTTCAGTAAACCATGTTTAGTGTCCATTCAGATGAGAGTAGGAATTAGCACCGAGTGAACCCAAGGATGGACAGATATACTATAGATGAGGGTGTGATCCTTAGAAGTCATCCTTGCATTCCAGAACTATGTAGCCAGCATAGGTTGAGACATCAACACTGTCCGATGAGGGTTGATAAGGTGGATAAGCACTGTCAGATAAGGGACCCACCATTCTCTTTTGGGGACACTATCAGATAAGGGTCGCCCATAACTTGTCCTTACCAGTGAAACAGTATTGACACCTTTCCAATTGGGATTACAGATTGGACCCCAAATCATCCATAATGGTGTATCCGAGGCATATCGTTTAAATACTACCTCCCACAGTTTCAATACCAGTCTCAGTAAAAGAACTCAGATAGTTCTTCAGATTTAAGACTGTCCCAGATACAGTAAGGAACTCAGATAGTTCCATCAGATTTAGGACTGTCAGATACAGTCACTCATGTTATCATTTACATTCAGATACAACTATTTATGCTATCAGTTATATCAGTTATTAGTATGTCATGTCATCAGTATTCAGATTCAGTAATCACGATATTACAGTATCAGGAATAGTTACATTTTCATGCATGCATTCTTGCATTCATGTTAGACAGTCAGCTAGCATTATATATGCATGTTAACCCTTGCATTATCCTACCTCACATGTATACTCAGTACATTCCATTGTAATAATGCATTTGCACTATGGTTCTTTCTTTTATGTTACACCATAGGTTCATAGACACGAGTTCTAGATCAGCAGTAGACTCCAGTCCCAGCAGTCCGAATAGAAGTGAGTCCTCATCCTTCAAGGACAGGATTATTTATAAACTATTTCATTGATTAGTTATTAGTTGAAGTTAGTTGGGGACATGTCCTATCAACTCCTTATTCAGATTATTCACATAGTAGAGGATTTCAGATTAGATGCAGACTATTATGTTTTATACTTCTGTGTTTACGATTTTTTTAGGTCTTGTATTACTCTACAGATGTTATCTCATCCATGTTATATTCAGTATTGAACCTTATGGCCTTTCGGTGCATGTTTCTGCATCATTCCGTATTTTATGCAGTATATAGGTACAGATATCATTCATGGGTTAGCTTGTGGTCCTTCGAGGTCAAGAACACCATGTAGAATTCTAGTTCAGCAAATCGAGGTGTTACAAACTTGGTATCAGAGACTAAGGTTCAATAGAGTCCTAGGAAGTCTGAAAGCCGCATCTAGTAGAGTCTTGTACATGGGTGTGTTGCGTGCCACATTTATGTACAAGAGGCTATGAGATGTTTTGGAATAGTTTCTGTTCTTTCAGTATTCATTTCATGCCAGTGAGCATAATCACAAGTCAATCTCTCATACTAATCCGCTTCTTCTCTTTATTTTATAATATGCCTCCCAAGAGAAAAAATCAGTCAGCCCCTCAGCCCGAAGAACCTTTGGGCAATCATGTTTCTCATGCGGAGTTCAGGACCGCATTTACAACTCTTGCTCAGTCAGTAGCTTCCCATAATGAGTGACCAGATATTATTCTGGGCAATCCAATAGCCAATTTAGCTGTAGCAAGGATTCAGGATTTCACCCGAATGAATCCTCTATTCTTCCAAGAGTCTAAAGTAGATGAAGACCCTCAGGAATTCATTGATCAAGTTCAGAAAGTGAAAGGCGTCATGGGGTTGACTACTGTTGAGAGTGATGAGTTAGCCGCAATCCAGTTTCAGGATGTGGCTCATACTTGGTTCAAACAGAGGATGTCAGCAAGGTCAGATGATGTAGGTCCTATAGAGTGGGAGGATTTTGTAACTACATTCTTAGATAGATTCTTTCCCCAAGAACTTAGAGTGGCTAAGGTTCTAGAATTCATCAACCCCAGGCAAGGCAATATGATTGTGAAGGAGTATTCTCTAAAGTTTACCCAATTAGCCAGATATGCCCCTCATATGGTTGCAGACGGCAGAGCCAAGATGAGTAAGTTCGCTTCAGGGGTAAATGATATCGTGGTTAATAAGTTCATATCCGCCATGATAAATAGTGACATGACTTTTTCCAGACTTATGACCCATGCTCAACAGATAGAGGAGTAGAAGATTAAGCAGAGGGAAAAGCAAAATAAGAAAGCTAGGATAGGTATCTTCAATTTTAGTCAGCCTAAATCAGAAGGAGGGAACCATTCTCAGATTCTTCCTAAGTCATCAATTCTATCTCTTTTTTCAGTCAGTGCTCCAGCTCCTATGTTTAGAGATAGAGTGCCAGGATCTAAGTTTCAGGGCAGTGTCAGTAATGCCAAAACTAATCCCCTATGTCAGACTTGTGGTAAGAACCACAAGGGTTCTTGTAGAGCTGTTAGCGATGTCTATTTCAGTTATGGTAAGACAGGCTACCGAGTTATAGACTTCTCTCAGTTAGGTTATCAGAGTTATCTCCACTCCTTAGCTCAGTCTAATGGCCCGAATCAACAGGGTGCCACCATCAGTGCTACTAGCGGGCAATGCCTAAATAGATTATATGCTCTTTAAACCTGACAAGATAAGGAAAATTCTCTTAATGTAGTTACTTGTACGCTACAGATCTTTCATGTGCATGTTTATACTTTTCTAGATCCAAGATCTTTTTTGTCTTTTGTTACTTCCTATATAGCAGTTAATTTTGGAATCAGTCCCAAAATTCTAGCAGAGCCCTTCTCAGTCTCTACCCCAGTGGGAAAAACCATCATAGCCAGGTGGGTATACAGGGACTGCCCGATTATGATATTTTAGAGTCACTTCAGTAGACTTACTCAAATTAGATGTGACTGATTTTGATGTAATTCTCGACATGGATTGGATTCATTCCTGCTATGCCACAGCCGACTGTAGACATAGAATAGTCTAGTTTTAGTTTCCAAATGAACACATCCTTGAGTGGAAGGTTAGTGAATCCTCTTTCAGGGGTCAACTTGTTTCCTACCTTCGAGAAAGGAAAATAATATCTAAAGGGTGTGTCTATCATCTTGTTCATGTTAAAGATTCCCGTTTCGAGACTCCCAGTCTTGAATTAGTCCCAGTAGTGAATGAATATTCAGATGTCTTTCCTGAAGATCTTCAAGGAATTCCTTCCAAAAGAGAAATAAACTTTGGTATTTATCTTCTTCCAGATACTCATAATATCTCTTTTTTTCCATACAGAATGGCTCCAGTAGAGCTCAGAGAATTAAAAGAGCAGTTGAAGGATCTCTTAGATAAGGCTTTCATCAGATTTAGCATTTCCCCGTGGGGCACGCCAATCTTATTCGTGCGCAAGAAAGATGGTTCTCTTTTAATGTGCATTGATTATCATCAACTCAATAAGGTCATGGTCAAGAACAAGTATCCTCTTCCCAGAATCGATGACTTTTTTGACCAACTTTAGGGTTCCAGATATTTCTCTAAGATAAACCTCAGATCCAGCTATCATCATCTCAGAATTAGAGAAAGCGACATTCCAAAAATAGTTTTCCGTACTCGGTATGGTCACTTAGAATTCTTAGTCATGTCATTTGGTCTTACCAATGCCCCAACAGCTTTCATGGACTTGATAAACCACGTGTTCAAGTAGTACTTGGATATGTTCATCATAGTCTTCATAGATGATATTTTGGTCTATTCCTGCACTGAGCGTGATCATTCAGACCATCTCAGAAAAGTACTTCAGACTCTCAGAGATCATTATCTATTCACTAAATTTAGTAAGTGCGAATTTTGGCTAAGGTCAGTACCATTCCTCGGTCACATCATTTCCGGTGATGGCATTAGAGTTGATCCTCAAAAGACCGAAGCAGTAAGGAACTGGCCAAGACCTGTCTCTCCATCTGATATCAGGAGTTTCTTGGGTTTGGCTGGCTATTACAGATGGTTTGCTGAAGGATTTTCATCTATTTCATCCCTTATGTCCATATTTACTCAAAAGAAAGTCAAGTTTCAGTAGTCATACCCTTACGAGAAGAGTTTTTAGGAGTTGAGGACTCAACTTACTTCAACCTCAGTCTTAGCTCTTCTAGATGGTTCAGATGGGTTTGTGGAGTACTGTGATGCATCCATAGTAGGGTTTAGTTGTGTCATCATGCAGCATGGTAAGGTCATAGCCTACGTATCCAGACAGCTTAAACCCCATAAGAGGAATTATCCTACTCATGATCTTGAGTTAGCAACCGTAGTCTTTGCCTTGAAGATTTATAGGCATTATCTCTACGGAGTTCATGTGGATGTCTTCATAGATCACAAGAGTCTTTAGTATGTCTTTTCTTAAAAAGATCTCAATCTTCATTAGAGAAGGTGGTTATATCTCTTGAAAGACTACGACATGAGTGTCCTCTATCATCCGAGAAAGGCTAATGTAGTGGCCGACACTCTCAGTAGGCTATCCATGGGTAGTGTTTCTCATGTGGAGGATAGTAAGAAGAAGTTAGCTCAAGAAGTCCATCAGCTTTCCAGACTAGGCATTCACTTAGTCGATTCTTGTAATTCTTCAATTTGTTGAACCAGAATGCTACACGGTGCTCATGACCCTGAGGGACCACAAGCTAACCCATGACTGATATCTGTAACTGTATACTGCAAATCATGACATAATAATGTGGAATACGTAAAACTGTAAGGCCATAAGGTTCAACTGAATAAAACCATGTCTGAAAATCATAACGTCCATGTGGGTGAAAATACCCAAAACAACTCAATCTGAAAGCTAAGTCTGAACGTAAATCTGAGCATAAATCTGAAAGCCTCTAAACTATCTGAATAAGGAGTAGAAGGAACATGTCTCCAGCTAACTCTGTAACACTGAACTGAAGAAATAAATAAATGTATCAAATGATATTGTCCTAGAATTAATGAGGACTCACTGTGTCTCTGCGACTGGAATGCTACCTCTACTGCTGGGATAGAGCTCGTGTCTTGGAACCTATCGTGTAATATGAAAAGAACGCACCATAGCGCAAATGCATCAGTACAACTGGAGTACTTAGGATACGAGGAAGGTAGGATCGACATAAAGGGTTTCATGCATGAACAACACTGACTGACTAATATGAACGTAGGAGTGCAAACATACATACATAGAAACTAGGACCGTAAATGCGTGATAGAAAGACCTGTAAGCTAATACCTGGTTTACTGATAACTTTCATGACTAATACTGCAAGCTGATAACATGGACGACTGTATCTGACAGTCCTGTATATACTAAAATCTGAAGAACGCCCTGAGTTCTTTTACTGAGACTGATACTGAAACTGTAGGAGGTAGAGTTTAACCAACATGCCCCATGTATGTCGTTATATCTAAGCTGGGGTCCAATCTCTGCCCCGACTGGAGGGGTGTCAATACCGTTCCACGGGTAAGGACAACTTGTGAGTGACCCTTATATAGCAGGTAATCAATGAGAACGGTGCGAACCCTAAACTGATAGGTTTAAACCACCTCATCAACCCTAATCTGATAGGTTAAGATGTCTCAAATTACGCTGGCTACATAGTTCTGGAACATAAGGACTGATTCTAAGAATCACACCCTGAACTGGCGGGTGAGTTCCCATCCTTGGGTTCACTTGGTCCTAACCTCTACTCCCATCTGGAGGGACTGGACATAAATAATTGACTATACATGACTTAACCTTACTGAATTCCGTTGACTGGTGGAATATTACTTATATTTGACAACTGACTGAGATCATGAGGTTTTCTTGAGTCAAATGACTGACTGAAGTCTATGGAATCGTAGCTTGAGTTCGGATATCTTGAAACATGACATGGCTCTAGGCACATAGATATAGTTTTCGGGTACGAATACCCCCAGGACTCGATAGGATGAAACTGACACACATGACATGACTTGATCACAAGATTTTAGTCCACAATTCACAATATCATAAGCAAGGGATAGTATACTTCATTTATTTATTCAACATTTCAAACATGATAGGAAAAGTATGGATATATTTTGTGTACATAATTTATACCTCCATTATCATACATGCTTTATACCACAACAATAACAAAACATAATTTTCATGGAAATTCATATTGGAGTGTATGGCTAACATGAACTTGTTATTTAGATATCATGAAATCATGTAAATATGAAGTTCTAACATACTAGGCATTGTATCAAAAACCTTGCAGGCATTCTTTAAGGCATAGATGGATTTCATACTTGCACTCTATCAATCCACCTAAAGATCATGTTTTTCAACTACCAACATAACTTTCATGAGATGTACAGTCACGATACTATTATATAACAAACCAAACAAGCATCAACATGGGTATGATCATATCACCACAACCAACCAAGATTTTTTATTTTAAAGATTGATTCTTGAACTCCATGGATGAAAGGAATCCGTGGATGAACACTACGCATACCTTGGAAGGGAGGTTCTTGATGATTGACGGAGGAATTTCCTTGAAATTTGATCTTCAAGCTTGATTGTGCAACCCTAGTTGTTTTTCTCCTATGGTGCTCTTGGATAATTAACTTTGAGATGTTAATAGGGTTGTAATGTATTTAGAAGCTATAAATTTCATGAGGTTAAGTTTAGGGAAATGTAAGGAGTGTTAAAAGACTTAACTACCCTCAAAATAACTCAAAAACTAAGTCTTTTCGTGGCTGAAATCATACATAGGCGCCGCATATGATATCACCTATATTTACATTGGCGCCGCATATGATATTGCCTACATTTACATAGGTGCCACATATGATATTGCCTATGTTTTCTAGTGGCCATGTGTGATTGGTTAGGCGACGCATTCCACTTTGAAAGGCCATAACTCCTTGCTCGGGTGTCAGATTTTGATGAAATTAGTATCGTTGAAAAGCTAATTCGATTCTCTACAATTTGGTGGGTGTAAATCTGCCAAAATGTAACATATCAATTAAGTTATTCTTGTTCAAATATAAACCTTTAAAAATCAAACACTAAGACTTGATGGATTCAAAAACTCTTAGCTTGCATCACTCTAAGCGACTCATATGAGCATGCTTAAGACATCGCAAGCTATCCTATCGCTAGGATATTCATTTTAAGTCATACACTAAAATGCTACTCACAGTATAGGAGGATTCATACGTAGGAAAACTTATTCACTTCCTATCTTAGAAACATGCGGGGTATTACAATATCTCCCCCTTAGGAACATTCGTCCTCGAATGAGAATTTATTGAGAGGGGATACAAGACAACCAAACCTGAACTGCACATGATGAACTGAAACTTGATCTCATGACTGACATGCTAAACATACTGAACTCGTGCATATTTGATGCACGGACAACTTATACATGAATGCATGACTGAGTATGAAACGGTTAATAGGTACCAAGTTTATACTAGAAACATGAACATAAAATTGAATAATCTTAAGGAGAACTATTACCTTGAGCTTGATCTGAATTGGTGGGGAAGAGATGAGGATACTTGGTACGCATATCTTCTTTTGCATCCCAAGTATCTCCCTCAAGAGAATTACTTCTCCAAAGAACCTTGACTAGAGGGACTTCTTAGTTCCTCAATCTACGAGTCTGATAATCTAAGATTTCGACTGGAATATCTTCATAAGAGAGGCTGTTCTGAATATCGATGCTCTGAATAGGGACAACAACTGCTGGGTCACCTATGCACTTCTTTATCAAAGAGACATGGAAGACTGGATGGACTGAGGCTAGATCTGAAGGCAACTCAAGCTCATAAGCTACCTTGCCGAAGCGACAGAGAATTCTGAAGGGACCGATATACCGGGGACTGAGTTTCCCTTTCTTGCCGAACCTCTTCACTCCCTTCATGGGAGAGATCTTAAGATAGACATAGTCATTGTACTCAAACTCGAGATCCTTTGTACGAACATCTGCATAGGACTTCTGTCGTTTCTGAGCTGCCTAGAGTCTCTTTTTGATCAACTGAACTTTCTCTAAGGAGTCGAATACTAAGTCAGGACCTATGACTGAGGCCTCACTAACTTCAAACCAACCAATCAGAGATCTACATCTCCTACCATAGAAAGATTCGAATGGAGCCATCTGAATACTAGAATGATAGCTATTGTTGTATGCAAACTCAATCAAAGGAAAGTGGTCATCCCAACTTCCCTTGAAGTCAATTGTACATGCCCTTAGCATATCTTCAAGAGTATGAATGGTCCTCTCTTCTTGACCATCTGTCAGAGGATGAAACATTATGCTGAGATGGACTTGGGTACCGAGACCATTTTGGAATGCTTTCCAAAAGTGAGAGGTGAACTGGGTACCTCTGTCTGAGATGATAGATAGTGGAACACCGTGTAACCTGACTAACTCCATGATATAGAGTTTGGCATAATCCTCGGCAAAATAAGAAGTATGAACAAGAAGGAAATAAGCTGACTTGGTTATTCTATCTATAGTGACCCATACTAAATCATGCTGATGACGAGTTCTAGGCAAACCCATCACGAAGTCCATGTTCACTTCTTTCCACTTCCAAGTAGGAATGGTGAACTCTTGCATGGAACCACCAGGTTTCTGATGCTCTATCTTAACCTGCTGACATGTAGAGCACTCAGCCACAAACTCTGCAACATCTCTCTTCATCCCACTCCACCAATAGATCTCCCGCATGTCGCGGTACATCATAGTGGCCCCTGGATAAATATAGTATCGCGCACCATGCGCTTCTGAAAGAATTTTCTGCCTCAATTCATCTACACCTGGAACACATAGACGACCCTGATAACGAAGAACACCATCTCCTCCTTGGGAGAAAAGATCGACTTTCTGATTCTGAACTGACTCTTTGAGCTTGACAAGGCTAGGATCCCTGTCTTTCTTCTCTTTCACCTTGGAAACTAGAGATGACTCTAAACTACTGTCAACACATACACCACTCTCTGAAGAATCGACTAAGAGAGCACCTAGTCATGCAAGTGGATAGATCTCCTGATCCATCTTTTTCTTTCTACCCTCAACGTGAGAAATACTACCCATGGAGAGTCTACTGAGAGCATTGGCCACAACATTGGCCTTGCTAGGATTATAAAGAACACTCATGTCGTAATCCTTCAAGAGCTCTGACCACCTTCTCTAACGAAGATTGAGATCTTTCTGGGAAAAGACATACTGGAGGATTTTATGGTATGTGAAGACATCTACATGAACTCCATAGAGATAATGCCTCCTAATCTTTAAGGCAAAAACTACCGCTGCTAACTCAAGATCATGAGTAGGATAATTCTTATCATGTGGCTTTAACTGTCTGGAGGCGTAGGCTATGACCTTACCATACTATATTAGGACTCAACCTAAACCCACTCTAGATACATCACAATAGACTACAAAATTGTCTGAACCATCTGGAAGAGCTAGAACTGAAGCAGAGGTGAGTCGAGTCTTCAACTCTTGAAATCTCTTCTCGCATGAATCTGACCACTGAAACTTAATCTTATTCTGAGTCAATTTGTACATGGAAGATGCAATAGAAGAAAATCCATCGATAAACCATCAGTAATAGCCAGACAAACCCAAGAAACTCCTAATATCTGATGGAGATACGGGTTTGGGACAGTTTCTTACTGCCTCAGTTTTCTGAGGATCTAGTCTAATGCCATCACCGGAAACAATATGGCCAAGTAATGCTACTTATCTTAGCCAAAATTTTCACTTGCTGAACTTAGCAAATAACTGATGATCCCTGAGAGTCTGAAAAACAATCCTGAGATGGTCTGCATGATCACGCTCTATGCGAGAATAGACCATAATATCATCTATAAATACTATGACAAATATGTCCAAGTACTGCTTGAACACACGGTTCATCAAATCCATGAAATCTGCAGGGGCATTGGTAAGACCAAATGACATGACTAGAAATTCGAAGTGACCATATCGAGTACGGAAAGTTGTCTTCGAAATGTCACATTCTCTAACTCTGGGTTAATGATAGCCTGTTCTGAGGTCTATCTTAGAGAAGTAACTGGCACCCTGAAGTTGGTCGAATAGATCATCAATCCTGGGAAGAGGATATCTATTCTTGACCATGCCTTGTTGAGTTGACGGTAATCAATACACATCCTGAGAGAACCGTCTTTCTTGCGCATGAATAATACTGGCGCACCCCATAGGGAAATGCTGGGTCTGATGAATCCCTTATCTAAGAGATCCTTCAACTGATCTTTCAGTTCCTTTAGTTCTACTGGTGCCATTCTATATGGCAGAATAGAAATAGGTTGAGTATTCGGAAGAAGGTCTATGCCGAAGTCTTATTTCCCTTTCGGGAGGAATGCCTGGAAAATCTTTGGGAAATATATTTGAGTATTCATTAACAAAAGGGACTATTTCGATACTGGGAAATTCAGAACTGGAATCTTTAACATGCACGAGATGATACACACACCCCTTAGAAATTATTTTCCTTGCCCGAAGGTAGGAAACAAGTTGATCCGTGAACGCTGAAATGCTACCCTTCCACTCTTGGACGGTCTTATTCGGAAACTGAAACTAAACTATCCTATTTCTACAGTCGACTGTGGCATAGCAGGAATGAAGACAATCCATGCCGAGAATGACATCAAAATCAGTCATCTCTAATTCAACTAAATCTACTCACGTGGATTTCTGAGATATCATAACCGGGAAATTCATGTATACCCACTGGTCTATGATTGTTTTACCCACTGGGGTAGAGACTGAAAAGGGCTCTGCTAGAATTTTGGGACTGATTCCGAAATTGCCTGCTATGTATGTAGTAACAAAAGACAAGGATGCACCTGGGTCTAGCAAAGCAAAAACATAGACATGGAAAATCTGTAACGTACCAGTAACAACATCAAGAGAATTTTTCTGATCCTACCGGGTCTGAAGAGCATAAAGTCTGTTTGGGCGTTGCCCACTGGTAGCACTGGAAATGGCACCCTGCTGGTTCGGGCGACCGGACTCAGCTGCAGAATGATTTTGCTAACCCTAAAGACTTGATTGCAGACACTCCCTAATATTGTGGCCTGGCTTGCCACAACCAAAACAGACATAACTACCGGCTCTGCAAATGCCCTTGTGGTTCTTACCACAAGTCTGACAAAGGGGATTTGTTCGGGCACTGCTAACACTGCCCTGATATTTAGAGCTTGGCGCTTTGTCTTTGTTGCCGTCTTTGAACTTTGGTACTGGAGCGCTGGCAGAGGAAGGGGATGGAATGGCTGACTTGGAGCAAAATTGTGAACGATTTCCTCCATCTGACTTGGGGTAAGCAAAGTTGAAGTTACTTGACCTTGCTCTCTTGTTCTGCCTCTCCCTAGTCTTAACCTTCTATTCTTCTACTTATTGGGCATGGGTCATGAGTCTGGCTAAGGTCATATAACCAATCAACATTGCAGACCTACACTCATTTACCACGCTATCATTGACCCCTGACACGAACTTACTCATCTTAGCCCTATTGTCTATAACCAAATAAGGAGCATACCTGGCTAGCTGAGTAAATCTGGGAGAATACTCTCTAACTGTCATATTCCCCTTCCTGAGGTTGATGAACTTAAGAACTTTGGCTTCCCTCAGCTCTTGGAGAAAGAATCTGTCTAAGAAGGCCGTGACAAATTCCTCCCACTCGATAGGGCCTGCATCATCTAACCTCTCAGACTTCCATAGATTGTACCAATCAAGAGAAACATCCTGTAACTTATAGGTGGCTAACTCGGCACTCTCAAAAGAAGTAACACCCATGACGTTAATGACCTTCTGGACTTGGTCAATGAACTCTTGAGGGTCCTCATCATACTTAGACCCATGTAAAGATGGAGGGTTCATTCGGGTGAAGTCCCAAACCCTAGATGCTATGAGATTGGCCACTGGATTAGATGGAATGACTGGTGGCCGTTCATTCTGTGCAGCCACAGACTGAGCAAGTGTTGTAAATGCGTATCTAAAATCCGCGTGGGAAACATGTTTGCCCAAAGGATCTTTGGGATGAGGTGCTGGCGGGTTTCTTTTCTTTTGGGCCATGGTCTGGAATAAGAGAAGAATGGATTAGACTGAGAGTTTAACTTGTCATTATGCTCAATAGCATGACATGAATACTAAAGAAAGGGGACTGTTCCTAAAACATCTTATAGACTCCTGTACATAAATGTGGCGCACAACACACCCATGTACAAGACTCTACTAGATGCGGCTTTCAGACTTCCTAGGACTCTATTGAACCGTAGGCTCTGATACCAATTTTGTAATGCCCCGATTTGCTGAATCGGAACGCTACACGGTGCTCATGACCACAAGGGACCACAAGCTAACCCATGACTGATATCTGTACCTGTATACTATAAATCATGACATAATAATGTAGAATACGTAAAATTGTAAGGCCATAAGGTTTAACTAAATAAAACCATATTTGAAAATCATAACGTCCATGTGGGTGAAAATACCCAAAACAACTCAATCTGAAAGCTAAGTCTGAACGTAAATCTGAGCATAAATCTAAAAGCCTCTAAACTATTTGAATAAGGAGTTGAAGGAGCATGTCTCCAACTAACTCCGTAACACTAAACTGAAGAAATAAATAAATGTATCAAATCATATTGTCCTCGAATCAATGAGGGCTCACTGTGTCTATGCGAGTGGAATGCTACCGCTACTGCTGGGCTAGAGCTCGTGTCTTGTAACCTATGGTGTGACATAGAAAAAAAGCACCATAGCGTAAATTCGTCAGTACAATTGGAGTACTGAGTATACGAGGAATGTAGGCTGAACATAAAGGGTTTCATGAATGAACAACATTGACTGACTAATATAAATGTGGGAGTGCAAACATACATATATAGAAACTGGAATCGTGAATGCGTGATAGCAAGACCTGTAAGCTAATACATGGTTTACTAATAACTATCATGACTGATACTGTAAGATGATAACATGGACGACTGTGTATGACAGTCCTGTATATACTGAAATCTGAAAAATGCCCTGAGTTCTTTTAATGAGACTGATACTAAAACTGTGGGAGGTAGTTTTAACTGACATACCCCATGTATGCCGTTATGGCTAAGCTGGGGTATAATCTCTACCCCGATTGGAGGGGTGTCAATACCGTGCCACGGGTAAGGACAACTTGTGAGTGACCCTGATCTGGCAGGTACTCAATGAGAATGGTGGGAACCCTAAACTGAAAGGTTTAAACCACCTCATCAACCCTAATCTGATAGTTTAAGATGTCTCAACCTATGCTGGCTACGTAGTTCTAGAACACAAGGACTAATTCTAAGAATCACACCCTAAACTGGTGAGTGAGTTCCCATCCTTAGGTTCACTCGGTGCTAACCTCTACTCCCATATGGAGGGACTGGACATGAATAACTAACTATACATGACTTAACCTTACTGAATTCCATTGATTGGCGGAATATTACTGATATCTGACAACTAACTGAGATCATGAGGTTTTCTTGAGTCACATGACTGACTGAAGTCTATGGAATCATAGCTTGAGTTCGGATATCATGAAACATGACATGGATCTAAGCACACAGCTATAGTTTTTGGGTACGAATACCCCCAAGACTCGATAGGAGGAAAATGACACATATGACATGACTTGATCACAAGATTTGATCCCACATTTCACAATATCATAGGCAGGGGATAGTAAACTTTATGTATTTATTCAATATTTCGAACATGATAGGAAAAGCACGGATATATTTTGTGTACATAATTTATATTTCCATTATCATACATGCTTTATACCACAACAATAACAACACATAATTTTTTATGGAAATTCATATTGGAGTGTATGCCTACTATGAACTTGTTATTTAGATATCATGAAATCATGTAAATATGAAGTTCTAACATACTAGGCATTTTATCGAACACCTTGCAGGAATTCTTTACGGCATAGGTGGATTTCATACTTGAATTTTATCAATTCACCTAAAGATCATGTTTTTCAACTACTAACATAACTTTCATGAGATGTACAGTCACGATACTATTATATAACAAAACAAACAAGTATCAACATGGGTATGATCATATCACCACACCCAACCAAGCTTTTGTATTTTAAATATTAATTCTTGAACTCCACAAATGAAAGGAATTCGTGGATGAATACTACGCATACCTTGGAGGGGAGGTTCTTGATGATTGACGGAGGAATTTCCTTGAAATTTGATCTTCAAGCTTGATTGTGCAACCCTAGTTGTTTTTCTCCTATGGTTCTCTTGGATAATGAACTTTGATATGTTAATAGGGTTGTAATGTGTTTAGAAGCTATAAATTTCATGAGGTTAAGTTTAGGGACATGTAAGGAGTGTTCAAAGACTTAACTACCCTCAAAATAACTCAAAAACTAAGTGTTTTCGTGGATGAAATCATCATAGGCTCCGCATATGATATCACCTATATTTACATAGGCGCCGTATATGATATCGCCTATATTTACATAGGCGCCACATATGATATCGCCTATGCTTTCCAATGGCCATGTGTGATTGGTTAGGCAATGCATTCTACTTTGAAAGGCCATAACTCCTTGCTCGGGTGTTAGATTTTGATGAAATTAGTATCGTTAGAAAGCTAATTCGATTCTCTAAAATTTGGTGGGTCTAAATCTGCAAAAATGTCACATATCAATCACGTTATTCTTTTTCAAAGATGACCCTTGCAAAATCGAACACTAAGACTTGATGTATTCAAAAACTCTTAGCTTGCATCACTCTAAGCGACTCATATGAGCATGATTAAGACATCAAAAGCAATCTTATCACTAGGATATTCATTGCAAGTTATGCACTAAAATGCTTCTCACAGTATAGGAGGTTTCATACGTAGGGAAACTTATTCACTTCCTAGCTTAGAAATATGTGGGGTATTACAATTCTTCAGAGGGTGGTGTATGTGTTTAGAGTAGTTCAAAATCATCTCTAGTTTTTGAGGTGAAAGAAAATCAAGATAGAGATCCCAGCCTTGTCAAGTTGAAAGTATCAGTTCAAGCTTAGAAAGTAGAGGTTTTCTCCCAAGGGGGAGATGGTGTTATGCGTTGTCAGGGTAATCTTTGTGTTCCAGGTGTAGTGACTAAAGAAAACAAATTCTTACAGAAGTGCATGGTGAGTTCTAATCTATTCATCCAGGGGCCACAAAGATGTACTACGACTTGTGGGAAATCTATTAGTGGAGTGGGATGAAGAGAGACATTGCAGAGTTTATGGCTAAGTAATCTATATGTCAGCAAGTTAAGATAGAGCATCAGAAGCCTAGTGGGTCCATGTAGGAGTTTAGTATTCCTACTTGGAAGTAGAAAGTTGTGAACATGGACTTCGTGATGGGTTTGCCTCGAACTCGTCATCAGCATGATTGAGTCTGGGTCATTGTAGATAGAATGACCAAATCAGCTTATTTCTTTCTAGTTCATACCTCTTATATAACTGAGGATTACGTCAAACTCTATATCAAGGAGTTGGTCAGATTGCATGGAGTTCCATTATCTATTATCTCATATAGAGGTTCCCAGTTCACCTATTATTTATGGAAAGCATTCCAAAAGGGTCTTGGTACCTAAATTCATCTCAGTACAACCTTTCATCCTCAGATAGATGGTCAAGAAGAAAGGACCATTCAAACATTAGAAGATCTGCTAAGGGAATGTACAATCTATTTTAGAAGAAGTTGGGATGACCACTTACCTTTGATTGAGTTTGCATACAACAACAACTATTATTCTAGTATTTGGATGCCTCCATTCGAAGCTCTCTATGGTAGGAGATGTACATCTCCAATTGGTTGGTTCAAAGTTAGTGAGGCCTCAGTCGTAGGGCCTCACTTAGTATTCAACACCTTAGAAATAGTCCAGTTGATCAGAGAAAAACTCTGGGTTTCTCAGAGCTGGCAGAAGTCTTATGCAGATGTTCGTAGAAAAGATCTCGAGTTTGATGTTGGTGATCATGTCTATATAAAGATCTCTCCCATGAAGGAAGTGAATAAATTTGGCAAGAAGGGAAAACTCAGTCCCCGATACGTTGGTCCCTTTAAGATTCTCAGTCGATTTTGTAAGGTAGCTTACGAGCTCAAATTTCCTTCAGATCTAGCCTCAGTTTATCCAGTCTTCCATGTCTCTTTGATCGAGAAGTGTATAGGTGACCCATCAGTTGTAGTCCCTATTTAGAGCATTGATGTTCAGAACAATCTCTCTTATGAAGAGATTCTAGTTGAAATCTTAGACTATTAGACTAGTAGATTGAGGAAGAAAGAAGTCCCTCTAGTTAAAGTTCTTTGGCGAAATCAGTCCGTCGAGGGAGCTACTTGTGAAGAAGAAGCAGACATGCATACCAAGTATCCTCACCTCTTCTCCGCCAACTCAGATCAAGCTTAAGGTAACAGTTCTCCTTAAGATTACTCAGTATTATGATCAGTGTTCATCACGAACTTAGTATTCAGTTTCATGTTCATGTTCCCAATATAAACTTGGTATCAAGTACCATTGAATATTCGGTCATGCATTTATGAATCAGCTCATTTATATAATTATGCATCAGAAATGCATTCTCATTGTGAGAAACTTGGTTCCTCGAAACATTCAGTCATGCATTCATGAATCAGTTACATATGCATCAGATATGCAAGTTCAGTATGTTATGTTCAGCTTGTCAGTCATGAGATCATGTTCCAGTTATTCATGTTAAGTTCATGTTCAGCTTATTATTCCCCTCTTAGTCAGTCTCATTCGAGGAGGAATGTTCTCGAGGGGGATATATTGTAATAACCCAAATATTTCTAGCAAATTTCAACCCAAAAATGCCTAGTATTATCTTCTAAAGTGAAGGATAATTATTCCATGAGGAATAATCAAGATTTTCACTTTTTTTCATGAGGAAAATTCAATAATCTTTCCATCAATATATGATTCTCTTAAATCTAATAATCGGGTAAGAAGTTATGACTATTTCAAGTTCCCATCGTAAAATAGCGCCTTATTAATCAGTGGCGTGCCGCGCCACAAGAGGAAATGGAATTTGGAAATTTCCAGTAGGTGTCCATTATTATGTTGCGTTGCGCCAACACTCAAATTCAGAATTTTCCTTTTTTCAGTGTCTCACCGCGATTTCCCCCGCATCGCGCCAAAGTTCCAGGTCACAGAGAAAGGGGTAACGCGATGGCTCCGCGTCGCATCATCCCTCAATTTCCCAATTGTCAACATCCAGTGACATGGTACAATAACGCCCCGTCGTGCCAGGGGACCAGTTAGGGAAATTTTTACTGAAATTAAAAGATGTGACTGCGGTTAAAAGGGTCAATTTCCTACCCCTATTTAAGCCCTTTAACACGTGATTCGGCCACTTTTCACACAAAAATACACTCTCTTATCTCAAAAACATCTCAAGAAAAAACTAAGATTTCTATTGGGGATTTAAATTCAAGAAGGTTTCACCATCAATCTTCACGAAATCATGAGCTAAGGTATGCATAGTATTCATTCATGGACTCCTTTCATCTATGAAGCCCAAGAATCCCTTTTCTAAATTCAAGTTATGGATTTTCTTATGAATTTCATGATTGGGCTGCTTTTGTTCACATTAATAATGAGTAATTGAATTTTATTCCATGAATGAGCGTTAAATTCCTTATGGGCTGATTTGTATCGGTATAGATTCATGAAACCCTAGGACTAAACCCTTGAATGATTAAATTGGAATTGAATCACAACAGTTAATTGTTGTATGATGTTGTTTACACATTCTATGCCTACTATGTGTTTGGTTGAATGCCTAGATAAAGGGAAAGTGTCTAATTAGCATGATATCATAAAATCCACATGTACGTACAAGCTTATGCCTATCACATGTTTGATGAAATGGTTTAGTAAATGTATTATGATGATTATTATGTATTCAAGTAAGTCATGCTTTCTCAGTTTCGTTCCATCGAGTCCTGGGGGTACTTGTACTCAAAATATTAGATGTGTACCTATATCCATGTCATGTTTTCACGATACTCTAATTCAAGCTATGAATCCTTAGACTTCAGATAGTCTTATGACTCAGGAAAAATCTCCATGATCTCATGACTCATTCAGTTGTCAGATATCTGTAGTATTCTGTCAGTCAATGGAACTTAGTAACTCAGCTCAAGTTCAGTTCAGTAAATCATGTTCAGTGTCCATTTAGATGGGAGTAAGAATTAGCACCGAGTGAACCCAAGGATGGGGACACAAACTATCAAATGAGGGTATGATCCTTAGAAGTAATACTTGCATTCTAGAACTATATAGCCAGCATAGGTTGAGACATCAACACTTTTCGATGAGGGTTGATGAGGTGGATAAGCACTTTCAGATAAGGTCCCTACCATTCTCTTTTGGGGACACTATCAGATAAGGGTCACCCACAGCTTGTCCTTACCAGTGGTGCGGTATTGACACCTTTCCAATTAGGGTTATAGATTGGACCCGAACTCAGCTATAATGGCGTATTAGGGGCATGTCAGTTAAATAATAACTTTCACAATTTTAGTACCAATCTCAGTAAAAGAATTCATATAGTTCTTCAAATTTAAGACTGTCAGATACAGTCGACCCAGATACAGTAGGAAACTCAGATAGTTTCATAAGATTCAGGACTATTTGATATAGTCACCAATGTTATCAGTTACATTCAAATACAACTATTTATGCTATTAGTTATATCGGTTATTAACATGTCATGTCATCAGTATTCAGATTCAGTAATCACGATATCATAGTGTCAGTTATAGTTACGTATTTATGTATGCATTCTCGTATTCATGTTAGACAGTCAGCTAGCATTATTCCTGCATGTTAACCCTTGCATTAGCCTTACTCATGTATACTCAGTACATTCTATTGTACTGACGCATTTTCACTATGGTGCTTTCTTTTATTTTACACCATAGGTTCAGAGACACGAGTTCTAAATCAGCAGTCGATTTTAGTCTGAGCAATCAGAATAAAAGTAAATCCTCATCCTTTGAGGACATGATTATTTCTCTACTATTTAACTAATTAGTTATTAGTTGGAGTTAGTTGGGGATATGTCCCATCAACTCCTTATTTTGATTATTCAGACAGTAGAGGATTTCAGACTAGATGCAGACTATTATGTTTTAGACTTCAGTGTTTACAGTTTTGTTTTGGATATTGTATTATTCCACAGATGTTATCTCATCCATTTTATGTTCAGTATTGAACCTTATGGACTTTTGGTGCATGTTTCCGCATTATTCAGTATTATATGTAGTATACAGGTATAAATATCAGTCATTGGTTAGCTTGTGGTCCTTCGGGGTCATGAACACCATGTAGCATTTCAATTTAGTAAATCGGGGTGTTACAGTTACATTTTTAGTATTTAAGCCTATGGAGTTGATAGTTTACTTCCACACATGTATATTTTGTTACTTTATTTAGTGCTCACAGAAGCTACCAGCTCATGGGTTAGATTGTGGTCACTTGTGACCGTAAGCACTGTTGTCGCGACTAGATGGTAGCTCGGGTTCTGAAAAATCTTGGTATCAGAGCCTAAGGTTTTACACTGTCCTAGGTAGTCTAAAAATCCGCATTGAGTAAAGTCTTATGCATGGGTGTGAAACTCGCCAGCCTTATTGACAAGAGGCTACAACACATTTTAGGAAAAGTTTCCCTTTTTTCAGCATTCATGTCCTGCGAGTGAGCATGAGATTTTTTTAAACTATCTTTCTAATCCATAATTTATTCAACCCATACCTCAACCTTTTCAGAAAGATCCCCTGAACGCGCACGTCTCTCATGCTGAGTTTAGAGCTGGATTCACTGCCTTAGCTTATTCACTAGCTACTCAGAATAAGCAGTAGCTTGTTGCCCCATCTAATCCAGTGGAAAATACTGCTGCAGCTAAGATTCGGGATATCACTCGAATACATCCCTCTTTTTTTTGGGATCCAAGTCTGAGAAGCATCTATAGGAGTTTCTTAATATGGTTAAGAAGGTGACATATATCATGGGTGTCACTTCGAGTAAGAGTGCAGAGTTGGCTGCATATTATTTGCAGGATGTGGCTCACACTTGGTATATTCAGTGAAAAGGTGATGGGGATACTGAGGCAGGGCCTATAGAGTGGGAGAAGTTTTCTACAGACATTTTAGATAGGTTCTTTCCTTTATATTTTAAAGAAGCTAAGGTGCAGAAGTTGATTAATTTGAAGAAGGGTAGTATGAGTTGAAGGAGTATTCACTTAAGTTTACTCAGTTGACGAGATATGCTCCTTTGATGGTGGCTGATAATAGGTCTAGAATGAGTAAGTTTGTTTTTTATATAGCTGATATTATGGTCAAGGAGTGTGGGAATGCCGTGTTGATTAAGGAGATGGACGTATATAGGCTTACAGTCCATGCTCAACAGATTGAGGATTAGAAGCTTAAGGAGAAAGAGAGAGAGAATAATAGGGCTAGAACATATAGTTTAAATTTTTCTTAACCAAGGTCAGGGGGTGCTAATTATTCTCAGTTTTGTCAGAAATCTTCAGCCCTACCTGTAGCTTCAGCTAGTGCGCCAGTGCCAAAGTTTAAGAATGATAGTCAAGATAGAGCACCAAGCTATAAATCTCAGGAAAATATGAATAGTAGTCAAACCAATCCACTCTACGGGAAGTGTTGTAGGAATTATCAGGGTGTGTGTAGAGATAGTAGTGATGTGTTCTTTGGATGAAGCAAGCCATACCATAGGATGAGGGAGTGTCCAGTAGATATGTGGAAGGGTAGAAATAATCACCAATAGGCGCAGACTAACTCTTCAACAGCGCCAGCAGGTCATCTGACTCAGTAGGGTACTACCTCTAGTTCCACCAGTGGATAGTGCCAGAATAGGTTGTATGTACTTCAGTCTTGACAAGATCAGGAAAGTTCTCCTGATGTGGTTACGGGTATGTTACAGGTCTTTCACTTTCACATTTATGCTTTGTTAGATCTCGGGGCTTTAATTTATTTTGTAACCCCTATATAGATGTTAATTTCAGTGTCATTCCTGAATCTTTAGTACAACCCTTCTCAGTGTCTACTTCAGTAGGTGTCTCTATTATAGCCAGGTAAGTATACCGGAACTGTCCGGTCATAATATCCTAGAAAGTCACCTTAGTTGACCTTGTGGAGTTATATATAACTGATTTGAATGTCATTCTCGGTATGGATTGGCTCCACATATGTTATACCTCAGTTGATTACAGAAATATAGTCGTCCTGTTTTAGTTTCCCAATAAGCTAGTTACTGAATGGAGGGGCAGTACTTCAGTACTTAGGGGTCAGATTGTGTCATATCTTAGAGCTAGAAAGATGATATCCAAGGGGTGCATGTACCATCTTGTTCAAGTCAAAGACTCTAATTCAGAGACGCCAAGTCTTGAGTCAGTTTTAGTAGTAAGGGAATTTATATATGTGTTCCTTGAAGATTTTCCTAGAGTTCCTCCCAAAAGGGAAATTGACTTCAGAATAGATCTTCTTCTAGATCCCATCCTATCTCTATTCCACCCGACAGAATGGCTCCAGCTGAGCTTAAGGAGTTAAAAGAACAGTTGAAAGACCTCTTAGATAAGGGATTCATCAGGACCAATGTTTCCCCATGGGTCTCTCCAATCCTTTTCATGCATAAGAAAGATGATTCTTTCAGAATATGCATTGACTACTGTCAGTTGATCAAAGTCACAGTAAAAAATAAATACCCACTCCCTAGTATTGATGACTTATTCGAGCAACTTTATATTGAAAGTTATTTCTCTAAGATATACCTCAAATTCAGCTGTCATCATCTTAGAGTTAGAGAATGTGACATTTCAAAAGTAGCTTTCAGAACTCGGTATGGTCACTTTAAATTTATAGTTATGTCTTTTGGACTAACGAATTCCCCAGAAGTTTTCATAGACTTAATGAATTGAGTGTTCAAGTAGTACATGGACAAGTTCATCATAGTATTCATTAATGATATTCTTGTCTACTCCCATGGTGAAAATGATCATACAAACCATCTCAAAATTGTATTGCAGACTCTTAGAGCCCATTATTATTCACCAAATTCAGTAAGTGTAAGTTTTTTCTAAGATGAGTAGCTTTCCTAGGAATATTATTTATGGTGATGGCATTAGAGTAGACCCTCAAAAGACTGAGGTAGTGAGAAACTAGCCTTGACCCATCTTTTTATCTAATATAAGGAGTTTCTTGGGTTTGGCTGGCTATTATAGGTAGTTTATTGAAGGGTTTTTTTCTATTGTATCCCCAATGTCTAGATTCACTTATAATAAGGTCAAATTTAAGTGGTCTCATTGTTGTGAAAAGATTTTTCAAGAGTTGAAGACTCGACATACCTCTGCCCTAGTCTTGACCTTTCCAGATGGTTCAGATGGGTTTGTTGTTTACTCTGATGCTTCCAAAGTGGGTATTGGTTATGTATTAATGCAGAGCGGTGTGGTCATATCCTATTCCTATAGATAGCTTAACCCCATGAAAATAATTACCCTACCCATGATCATGAGTTGGAAGCAGTTCTTTTTGCCTTGAAAATTTTGAGGCATTATCTTTATGGAGTTCATTTTGATGTGTTCGCAAATCACAAAAGTTTGTAGAAAGTGTTTTCATGGAAATATTTAAATCTTTGTCAGAGAAGGTGGTAAGAATTGTTGAAAGATTATGATATGAGTGTGTTATATCATTTGGGCAAGGGCAATATAGAGGCAGACACCCTTAGAAGATTGTCTATAGGTAGTGTTACTCATGTTGAGAATGATAAGAAGAGATTAGTTTAGGAGGTTCATATCCTTTCTAAATTAGGTGTTTGGATGGTTGATTTAGCTAAAGGTGGTGTTTGGGTTTGGAATGGTTTGGAATATTCTTTGGTTGCTGAAGTGAAAGAAAAACAATATAGGGATTCCAGTTTTGTTTAATTAAAGAAATCAGTTAGAAATGAGAAAGTAGAGGTTTTCTCCCAAGGAGAAGATGGTATGTTGCGATGCTAAGGTGAGTTGTGTGTGCGTGTGTTGATAGTTTGAGATAGCGAATTTTAGTAGAAGCACATGGTATGCATTACTCTTTGCACCTAGAAGATACTAAGATGTACTCTGATTTACGGGAAATCTATTAGTGGAGTGGTATCAAGAGGGATATTGAAGAGTTTATAGCCAAGTGTTCTAATTATTAGCAGGATAAGGTTGAACACCAGAGGCCTAGCGGTACATTGCATGAGTTCTGTATTCCCACTTGGAAGTTGGAAGAGGTGAACATGGATTTTGTGATGGGTTTCCCTCATACGCATTGTCAATATGATTTGATATGAGTCATTGTAGATATAATGACCAAATTACCCCATTTCTTGCCAGTTCATACATCTTATTCAGTTGAGTACTGCACCAAGCTCTATATTAGAGAGTTTGTTAGGTTGCATGAACTCCCATTATCTATTATTTCATATAGAGGTACTCAGTTTACCTCTTTCTTTTAGAGAGTTGTTCAGAAGGATCTTGGTACCCAAGTTCATCTCAGTAACACTTTCCATCCTCAGACAAACGGTCAGGAAGATAGGACTATTCAGACCCTAGGGGATATACTAAGGGCGTGTGTTCTTAAGTTCAAGGGTAGTTGGGATGATCACTTACCTTTAATCAAGTTTTCCTACAATAACAATTATCACTCTTGTATTTAGATGGCTATGTTTGAGGCTCTCTATGGCAGGAGATGTAAATCTCCTATTTGTTGGTTTGAATCAGGTGAGATTGCTTTAATAGGACTAGCTTTGGTGTTTGATGCAATGGAGAAGGTTCAGTTGATTAGGGAGTGGCTTAAGACAACCCAAAGTTGTTAGAAATCCTATGCAGATATGAGACAGGGGATCTTGATTTTGAAGTTGGGGATTTGGCGTATTTGAAAATCTCGCCCATAAAGGGAGTGAAGAGATTTAGTAAGAAAGGGAAGCTTAGTCCCCATTATGTTGGCCCTTATAGAATTTTGAATTATTTTGGTAAGGTAGCTTATGATATTGAGCCGAGGGTCTATCAGAAATAGCCTCTCTACTTCCTCGAAAGTAGTGGTATGGACTGCATACATTTTACCCTCCCCAGATCTCACTTTGTGGGAATATACTGGGTCTTTTGTTTTTGTAGCTTATGAGCTTGAGTTGACTGCAGACTTGGCATCAGTGCATCTAGCGTTCCATGTTTCCTTATTAAAGAAGTGTATTGGTGACCCAGCTATTGTAGTACCTTTAGAAAGCATAGATGATCAGGATAGCCTTTCTTATGAAGAAATCCCAATATAGACCCTTGATCGTCAGATTTGTTGACTAAGGAACAACAAAGTTCCCTTGATCAAAGTTCTTTGGAGAAATCAGTCAATTAAGGGAGCCACTTGGGAAGCAGAGGAAGAAGAGAGTATGCATACCAAGTACGCTTATCCTTTCTCAACAAACTAAGACTCAGATTAAGGTAACAGTTCCCTTTAAATTGTTTTTTTTTCATTCTCAGTTCCAACTATATAACCATTCTCATGTCATTGCATGCATTCAAAAATTTAGTTCAGTTATGTATCATGTTTCAAACTCAGTCATGTAATCATGTTTTTAGTTATACATATTCAGTATGTGATTTTAGTTTCCCTAGTATTCTCAACTTAATCAGTCTCATTCGAGGACGAATGCTCTCAAGGGGGGATATTTTAATACCTCATACTTTTCTTAGCTCAGTTCAGCTCCTAGTTACATGTATAAGAGGTGTAAAGCCTAAATATTTAAATAAGTGTTGGTGACTTAGTCTTATTTTTATCCTCTTAACTTTGAGTATTTTTAAACGAGTCTTCTCGACCCCACATAAGTTTTTGAGTTAATTCAGGTTCAGGGGTGTAAGGAGCATGTCTCGAGGAAGTTTGAGATTGTTCGGACGAGGTTTGGGTCATGTTTGGATTTCGATTCCAGCATCTCACCACGATAGTGGTGCATCATGGTGGGTATAGATATAAGGCACCCATAACATCACTTTTCCCTTCAATTCGCATTCTAGTTACGAATTTAAATGTCTGAGGGGCAATTACATCTATCCCGCTCAATCCAAATAATAAAAATCACGAATTAAAAGTCAGTTAGGGCATTATGTACCTATTTTCACAATTTCATCTCAAAAACAAACTCTAATATTTCCCCGAGTTCATTAATTTCATTCCTTTCTCTCCAATGAAATCAAGATTCAAGTTACCAAACCCAAGAACCTACAAGGAAGCTTAAAGATTTGTGTTTCTCTTTTTAGATTTAATATTCAAGGTATATGTGATCTTCATCCATGTGCCCTTCCCATCCAAGGAGTCCAATAATCCCCTTTTCATACAAAATTATGAGTTTTTACATGATTATGATGAATTATCTCCATGAAGTTGTTATTGATTTTGGTTACAAGTTATGTTACAAGTGTTTTTCGATGGAATGAGCCCTTATATAACTTGAGTGTTGACATCCTCATGTTAAATCTCGGGGTTTTAGTATTGCAACTATGTTTTTAAGCACATGTTTTACTTATTACTATGTTTAAATTCATGGCTCCCATGTGTTTGATTAATTATCTAAATGTTGGGTTTTGAGCAATGATCCTTTATTATGTTTTTTAAAGCTTCATATGTCCTTATTGTTATTTTCATTCAGTGTTGGAGGATTAAGAACACCCGATACTTCGCTATTTACATAATTTTAGTATCTTCAGAATGATTTTAGATATACGATGAACATTATAATTTAGTCAATTATCATGATCAGTTGTTTGTTCAGTTAAGCTTAGATCAGCCTAGTAATTAGTGTATTTCAATTGGGAGCAAAACTTAGCACTAGATGAATGTAGGGATGTTGTCTCCTCCGTCAGTTAGGAATGAGGCATTTGTCTCCCCCTGTAACGACCCAGGAACCTATCCAGAGATGTCACACAGTGCTTAAGGCCACACGTGGCCTCAAGCTTACCCTCTAAGCCTGTCATCACTTTCAGAACACACTACAACACTAATCATTTTAAAATAGGAAAGAATAATCATGTCATGAGCATATTGTGATACGAAGAAATACTATCCTGTACAAACAAAATACTAAAAGTTCTGTACATATCAGTACTCTAGTCTGACAAAGCCTCAACTATAAAAGACTGAGAAGCCATTGGGACAGATCCCCAACTGACTCGCCTGAATTGAAACGAAACAACCATCTACTATCAAGGCAAAAATTAGGGACATATGTCCTCAAATCATGAGGACTCACCAACTGTAAGAATGTAGATGGAGGTACTCAAAGATCACTGTCGCTGCTGAGACTGAGCACCTGAACCTACATCATGAGAAAATGTAGAACATAGAAGAGTATGGGAATCAGTACTTGGGATTGTACTGAGTATGTGGGGGTGTATGCAACACTTTTAAACAATATCATAAATGTAAAATAAAGTCATGCATGCTGACAATAATGACTCTCTTCGCTTGAATTTCCTAAAACATAATTTCCATAAATCATCAAAAATAATACATGCTTCCCAAATCTCATAAATCATTGGACTTAACTCAAACTCTTTAACTCATGACTTAGAGTGACTCGGTAACTCAAGAAACTTAGACTATTATGGACTTAGGAGTTTCTTATAACCGACATAAACCATGTGAATCATATGGAGTCCAATATTTTTCCCTCCTAAGGATAGAACCCCACATTGGCGGGAGCGATATACTCTTACCAGGGAGTATAACCTCAAACTCATCTCTGTGATCATAAACTCGGCTCTTTGGCCCTCAAATCTCAATCCTACGATGGCACGTAGTTCTGGGAAAGTAGGATGTGCTGAACCTACACTTCCCACTCGGTGCTAAATACTCCTCCTAGACTCAGCTCAGAACGCGTTAGGAAATCCACCTTAATCAACTCAAGGGTCTATTATGAAGACCAAATCATAAATATATCTCATCTGTAAATCATATACAAGTTGTGGATTCCTAACTCGACTCAAACTCAAACAGTCTTTCTCAACATCAAATACACTTGCTTATCAAACCATATGAAGTATCAAAAGCTTCAAGAAAACATCATAGGACTCATTCTTGAACCTCAAGCTCAATATCGATATATATTCAATACTCAATCTTCTCATGGAAAAGCATAACTCATGACACTTACCTTAAATCACTTTGAAATCATCAATACATAATAACAAAATACAATTCATGGCATAAATTCTCAATTTAATAAATATGATGGTAAAATAATCATAAATATCAAACCTAATCAACTCAAATCTCATAAATCATAAATAAAGAAATTTGGGTGTAAACCACTTTCAAGGATTATGAAATTCCAATAGTAAAAATCAATTCTTTGGGAACAAGAATGAAAGGATATTTTTGTTCAGGCCTCACATACCTTGAATTATAACTTTAAGATGAAAATACTTGATTGGAAACTCTTCGTCACACTTTTGAGCTAAGTTTCTTGATACCTTTGACTTGGAGAACTTGATTCTTGAACAACTCGGTGAAATATATGAAAGATTCTTGAATTTTCTTTGAGAAGATTTGGAGGAGAGAAACCCTAGCTCTATATATTTCTTGGAAGAAATTGGAGAGAAAATAAATTGCTCTTCTCTACTTGGATATATATATAGAGGACAAAATAGGCGGAAATAACCAAAATACCCATGAGCAAATTCTAGAACTGGAGCTCGAGTTTTGTCCTTGGAGAGACGTTCCATGATCACAGAACTTCACTGGATTTTGACAATTGGGAAACTGGTCAGTGGCGCGATGCGGTAAAATCACGTTGTCACCTTGGTCGTGACCTGGAAGGGCAGCGCGAACGGAGGAATCACATTGGTGCACTGGAATTTGACAATCCTAATATTGAGCCTTGGAGAGACACTCCAATATCGTGGCGGTTCACTGGAAAATGACAATTGCCATTTTGGCTGGCTTCGCGACGCGCTAAAGTGCTAGATGGCACACTGTCTCACTAAAATGGCTCTAACTCTTTATCCGAGGGTCGGATTTGGGTGAATTTGGTATCGAAAAAAAGCTTATTCAAATATCCACGTGATAGAATATAGAAATTATAGAAATACAGCATTGTTTAAACATCATTCACCTTGGAATTCATCCATATTTACTTCAAAAGACGGATTCAGGCTTAAGGAACGATCAGGGTATTACACCCCCATCAGTTAAGCATGAGATGTTAATAGCAGTGCTTAAGTTGCAAAACTATGGTACAACTAAAGACTGTAAGGTTTCCCCCATAAGTTAGGCATGATACCCTATTCCTTTGGGACATCAGATTAGTGGATCCACATATCCAACATTAGTACCCATGGTACGGTACTAACACCCTTCCAACTGGGGTTACAGGTTGGACCCCAATAATATATTTTGGGCATGCTGGTTATAGCTAGCTCCTACAGTCTTAGTACAGTATTCAGTATAGTTTCAGCTCAAGTTTTCTTTACCAAAGCACATAGATTCTTAACTATTCAGTAATCAGATTTCAGTATTTTAGTTTATAGATTATTTTATAAATGTATATATCCTTGGTCTTGCATTCTCAGTATTTCAATTTTCATACATGCTTACACAGATATCTCATATTATTCAATCAGCAATTACTTTATGTATAGTTAATCCAT
Organism: Capsicum pubescens; assembly: GCA_030864215.1. Classification (NCBI taxonomy): domain Eukaryota; kingdom Viridiplantae; phylum Streptophyta; class Magnoliopsida; order Solanales; family Solanaceae; genus Capsicum; species Capsicum pubescens. The sequence continues at coordinate 189,846,077 of CM061546.1, forward strand.
GTATTTCTGCCTAACCCCATCGCATATACCAGTAGATTCAAAGTACTGTCCGCATACTTTCTTCGTGCTATTATGTCTTATATCATAGGTTCGAAAACACCATTTCCTGACCGCACATCGATAGTTCAGCATTACAGAAGCAGCAACAGTGGTGATTCCTCATTTTTTAAGGACAAGTTTATCTTTCATTCAGTTATTTCAGCATTTCTTTATTTTAGTCAGTTGGAGTTAGTTGTGGGTTTATCCCATCAACTCCACAGTTAGTCAATTATAGGTTTGTTAGAAATTTAAAAAATCATCTAGTTTATCAGTGTTATTAATTGAATTTCTGTATTTTTGCTGATATTTTTTGACTTATAGATTCAGTTACAATTTTTGAGTATTTAAATATTATCGAATTGATATTTTACTTCTGCACATTTGTATTTTATTACTTTATTCATGGGTCAGCTTGAGGTTACTTCTGACCGTAAGCACCATTGTCACAACTAGGGCGTAGCCTCGGGTCGTGACAGTGAGTACTTGATCTTAGTATGCATGTTTTAATATTATGTATAAAATTCATCTTACTTATTACATTCACCCCTACTTACTAAGTACATTCTAGAAGTACTGATCCATAAATATGTCTATGTGCAACATTGTCTCATAATATCGGTACTGGTTATAGCCTACACATCATAATCAAACAATTACAGCTTCCATCCAGCAGGTGATGAGTTCTCCTATTTTAGGGACTCCATTCAGATTTAGTTCATGTATTGTGTTGTATTTCTTTTAATTTTTCATATGTATTAATTAGTGGTAGTTGGAGGCATGTCCCAGCTACCTACAGTTAGTATAGTAGAGGCTTCATTGATGTCGGTTAGAGTTAGTCCTGTAATTTGAAATCTTTCCTCAGTTTATTAGATTATAATTTTTATTAGTTACATACTTATTTAGATTTCATTATAATTATGTTTCCACAAAGTAGAACTAGCTATTTAATATATTCTAAATTCGTTGCTTAAGTATCATGCTAGTTCATGGGTTAGCGTAGGATCATTTGTGGTTCTATGCATCGTGTTATAACAAGGAGGTATTAGAGCCCAGAGTTCAAGTGTACTGGGGTGTTTATAAATCCATGTCTAGTAGAGTCTTCCGGAAAAGTACGGAGATGTATGTACTTTTCCTTGAGAGGCTACAGGGCATTTAAGAAATATTTCACTTCTTTTATGTCTCAGATCATGCAGTTGAAGTGTTCTCTAAGAAATTTATGTAGATTCACACGTTAACCCATTCTTTTCAACTATGCCTTATTCTTGGGGCAATAGAAAGAGTGATGATTAAATTCCTACGGATATTGTTTTCTATGATAGTTCCCAAAGATTGTTATGGGACTGCACGCAGGCTCAAAAGTATCCTATCAGTTCTTTTAAGTTCTAAATTTTGAAGGACTTTATTTGTTTTCATGAAAATTGTGCACTAAGACAAAGTCATATGTGCCTTTAATTATCTCCTCAAAATTCTATGACAACATATGACCTAGAGTTAGAAGCATGAACCAAGAAGTTAAGCAGCAATAAAGTGGGGATAATGTTTATCTTGATTTAGAAGATTATGTATCCATAGGGTTAGTTGTATGAAAGGTATACCAGTAGGCTTGAAATAGTATATGCAAGAATTTATGTATGTTGATTCAAAATTATATGTTGTTGATGTAGGCTATATTGGTATAATGGTAATTCTCATGGTTATGGGGAAAATATAAGTTTATAGGTGTGATGTTAGTAGACTATGAAGGAAGTTAGTTTGGTTCATTAAAAGTTTGGGGATATCTATGTTATGTGTTAGAATCAAAGTTTGAATTTTGGATGATTGAGCAACTAGAAAGAAGAGTTGAAATTCTAGATGGTGTAAACTCAAGGTATGATAATACTCATGAAAATTCAAAGTTATTAAGTGTTTAAGTTATTCTATGATTACTATTGAGGCTATAGAAAGTTAAGAGTTGTATCTCAGAAGAAAGTATTAAAAGTGGATTTTACACTTTCAGGTATAGTCTTTCAGGGTGAGTTTATTATTTATGTGTATTATAATACCCCAAACACTAGATTAAAGTGGTGGAAGTTTAGTTTAGAGCTTATCAAAAGGGTCTATAGACTTACAATAATAGCTTAAAGCTAGGAGAGAGATGATAGAACAAGTAACCAAGTTAGGCTTTCAGATTCTAATAGTGATGCCAGTATGTTGTAGAACATTAGTAAGGGAGAAAGATGCCCAACCCATTCTTATCTAAAGACAAACTATTCTATATCAGTTATCACAACACCTACTTATGCTTTATATGTCAACTCCATGATCATAGTTTATGTTCATGCACATCATAGAGAATGATGTACGCTACCTATTCCTAGTATAAGGAGTTTCAGTTCACGCAGTAGTATGAATTATGTTCCATGAAATCATGAACTACGAACTTAGGTCATGTAGCTCATGACTCATGTACTCTTGTTTTATAGCATGCTCGGTCCTCATAACTCATGCTACACTCTTAATAACCAGTAAAACTATGATCATGTCTTGTATGTCTTCAGTTTACATCTCTGTAATGAATTCATACTTTTCATACTTTATTCCTCAAGCCTCAGTTAAGTGTCCAAGTTATGTATAGTATTCTTTTATGCTTCAGGTCCTCATGTTCTAACCTTTCAGTGACCTCTCCTTGTGAAATGATAGTGGTGATGAGTAATTGTTTAGATGGGAGAGAGTAAATGTTCCTTGTTAAAGAAAAGATTATAGTGTGCTTGTTTTATATAAAGCTATAAGGTATAAGAAAGCTTGAGGCAAAGATTTTTATATATGTCTTGGTTTGTCGAGAGTTTTATGTGTGTTTTCTTAAGGTAGTGCATGCAAGTTCTTAATGATAGAGGTTTGAAGAATGTGAGAAAGATGCTTTTATGGGATTTTGTTTAGAAATTCATATGTAGGCATGAATATAGGCTTGAATGCCATGTTGGTGTATAAGTAGATGAATGCATTGCGCTTTAGTGAATTCCTTGTAAAAGGTTGAATGTACTTATTGAAGTTGTAATAATAATTATTCATGAGATGAGAAGTTGTAAAAACACAGGGGGTATTGACTTCATGATTCAGACTAGTATTACAGTGTACTGTGTGCACTTTGTAGATTCGAGTAGGCTTGAACATAGTGAGGTAATTCAGTTCATCTCAGACTTCAGTAGATAGAGTTATAAGTGCCCATGTGAATATTTTAAGTAGACTCAAGTGAAATCCAATATTGAAGTGGAATGTATAGTTGACGGAGTATTTTAGGAGTATGTCTCATCTTGGAAGTAGCAGTTTCATGGTCTAAGGCATAACAATTCTACCCCAACTTATGTTTTGTTCCACAGAATTATAGCCATGTTGTGATTCCTTATTTTGATATCTTTCTCAGATTATGACCAAGATTCTTTGCTCCCTAAAGTTATTAGAACATCTTATAAAGAGTGTTGAAGAAATACTACAGTTAAGTATAAGCTTTCAATATGAGTTAGTCCGTATAGCCAGTAATTCAGTTTAGCAGTCGGACAGACAAGTTCCTATGGTTTTCTATCTTTCCTATTACTGATGTAATTCATTAAAGTTCATATAAGTTGTAAATTCCTTTCATTCCATGCATCATGTCTACTATTAAGATATTTAGTCATGATTTAGTTCGCAAGTTTTCAGCGCATGATTTCAGTTATCCAAGTATTCCAGCTCAGATAGTGTAATATCCTTTGTATTACTTTCATATCATTATCTTATGATTCATGATTACATCAAATCATTTATTACTTTACAGTTCTATATGTATGATTGTATCATGAATATTTCAAGTGGGTTCTAATCTCTTAGAATGAATTAGCTCTTTACAGTCAGAAATGTCAAGTCAGCTCAGGAATCAATTTTATGATAAAGTTATAATGCTTCGGCTCAGCTATATTGTTTATTTCTAGACATGTCACATGTAAATTATTTCATATTCATAAGAATTAAACAAGTTCCTATCCATCATTCGAGGACAAATGATTCCAAGGGGGAGGTAATGTAACACCCCTTATTTTTGGGCTAAACGTTGAAGCATAGTTCTTACATGTATAAAATATAATCTGATGATTTACTTTTGAATTCATGTGTCATGATATTTATCCTAGTGTTTGAAATGCTTTCGAGGTGAGAAATGTTCATAGGAATCACTTAGATCTAAGTTGAGATAAGAGCCTTTGATTCGTCCAAGTTTTGCATTCGATTCTACAAAGGTCTACTTTGAACATGTATAACTTTTGATATACAAAAAAAAAATTCATCTTGAGACACACCAAATTATATATAATTAAGTTTTCTTTCCAACAATAAAAATTTTCCTTAATACGAAACCCGAGTAAAAAGTTATGACTTTTTCCATGAGAGGCAATAAGGGTGGGCTCTACTGGGTTAATGGGGCGACGCTCGAGTTAGTCTATAGGGATGAAAGAACCAAAACCCAGAGCGTCTATTTCTTAACTATTTTAGCTTCTTAAGGGTCAAGTGGTACTTTGATGCTTTCCTATCAACCCCAAACATCCAAAGGACGATTTATAGCATCCAAAAGGGCATTATTTGCCCATCTTCCTCAAAATTTCTCACGTAAAAACCCTCTCCTTTACCCCATGAACAAAGTTCAAGATTTTCCTCTCAAGAACACAAGGATTCAAGCTTTAATTTCAAGAATTATTCAAGAATCTATCAAATTATGGTATGTGGGAGTTCATCCGTGGGTCCCATTTCACCCATGGAGCCCAAGAACCCTTTTTGGTTGAAAATTATGAGTTTTACATGTTTAAGTTGAACTATCTCCATGAATATCTTTTTAATTCAACTTCAAGTTATAATTCTAAATGCTTTCACGTGGAATGAGTCATAGCATGTTTTGAATGTTGCAATTTCCATGTCATGTTTGGTTGATTCTGGATAAATCCCCAAGTTATGAATTTAACCATGTAATCCCATTGTTTTTCACATGTTTAAGATACTCTCATGCTTAAATTTATGATTTTTACATGTTTGATGAAATGTCTATACTTATGGGTTTTTTAACCATGACCGTCTACTATAGTTTTTAAGCTTGCTATTGCATTCAGTAATCTTTTAGTGTTGGTGGGTCATGAACGCCCATTACCTATGTGATTTACAAAAAATCAGCTTTTCAAGTATTTAGATAGTTACTCCATGAAGCTTATCAGTATACTCAGATATTCATACTCATGATGAGCATTATCAGTTATATGTTTATAATTACCCCAAAATCCGTATGCACTGTTATTTTCAGAATACCAAGACCTGAGCTTATCAGTTATCAATTATCAATGCATACACTAGTTAGTATTTCAGTGTCTTTCAGTTGGGAGTCAGATTTAGCACCGAGTCAAAATTGTGGGTTCATTGCATCCTGCTTCCCAGAATCTACGTACCACCGTAGGTTTAGGGGCCTCACAAGAGATTGTTTACCCTTGGCCAATATAGGATCGGTTTAGTGATCACTCCAGTTCAATTCAAGTTCTATTTCGATTGTAAAGATAAAACAACCCTTCTAAATGTGGGTTAGACATTGGACACCATGATAGCTCACATGGTCTATGTCAGTTATATGCTAGCTCCCAAAGTCTCAGTATAGTATTCAGTGTATTCTTAATTAAAGTTTGCTTGACCAAGTGTATAGACTTTCAGTTATTCAGTTATATAGTTTACAAACTTTCAAATTTCAAACTTAATTCAAATTACAGATTTATGCCTGGTCTTGCATTCTCAGATATTTAGTTTTTATGCATTCATTCTCAGTTATATCATGTCCAGTTAGTCCTTACCTTAGATGCACAGTATCTGTAATGCCCCAAAAAATACACCCTAGAGGCCACATGGTGCTTATGATCCCGAAATATCACAAGCTAACCCATGAACTAGTACCTACAGTGAGCACTGAATAGTAGTAACAAAATACACATGTGAAGAATTAATGAATATGCCATAAGGTTATAAGTACTGAGAACACTAGGAAGTCATAAGTCTGAAAAAAATTGTCTGAAAACTAATAAAAGTTTATAATCTAACCGACTTTCTGAAGTGTTTGAAAGCCTCTAAAATTAATTGAAAAAGAGTTGATGGAACAGGCCCCAACTAACTCAAAGGACAGGCCCTAACTAACTACAAATGTCAAGCTGAAATGAAAAGCTAAACTATTAAAATAAATAACCATGTCATCGATAGATGAGGACTCAACACGATTATTTCTACTGATAGGCTGATCTATCTAAGCACGATCAAGAAACTGAGCATCTGAACCTATGATATAATAAATCATAGAATAAAGAAAATATATGCGATGAGTACTTTGAATGTACTGATATTCGAGATAAGGTTAGGCTGAAATTCATGGGTTTATGTGGATGAGATAATGACTGAATGAATAGCATGAGATAATTGAGTTTAAATGTATGAAAGTTGTAAAATCTAAGAATGCATGACCAAGCATATAACACGATTCTTAAATAGTCTGTAATTGAAATACTATAATCCAGTAACTTAATAACTGATATTGTATGCTATGCTCAAGAAAACCTTAAAGTGAACTCTATACTGAATACTGAACTGAGACGGTGGGAGGTATCATCTAACCGATGTGCCCCAATATAAGCTAATTAGGGTTCAACTTATGACCCTAGTTGGAAGGGTGTCTATACTGTGTCACGGGTACTAACAATGGTTGTATGTATCTACTAAAGTAAAGTCTAGAAGGGATAAAGAGTCACTCTCTACTGGCAGATGCCCTAGTGAGATATGTGTCAACCCTCAACTGGCAGGTTAATGTCTCAAACCTATGTTGGCTACATAGTTCTGGAATGTATGGATTGCTACTAAGAGTCACACCCTCAACTGGCAGGTAAGACCCCATCCCTGGGTTCTCTCAGTGCTAAATCCTACTCTAAAACTTAACTGACTTAGATTACTGAACTAATCTAAGTCTGACTGATATAATAATTGACTGAACTGATAATGCTTATGAGTATCTAAAACCATTTAAAAAATACTGAGACTAAGTAAACAACTAAGTTTTGGGTAGTCATAACCTCCAGGACTCAATAGAAATAACAATAGCACCACATGAAATCTTTGAAAACCATAGAAAGGAATCATTGTTCAACATTCAACACTTAGGCATTTCATCAAACACATGAAGGTCATGAGTTAAAGCATGAGAATAGTTAAATCATGTGATAATAACATAATTTCCACATTAATAACATGGTTTAAGGATTTAAGATGCGAATATTCATCATTCAAATGTGTCAAGGGTGAATTGCAATGAAAACACATGGTAAACATGATTCGAAATCAAAGTTCATATGATCTACATAGATATAATTCATAATAACATGTAAAAATCATATTTAAAATATAAAAATGGATTCTTGAACTCCATGAGTGAAAAGGGACCATTTATGAATATCAAGCATACCGTAAAACTTGTATCTTGAAAGATAATCATCTTTATTGGATTAATTCTTGGAATTGAACTTGAATTTCATGAACCTAGTTGGTTTTATGGAGATGAAAATCGCCCGTTTTTGCCTTGTGATAGTTGATTTTTGAGTTATGATAGATTAGGCTAGTATTTATGCTTATTAACCGCTGATTGGAGGGTGAAATGATGTTGTTTTGGGATTAAAAGAGTGGGAAAAGACCAAAAAACCCTTTAAAAACATCTTTTCAGTGTTGAACTATCCAGGTTGACGGTCTGGGTGATGGACCGTCACTCCAGTGACTGAACCATCACTCCAACCATTACTATATAACTAGAAGTCGTCCTTTCTGTCTAAGGTTGACGGCCTAGCATGATGGGCCATCACTGATGTGACGGTTCATCACCCTGGCCATCGAACCTTGGCAAACAAACACCTCTCTGGTAGAACGGGCATAACTTTTTACACTGATATCAGATAAAGGCAAAAACAGTGACGTTGAAAAGTTAATTCAATTACTATCTGTTGGTGGATCTTGAGCTTAAAAACTCTTAGTGATACAAATGTTACGCTTGTTTGAAGTTGACTATAGCAATATTTTTTCCAAGAACTCAATCAGTAAGGGTTATTTTGATTTGTCTAATGATAACGCTCAACTTACCAGTCAATTTAGTGCAAGGCAGTCTTCATCAATATATTTACCCAACTTTGGAGTCGGGTTCGAATTCACATGGAACAATGTGAGTGGTGATTAAACTAATTTGAAACTATTGCTTCAAGTTGAATTTAAATAAATGATACAAAAAGACAAAATGAGGGTTTTTAATTTGTGAATTATGTCCTAATTAATTGTACCAGAGTTATTCCATCGAAGGATTCATTTTTTAAGTAGTAATTCAATAATATTAAACAAACCAGAGTTTTGGTTACCAAGATGCTTGAACAATTAGGGTTGTAAATCACTTATGAGTTCCAATTAACAATTTCCATTGTAAGAGTAGTTGATTCCTATTATTTATCCATTAGTTTCTCAACTTAATTGGGTAATTTATCCCTTAATTCTCTCAAACTCAAAGGATATATTATTTATTCAACTATTTTCTCATGTAGATCAATCCTGCTAAGGCATTCATCTTTAATCTAAGGTTTAGAGCCTTGAGAAAACATGTAAACCTGTTTCTTTTCCCCACACACAATTTCCTTTTCGGACAAGTGATGTTTAAGGGCTCACTCTTCAAGTTTGCAACCAAGAAAAGTCGTTAAAGTGAAGAAAGGTTTATACAATGTACATTACTCATAGAACTAAATTAGATTCACAACCCAAAATCTGATTTTCACATCAAGGCTCTCATAACCCTAGTTATGGGAGCTTAGCCACACATTTCCATAGAATAAATAGAAAGCATCTTTGTATTATTCATAAATAAATTCAAGATTTAGTTACAAAGGTTACAAGAATTTGTTCTTGAATCTTCAATAGAGATGGAATGATTAGATCCACATGATTTTCTTAATTACAAAAAATACTACCTTACATAGAGTGTAAAGTATACAGGCTATGATAAAACATGAAAATATAATGATATCTTCCCCTAATAAAACCTAAAACTGGTATTTATATGTTCCCAAGTAAAAAGGAATTAAAATTTGCATTCAGAAAAAATTTCATCCAAGTTGGTGGTCAAGTCGGTGGTCCACCGCAAAATTGGTGGTCCACCATTTCAACCTTTGTTGGATGTGATGAAATTTGGAATTTTGTTTTAGGTCTAGTAGTCAGTTTGGTGGTCAGTCACAAGACTGGTGGTGCACCACTTTGGCCACCAGTGAGTTTTCTGAAATCTTGAATTTGGTGGTTAGTTTGATGGTTAGTCGCAAAGCTGGTGGTCCACCATTTTGTCCTTCACTGAGTGTCTTGAAATCCTAAATTCTGTTTTAACTTGGTGGTCGAACTGGTGTTCAGTTTCCAGACTTGTCGTCCACCATTTTGACCACAAGTGAGTCATTTTCCAGAATTTCACTGGCGATTTCACCGCATCGTGGCGCCTCCTTACACTCCATAAATTTATACATGCGCCAATGGGTCTTAAACTACAGACTTTTATTAATACATTGGTTTTTTACATGTATCAATTGTACTTTCCATTCTCCTCAATGATCCAATACATTTCAAGACTCCAAATGGAGTCAATTTCCGCATTTCGGCTTCATTGAGCCATTTTGAGCCTTATTGAGTTGTTTCTACTTGATTTGAAGATTTTATATCCTTCATATATCATCATGATCCATTAAAAAATCATACTAAAGAATTAAACATCATAAATTAGATCTCAAAACAACACAACATCCAAGACGGTGAACTCAAAACACGAGCTAAGCATAGGCTAATTTCACTTTGATTTTTAGCTCTTTGTTTTGAATCTTTTCTTGATCCAATTGACCTATGAATATTATAAATAAGTTGTTTCACATATAAATACATAATAAAAACTTTATTAACTCATTAAAACACATTATAAACCAACACAATAGACTAGACAAACGCCTAGCTCAAGCTAGTTAGACTACTTTTCTCGATTGAACACTAAATGTTCAAAGTGAATCAAAACTTATGTAGAAACACCATTAAGCATTATAAACCCATATTTGGACACATGAATTCATATCTATGTCATTATAAGCACATATATCATAAGAATCATCCTCAAAAAGGGCTAAAAAGGGCTAAAATAGTAATGCTAGAATGAATAAATACACCCAACATCAACACCCTACACTTAAAACCTTGTTCGTCCTCGACCAACTCTTCACTCTAAGTATCATGGGATTCATATATTCCACACTCCTTCTAAATTAAATACAGTATAGCTATTACTACAATCACTACACATAATGCAAGTTTCTACACTAAGCAGGTCACAAACATAATGGAAAGCTCATGAATCCTACTTCCAAAACAACTTAGCCTCAAGAATTTACTCACCTTATTGTCAAACTCATGTTTATTATTCAGTCAAAGACATCTTACAAATCACCTATATTTATCAAACATTTGCCCCTCACAACAAGAGAGCTACCCATAATCACTCACAATAATGCAATTTATAACAATGGATACAAGAATCAAATTTTGCTCTCTCTCACAAAGAACTCACAAGTTACACATAATAAACCATAGGCTTGCCCTTAGTGTAATGCTCCACTAATAATCAAATGTAAAGCTTAAGATAAAGTAGGTCTTTTCTGGGTTGTAATGTAGGCTAGCGGAAGGGTAGGAACTAATTTGGCAAAGAATAGTGACTATCCTCTCTAAGCGCTTCAGTACACTACCTTATATATTTAAAGCAAATATTCAACAACCAAATTACACCAAAAAAAAAATTTCACCCCATTTCTTTTTGTTTTTGCCCCAACTTTGTTCAAGACATTAACAACAATTATGGTAGGAGTACTTCCCTTTTACATCACAAGTCAATTCTCAACTCTTCTTCATACACTAGTTATTGTTATGCACCCCTATAGTAGCCACCCTTAAGTAAAGTTATTCGCCTTGGTTGAGGTGCACATTGTCCTAAATGGACCAGGGCCAAAACAGGTACATTGTAGCAAAAACTGGGCAACAAAAAAAATTAAAATGGCTTTCATACTTTCTATAGATCCTAACCATCACAATTTAGGTGCACAATGAACATTTCTTTAGAGTTTCACTTTCACCTTTGTCCTTCAGTTTCACAAACCTTCCTACTTAGTCCTTTATATTAAAGCGCTTAGAATATTTGGATCAAATTAAGATCAATCAACAAAGGGGATTAGGCTTCACATGAGGTTGCCAAAGAGAAGGCTAAAGGCTCAATGGGGTTAACAAAGATAATTCAAAAGGGTAGGTAAAAGAAGGTATAAAACTAGGCTATCAAAGAAATACCTAAATCATCTCCTAAACTCACATTCTTTATTTCGCTTCACACGCACACCGGGCAAGTTCTAGACATCACATGCAACAAGGAATATACAAAAATCTCACGCGCATATGGCATATTCTCAATTCATAGAGGATCATCATAGAATCTCAACCAAACAATAGCACAAATTCAAAATTAAGCCAACAATTACAAGAGTCACAAACATGAGCCTAAGAGTCTCAAAAATAGCAATTCCCACAATTCAACATACTTTTACAAACAACCCACTTACATGATGCAATCAAAAATAGAACCAACAAGAATACCTCACTTATTCCAAACCTAAAAAAAAAAAATTAAGCCAAAATTTTAGAATTTCCCTGCCCCACACTTAAAAATCTAATTTGTCCCCTAAGTGAATTTTTAAACGAAGCGATAGAAATACTCCCTAAGGCCTCTAGTCCTAGCTAGATGAATCTTTACATAGAGAAGATCCTTAGAACCCCACACTTATTTTATGACATGCTCCTTTGCGCAAGATTATGGTACTCAGACTTCCCATTAACCTGTGACTCAACCAAAAACAAAACTACTTGAATTAAAAACTAAAGACTGAAAATTAAAAAGAAAAAATACCTTAGCTTGGGTTGCCTCCCAAGAAGATCCTAATTTAGTGGCACTTCACGACTTAATCATGTTTTTTCCTCCATCTTGAGGATATAAATTTCACCCCCAACTTAGCATCTAACTTTTTGCCTTGCTCATAAGGAGGTGGTATAAATATTAAGAAGACGAGTAATGGATGATGCCTGGTAAACAACTCGGTCTTAAAGTGAGGTGTGTTTTTATGTTTCTAAGCAAGTGTAAAATAAATAACATAGGATTCTTGTTCCTCATCTTCACACTCTTCCACTATTTTAGATGATTCCACTGACAAGATATAATCTAAACATAATGTGGAAAAATGCTTCGAGTGAGGCCCAACTAATTCTACTTTCAAATTTACACTATCTATTACACACTCACTATTATTCTTCTTTTCAATGTCAGTCTCAAGATCAAGATGACAATCAAGTGGTTACGAATCTTGAGTTTTCTCCTCAAATTGGCTAATGTCCTCCTGATATTCTTATTTGTTTAGCCACTGTAAATATAGTGGGAGTGGTAACTTCTTTAGATCTTCCCACAACTGTGCTTGGTTCTCTAAAATTTATTTTATCAATTTGTCCGCTTAAATTGTTAAAGCACACATATCTTTAGAATGATCAATTTGACCACAAGTCAAACACCAAGTTACAGTTCCATCTAAATATGGGCAGTAAGCCTCATAATGTGGTCCCTCACAATAATCACAAGAATCGTCATAAGAATTGTCATCACTCCAAAAACCATCTATCCAGGTTGACATCTAAAAAAGGTGTGAGAACAATAAAAATAAAACAAAATCATTTAAAAAAAACTAAACAAATATTTACAAGTTTAAATTCATGCAACTAAACTAAAAATTCCAAACCAACTCAATTCGCCAAATTGTTCCCCGACAACGGCGCCATTTTTGATAACGCTCAACTTACACGTCAATTTAGAGCAACGAGTTCATCGTCAATATATTTACCCAACTTTGGAGTAAGGGTAGAATCCACAGGGAACAATGTGAGTGGCGATTAAACTAATTTGAAACTATAGCTACAAGTTGAATTCAAATAAATGATACGAAAAGATAAAATGGGGGTTTTTAATTTGTGAATTATGTCCTAATTAATTGTAACAAAGTTATTCCATCTAATGATTCATTTTTTTAGTAGTAATTCAATGATATTAAACAAACCAGAGTTTTGGTTACCAAGATGCTAGAACAATTAGGGTTGTGAATCACTTATGAGTTCCAATTAACAATTTTGATTGTAAGAGTAGTTGATTCCTATTATTTACGCATTAGTTTTTCAACTTGATTGGGTAATTTATCCCTCAATTCTCTCAAACTCAAAGGATATATTATTTATTCAACTATTTTCTCATGTAGATCAATCCTGCTAAGGCATTCATCGTTAATCTAAGGTTTTGAACCTTGAGAATTCATGTAAACCCTTTCTTTTCCCAACACACACTTTTCTTTTCAGAAAAGTGATGTTTAAGGGCTCACTCTTCAAGTTTGTAAACAAGAAAAGTCATTAAAGTGAAGAAAGGTTTATACAATGTCCATTACTCATAGAACTCAATTGGATTCACAACCCAAAATCCTTTTATAACATCAAGGCTCGCATAACCCTAGTTATGAGAGCTTAGCCATAGATTTCTATAGATGAAATAGAAAGCATCTTTGTATTATTCATAAATAAATTCAAGATTTACTTACAAAGGTTACAAGAATTTATTCTTGAATCTTCAATAGAGATGGAATGATTAGATCCACTAGATTTTCTTAATCACAAAATATACTACCTTACAGAGAGTTTCAAGTATAGAGGCTCTGATAAAAGATGTAAATATAATAATATCTTCCCCTAATAAAACCTAAAACTGGTATTTATATGTTCCCAAGTAAAAAGGAATTAAAATTTGCATTAAGAAAAATTTCGTCCAAGTTGGTAGTCAAGTTGGTGGTCCACCGCAAAACTGGTGGTCCACTATTTTGACCTTCGCTGGATGTGTTGAAATCTGGACTTTTGATTTAGGTCTAGTAGTCATTTTGGTGGTCAGTCTCAAGACTGGTGGTGCACCATTTTGGCCACCAGTAAGTTTTCTGAAATCTTGAATTTGGTGGTCAGTTTGGTGGTCAGTCGCAAAGCTGGTGGTCCACTATTTTTACCTTCACTGAGTGTCCTGAAATCCTGAATTTTGTATAAACTTTGTGGTCAAAATGGTGGTCAGTCTCCAGAATGGTGGTCCACCATTTTGACAACCAGTGAGTCAATTTCCAAAATTTCACTGGCGATTTCACCGCATCGTGGTACCTCCTTACATTCCATAAATTTCTACACGCGCCAATGGGTCATAAACTTCAGAATTTTATGAATCAAGTGGTGTTTTACTTGAATCCATTGTACTTTACACGCATCTCAATGGTCCAATACATTTCAGGACTCCAAATTGAGTCAATTTCCGCATTTCGGTTTCATTGAGCCATTCTGATCCTTATTGAGTTGTTTCCACTTGATTTGAAGCTTGTATATCCTTCATATATCATCATCATCATTTAAAAAAGCATACTAATTCATTAAAAACCATAAATTAAAGCTCAAAACAACACAACATCCAAGACGGTGAACTCAAAACACGAGCTAAGCATAGGCTAATTTCACTTTCATTTTTTGCTCTTTTTTTTGTATCTTTTCTTGATCCAATTGACCTATGAATATTATAAATAATTTGTTTCATATATAAATACATAATAACAAACTTATTAACTCATTAAAACACATTATAACCCAACATAATAGACTAGACAAACGCCTAGCTCAAGCTAGTCACACTAGTTTTCTCGATTGAACTCTAAATGTTCAAAGTGAATCAAAACTTACGTAAAAATACCATTAAGAATTATAAACCCATATTTGGACACATGAATTCACATTTATGTCATTATAAGAACATATATCATAAGAATCATCCTCAAAATAAGGCTAAAAAGGGCTAAAATAGTAATGCTAGAATGCATAAATACACCTAACATCATCTAAAGTTAGTAGTTATTTGAGGCCTTAATGTACATCAAACAAACTCATAAAACTACCAAATCACTATGATTTTTTTTGCATGAGCTTAAAGCATGGTTCTAATACTGGTCTAGATTTTTGGGGTATTATAATATCTCTCCTTAGGGAACATTCAATCCTCGAATGAGACTGGTTTAGCTGGGAGTACTAAAGAATCTTAGATCATATACTGAACATGCATGAATGGGAATATAAGAAAATAACTGAGTATGAAACATGATACATAAACTGAAGTGATATTTGTGAATACATACAATGACATGAGATGAATTACAAAGTTAAAACTGAGAACTAAAGAGAGTCAATTAAGCTAAATCTGAGTTTAAGGAGAAAAGATGAGGGTACTTAGTATGCATATCTAATTCTATTTCCCAAGTGGCTCCCTCAACAGAAAGATTCCGCCAAAGAACTTTGACCAAGGGAACTCTTTTGTTCCTCAGTCTTCGAGCCTGACGATCAAGAATCTCAATTGGTATTTCTTCGAAGAAAAGTCTATCCTTAACCTCCATATCCTCAAACGAAACTACTACAACTTAATCACCAAAACACTTTTTAACAAGGAAACATGAATCACTGGATGCACAGATGCCAAATCTGCAGGAAACTCAAGCTCATACAATACTTTTCCAAAATGGATCAAGATTCTGTAAGGGCTAATATATTGGTGAATGAGGTTCCCCTTCTTGCCAAATATCTTCATCCCCTTCATGGGAGATATTTTTAAATAGACCAAGTCAAAAATCTAAAACTCAAGATCTCTTCTCTTCACATCTTCATAGGATTTTTGATGGTTTTTGGCCGTCTTGAGCCTCTTCCTAATTAACTGAACTTTCTCTATCGAATTGAACACTAAATCAGGCCCTAATACTGCAGCCTTACCTACCTCAAACCAACCAATATGAGATCTACATCTCCTCCCATAGAGAGCCTTAAACAAAGCCATCTGAATGCTGAAGTAATAATATTTATTATAGGCAACACAATTAAGGATAAATGATCATCCCAATTACCCTTGAAATCAAGAACACATGCCCTTAACATATCCTCTAGGATATGAATGGTCCTCTCTACCTAACCATATTCTTGAGGATTAAAAGTTGTATTGAGATGAACTTTGGTACCAAGACATTTCTGAAAAGCCCTTTAAAGTGACAGGTAAACTGAGTACTTCTATCTAAAATGATAGACAATGGGAATCCATGCAACCTGACTAATTCTTTGAGATAGAACTTGGCATAATCCTTGGTTGAATAAGAAGTATAAACTAGAAAGAAATGGGCTAATTTGGTCATTCTATATACAATGACCCATATTGAATCATACTGACGACACGTACGAGGCAAACCTATCACAAAATCCATTTTCACATCTTCCAAGTGGGAATGCTAAAATCCTTTAAAGTGCCACTAGGGCTTTGGTGCTCAACCTTAACCTGTAAATAGTTAGAACACTTAGCTACAAACTCTTCAATATTCCTTTTCATACCACTCCACCAATAGATTTCTCGCAAATCATGGTACATCTTAGTCGCCCCTAGGTGAATAGAGTAACGCACACCATGCATTTCTGCCAAAATCCACTGTCTCAAGCCATCTACACATGGCCACACAGTCTACCCCAAACCATAACAAACCATATCTCCCTTGGGTGAAAACCTCTACTTTCTAATATTTAACTGACTTATTTAACTTAACTAGATCGAGATCTCTATCTTGCTTTTTTTAACTTCGACAACCAAAGAAGATTCCAAACTATTATGTACTCTTACACTACCCTCAATTAAATCAACCAAATGAATACCTAATCTAGAAAGCTGATCAACCTCCTTAACTAACTTCTTTTTATCATCATCAATATGAGCAACACTACCCATAGAAAATCTACTAAGGGTATCTTCCACTACATTGGTCTTGCTCGGGTGATACAGAACACTCATATCATAGTCATTCAATAACTCCAACCATCTTATCTGATGAAGATTCAAATACTTCTGAGAAAACACATACTTCAAGATTTTCTGGTTCGTGAGCACATCAACATGCACCCCATAGAGATAATGCCTTTAAATTTTAAAGTCAAACACAACAGGTGCTAACTCAAGATCATGGACAGGATAATTCTTTTAATTGGGTTTAAGTTGTCTTGAGGCATATTCTATGACCTTACCGCTCTGCATCAACACACAACTGAGACTAACTTTGGAAGAATCACAGTAAACAACAAATCGCTTTGAACCATCTGGTAGTGTCAAAACTAGGCTGAAGTGAGTCGAGTCTTCAATTCCTGAAAACTCTTTTCACAAGAATCTGACTACTAAAACTTGACTTTTTTCTGATCCAATCTAGACATACGAGACGTAATAGATGAAAAACCTTTGAAAAATAGTCTGTAATAGCCAGCCAAACCTAAGAAACTCTTAATATCTGAAAGAGAGATAGGTCTAGGATAATTTTTCATGACTTTAATCTTTTGAGGGTCAACTCTAATGCCATTACCAGAAATAATATGAACAAGGAAAGCTACTTATCTTAGCCAAAACTTACACTTACTAAATTTGGCAAACAACTGATAGGCTCTAAGAGTCTGCAATACAATTTTGAGATAGCCTGCATGATCATTTTCATTATGGGAATAGACAAGAATCTCATCAATGAAGACTATGAGAAACATGTCCAAGTACTATTTGAACCCTCTATTTATCAAGTCCATGAAAGCTGTTGGGGTATTCGTTAGTCCAAAAGACATAACTAGAAATTTGAAATGACCATACCGGGTTCTAAAAGTTGTTTTCAGAATGTTATATTCCTTGACTCTGAGCTGATGATAGTCGAATCTAAGGTCCATCTTAAGGAAATAACTGGCACCCTGAAGTTGGTCGAACAAGTCATCAATTCTAGGGAATTGGATACTTATTCTTAATGCTGACTTTGTTCAACAGACGATAATCGATACAAATTCTTAGGGAACCATCTTTCTTACGCACGAAAAGGATTGAAGTGCCCCATGGGGAACCCTGGGCCTGATGAATCCCTTATATAACAGATCTTTCAACTATTCTGTCAACTTCTTAAGTTCGGCTGAAGCCATTTTGTAGGGAAGAATAGAGATAGGCTGAGTGTGTGGAAGAAGGTATATTCCGAGGTCAATTTCCCTTTCAGGGGGAAGTCTGAGAAGATCTTCAGGGAATATATTTGGAAATTCCCTCATGACTAAAACTGACTCAAGATTGGGAGTCTTGGAATTATAGTCTTTGACTCGAATAAGATGGTAAACACAACCCTTGGATATTATTTGTCTCGCTCTAAGGTACGAAATAAGCTGACCCCTAAGTGCGGAAGTACTACCCCTCCATTCTAGGACTGGTTCATTTGGAAACTAAAAATGAACTACTCAATTTCTACAATCAACTAAAGCATTACATGAGTAGAGCCAATCCATGCCAAGAATGATATCAAAATTAGTCATTTGTAACCTCACAATGTCTATTGAAGTGATTTTCTAAGATACAGTAGTTAGGCAATTTTTATATACCTGCCTGGATAGGATAGACTTACCCACTAGGGTAGGTACTAAGAAAGGATTTATTAAGGTTTTAGGACCGACTCCAAAATTGATAGGAATATAAAAGGTTACAAAAAAAAGTGAAGCCCCTGGATCTAACAAAATATAAACATGTAAATTAAAGTCCCATAACCATATTAGGAGAACTTTCCATATCCTGTCGGGACTGAAGTCTATATAGCTTGTTCAGGCGCTGACCACTGGTTGCGCTGGAAGCGAAACCCTGTTGAGTTGGGCAACCGAATGGAAATAGGGGGACGACTGGACTAGACTTGTTGACCACTCTTTTGGCAATCCCTCACTATGTGGCATGGCTTTCCATACCTAAGGCACACATCATTGTCGACTCTACAAAAGCCCTGATGATGTTTACTATATTTTTGGCAAAGACGATTAGTGCGATAACTGTTTACACTGCCCTTGAACTTAGATCATAGCGCTTTATTCCGATTATTATTTCTAAACTTTGGTACAGGAACACTAGCTGAAGATGATGTTGGAGCTGAAGATTTCTGACAAAATTAAAGACGGTTACCACCTTCTAACCTCGGCTGAGCAAAGTTGAAACTACCTTTCCTAGTTCTCTTGTGCTCTCTTTCTTTCTCCTTAGATTTCTTCTCATTAATCTGCTAAGCATAGACCATTAACCTAGAAAAGCCTAACTCTTAAATCAACAATGTAGTCTTACACTCCGCTACCACGCTATCAGCTACACCAGAGAAAAACTTACTTATCCTAGACCTATCATCAGACACCATATAACGAGCATACTAGGTTAGTTAAGTAAACTTAAGTGAATACTCTTTTAATCTAATGTTACCCTATTTTAAATTTATGAACTCTTGCATATTAGCTTCCCTCAACTCCAGAAGGAAGAATCTGTGTAATAAGGATGAAGAAAACTTCTTCGATTCTACAGTCCCTATATTTGTACCTCTATCCCCCTTCCACTACTTAAACTAGGTGTGAGCTACATCCTGCAACTAGTAAGCAGCCAAATATACACTCTCACTAGAATTCACACCTATAATGTCAGTAACCTTCTGAACCATATCCAGGAAATCTTGCGGATCCTCATCAGAGTTGGATCCCAAAAACTGAGAGGGATTCATTCGAGTGAAGTCCCAAATCCTAGCTGCAGCGGTCTTAGCTACTGGGTTGGGGCTGGCTGATTTTTTTGAGTTGCTAGTGAGTGAGCTAAAGTAGTGAAGACAGCTCTGACCACAGCATGTGAAACATCCTTATTTAGGGGATCTTCCTGAATGGGAAAAGGTGCGGGCAGATTCCTGTTTCTTTATCCATTGTTGTTTCTAGGAGACATGTTCTATAAATGAAAGGAATATTGAATTAGAAAAATATTTTAACTTAATATCATTCCCTTTCCCAAGACATGAACACCAAAATAAGGGAAACTTTCCTGAAATGTCTTGTTACCTCTTATCCATAAGTGTGGCTCACTTCATCACCAATGAAAAAAAATCTAATAAAGGTGGCTTTCAGACACCATAGGAAATTTTAAAACCTTAGGATCTAATACAATGTTTGTAATGCCTTAAAAATACACCATGGACACCACACAGTGCTTACGGTCCCCAAAAGACCACAAGCTAACACATGATCTGGTACCTACTTTGAGAGCTGAATAGTAGTAACAAAATACACATGTGAAGAATAATTGAATATTCCATAAGGTTTTAAGTACATAATTTTACAAAATTATAATTCTAAAAATAGCCATCTGAATATTGATAAAAGCGGATAATCTAATTGATTGTCTGAAGTGTCTAAAAGCCTCTAAAACTGACTGGAAAAGAGTTGATGGGATAGACCCCAACTAACTCTACTTTTCTAACTAAAATGAAAAGTTGAACTACTAAAATAACAGAAATAAATAACCATTTCCTTAATAGATGAGAACTCACCATGACTACTGTTCCTGATAGGCTAATTTATCTAAGAGCGGTCTGGAAACTGAGCATCTGTACCTATGATATAAGGCATCATAGCACAAAGAAAACATATGCAATTAGTACTTTGAATGTACTGGTATGCGAGTTGAGGTTAGGCTGAACTGCATGGGTTTATGTGCATGAGATAATGACTGAATGAATAGCATAAGATAACTTAGTTTAAATACATGAAAGCTGTAAAATCTGAGAATGCATGACCAAGCATATAACATGATTCTAAAATATTCTGTAACTGAAATACTAAAATTTGGTAACTAAATAACTGATACTGTATGTTATGGTTAAGCAAACCTGAAACTAAACTTTGTACTAAATACTGAACTGAGACTATGGGAGGTATCATATAAACGACATACCCTAATATGAGCTAATTGGGGTCTAACCTGTGACCCTAGTTGGAAGGGTGTCAATACTGAACCATGAGTACTGGAAATGGCTCTGTGGATCCACTAAAGTAAAGTCTCGAAGGGCTAAAAAGTCACCCTCTACTGGCAGGTGCCGTGGTGAGATATATGTCAACCCTCAACTGGCAGGTTATCATCTCAAACCTACACTAGCTATATATTTCTATAATGCAGGGATTGCTACTAAGAGTCACACTCTCAATTGGTAGGTGATCTCCCATCCCTGGGTTTGCTCAGTGCTAAATCCTACTCCCAACTGAACTGACCCGGATTACTAATCTGATCTAAGTCTGACTAATATAATAAGTGACTAAACTAATAATTCTTATACGTATCTAAAACCATTTTGAAAATACTCAGACTAAGTAAACAACTATGTTTTTGGTATTTATAACCCCCAAGACTCAATAGAAGTAACAATAGGACCACATGAATACTTTGAAAAGCATAGAAGGGAATCATTGTTCAGCATTCAACACTTAGGCATTTCATCGAACATATAAGGGTCATGAATTAAAGAATGAGAATAGTTAAATCATGTGATAATAACATAATTGCAATATTAAAAATATGGATTAAGGATTTAACATGCTAATAATCATCATTCAAGCGTGTCAAGGGTGAATTGTAATAAAAACAAACGGTAAACATGATTGAAAATCAAAGTTCGTCTGAGATTAATGGATATAATTCATAATAACATGCAAAAATCATAGTTTAAAACTCAAAAATAGATTCTTGGACTCCATGGGTTAAAGGGGCCCATAGATGAACATCAAACATACTTTAAAACTTTTATCTTGAAAGAGAAACAGTTTTCTTGAAAGTTCTTAGATTTATTCTTGGTTATGAACTTGAATTTGATGAAACCTAGAAGGTTTTGGGACGAAGAAAATTGCCCCTTTTTTCCATTTGATGGATGATATTTTAGCTATGATAGATTAGAGTAGTATTTATTCTTATTAACAACTGTATGGTGTGTGAAACGATGTTGTTTTGGGATTAAAAGAGTGGGAAAAGTCCAAAAAACCTTTAAAAATGTCTTTTCAGCATTGAACTATCCCGAGTGACGGTGTGGGTGATGGACCATCACTCTGGTGACTGACCATCACTCCAACCGTCACTATATGACCAGAAGTCTAGCTTTCTTCCTAAGGTTGATGGCCTGGTGTAATAGGCCATCACTAATTCAACGGGATGTTGCACCTTGGTAGACAGACATCTCTCTAGTAAAACGGGCATAATATTTAACCCCAATTTTGGATTAAGATAAAATTGGTGGTGTTGGAAATAAAATTCAATTATCTATTTGATGGTAGGTCTTGAGCTCAAAAACTCTTAGTAATACAAGATTTACCCTTATTTAAAGTTGACTATAGAAATATTTTTTCCAAGAACTTAATCCGTATGGGATATTTTGATTTTTCTAAAAGTTAGGAGTTATTTGAGGCCTTAATATACATCAAACTCACTCAATAAAACTACCAAATCACTAGAATTTATTTTGTATGGGCTTGAAGCATGGTTCTAATATTGGTCTGGATTTTTAGGGGATTACAGTACCCCACTATTTTAGTCCAGTTATTTAGGCTAAGTATAGTTTAGTTTTTCATGTTCAATATCCATGAAAGATTCTCAGTACAGTTTTTACAGCATGATCAGGTTTACATGAGATTTACTCCTATTTTACAATATTCCAGCTTTAGTTCTACGTATCCTACCACAGTAAAGATTTTTAGAAACTAAGTGTAGTAATTCACCAACTTATTAGATTTTTTTTGTTAATTATGTTTTAAGATGTATCATATTTCAGTTTATTTCAATCTCTTTGTGATTCTACTTGCACTTAGCATGTATGTTTTAATATTTTGTATGAAATCACTCTTACTTATTACATTCACCCCTACTTACTTAGTATATTCCAGAAGTACTAATCCACATATATGTCTATGCGCTACATTATATCATAATATACGAACCATTTATGGCCTACGCATCATAATCAGACAGTTGTAGCTTCCAACAAGTAGGTGATGAGTTCTCCTATTTTGGGGACTCCAGTCAGAATTAGTTCTTGTACTGTGTTGTATTTCTTTTTATTTTCTATATGTATTGATTAGTTATAGTTAGAAACATGTCCTAGCTACGTATAGTCAGTATAGTAGAGGCTTCATAGATGTTACTCAGAGTTAGTCCTGTAATTTAAGTTCTTTCCTTAGTTTTATCATATTGTAAATTTTTATCAATTACAAACTTATTTAGATTTCATTATGATTATGCTTCCACATAGCAGAAATAGCTATTTAAAATATTTTGAATTAGTTGCTCAAGTCTCATGCCAGTTCATGGGTTAGCTTGGGATAACTTGTGGTTCTAAGCACCATGTTACGACTAGAAGTAGTCTCGGGTCGTGAAAATCTGGGGTCTACCCTTTCTTATATGACCCTTTATGTGGCTATTCATTTTTGTTTTGGTCTTGAGTGTATTTCTCATACCTTTTTTGTGTCTACCCCGGAGGGTGACTATATTATGGCTAGAAGAATCTATAGGGGGTGTGTAGTATCTATCTGTAGTAGGGAGATATTAGTAGATCTGATAGTTTTAGATAGGTTAAACTTTAATGTTATTTTGGGATGTATTGGTTTCACTTGTGCTTTGCTTGTCTTGATGGTAGAACCCAAAGGGTTGTTTTTAATTCCCAAATGAATCGGTGATTGAGGTGGAAGGTAGTTCCCTAGTGCCTAAAGGAAGATTTATTTCATATCTTAGAGCTTTGAGGCTTATATCCAAGGGGTTTCTAGAACATTTAGTTCAAGTTAAAGATTCTAGTTCTGAGGATATTTTATTACAATCTATCCTGGTAGTTTGAGAATTTCCCAAAGTTTTCCCTAATGAACAACCTGGTGTTCCTCCCGATAGCGAGATTGATTTTATGATTGATCTTCTTATGGACACTTATCCTATCTCTATATTTTCTTATAGAATAGCTCTGGCCGAGTTGAAAGAACTAAAGGAGCAGTTGAAACACTTCCTTGTTAAGGGTTTCATTCGTACTAGTGTTTCCCCGTAGGTTTCTCCTGTGCTCTTCATGTGAAAGAAGGGTGGTTAACTTGGGATGTGTATAGATCACTGCCAGTTGAATAAGGTGATAGTGTAGATCAAGTATCCTCTTCCTATGATTGATGACCTATTTGATTTGCTTCAGGGTACTAGTACTTCTCTAAGATTGATCTTTAGTTGGGTTATAATCAGTTGAAGATTAGGGAGGTGTATATCCCTAAGACTCCTTTCGTGACTTGGTATGGTCATTTTGAGTTCTTGGTGATGCCCTTCGGTTTGACTAATATGTCTGCAGCATATATGGATCTTCTGAACTGGGTATAGAATCAATTTCTAGACTTATTCATCATCGTGTTTAGTGATGATATCCTAGTTTATTCTAAGCGTGAATCAAATCATGTCGATCACCTCTGTGTATTTTTGTAGACCATTGTGAATTAGTGATTTTATGTTAAATTCTCTAAGTGTGAGTATTGGTTTAATAGTGTGAGCTATCTAGGACATGTGGTGTCTAGTGAAGGGATCATAGTGTAATGACCCATCATGTCATTTCTCGTGATTCTGGTTATTTTCATTATTATAGCTTTTCCATAGCTACCCCAAATTATTTATGACTTACTGGAACTGATAGTTTGGTTATCGTGTAATTCATTTAGTTTTTAGAACTATTTCCCTGTTTAAACGTCTTTTCTAGTTTCAAATTGTTACCGAGTTAAAACCTTAGTAAAAATATATTAGATGTAAATTCTAACTGTGCCAACAGCTCTATAATATTGATTTTAGGTTAGGTAGACCATTGGTTTGGGTCCCGCTGTACCCGAACTCATTTCGACCTATTGGTCAGAAAGTTGATAAATTGAAAATTCAAGTGTGGGGCCCATATTTGGTCGAAACAACTACAGTTAGAAAATCTGACTTTTCCAACGCATCGAGAATGTCAAAATTAGTGTGGTTGCATATTTCATTTTCTCATATTAGATTATGGATGCATCCCGAGGCATTGGCCGAAACTTGGAAAATATTCCAAGTTTCAACTATCATTAGGTGCAGCAGAGTACCACGATCGTGGAGGGTGTATTGTGATCGCAATACTGTGATCGCAGCCTATGTGATGGATATCACATGATTTGGGTACCAAGGAAAGGGTATTTAAATGTTGTTTTGGTCAAGAATTGTCCATTTTTCTATTCCTTTGAGTCCCATAAACCCTAATAAAGTGTGTAGTCTATAAATTGGGTATTGGATGTTGATTAGGATCTTGCCAAACTTGGATAATCGTGATGAACAAGATATGAATAGAAAAGTGTCTTGAGGGCTTGATCTTACCCCCAAATATGCTTGATTTGCACCAATTCTTTAGGGATAAAACTTCCTAATGGTATTTAAACAATGGGTCAGCCTCATAAGCTTGTTTTCCATAAGAGGAACCCACTTTTGGGTTTTTGGTGTTGTTTTGGATCCAAAGTCCAATAGTACAATATAGGTATTGATATTCTTGTAATAGTGCATATATTGTGTTTTTGATATCTTGTCTCCTTGAAGAAGCTTCGAGGAAAGGGAAACAAAGGTTATCGGTTCGTGATCTATATTCGGATTTGAGTTAGGCTAGGGTTACTTCTCACTAGATTGAGCTTTATTACAGTATGACTTTGATTTATTAATAAGATTAGGAGGGGTTTTAGATGCTGAAATGGTAGATGGTAATGTTTGGGATTAGTTGAACCACTTAGGCTATTGAACTCATAAAGTGTGATACCTGACTTATAGTCTAGAACCTTGGTTAGTAGAACTTGTTATCTCATGAATAACCTAAAAATGCTCTAGTTTCTCTAGTTAGATAGGAGTGACCTTGTTACTAATATTAAATAGTATGTTGACCTTAGTAGTGCATTGTTGTGGAAACTCACCTGGCAGCTTTGGATGAATTAAGACTAATAGTTGAGGAAGAATTGCACTATAGAACTAGTGTGGATTTATAAACCTCTAAGACATGACTTAGATAACTTAGCTTAGTCCCGGGTAAAAGTTAGACTTGAAGAGGAATTTGGGTTATTAGAAATAGAGTTTGACCCGCCTTAAGCTTGGACTATGTAGTTTCATTAGTGACCTAGATACTTGTTAAATGCATAGAATGTGCCTTTGGTAATATGATAGCTAGTCCCGGTAAATGGTTTATTCTTGCTAATAATTTGAATCATGATAATAAAGAAGGGCTCAAGAAGATATAACTATGTCTTTGTATTTGAAAATGCAAATGATTATGTTAATTTCGCTAAAGTATTAAGTGTTCATACCATATTAATATACTTTTTCATGCACTATTAATATATTGTGTTGATAATGAATGATGAGGTATGATGGTATGTCTTTTCTTATTTCTCTTTCACTCTATCCCTCGGTGGGTTTGAATTTATTATTGATTGGATTGCTGATATATGTATCGATGTTAAGATGATGCCTAACAAGTTTGGTGGATATATTGATGATATGATGATGCCCAGTAAGTTTGGGGGATATATTTATATTGTGATGATGCCTTACAAGTCTGGAGGATATCTTGATAATATAATAATGCCTGGCAAGTCCAAAGGATATATTGACAATATGATTATGCTCGGTAAGTTTGCAGGATATATTGATGAT
Source organism: Capsicum pubescens (assembly GCA_030864215.1). Lineage (NCBI taxonomy): Eukaryota > Viridiplantae > Streptophyta > Magnoliopsida > Solanales > Solanaceae > Capsicum > Capsicum pubescens. The sequence continues at coordinate 189,872,850 of CM061546.1, forward strand.
GTGAGGATGATCGGTAAGTCTGGAGGATATATTTATGATATGTATGGTAATCTTGTATATATATGTTTAAGTATGATTATGACTTTATAAGATTACATCCCTATGTGCTTGAAGGTATGATATTATTCTTGGGATGTCCTTTATAATTCTTCGATGCAAATCACTTGTTAAGTGACATAGGTCCTGCTAGTGTTAAATAGTGAGTAGAAGTAGTACATGCCAAATAATATATTAGGACACGTTGGTAAATGTGATAATGAGTGGAATATGGGAATTCACCTAGTGAGTATAGATAGCATTGGATAAATGGATTAGTTAAGGAATATTGCCTATTAGATTGAGTTATGTGGTGACTAGCTATCTGCTAAGTGACTATTTTACTTGATCGCCAGAAGTCTAGAGTACTAGTTAATGAACCTTGTCTAAATTGAGATGTGGAAACTAGCAATTATGGTTGTTTCGTGCGTAGTGATGATAATAGGTTAGCATTGGTGATGATTAATGATATTGATGACTAAGTTATGATGTTGATTAGCTATCAATTGAGGATTTGTATATTAATGATACTAGATAATATAAGACATTAATGGTTAGATAGATAAGTGTTTGAATGATGATTAGTGTCCTTTTGGTAGACGATGACTAGTATGATTATGATGACTAGAATTGTGGTTTGGCTTAATAGCGTCTATGGTCTAGTAGTGAACCTCAACTAGATGTTGGATGTTTGTTATTTATTGCCTAATAGTTAGACGCCATCCTGTGAAAAAGGAAGTATATAAAGAATCAGTTAGGCTAATAATTAAAGGTCATTGATGACTAGTCAATTGGTGGTTTATTAATAATGATTGGTTAGCTAATAACGAGTAAGTAAAGTATATTGATGAGGTAGACAACTATTTGGTGATACGGCTATGGGTGTTGGCACCTTGGTATTTATTATTTAATTGCAGTAATGGTTGACAATTATAATTGTTGGCAAATAGTCGTTGATGGGAAATGTGGAAACCATGGAAAAATGAGTAGTTGGTTATATACCTATTGTTGTTGATGATTTGATCCTTTATGTACTCTACGGTGGTATGAGATGTTGTGACAGGTTCTTTACTTTATATTATTTTGGGTGTAATCCTCGATGGTATGGGACGCCGTGGTGAGTTCGTTTATTTCATGCTCTAATGGATGCATGTGTGCCAACTGGGTATTTACGCGGTTGTTATTGTATTTGCGTAACATTATGCTTTTGGATCAATTACTTCTTATATATGATGGTATTGACGTATATTAATATGTTTTTTTGTATTATCGTTCTAGTTGATCATTTATTTTACATGGGGATGACGAAGATGATTTTTTTTTTTAAGAATTTTAGGGGTTGAGCAGTAACCCCCGTTTATTCATTTAACCATACAGAACTGTACAAGAGGGGGCTATAAACCTGACCTCAGATTATGTAACAACATATAAGGAATGAAACAAACAGTATAGAAATACCAATATACTAAACCTACTATAACAGGCTTATGTTTTCTTCCCAGCTACTGCCTTGTACTATGGTGGATCATGTATCTTGTTCACCTTCCTTCTCCTGAAGCTTGGCATGCCTATTTTATCTAGTTGATAATAACCTGCTACAGCTGATGATAGTTGACAACTATCGAAATAATGTTGTGGCTTGTCAAACTAATGGCTCACTTTTGAAAATGCATCTACTACAAAGTTTGCTTCTCTGTATACATGTCTACAAATACAAAGCTGAAATTGTGCAATGATCTTTAGTAAGGACTCCACAAGAGGTTGCAGGTGCCAAGGTATATTCATTTGGGTCCTTATCCATCTGACCAATAGTTCAGAATCCACTTCCAGCATCACCTATTGAACACCATTGCTCAAACACCAAGATAATCCTCATATATCAGTTTCCACCTCTGCTTGGTTATTAGTCCCTTATCCCAAAGGAGCAGCATATGCATAGATTAGATCACCATTGTGATCTCTAATAACCTACCTTCACCAATCCTTCCAGGGTTAGATACAGAACTACCATCAAAGTTCAATTTGACCATTGGAGCTGGTGGATTAGTCCAATATGCAGTAGTAACTTTTGTCCCATGTCTACACTTCTCCATATAAGCTTACAGGTTGGACCATCAAGAAATCCAGTGAATGTAAGGAAATGCATTGTATAGCAGGAGGGAGATATCTTTGTATATAAGAAATTTGACTCTTCCTAAATGGGGTTGTTTATCACCAGATTTCATAGCACATCTATTTTTCCACAGATTCCAGTAAATGATAATTGGAAAGCCTGAAGCACCAGCTTATGAGCCCTATTGGATGCTCTCATATTCTACTATTTTATCAGCAGGTTCTTGATTGATGCAGGGATATGTGGAATTCCCATAGTTGATGAGAAGTAGATCCTTATATAATTTGCAAAGTGATTAATAAATGTGTGAGGAATATTATCCCAACCAGAGTTAAGACAGCAACCACATCTGACAGGGGTTATAGAAAATTGGCAAAGCCTCTCATTTGAAGGAAGTTTTATTCTAATAACTCTCCCTGTAAGAAAAGAGCATTTGAATGGGGTTGTGTTGTTCCATATATAACTATTCAGCATTGTTATCTCTCTGTACTCTATAGTCAATTCCCAGGTAGTTGAATAGTTGAACTTACCACTTGGACTTCGAGTCCAAATTGGGAAGTCAGGAATCCCTTCCTGATACTGGATTGGAGTTTGGGGAATAAATTGCACTACCTAAAGGGGTAGAATAGTAAACAACTTCTGAATATTCCATACACCATCAACTAGGAAAGTTGACACTTTAGCATTACTTGAAATTACACCAGCAGGTCTGTAGTTATTTAGTTCTCACAAACTAGATCAGTTGTCCTACCAAAAATTACAAGTACTTGACCTTATTCTCCATAAGATATGTTGTTAAACATCTCTCTTGTTCTTCATCATAGTTCTCCACATCAGAGATTGTCTAGTGGACATTTTCCTGGCAACAATATGCATTCTTTTGCAATATTTGGTTAATAAAAATTTCCCCAAAAGGGTGTTTCCACTTCTGAATATTCACCATTGTTTCAATTGTATAGCCTTACATATATCAGAAATTTATCTAACAGCAATACCACCTTCAGCAATTGGGAAACATAGCTCCTTCCATGAAGCCCAGTGATACTTCTCCTTGTTATCCTTCCAACCCCATAAGAAATTAGAAAATAGACAGGTGAGTTGTTTTATAATAGACTTTGGAGGTATGCAGGCTGAGAGAACGTGAATTGGCATAGACTGCAGAACATGTTTAATCAGCACACTTCTACCATCATAACTAAGCATTTTAGAATGCCATCCTACTATTCTTGAAGCCACACTAATCACCAAACTAGCATAGTGATTGATTTTCTGTCTTCCAATAAAAATGGGACAACCAAGGTATGTAATGAGGCTATGTTTTTGCTTAAATCCAGTTTCATCTTAAACCCTTGAGACATTAGAAGGAAAGGATTGATCTGGTAGCATGAAATGACTCTTGTTCTTATTGATCATTTGGCCAGAAACAGTTTTATAAGAAGCCAATGTCTTCATAATTAGTCTGAGAGAATCTCTTTTGCCTGTAGTAAAGATGATGATATCATCTGCAAAGCTGAGATGGTTAATCTGGGGTCCTATCAAATCCATGTGAAAACCATGATATTGAGGATGATGGTGTAAGTTGTTGAGGTCTGTTGATAAAACTTCAGCCCCTAGAATGAATAAAGCAGGGGAAAGGGGATTCCCCTGCTTCAAACCCCTTGTAGAGTGGAAAAAACCATATCTAGTACCATTCGCCAAGATTGAGTACCACTGTTGGACAAGGTTCTCCATATCATGTCAATAATGGGTTCCCCAAATCCAAACTTCCTTGATACTAAACATGTATATGACCAAGACACCCTGTCTTATGTCTTGGCCATGTCTAGTTTAATGACAACATTTCCTTCTAAAACTAGTTTCTTGATGTCACTAATGATTTCTTGAGCAAACATGATATTTTTTTCAATTTTTCTTCCTCTCACAAAGCCATATTGGTTTGTAGAGATAATATTGGTAAGGATAGGGGCCAGTCTGAGGTATATAAGTTTAGAGATGACTTTCTTGATAAAGTTACTCAAGCTGATAGTCTATATTCAGACAGTTTGTTGGGATGAGTCACTTTAGGGAGAAGCATTAGACATGTATGAGTTAAATATTTAGGTAAATCCTGGCCACAAAGGAAAGCAAGCACCATTTGTAACAGATTCATGCAAATAATATGCCAGCAAGATTGGAAAAATTTACCATTCATACCATCAAGACCTACTGCTGAATGGTTACTCATTGAGAAGACCACAACCTTTACTTCCTCCATAGTAGGGATATCATGGAGTTTCTTATTCTAATCATTTGTTTTAAATTTGGGAATATTAGCAACCATTTCCTCAAGAACAAACTCCATTGCTCCTGTAAAGATGTCCTGAAAAGGTTGAACTGTAGCTGCAGCTATATCAGCATCCCCTTTAATCCAAGCCCCTTCTTCAGTCTTGATTTTGTGCATAAATATTCTTCTTCTTCTGCCTCTAATAAAAGCATGAAAATAACTGGATTTGTCATCACAATTCTTAAACCAATGCTGTTGAGATTTCTCTCATAAAATAGCATCATCCACCTTGAGGTGTCTGATATACTCAGCTTGTATTTTATTAAAATCCAGTCTATTTTCATCAGTACCATTCAGGATCAAGTTGTCTTCAGCAACCATGACCTTTTCTTCATAACTTTTCACATTGTCATATATGTCACCAAAAACCTCTTTAGACCACTTACTTAGAGTAGAAGTTAATTTTTTCATTTTTTGGTGAAATCTCTACATGGGTGTTCCCTCTTAAGGTGAGTGCCAGCAAGTTTCCACAATGGTAAGAAATGTAGGATGCTCCACCCAACAATCCAGGAATTTGAAATATTTAGTGTGTGCTTCCACCCTTTCATGCATTTCTAATAGCAAAGGGAAGTGATCAGACCCCACAGAAGACAAGTGAGTAATTCTGGTCATTGGCATATCTCTTAGCCAATCATCTAAAATCATAGATCTATCAAATCTTTTCCATATTCTAAATTGAATACCTCATAGATTGGACCAAGTAAACTTAGGACCATTGAAACCCAAGTCAGACAAGTCACAAACCTCAATCACCCCCAAGAAGTCAAAGCTCTTCCTCATATCATTAGGGATGCCTCCTATTTTTTCACTAACTTCAGTAATCACATTGAAATCTCCAATATTACACCAAGGTAGAGTTGTTGCAAACAGTTGAACCAGCTTATTCCACAAAGGTCTTCTAAGTGTATCTCTACACTTAGCATAAACAAAGGTCATCACATAGGATTGATACAAAGCAGAATATGTAATAGAGCATGTAATTGGCTGATCATCAATAGCAATGATGTCACAAGAGATATTCAGGGACCAAAAGATCTAGATTTTGTCATTAGAGTTGCATAGGCCATGCTCCATCTTAAGATTCCTTTTGGCAGTTTCCAGATGAATATTTCTTGAGAAAGGTTCCAGGACTACAATCAAAGAGATATGGTGAATATTTGTGAGTTGTTGAAGTATTTATAGAACACCTTGGTTAAATATACATCTTGATTCCATACAAGATGACTGATCATTTAATTATTTTATGGGAAAGAGACCTGATAATAGGTCTAGCTGTGTGCCCATTCAAGATAGCTACAATATGTTTGGTTCCTTTCCTTGGCTTACTTAAAGATACCCTGGGAGATAGTCCATGTTGGTTGGCCAATTAAGTCACTTCTTTTGGAAATTCCTCTTGATCACCAGGGTCAAATAAATCATTCATAATTTCTTCAATCTTCTCCAAATGACTCAAGATGCTTTCATCAGTCTCATCTTCAGAGTGTATTACTCTATACTCATCATCAAGGTACTTGAGATACCTCTAGTGTTCCATTTCATTGGCATTAAATTGATCCATCACCTGTTCAAAGCTATAGGAGACCTCATGTAACAAAGAAGAAGAATCACCCCTAATTTCCATTTTCTCAGCAGGCAACTGATCTTGTAGCTGGTTAAAGATCATATTCTCAGGGTCTGGTACCACTGAAGGATTCATACCCTGATCAGGCAATGCAATTTCCTCAAATCTAAATAGCTGGTTCTCCTTATTAGAATCAGGTAACAAGATCTTATCACTAGCTTCTACTATTACTTGGTCATCTTTCCCTTCCTTACCAGATTCCTCTAGCTACTATGGTAATAACACGAACTTACCCTTATTATTGCCTGGACAACTAGATGTGATCTCAATTTCTTGTTGAAGAGATGTAAATGCATTTGATATGGATGGAACAGACTTATCTTGGTGACCCCCTGAATACTTATTTGGAGACCTTGGTTTTAACATCATTATTTGGTTATCCCTTCCCCTCCTTTTTTGGTTTTGTGATTCATTGATAGGTGTCTTTCATTTCTCTACATTTTCTTACTGCATTGTATTAGTTGGCTTTTGCAGCCTTTGTCCTGTTTGAGATTTATCAATCTCTTTACTATTCCCATGATGCTCCTTCACTAATTTTTGCCTGGACACCTCATCTCTGCCTTTGACAGCATAAGATATAGCACTATGCTCTTGATGTTTGCAACAGGAACATACTCAGGAACCTCTTCATACAGAATGTTCAGCCATCTTCCTTCACCATGTTCATCATCATCATAACCCAGCCACACATGTTGAGGCCTTGGCTTGGTGAGGTCAATTTGAATCTTGACCTTAGCCATACTACCCCTAGTTTTCTTATATGTTGCCAAATCTAGAAACATTACTTTACTAGTAGGGGTTAAGAGAGGTGTCACAACCTCTATACAATAGCATTGCCACGGAATTTCAAGAAAACTAACCCATATAGGTACTAACAAGGTTTCTTTATCAGGGTTAAATGTGGGCGTCCATAGCTAAGATCTCATCAGATGGCCTTAAATATACATCTTCCCTTTGGACCACATGGTTGAATGATCATATTCATTGTCCAGGTCAATGTACAAATGACTTGAATTGAAGTGAGTAATTTTGACCTTACCTTTTAACTCTGTTTACAATATAAACTATCGCCTAATCACTTTCATCTTGGGCATGTTGCTTTCAAATTTCCCAAACAAGGTAAATCTACATCACTATGCTAATTTCAATTTGAAGTCCTCAGATCGAAACACAACTGTAGAAAGGCCTTGTTTGGTTGTAATTTTTGGGGGTTCAATTTGGATAATCTCAGCTTTCATGCCCTCTTGTGCTCTCAATTTCATAGATAAAGAATGTGTGACCCAAGTAATAAGGGGTTCATGTCCATATCCTGGTTTGGACCATACTCCATTATTACCTTTGGTCCCGACAGGTATGAAATTTACAATCTCCGGCTTAGGCATCATAGTATCCATATCAGTCCCCTTATTGACCACCATAGGGCTCACCTTTTCAGGTTTCTTATTAGATGGTTATGTAATTGGGATAGTGGGCATACCTTCTTTATTATACATTGAGCAATTTAGAATGGTTTTTGATTGAAATGGACTCGTGTGTAACTTCACTGTTGGTACGGAACACAATTGAGAGATCTCTGGGTTGATCTCTGGTGCATATTGAATTGGTTTTTGCATCATCTCTCTCATCTTTCCTTGCAATTCTAATTGAGCCTGATTGATAATCACCTGATCCCATCATAACTGTCATTTTGAAATTTGAGCTCCCCCTAGCTGGGGAACAAGATTAGAGATATGTGACATGTGGGTGGGTGGAGTTTTCTGAGGTGAGTAGATGCATGCATGCCATCCCAGTAAGGAATTGTCTGGCAGTCGAAGGAGTTTTGCCGGCGGCTGAGATACCATAGGTCCAACTGTAGTTGGCGGGAAGTAACCAATAGTAAATAGTTTTGGTACTCATATAATACTTCTGTACCTTTTTGTGCAGACCCAAGTACTAGTTTCCGCCACTGGGGTTATATTGTGAAGTGTCATCTTCCGGAGACAGGGTGAGCTCTTAGAGTTTCGAGCTACCTATTTTCCTTCCATCTTTGTTTGGTCATTTGTATTTGATGCAGATGTATTGAATATTCTAGACTATTGGTTTTATTTCTATTATCATACTTAGATACTCTTGTACTGATATTACCAGGTCGTGGGATTGATATCTATAATTTATTGTCTTATTGTAATACCCCACATCTAAAAGTTCTTTGTCCATCATACGACTTAACCCTTGATTCATATGCACAATATACGATTGGTATGTTGAAATCGTATCCAAATCAGTGTGTCATGGTAGGAAATCTATTAAAGGTGCAACTTGTCCCTAGTTATAACACCCCAAATCTGGCACCCGAAATACTACATGGTGGTTATGACCCCGAAGGACCACAAGCTAACCCATGACTGATATCTGTACCTAAACACTACATAATACACTGTATAAATATAGAAATAAAGGCGGTAAGGCTGTAAGGTTCAAAACTGTAACATAACTGATAAAACATAACATGTGGATGGGGTATGAAATACCCAAAACAACTAAAATAAACTGTCTAAACATACTGTACTCTGAAAATCCTCTAACTGACTCAACTGTCTGAATAAGAAGTTGATGGAATATGTCCCCAATTAACTCCAAATAATAAATTAATTAATGATATAATAAAGTAATGGTCATGTCCTCGTAGGATGAGGACTCACTGCTAACTCTGACTGTTGAGACTGAAATGCTACTGATGCTCTGGAGCTCGTGCTTCTCAACATATGGTTTAAACTACCATAGCACAAATGCTTCAGTATGTTGGAATATACTGGTATGCATGTGAGGTAGGCTGAATGCAAAAGGTTCACTTGCATGAAATATACTAACTTACTGGGTAACATGAACGTGAGAATGCATGCATGAATACGTAATAACTATTACTGAGTTCATGACAACATGATTAATGAACCTGAGTACTGATAACATGGGATACTGATAACTGTATAACTAAAATAACTGATACTAAGTGACTATATCTAACAGTCTAGATTCTGATGGAACTAGCTGAGTTACATATTGTTCTGAGTTGACAGTATCTAACAGTCCTTAATTCTGTAGAACTATCTCAGTTCTATTACTGATACTAAATGACAGTATCTGACAGTCATAATTTTGTACTGAAACTGTAGGAAGTAGTCATCTAACCGACATTCCCCAAATAATGCATTATAGCTAAGTTAGGGTCCAATCTGTAACCCCAATTGGAAGGGTGCCAATACCGTGCCACTGGTAAGGACAATCTGTGAGTAACCCTTATATAACAGGTAACTCTAGTGATAATGGTGGGATACCTCATATAACAGGTTAATCCACCTTATATTCCCTCATTTAATAGGCTATGCTATCTCAACCTACGCTGGCTATGCAGTTCTTGAACGCAAGGATTGCTTCTAAGAATCACGCCCTCATATAACAGGTGGGTTCCCATCCTTGGTTTCGCTCTGTGCTAATTTCTACTCCCATATGGATAGACACTGAACATGACTAACTAAACTTACTAGACTGAGTTAACTGAGTTTCGTTGACTGACGTAATACTACTGAGATTACTGAATTTTTGAGGTTTCTAAGATTACTGAGTTTACTGAGTTTTCCTGAGTCACATGACTAACTGAATTTCTATAAACATGGATCGACTGATAGTATCTTAAAAACATGACACTGGATTTAGGCACAAAGCTAATTGTCAAATACAAGTACCCCCAAGTCCTGATAGCATGAAACTGACAAAGCATGACTTTCTTGAATACTTGACCAACATCACAATCCATAATACAATAAGTTGGAGATTTCATGAAGTACAAGTTCTAAAGCACCACAAGGGCTACACATATATCCATAATTCATTCACTAAGACATTTAATCAAACATTTGACATGTATAATCTTGTACAGAAATGGGGATTTCATATTATCACACTAGTATGGCACTTTTCCTTCACATAGGCATTTAATCAAACACATGGGGAGCATGCTTTGGTTATACAATCATCAACACATCTACTAATCATGGAAACATCAATCAACATGTAATATTAAAGGGTTTATCATGATTATTATGCAAATCACCACATCCTAGGGTCAATCATGGGAATATGCAATTTCAAACATGAATCAAAACCCCACAACATCAAGAACATGAATTTCAATTCAATATAAATCATGAACATTCATAAATACATAAATCTTAGATTTTGAAAAGAGATTATTGAGCTTCATGGGTTAAAGAGGCCCATGAATCAACACATGACATACTTGGGTGGATGAATTTTTTGAATATTGATGAAGGAAAACTTGGATCCTTGACTTAAAATTAAACACCTAGGTGGTTTTGACTGCTTTCTGTAAAATGACCATAACTTTCTACCCCGATACCGGATTTGGATGAAATTGGTATTGTTGGAAAGCTAATTCGATCTCCCACATGAGAAAAAGTAAAAATCTTTAAAAAAATTCCACGTATATAAAAATGGATTCATCTTTCAAAGTAAGATTCTAAGATACTTGGGATAATTTCAAGCTAGCTAGAAGTATACAATAACTGTAACATGATCTCATGACTGACATGACAGATAACTGAATATATCATACCGAGCATGCATATCTGATGCATGTGTAACTAATTCATGAATTCATGACTGAGTGTTCTGATGAACCAAGGTTCTCACATCGAGAATGCATGTCTGATGCATGATTATATAACTGAACTGATACATGAATGCATGACTGACTATGCAATGGTACTTAATTCCAAGTTTATAATAAAATTCTGAACATGAAATTGATATCAAGCTTGTCACTGAAATCTAAACATGATACTGGAAAAATTAAGGAGAACTGTAACCTTGAGCTTGATCTGAGTTGGCGGAGAAGCAGTAAGGATACTTGGTTCGCATGTCTGCTTCTACTTCCCTAGTAGCTCTCTCAACTGACTGGTTTTGCCAAAGAACTTTGAATAGAGGGACTTCTTTGTTCCTCAGTCTACGAGTCTGGTAATCAAGAATTATGACTGGAATCTCTTTATAAGGGAGATTGTTCTGAACATCTATGCTCTGAATAGAGTCTACAACTGTTGGTTCACCTATGCTCTTCTTGAGCAAAGAGACATGGATTTGTAACACCCCAAAATTTCCATCCCGAGACATCACACAGTTCTTAGGGATACATGTATCCCTAAGCTAACCATTGGAGCCAGACACTACCTTAAGGAACTCAATTCAACAATAGTCATACATAATAAAGAGATATACCACATCGGGTTCAACCAAAATATATTGAATGTCTGTACACACCAACCCTCTAGTCTGACAAAGCCTTTATACATCAGAATCAAGGATCCATTGGAACAAACCCCTAACTGACTCAACAGTACTAAAAACCATAACAACAAAATGATATCACAAAAATATAGACACGGTCCTCGAACCATGAGGACTCACCTCTGAGGGAACGTAGTCTAGGCACTCGAATATCGCTAAAATGGCTGAGGCTGAGTACCTGAACCTGCATTATGAGAAAATATAGCCCATAGAAAAATATATGGGTCAGCACTTTGGAATGTACTGAGTATATGGGGGTGCATGCAACAATAAAAATATCATCATCAATTTCATAAAAATATGCATATGTACAATGATGGCTCACTTGTCTTGAGTTAGATTGAAACATACTTTTCATGATCTCATAGTGAATAAATCATATGATAAAAACCTCATAAATCATCATAAATAACTCAACTCTTAAACTCAAGACTCGGAGTGACTCGGTAATTCAAGAAACTCAACTCTTATGGACATGGGAGGTTCTTATAACCGACATAAACCATGTGAGATATATTGAATCCAATGTTTTTCCCTCGTAAGGAGAGAACCCCACATTGGCGGGAGCGTCGTACCTTTGCCAGGGAGTACAACCTAAATTTAGTGATCATAATCTCATACTCGGCCTCTGGCCCACAATTATCAATATGAATCCTACGGTGGCACGTAGTTTCAAGGAAATACCATATTTCCCTCTCGGTGCTAAATACTACTCCTAGACAAAAGCTCAGAACGCGTTAGGAAATCTACCACAAACATCACAAGGGTCTATCATGAAGACCAAATCAAATCTCTTTCTCTTTTATCAAATCATAATCAATTTATGGATTCCTAACTCGACTCAAATCAAATGAATCTTTCTCAATATCAAAATGTATCAATTCATTAAATCATGGAAACATTAATAACTTTGAGGAAATATCAAGACTCATTGTAACAACTAAATCTCATGAATCAATATACTCAATAATCCAGTTTGTCATAAGAAAGCTTAAAGCTTGACACATATCTTGAAAGCACTTGAAATATCAACTCATGGTAGAAATATGAAATTCACAATATTAAATATCAAGTCATAAATTGGGAATAGCAAACTAATCATGTATAACAAAGCTTGAATAATTTATATTCTCATAATCTCATGATAAAGTAATTTGGGTATAAACCCACTTGCAAAATCATATAAATCCATGGTAGAAATCAAAGCTTTGGGCACAAGAATGAAATAATTGCTCTTGTTCAAAACTCCACATACCTTAATCTTTGAAATTGGATGAATTCTAGTGCTTGAGACTCTATCCGCACTTGTAATAAATGATTCTCGAAGCCCACACTATGAAGAACTTGATTCTTGAAGAAATCTTGATGATTTATGGATGATTTTTTGGAAGATTAAATTTTCTTTATTGAAATCCTAATATATATTCTTAAGAAAATTGGAAGAGAAAATGAAGAAATTAGGGTTTGGATGGGGATTCAAATATTTATATAGGCCTCCAAAAGATGGGAAAAGACCAAAATACCCTTGCAAAAACGTGCTTTAATTATTGAAAAAAATAGTTGATGACATTCGTGATGACTAGTAATGAAATGTCATCACAAAAGAGTGGATTTTATATTTTTTGGCTTAAGGTTTACGACATTGGTGATAAGTCATCACACTTGTGACGACTTGTCACAAATGTCGTCACTGGGGGTGGAAATTTTCCTAAGGCTGACGACATTGGTAATAAGTCGGCACACTTGTGACGACTTGTCACAAATGTCGTCACTGGGTTTTCCAGCCTGACATACTGGAGTAAAATGGGCATAACTTTTGGCGCCGATTCCGGATTTGGGTGAAATTGGTATCGTTGGAAAGATAATTTAATTATATATATTTTGGTAGGTCATAAGCTGAATAATTAGTAGTATAACGAGAGATATGCTCATTTGAAGTTGAATATGTCAAAATCCTTCTCAAGAATTCAGTCGGTAAGGAATGTTTTGATACACCTAATCGCTAGGACATCTTTGAGGCCTTAATACACATCACCCTTGATAAAAAAACAACCAAAGAACTAAAATTTACTTCTCTATTGGTTAGAGTCTCGGGGTATTACAATATCTCCCCCTTGGAAACATTCGTCCTCAAATGTTGCCAAATAGGCCAAAAATAAGAGAAAATGAGGATGTATAGATGGAACGACTCACTCAAAGGGATTACTTCACTCTATACATTTGGATGCCATACAAAATGCACTAATTCGTGATGGAAGTAGACACAGCTGAATCTTTAAAAAGAAGTGGGCAGAATTAACAAAGAATGGTACCTTCTGTTGGCTCCAAACACACAGAAAAGAGGTGAGGGTACTTGGATCGCATATCAGCTTCGGCTTCCCAAGTAGCACCCTCAACATATTGATTTTGCCAAAGAACTTTAACCAAAGGATGTTCTTTGTTCCTTAGCCTACGGATTTGAAAATCCAAAATCTCAACCGGAATCTCCTCAAATGAAAGGCTATCCTTAATATCCAAGCTTTTGGAAGGATCAACCACGACAGAATCACCGATAAACTTATTAAGAATAGAAACATGAAATACCGGATAAACACTAGACAACTCCGTGGGTAACTCCACTTCATATGCTACTTTCCCAACACGGCTTAGAATCCTGTACGGACCAACATAACGGGGACTAAGCTTTCCCTTCTTCCCAAATCTCTTTACCTCTTTCATGGGTGAAACCTTCAAGTACACCAAATAATTAACATTAAACTCAAGATCTTTTCTTCTCACATCTGCGTATGACTTCTGATGACTTTGAACAGTCTTCAATCTTTCTCGAATCAACTTAACTTTTTCCATAGCCTCAAAGACAGCATCAAGCCCAATCGCAGTTATTTCTCCTACTTCAAACCAAACTATAGATGATCTACATCTTCTCCCATACAAATCTTAGAACGGGGCTATCTGAATACTAGCATGGAAACTATAGTTATACGCAAATTCGATCAATGGCAAGTGCTCATCCCAACTACCTTTAAAATTAAGTGCACATGCCCTCAACATATCTTCTAAAGTTTGAATGGTCCGCTCAGCCTGACCATCTGTTTACGGATAGAAAGTAAAACTTAGACGAACATGGGTACCAAGACCGTTCTGAAAAGCCCTCCAAAACTGGGACGTAAACTGAGTACCCCTATCAGAGATAATAGCCAAAGGAACTCCATGAAGTCTAACGAATTCTCAAATATAAAATCTAGCATAATCCTCAGTTGTATAAGATGAATGCACTGGCAAGAAATGAGCTGATTTAGTCAACCGGTCCACAACAACCCAAATCGAATCATGATGATGACGAGAAGGAGGCAAACCAATTGCGAAATCCATATTTACTTCTTCCAACTTCCAAGTAGGAATTCTAAACTCTTGCATTACACCACTGGGCCTTTGGTGCACTCCTTAACCTATTAACAAGTAGAATACTTTGCCATAAATCCTGCTATGTCTTTCTTCATACAGTTCCGCCAATAGATTTCTCGCAAATTGCGGTACATCTTGGTAGCACCGGGATGAATAGAATATCGTGCGCCATGCGCTTCAGCCATAATTCTCTTCCTTAGATCATCAACATCGGGAACACACAATATACCCTGCAATCTCAACACACCATCTCATTCTTGGGAGAAAACCTCTACCTTTTGGTCCTTCACTGACTCTTTCAATCTGACAAAACTAGGATCCCTGTCTTGCTTCTCCTTTATCTCCGAGACCAAAGAGGACTCGAAACTACTCTGAACTAACATACTCCCTTCAGCAGAATCAAGTAATCTAATACCCAACCTATCCAAATGATGCACATCACGAGCTAATTCTTTCTTATCATTCTCTATATGAGCTACACTACCCATAAACAACATGCTAAGAGCATCTGCCATAACACTGGCCTTGCCCGAGTGATACAACACACTTATATCATTGTCTTTTAGCAACTCTAACCATCTTCTTTTTCTAAGATTCAACTCCCTCTGGGTGAACACATACTGCAGGCTTTTTTTATCAGTAAACACATCAACATGGACACCATACAGATAATGTCTCCAGATTTTCAAAGAAAAAACTATAGCTTCTAATTTAAGATCATGGGTTGGGTAATTCTTATCATGAGGCTTCAGCTGTCTAGAGGCATAAGCTATAACTTTACCCCTCTGCATCAACACCCAACCTAAACCAACTCTAGTAGCGTCACAATGCACCACAAAACCATCAGTACCAACGGGTAAAGCTAACACTGGGGCTGAAGTTAGTCGAGTCTTTAACTCCTGAAAACTCTTCTCGTAAGGTTTCGACCACAGGAACTTCACTTTCTTTTGGGTCAACCGAGTCATGTAAGACGTAATGGAAGAGAAGCCCTCAAAAAAACGATGGTAGTAACTAGCTTAACCCAAGAAACTCCTAATGTTAGATGGGGAGGTAGGTCTAGGCCAATTCTTTACAGCTTCTTTCTTTTGGGGATCGACTGTAATGCCTTCGGCGGAAACAATGTGACCCAGAAAAGAAACTGACCTTAGACAAAATTCACACTTGCTAAATTTAGCGAATAATTGATGATCTCTAAGACTTTGCAAGACAATTCTAAGATGGTCGGCATGATCATCCTCACTTTGGAAATATACAAGAATATCGACTATGAATACAATGACAAACATATCAAGATATTGCTTGAACACTTAATTCATCAGGTCCATGATGGCTATTGGATCATTGGTTAACCTAAAGGACATGACAAAAAACTCAAACTGACCATAATGGGTCCGGAAGGCTGTCTTTGGAATATCACACTCTCTCACTTTAAGCTGATTATAGCCGGATCTAAGATCTATTTTTGAGAAGTAGCTCGCACCTTTTAACTGATCAAACAAGTCATAAATTTGAGGAAGAGGGTACTTGTTCTTGATAGTTACCTTGTTGAGTTGACGGTAGTCAATGCACATATGCAATGTACCATCTTTCTTATGCACGAATAGAATAGGTACACACCACGGGGAAACACTGGGTCTGATAAAGCCTTTGTCTAAGAGATCTTTGAGTTGCTCCTTCAACTCTTTAAGTTCTGTGGGAGCCATACGGTACGGAGGAATGGAAATTGGCTGAGTGTCGGGAAGAAGATCAATCCCAAATTCTATTTCTCTATCAGATGGGACCCCTGGGAGATCTTCTGGGAAAACATCAAGAAACTCATTAATAATGCTAACCAACTGAATAGTCGGAGTATCAGACTTGAGGTATTTAACTCGAACTAGGTGATAGATGCAACCCTTGGAAATCAACTTCCTAGCTTTGAGGTAGGATATGAAATGGCTCTTCGGAGTTACAGAACCCCGGACCACTCAAAAATGGGCTAATCAGGAAACTGAAACTTCACCACTCAGATACGATAATCTATAGATGCATAGAACGAGTTAAGTTAATCCATACCCAGAATGACGTCAAAATCAACCATATCTAGATCAATCAAATCATCACATTTGAACCGATGAAGGACAGTGATAGGACACTTCTTATACACTCGCTTAGCAGTAACAGATTCTCCTACCGGGGTAGAAACTAGAATAGGATCAAGAATACGTTCAAGGTCCATCTCAAAATTCACAGCAACCAGAGGTGTCACATATGAGAAACTCAAACTGGGGTCCATCAATACATACACATCAAAATAAAAGACACGGAGCAAACCAGTGACAATATCTGGAGAGTCCTCCTGCTCCTGGAGATGTGGTATAGCATAAAAGAGATTCTGGCGTGAACCATCAGAAGTACTATAAGAGACTTCTTGAGGAGGAACTGGGCAAACTACGAGAGCGGGGGCACTGGTATCCTGACAATGGGGACGAGCATCTTGACTCCCCTGTCTAGCATACGGACAATCTCTAAGTCGGTGGCCCAACTTGTCACAACCAAACCAACCCTTTTGATCAATAAAACACTCGCCAGAATGATCTCTACCACACTTGGAACATAAAGGAGGACGAGTTTGGTTACCTACACTTTCCTGAGACCTAGATGGGATAGGCCTGTTCCCCTGCTCCAGTCTGCTTCTAGGTTCGAGAGTACTAACTGAGGAAGGCGCGGGCATAAATGGACGTCCCTGAAATTGAGGGTGGTTCCCTCCATGGAATCTAGACTGACTGAATCCTTGCTTCTCTAATCTAGATCTTTTATTCCCCCTTACTCTCTCCCTCTCTTTCACCTTATCAGATTCAATCTAATGGGCATGTATCATTAACCGAGAAAGGTCTATCTCCCTATTAAGCATAGCATATCTACATGATTTCACAACATAACTCAACACACCGGTCACAAACTTAGTCATGATGGTCCTGGAGTCAGCCATCATACTAGGATCATATTTGGATAACTAATTGAATCTAATACAATACTCCTTAGCAGTCATGGAGCCTTGTCTCAAATTCATGAATTCCTCTATCTTTTCTTGATCCAATTGACCTATGAATATTATAAATAATTTGTTTCACATATAAATACATAATAACAAACTTAGTAACTCGTTAAAACACATTATAACCCAACATAATAGACTAGACAAAGTCCTAGCTCAAGCTAGTCACACTAGTTTTCTCGATTGAACTCTAAATGTTCAAAGTGAATCAAAACTTACATAAAAATACCATTAAGAATTATAAACCTATATTTGGACATATGAATGCACATTTATGTCATTATAAGAACATATATCATAAGAATCATCCTCAAAATAAGGCTAAAAAGGGCTAAAATAGTAATGCTAGAATGCATAAATACACCTAACATCTTCTAAAGTTAGTAGTTATTTGAGGCCTTAATGTACATCAAACACACTCATAAAACTACCAAATTACTATTTTTTTTGCATGAGCTTGAAGCATGGTTCTTATACTGGTCTAGATTTTTAGGGTATTATAATCTCTCTCCTTAGGGAATATTCAATCCTCGAATGAGGCTGGTTTAGCTAGGATTACTGAAGAATCTGAGATCATATACTGAACATGCATGAATGGGAATATAAGAAAATAACTGAGTCTGAATCATGATACATGAACTGAAGTGATATTTCTGAATACATACAATGGCATGGGATGAATTGCATAGCTAAAACTGAGAACTAGAGAGAGTCAATTAAGCTGAATCTAAGTTTGAGGAGAAAAGATGAGGGTACTTAGTATGCATATCTAATTCTATTTCCCAAGTGGCTCCCTCAACGGACAGATTCCGCCAAAGAACTTTGACCAAGGGAACTTTTTTGTTCCTCAGTCTTCGAGTCTGACAATCAAGAATCTCAATTGGTATTTCTTCGAAGGAAAGGCTATCCTTAACCTCCATATCCTCCAACGAAACTACTACAGCTGAATCACCAAAACACGTTTTAACAAGGAAACATAAATCACTGGATGCACAGATGCCAAATCTGTAGGAAACTCAAGCTTATTCAATACTTTACCAAAATGGATCAAGATTCTGTAAGGACTAATATATTCGTGATTGAGGTTCCCCTTCTTTCCAAATATCTTCATTCCCTTCATGGGATATATTTTTAGATAGACCAAGTCACCAACCTAAAACTCAAGATCTTTTCTTCTCACATCTGCATAGGATTTTTGATGGCTTTTGGCCGTCTTGAGCCTCTTCCTAATCAACTGAACTTTCTCCATCGAATCAAACACTGAATCAGGCCCTAATATTGTAGCCTCACCTACCTCAAACCAACCAATACGAGATCTATATCTCCTCCCATAGAGAGCCTCACACAAAGACATCTAAATGCTGAAGTAATAATATTTATTATAGGCAACATAATTAAGGATAAATGATCATCCCAATTACCCTTGAAATCAAGAACACATGCCCTTAACATATCCTCTAGGGTCTGAATGGTCCTCTCTACCTAACCATATTCTTGAGGATTAAAAGTTGTACTAAGATGAACTTTTGTACCAAGACCTTTTTGAAAATCCCTTTAAAGTGAGTGGTAAACTGAGTACTTCTATATAAAATGATAGTCAATGGAATCCATGCAACCTAACTAATTCTCTGAGATAGAACTTTGAATAATCCTTGGTTGAATAAGAAGTATAAACTGGCAAGAAATGGGCTAATTTGGTCATTCTATAAATAATGACCCATATTGAATCATACTGACGACACGTACGAGGCAAACCTGTCATAAAATCCATATTCATATCTTTCAAGTGGGAATGCTAAACTCCTATAAGGTGGCTTTGGTACTCAACCTTAACCTGCTAATAGTTAGAACACTTAGCTACAAACTCATCAATATTCTTTTTTGTACCACTCCACCAATAGATTTCTCGCAAATCATGATACATCTTAGTCTCCCCTAGGTGAATAGAGTAACGCACACTATGCATTTCTGCCAAAATCCACTGCCCCAAGCCATCTACACATGGCCACATAGTCTACCCTGAATCATAACACTCCATATCCCTCTTGGATGAAAACCTCTACTTTCTAATCTCTAACTGACTTCTTTAACTTAACTAGATCGGGATCTCTATCTTGCTTTTTTTTTCACTTCGGCAACCAAAGAAGATTCCAAACTATTATATACTCATACACTACCCTAAATTAAATCAACCAAATGAATACCTAATCTAGCAAGCTGATGAACCTCCTTTACTAACTTCTTTTTATCATCATCAATATGAGAAACACTACCCATAGACAATCTACTAAGGGCATCTTCCACTACATTGGTCTTGCTCGGGTGATATAAAACACTCATATCATAGTCATTCAATAACTCCAACCATCTTCTCAGATGAAGATTCAAATCTTTCTGAGAAAACTCATACTTTAAGCTTTTGTGGTCCGTGAGCACATCAACATGCACCCCATAGAGATAATGCCCTTAAAGTTTAATGTCAAACACAACAGCTGCTAACTCAAGATCATGGATAGGATAATTCTTTTAATGGGGTTTAAGTTGTCTAGAGGCATATGATATGACCTTACCTCTCTGCATCAACACACAACTGAGACTAACTTTGAAAGTATCACAGTAAACAATAAATCGCTTTGAAACATCAGGTAGCATCAAAACTGGGGCTGAAGTGAGTCGAGTCTTCAACTCCTGAAAACTCTTTCCACAAGAATCTGACCACTAAAACTTGACTTTTTTCTTATCCAATCTAGACATAGGATACGTAATAGACGAAAACCCTTTGAAAAATAGTCTGTAATAGCCAGCCAAACCTAAGAAACTCTTAATAGCTGAAAGAGAGATAGGTTTAGGCCAATTTTTCACGACTTCAATCTTTTGAGGGTCAACTCTAATGCCATCACCGAAAATAATATGGACAAGAAAAGCTACTGATCTTAGCCAAAACATACAATTACTGAATTTGGCAAACAACTGATAGGCTCTAAGAGTCTATAATACAATTCTGAGATAGCCTGCATGATCATTTTTATTACGGGAATAGACAAGAATCTCATCAATGAAGACTATGAGAAACATGCCCAAGTACTATTTGAACACTCTATATATCAAGTCCATGAATGATGTTGGGGCATTCGTTAGTCCAAAAGACATAACTAGAAATTTGAAATGACCATACCGAATTCTAAAAGCTGTTTTCGGAATGTCATATTCCTTGACTCTGAGCTGATGATAGTCGAATCTAAGGTCCATCTTAAGGAAATAACTGGAACCCTGAAGTTGGTCTAACAAGTCATCAATTCTAGGGAATTGGATACTTTTTCTTAATGGTAACTTTGTTCAACAGACAATAATCGATACAAATTCTTAGGGAACCATCTTTCTTACGCACGAAAAGGACTGAAGTGCCCCATGGGGAACATTGGGCCTGATGAATCCCTTATATAATAGATCTTTCAACTATTCTGTCAACTTCTTAAGCTCGGATGGAGCCATTCTGTAGGGTGGAATAGAGATAGGCTGAGTGTGTGGAAGAAGGTATATTCCGAGGTGAATTTCCCTTTTAGGCGAACGTTTGAGAAGATCTTCAGGGAAGATATTTGGAAATTCCCTCATGACTAAAACTGGATCAAGATTGGGAGTCTTGGAATTACAGTCTTTGACTCGAATAAGATGGTAAACACAACCCTTGGATATCATTTTTCTCGCTCTAAGGTACGAAACAAGGTGACCCCTAAGTGCTGAAGTACTACCCCTCCATTCTAGGACTGGTTCATTAGGAAACTGAAAATGAACTAATCAATTTCTACAATCAACTAAACCATTACATGAGTAGAGCCAATCCATGCCGAGAATGATATCAAAATTAGTCATTTCTAACCTCACAATGTCTATTAAAGTGATTTTCTAAGATACTATAGTTGGGCAATTTTTATATACCCACCTGGCTAGGATAGACTTACCCACTAGGGTAGGCACTAAGAAAGGATCTATTAAGGTTTCGGGATTGACTCCAAAATTGACAGGAATATAAAGGGTTACAAAAAAAAGTGAAGCCCCTGGATCTAACAAAATATAAACATGTAAATTAAAGTCCCTTAACCATATCAGGAGAACTTTCCAGATCCTGTCGGGACTGAAGTGTATATAACTTGTTCGGGCGCTGACCACTGGTTGCGCTGGAAGCGGAACCCTGTTGAGTTGGGCAACCAGATAGAAATAGGGGGATGACAGGACTAGCCCTGTTGACCACTCTTTTGGCAATCCCTCACTCTGTGGCCTAGATTTCCATACCTAATGCACACATCATTGTCGACTCTACAAAAACCATGATGATGTCTACTATATTTTGGCAAAGATGATTAGTGTGATAACTGTTTACACTGACCTTGAACTTAGATCATAGCAGTCTATTCCAATTATTATTTCTGAACTTTGGTACAGGCACACTAGCTGAAGATGAAGTTGGAGCTGAAGATTTCTGACAAAATTAAGGACGGTTACCACCTTCTAACCTCGGTTGAGCAAAGTTGAAACTACCTGTCCTAGTCCTCTTGTGCTCTCTTTCTTTTTCCTTATCTTTCTTCTCATTAATCTACTAAGCATAGACCATTAACCTAGACAAGTAAAACTCTTTAATCAATAATGTAGTCTTACACTCCCCTACCACGCTATCAGCTACACTAGAAAAAAAATTACTTATCCTAGACCTGTCATCAGACACCACTTAAGAAGAATACTAGGCTAGTTGAGTAAACTTAAGTGAATACTCCTTTAATCTCATGGTACCCTATTTTATATTTATGAACTCTTGCATATTATCTTCCCTCAACTCCAGAAGGAAGAATCTGTGTAATAAGGCTGAAGAAAACTTCTCCGATTCTACAATCCCTATATTTGTACCTCTATCCCCCTTCCACTACTTAAACTAGGTATGAGCTACATCCTGCAACTAGTAAGTAGCCAACTATTCACTCTAAATAGAAGTCACACCCATAATGTCAGTAACCTTCTGAACCATATCCAGGAAATCTTGCGGATCCTCATCAGAGTTGGATCCAAAAAACTGAGAGGGATTCATTCGAGTGAAGTCCCAAATCCTAGCTGCAGCGATCTTAGCCACTGGGTTGGGGCTGGCTGATTTTTTTTTAGCTTCTACTGAGTGAGATAAAGTAGTGAAGGCAGCTCTGAACTCAGCATGTGAAATATCCTCATTTAGGGGATCTTCCTGAATGGGCAAAAGTGCGGGCTAATTCTTGTTTCTTTATCTGTTTTTCTTTCTAGGAGACATGTTCTATAAATGAAAGTAATGTTGAATTAGAAAAAGATTTTAACTTAATATCATGCTCTTTCACACGACATGAACACAAAAATAAGGGAAACTTTCCTGAAATGTCTTGTTACCTCTTATCCATAAGTGTGGCTCACTTCATCACCAATGCAGAAGACTCTAATAAATGTGGCTTTCAGACACCATAGGAAATTTTAAAACATTAGGATCTAATACAAAGTTTGTAATGCCTTGAAAATACACCATGGACGCCACACAGTGCTTACGGTCCCCAAAAGACCACAAGCTAACACATGATCTGGTACCTACTGTGAGCACTGAATAGTAGTAACAAACTACACATGTGCAGAATGATTGAATATTCCATAAGGTTTTAAGTACATAATATTACAAAATTATAAGTCTAAAAATAGCCATTTGAATATTGATAAAAGCTAATAATCTAACTGATTGTCTGAAGTGTCTAAAAGCCTTTAAAACTGACTGGAAAAGAGTTTATAGGATAGACCCCAACTAACTCTACTTTTCTAACTAAAATGAAAAGTTGAACTACTAAAATAATTGAAATAAATAACCATTTCCTGGATAGATGAGAACTCACCATGACTACTGTTCCAAATAGGCTAATCTGTCTAAGAGCGGTCTAGAAACTGAACATCTGTACCTATGATATAAGACATCATAGCACAAAGAAAACATATGCAATTGGTACTTTGAATGTACTGGTATGCGAGATAAGGTTAGGCTAAACTGCATAGGTTTATGTGTATGAGATAATGACTAAATGAATAGCCTAAGATAACTGAGTTTAAATACATGAAAGGAATAAAATCTGAGAATGCATGACCAAGTATATAACAAGATTCTAAAATATTCTGTAACTGAAATACTGAAATCTGGTAACTAAATAACTGATACTGTATGTTATGGTCAAGCAAACCTGAAACTAAACTCTGTACTAAATACTAAATTGAGACTGTGGGAGGTATCATATAAATGACATACCCTAATATGAGCTAATTGGGGTCTAACCTGTGACCCTAGTTAGAAGGGTGTCAATACCGTACCATGAGTACTAGCAATGGCTCTGTAGATCTACTAAAGTAAAGTCTCGAAGGGATAAAAAGTCACCCTCTACAGGCAGGTGCCCTGGTGAGATATATGTCAACCCTCAACTGGCAGGTTATCATCTCAAACCTACAATAGCTACATATTTCTATAATGCAGGGATTGCTACTAAGAGTCACACCCTTAATTGGTAGGTGATCTCCCATCCCTGGGTTCGCTCGGTGCTAAATCCTACTCCCAACTGAACTGACTCGGATTACTGATCTGATCTAAGTCTAACTAATATAATAACTAACTAAACTAATAATGCTTATACATATCTAAAACCATTTTAAAAATACTCAGACTAACTAAACAACTATGTTTTGGGTATTTATAACCCCCAAGACTCAATAGAAGTACCAATAGGACCACATAAATGCTTTATAATATGGATTATGGATTTAACATGCTAATCATCATCATTCAAGCGTATCAAGGGTGAATTATGATAAAAACACACGGTAAACATGATTGAAAATCAAAGTTCGTATGAGATTCATGGATATAATTCATAATAACATGCAAAAATCATAGTTTAAAACTCAAAAATAGATTCTTGGACTCTATGGGTGAAAGGGGCCCATGGATGAACATAAAACATACATTAAAACTTTTATCTTGAAAGAGAAACAACTTTCTTGAAAGTTCTTGGATTAATTCTTGGTTTTGAACTTGAATTTGATGAAACCTAGTAGGTTTTAGGACGAAGAAAATCATCCCTTTTTGCCTTTTGATGGATGATATTTGAGTTATGATAGATTAGAGTAGTATTTATTCTTATTAACACCTGTATGGTGTGTGAAACAATGTTGTTTTGGGATTAAAAGAGTGGGAAAAGTCCAAAAAACCTTTAAAAATGTCTTTTCAGCGTTGAACTATCCCGAGTGATGGTGTGGGTGATGGACCATCACTCTGGTGACTTACCGTCACTATATGACCAGAAGTCTACCTTTCTTCCTAAGGTTGATGGTCTGGTGTGACGGGCCATCACTAATTCAACGGGCTATCACCCAGGCTAGTGCACCTTGGTAGACAGAGATCTGTCTAGTAAACAGGCATAATATTTAACACCAATTTTGGATTAAGAAAAAATTAGTGGTGCTGGAAATATAATTCAATTATCTATTTGATGGTAGTTCTTGAGCTTAAAAAATCTTAGTAATACAAGATTTACCCTTATTTAAAGTTGACTATAGCAATAGTTTTTCCAAGAACTTAATCCGTATGGGATATTTTTATTTGTCTAAAAGTTAGGAGTTATTTGAGGCCTTAATATACATCAAACTCACTCATAAAACTACCAAATCACTATAATTTATTTTGTATGGGGTTGAAGCATGGTTCTAATATTGGTCTGGATTTTTGGGGTATTACAGTACCCCACTGTTTTAGTCCAGTTATTTAGGCTATGTATAGTTTAGTTTTTCATGTTCAATATCCATGCAAGATTCTCAATAAAGTTTTTACAGCATGTTTTTCTTTTGATGATATTTACTCCTATTTTACAATATTCCAGCTTCAGTTCTATGTATCCTACCACAGTAAAGATTTTTAGAAACTAAGTGTAGTAATTCACCAACTTATTAGATTTTGTTTGTTAATTATGTTTTAAGATGTATCATATTTCAGTTTATTTCAATCTCTTTATGATTCTACTTGCACTAAGCATGCATGTTTTAATATTTTGTATGAAATCACTCTTACTTATTACATTCACCCCCACTTACTCAGTATATTCCAGAAGTACTAATCCACATATATGTCTATGTACTACATTATATCATAATATAGGAACCATTTATGGCCTACGCATCATAATCAGACAGTTGTAGCTTCCAACAAGCAGGTGATGAGTTCTCTTATTTTGGGGACTCCAGTCAGAATTAGTTCTTGTACTGTGTTGTATTTCTTTTTATTTTCTATATGTATTGATTAGTTATAGTTAGAAACATGTCCTAGCTACCTATAGTCAGTATAGTAGAGGCTTCATAGATGTTACTCAGAGTTAGCCCAGTAATTTGAGTTCTTTCCTTAGTTTTATCATATTGAAAATTTTTATCAATTACAAACTTATTTAGATTTCATTATGATTATGTTTCTGCATAGCAGAAATAACTATTTAAAATATTTTGAATTAGTTGCTCAAGTCTCATGCCAGTTCATGGGTTAGCTTGGGATAACTTATAGTTCTAAGCACCATGTTACGACTAGAAGTAGTCTCGGGTCGTGAAAATCTGGGGTCTACCGTTTCTTATATGACCCCTTATGTGGCTATTCAATTTGGTTTTGGTCTCGAGTGTATTTCTTATACCTTTTTAATATCTACCCCAGTGGGTGACTATATTATGGCTAGAAGAATCTATTGGGGTTATGTAGTATCTATCTGTAGTAGGGTGATGTTAGTAGATCTGATAGTGTTAGATAGGTTAAAATTTAATGTTATTTTGGGATGTAGTGGTTTCACTTGTGCTTTGCATCTCTTGATGATAGAACCCAAGGGGTTATTTTTAATTCCCAAATGAATCGGTGATTGAGGTGGAAGGTAGTTCCCTAGTGCCTAAAGGAAGATTTTATTTTATATCTTAGAGCTTTGAGGTTGATATCCAAGGGGTGTCTAGACCATTTAGTTCAAGTTAAAGATTCTAGTTCTGAGGATATTTTATTGCAATATATCCTTATAGTTTGAGAATTTCCCAAAGTTTTCCCTAATGAACAACCTTGTGTTCCTCCCGATAGGGACATTGATTTTATGATTGATCTTCTTATGGACACTTTTCCTATCTCTATCTCTTCCTATAGAATGGCTCTGGCCGAGTTGAAAGAACTTAAGGAGCAGTTGAAACACTTTTATGTTAAGGGTTATTTTCGTACTAGTGTTTCCCTGTAGGTTTCTCCTCTGCTCTTCATGTGAAAGAAGGATAGTTAACTTTAGATGTGTATAGATTACTGCCAGTTGAATAACGTGATAGTGTAGATCAAGTATCCTCTTTCTATGATTGATGACCTATTTGATCTGCTTCAGGGTACTAGTACTTCTCTAAGATTTATCTTTAGTTGTGTTATCATCAGTTGAAGATTTGGGAGGTGGATATCCCTAAGACTACTTTCGTGACTTGGTATGGTCATTTTGAGTTCTTAGTGATACCCTTCGGTTTGACTAATATGTCTGCAGCATTTATGGATCTTCTGAACTGGGTATACTATTAATTTCTGGACTTATTCATCATCGTGTTTAGTGATAACATACTAGTTTATTCTAAGCGTGAATCTGATCATGCCGATCACCTCTGTGTATTTTAGCAGACCATTGAGAATTAGTGATTTTATGTTCAATTCTCTAAGTGTGAGTACTGGTTTAATATTGTGAGCTATCTAGGACATGTGGTGACTAGTGAAGGGATCATAGTGTAATAACCCATCATGTCATTTCTCGTGATTTTGGTTATTTTCATTATTATAGCTTTTCCAAAGCTTCCCCAAATTATTTATGACTTGCTGGAACTGATAGTTTTGTTATCGTGCAATTCATTTAGTTTTTAGAACTATTTCCCTGTTTAAAAGTCTTTGCTAATTTCAAATAGTTACCAAGTGAAAACCTCAGTAAAAATATATTAGATGTAAATTCTAACTGCGCCAGTAGCTCTATAATATTGATTTTAGGTTAGGTAGACCATTGGTTTGGGTCCCGCTGTACCCAAACTCATTTCGACCTACCGGTCAGAAAGTTGATAAATTGAAAATTCAAGTGTGGGGCCCACATTTGGTTGAAACAACTACAGATAGAAAATCTGACTTTGCCAACGTATCCAGAATGTCAAAATTAGTGTGGTTGCATATTTCATTTTCTCATATTAGATTATGGATGCATCCCGAGGCATTGGGTGAAACCTGGAAAATATTCCAAGTTTCAACTATCATCAGGTGCATCAGAGTACCAAGATTGTGGAGGGTGTATTGAGATTGGAATACTGTTATCGCAGCCTATGTGATGGATATCACATAAACTGGGTACCGAGGAAAGGGTATTTAAATGTTGTTTTGGTCAAGAATTGTCCATTTTTCTATTCCTTTGAGTCCCATAAACCCTAATAGAGTGTGTAATCCATAAATTGGATCTTGGATGTTCATTGGGAGGTTGCAAAACTTGGATAATCGTGATGAACAAGATATGAATCCCAAAGTGTTTTGAGGGATTGATCTTACCCCAAATATGCTTGATTTGCACCAATTTCTTTAGGGATATAACTTCCTAATGGTATTTAAACAATGGGTCGGCCTCGTAAACTTGTTTTCCCTAAGCGGGACCCACTTTTGGGTTTTTAGTGTTGTTTTGGATCCAAAGTCCAATAGTTCAATATGGGTATTGATATTCTTGTAATAATGCATAGATTGTGTTTTTGATATCTTGGCTCCTTGAAGAAGCTTTGAGGAAAGGGAAACAAAGGTTATCGGTTCGTGAGCTATATTTGGATTCGCGTTAGGCTAGGGTTACTTCTCACTGGATTGAGCTTTATTATAGTATGACTTTCATATATTGATAAGATTAGGAGGGGTTTTAGATGCTGAAATAGTAGATGGTAATTTTTGGGATTAGTGGAACCACTTAGGCTATTGAACTCATAAAGTGTGATACTTGACTTATAGTCTAGAACCTTGGTTAGTAGAACTTGTTATCTCATGAATAACCTGAAAATGCCCTAGTTTCTCTAGTTAGATAGGAGTGACCTTGTTACTAATATTAAATAGTAAGTTGACCTTAGTAGTGCGTTGTTGTGGAAATTGACCTGGTAGCTTTGGATGAATTAAGACTAATAGTTGAGGAAGAATTGCACTATAGAACTAGTGTGGATTTATAAACCTCTAAGACATGACTTAGATAACTTAGCTTAGTCCAGGGTAAAAGTTAGACTTGAAGAGGAATTTGGGTTATTAGAAACGGAGTTTGACCCTCCTTATGCTTGGACTATGTAATTTCATTAGTGACCTAGATACTTGTTAAATGCGTAGAATGTGCCTTTGGTAGTATGATAGCTAGCCCCGGTAAATGGTTTATTCTTGCTAATAATTTGAATCATGCTAATAAAGAGGGGCTCAAGAAGATATAACTATGTCTTTGTATTTGAAAATGCTAACGATTATGTTAATCCCGCTAAAGTATTAAGTGTTCATACCATATTATTATACTTTTTCATGCACCTATTAATATATTGTGTTGATAATAAATAATGAGGTACGATGGTATGTCTTTCCTTATTTCTCTTTCACTCCATCCCTCGAGGGGCTTGAATTTATTATTGATTAGATTTCTTATACATGTATCAATGTTAAGATGATGCCCAACAAGTTTGGTGGATATATTGATGATATGATGATGCCCAGTAAGTTTGGGGGATGTATTTATATTGTGATGATGCCTTGCAAGTCTGGAGGATATCTTGATGATATAATGATACCTGGCAAGTCCAAAGGATATATTGACAATATGATTATGCTCGGTAAATTTTCAGGATATATTGATGATGTGAGGATGATAGGTAAGTCCGGAGGATTTATTGATAATATGTATGGTAATCTTGTATATATATGTTTAAGTATGATTATGACTTTATAAGATTACATCCCTATGTGCTTGAAGGTATGATATTATTCTTGGGATGTCCTTTATAATTCTTTGATGCAAATCACTTGTTAAGTGACACAGGTCCTACTAGTGTTAACTAGTGAGTAGAAGTAGTACATGCCAAATAATGTATTAGGACACGTTGGTAAATGTGATAATGAGTGGCATATGGGAATTCACCTAGTGAGTACAGATAGCATTGGATAAATGGATTAGTTAAGGAATATTTCCTATTAGATTGAGTTATGTGGTGACTAGATATCTGCTAAGTGACTATTTTACTTGATCGCTAGAAGTCTAGAGTACTAGTTAATGAACCTTGTCTAAATTGAGATGTAGTAACTAGTAATTATGGTTGTTTCGCACCTAGTGATGATAATAGGTTAGCATTGGTGATGATTAATGATATTGATGACTAAATTATGATGTTGATTAGCTATCAATTAAGGATTTGTGTATTACTGATACTAGATAATATAAGGCGTTAATGGTTAGATAGATAAGTGTTTGAATGATGATTAGTGTCCTTTTGGTAGATGATGACTAGTACTATTATGATGACTAGAATTGTGGTTTGGCTTAATAGCGTCTATGGTCTAGTAGTGAACCTCGACTAGATGTTGGATCTTTGTTATTTATTGCCTAATGGTTAGACGCCATCCTGTGAATAAGGAAGTATGTAAAGAATCGGTAAGGCTAATAATTAAAGGTCATTGATAACTAGTCAATTGGTGGTTTATTTATAATGATTGGTTAGCTAATAATGAGTAAGTAAAGTATATTGATGAGGTAGACAACTATTTGGTGATACGTCTATGGGTTTTGGCACCTTGGTATTTATTATTTAATTACAGTAATGGTTGATAATTATAATTGTTGGCAAATAGTCATTGATGGGAAATGTGGAAACCATGGAAAAATAAGTAGTTGGTTGTATACCTATTGATGTTGATGATTTGATCCTTTATGTACCCTCCGGTGGTATGAGGTCTTGTGACAGGTTCTTTACTTTATATTATTTTGGGTGTAATCCTCGATGGTGTGGGACGACGTGGTGAGTTCGTTTATTTAATGCTCTGATGGATGCATGTGTGCCAACTTGGTATTTACATGGTGGTTATTGTATTTGCGTAACATTATGCTTTTGGATCAATTACTTCTTATATATGATAGTATTGACGTTTATTAATATGTTTTTTTGTATTATCATTCTAGTTGATCATTTATTTTACATGGGGATGACGAAGATGATTTTTTTTTTAAGAATTTTAGGGGTTAAGCAGTAACCCCCGTTTATTCATTTAACCATACAGAACTGTACAAGAGGGGGCTATAAAACTGACCTCAGATTAAGTAACAACATATAAGGAATGAAACAAACAGTATACAAATACCAGTATACTAAACCTACTATAACATGCTTATGTTTTCTTCCCAGCTACTGCCTTGTACTATGGTGGATCATGTATCTTGTTCACTTTCCTTCTCCTGAAGCTTGGCATGCCCATTTTATCTAGCTGATAATAACCTGCTATATCTGATGGTAGTTGACAACTATCGAAATAATGTTGTGTCTTGTCAAACTGATGGCTCACTTTTGAAAATGCATCTGCTACAAACTTTGCGTCTCTGTATACATGTCTACAAATACAAAGATGAAATTGTGCAATGATCTTTAGTAAGGAATCCACAAGTGGTTGCAGGTGTTAATGTATATTCATTTTGGTCCTTATCCATCTGACCAATATTTCATAATCCACTTCCAGCATCACCGACTGAACACCATTGCTCAAACACCAAGATAATCCTCATATATCAGCTTTCACCTCTGCTTGGTTATTAGTCCCTTGCCCAAAGGAGCAGCATATGCATAGATTAGATCACTATTGTGATCTCTAATAACCTACCTGCACCAATCCTTCCAGGGTTAGATACAGAACTACCATCAGAGTACAATTTGACCATTGGAGCTGGTGGATTAGTCCAATATGTAGTAGTAACTTTTGTCCCTTGTCTACACTTCTTCATATAAGCTGACAGGTTGGACCATAGAAATCCAGTGAATGTAAGGAAATGCATTGTATAGTAGGAGGGAGATATCTTTGTATATAAGAAATTTGACTCTTCCTAAATGGGGTTGTTTATCACCATATTTCACAGCACATCTATTTTTGCACAGATTCCAGTAAATGATAATTAGAAAGGCTGAAGCACCATCTTATGAGCCCTATTTGATGCTCTCATGTTCTACCATTTCATCAGCAGGTTCTTGATTGATGCAGGGATATGTGGAATTCCCATAGTTGATGAGAAGTACATCCATATATAATTTGCAAAGGGACCCTCAATAACTGTGTGAAGAACATTATCCCAACCAGAGTTAAGACAGCAACCAAATCTGACAGGGTTATAGAAAATTGGCAAAGCCTCTCATTTGAATGAAGTTTTATTCTTATAACTCTCCCTGTAAGAAAAGAGCATTTGAATGGGATTGTGTTATTCCAGATATAACTATTCAGCATTGTTATCTCTCTATGCTCTCTGGTCAATTCCCAGGTAGTTGAATAGCTGAACTTACCACTTGGACTTAGAGACCAAATTGGAAAGTCAGGAATCCCTTCCTGATACTGGATTGGAGTTCAGGGAATAAATTGCACTACCTGAAGGGGAAGAATTGTAAACAACTTCTGAATATTCCACACACCATCAACTAGGAAAGTTGACACTTTAGCATTACTTGAAATTACACCAGCAGGTCTGTAGTTATTTAGTTCTCCCAAACTAGATCAGTTGTCCCACCAAAAATGACAAGTACTTGACCTTATTCTCCATAAGATATGTTGTTAAATATCACTCTTGTTCTTCATCATAGTTTTCCACATCAGAGATTGTCTAGTGGACATTTTCCTGGAAACAACATGCATTCTCTTACAATATTTGGTTAATAAAAATTTCCCCCAAAGGGTGTTTCTACTTCTAAATATCTACCATTTTTTCAATTGTATAGCCTTACATATATCAGAAATTTGTCTAACACCAATACCACCTTCAGTGGGAAACATAGATCCTTCCATGAATCCCAGTGATACTTCTCCTTGTTATCCTTTCAACCCCATAAGAAATCAGCAAATAGACAGGTGAATTGTTTTATAATAGACTTTGGAGGTTTGCAGGCTGAGAGAATGTGAATTGGCATAGATTGCAGAACATGTTTAATCAGCACACTTCTACCATCATAACTAAGTATTTTAGAATGTCATCCTACTATTCTTGAAGCCACACTACTCACCAAACCAGCATAGTGATTGATTTTCTGTCTTCCAATATAAATGAGACAACCAAGGTATGTAATGGGGCTGTGTTTTTGCTGAAATCCAGTTTCATCTTTAACCCTTGAGACAGTAGAAGGAAAGGATTGATCTGGCATCATGAAATGACTCTTGTTCTTATTGATCATTTGGCCAAAAACTGTTTCATAAGAAGCCAATGTCTTCATAATCAGTCTGAGAATGTTTCTTTTGCCAGTAGTGAAGATGATGATATCATCTGCAAAGATAAGATAGTTAATATGGGGTTCTATCGAATCCATGTGAAAACTATGATATTGAGGCTGATGGGGTAAGTTGTTGAGGTCTCTTGATAAAACTTCAGCCCCTAGAATGAATAAAGCAGGGGAAAGGGGATCCCCCTGCTTCAAACCCCTTGTAGAGTGGAAA
Source organism: Capsicum pubescens (assembly GCA_030864215.1). Taxonomy (NCBI): domain Eukaryota; kingdom Viridiplantae; phylum Streptophyta; class Magnoliopsida; order Solanales; family Solanaceae; genus Capsicum; species Capsicum pubescens. The sequence continues at coordinate 189,906,458 of CM061546.1, forward strand.
AAACCATATCTAGTACCATTTGCCAAGATTGAGTACCAATTGTTGGAAAAGGTTCTCCATATCATGTCAACAATGGGTTCCCCAAATCCAAACTTCCTTAATACTAGACATGTATGTGACCAAGACACCTTGTCATATGTCTTGGCCATGTCTAGTTTAATGACAACATTTTCTTCTACAACTGGTTTCTTGATGTCACTAATGATTTCTTGAGCAAACATGATATTTTTTAAAAAATTTCTTCCTCTCACATAGCCATATTGGTTGGTAGAGATGATGTTGGGAAGGATAGGGTCCAGTATGAGGTATATAAGTTTAGAGATGACTTTGTTGGTAAAGTTACTCAAGCTGATAGTTCCATATTCAGACAGTTTATTGGAATGAGTCACTTTAGGGAGAAGGATTAGACATGTATGAGTGAAATATTTAGGTAAATCCTGGCCACAAAGGAAAGCAAGAACCATTTGGAACAGATTCATACAAATAATATGCCAGCAAGATTGGAAAAATTTACCATTCATACCATCAGGACCTACTGTTGAATAGTTACTCAATAAGAAGACCACAACCTTTACTTCCTCCAGAGTAGGGATATCTTTGATCTTCTTATTCTGATCATTTGTTATAAATATGGGAATATTAGCATGCATTTCCTCAGGCACAAACTCTATTTCTCCTGTAACGATGTCCTGAAAAGTTTGAACTGCAGTTGCAGCTATATCAGCATCCCCTTTAATCCAAGCCCCTTCCTCAGTCTTGATTTTATGCATAAATATTCTTCTTCTGCCTCTAATAAAAGCATGAAAATAACTGGAGTTGTCATCACAATTTTTAAACCAATGCAGTTGAGATTTTTCTCATAAAATAGCATCATCCACCTTGAGGTATCTATTATACTCAGCTTGTATTTTATTAAAATCCAGTCTATTTTCATCAGTACCATTCAGGATCAAGTTGTCTTCATCAACCATGACCTTTTCTTCATAACTTTTCACATTGTCATATATGTCACCATAAACCTCTTTAGACCATTACTTAGAGTAGAAGTTAATCTTTTCATTTTTTGTGAAATCTCTACATGGGTGTTCCCTCTCAAGGTGAGTGCCAGCAAGTTTCCACAGTGGTAAGAAATATAGGATGCTCCACCCAACAATCCAAGAATTTGAAATATTTAGTGTGTGCTTCCACCCTTTCATGCATTTCTAATAGCAAAGGGAAGTGATCAGACCCCACAGAAAACAAGCGAGTAATTCTGGTCATTGGCATATCTCTAAGCCAATCATCTAAAATCATAGCTCTATCAAATATTTTCCATATTCTAAATTGAATACCTCATAGATTGTACCAAGTAAACTTAGAACCATTGAAACCCAAGTCAGACAAGTCACAAACCTCAATCACCCCCAAGACGTCAAAGCTCTTCCTCATATCATAAGGGATGCCTCCTATTTTTTCACTAACTTCAGTAATCACATTGAATTCTCCAATATTACACCAAGGTAGAGTTGTTGCAAATAGTTGAACCAGCTTATTCCACAAAGGTCTTCTAAGTGTATCTCTACACTTAGCATAAACAAAGGTCATCACATAGAATTGATACAAAGCAGAATGTGTAATAAAGCATGTAATCGGCTGATCATCAATAGAAATGATGTCACAAGATATATCCAGGGACCAAAAGATCCAGATTTTTTCATTAGAGTTGCATAGGGCATGCTCCATCTTAAGATTCCTTTTGGCAGTTTCCAGATGAATATTGCTGGAGAAAGGTTCCAGGACTACAATCAGAGAGATATGGTGAATATTTGTGAGTTGTTGAAGTCTTTATAGAACACCTTGGGTAAATATACACCTTGATTCCATACAAGATGATAGATCATTTGATTATTTTATGGGAAAGAGACTTGGTAATAGGTCTAGCTATGTGCCCATTCAAGATAGCTACAGTATCTTTGGTTCCTTTCCTTGGCTTACTTCAAGATACCCTAGGAGATAATCCATGTTGGTTGGCCAATTGAGTAACTTTTTTTGCTAATTCCTCTTGATCACCAGGGTCAAATACATCATTCATAATTTCTTTAGTCTTCTCCAAATGACACAAGTTGCTTTCATCAGTCTCATCTTCAGAGTGTATTACTCTATAATCATCATCAAGGTTATTGAGATACCTCTGGTGTTCCATTTCATTGGCATTAAATTTATCCATCACCTGTTCAAGGCTATGGGAGACCTCATGTAACAAAGCAGAAGTATCACCCCTAATTTTCATTTCCTCAACAGGTAACTGATCTTGTAGCTGGTCAAAGATCACATTCTCAGGGTCTGGTACCACTGAAGGATTCACACCCTCATCAGACAATGCATTGTCCTCAAATCTAAATATTTGGTTCTCCTTATTAGGATCAGGTAACAAGATTTTATCACTATCTTTTACTATTACTTGGTCATCTTGCCCTTCCTTATCAGATTCCTCTAGCTGCTGTGGTAATAAAACAAACTTACCCTGATTATTGCCTGGACAACTAGATGTGATCTCAATTTTTTGTTGAAGAGATCTAAATGCATTTGATGTAGATGGAACAGACTTATCGTGGTGACCCTCTGAATATTTACTTGGAGACCTTGGTTTGAACATCATTATTTTGTTATCTCTTCCCCACCTTTTTTGGTTTTGTGATTCATTAATAGGTTCCTTGTCTTTCTCTGCATTTTGTTGTTGCATTGTATCAGTTGGCTTCTGCAGCCTTTATCCTTTTTGAGATTTATCAACCTCTTTACTATTCCCCTGATGCTCCTCCACTAATTTTTGCCAGGATACCTCATCTCTGCCTTTGACAGCACAAGATATAGCACTATGCCCTTGATGTTTGGAATAGGAACATACTCAGGCACCTCTTCATATAGAATGTTCAGCCATCTTCCTTCACCATGTTCATCATCATAATAACCCAGCCGTACATGTTGAGGCCTTGGCTTGGTGAGGTCAATTTGCATCTTGACCTTAGCCACACTACCCCTAGTTTTCTTATATGTTGCCAAATCTAGAAACATTACTTTACTAGTAGGGGTTAAGAGAGGTGTCACAACCTCCATACAATAGCATTGCCATGAAAGTTCAAGAAAACTAACCCATATAGGTACTAACGATATTTCTTCATCAGGGTTAAATGTGGGCGTCCATAGTTGAAATTTCAATAGCTGACCTTAAATATACATCTTCCCTTTGGACCACACGGTTGAATGATCATATTCATTGTCCAGGTCAATGTACAAATGACTTGAATTGAAGTGAGTAATTTTTACCTTACCTTTTAACTCTGTTTGCAATATAAACTATCGCCTAATCATTTTCATCTTGGGCATGCTGCTTTCAAATTTCCCAAACAAGGTAAATCTAGATCACTATGCTAATTTCACTTTGAAGTCCTCAGATAGAAACACAACTGTAGAAAGGCCTTGTTTGGTTGTAATTTTTGGGGGTTCAATTTATATAATCTCATCTCTCATGGCCTCTAGTGCTCTCAATTTCATAGACAAAGAATGTGTAACCCTAGTAATAAGTGGTTCATGTCCATATCCTAGTTTGGACCATACTTCATTATTACCTTTGGTCCCGACAGGTATCAAATTTATAATCTCCAGCTTAGGCATCGGAGTATCCACATCAGTCCCCTTATTGACCACCATAGGGTTCACCTTTTCTGTTTTTTTGTTAGATGGTTGAGTAATTGGGATAGTGGGCATACCTTCTTCATTAGACATTGAGAAATTTAGAATGGTTTGTGATTGAATTGGACTAGTGTGTAACTTCACTGTTGGTACGAAACACAATTGAGAGATCTCTGGTGCACATTGAATTGGTTTCTGCATCACCCCCCTCATCTTTCCTTGCAATTCTAATTAAGCTTGATTGATAATCGCCTGAGCCCATCATAACTGTCATTTTGAAATTTGAGCTCTCGCGAGCTGGGGAACAGGCTGAGAGATATATGACATGTGGGTGGGTGAAGTTTTTTTAGGTGAGTGGATGCATGCATGCCATCCTAGTAAGGAATTGTCTGGCAATCAAGGGAGTTCGCCGACAGCTGAGATTCCATAGTTCCAACTGTAGTTGGCCAGAAGTAACAAATAGTAAATAGTTTTGGTACTAATATAACACTTTTGTACCTTTTTGTGCAGACCCAAGTACTAGTTTCCTCCACTGGGGTTATATTGTGAAGTGTCATCTTCCAGAGACAGGGTGAGCTCTTAGAGTTTCGAGCTACCTATTTTCCTTCCATCTTTGTTTGGTCATTTGTATTTGATGCAGATGTATTGAATATTCTAGACTATTGGTTTTATTTCTATTATCATACTTAGATACTCTTGTACTGATATTACCAGGTGGTGGGATTGATATCCGTATTTTATTGTCTTATTGTAATATCCCACATCTAAAAGTACTTTGTCCATCATACGACTTAACCCTTGATTCATATGCACAATATACGATTGGTATGTTGAAATAATATCCAAATCAGTGTGGCATGGTAGGAAATCTACACGGTGGTCATGACCCCAAAGGACCACAAGCTAACCAATGATTGATAAATGTACCTAAACACTACATAATACACTGTATAAATATAGAAATAAAGGCGGTAAGGCTGTAAGGTTCAAAACTGTAACATAACTGATAAAACATAACATGTGGATGGGGTATGAAATACCCAAAACAACTAAAATAAACTGTCTAAACATACTGTACTCTGAAAATCCTCTAACTGACTCAACTGTCTGAATAAGAAGTTCATGGAACATGTCCCCAATTAACTCCAAATAATAAATTAATTAATGATATAATAAAGTAATAGTCATGTCCTCGTAGGATGAGGACTCACTGCTAACTCTGACTGCTGAGACTGGAATGCTACAAATGCTTTAGTACGTTGGAATGTACTGGTATGCATGTGAGGTAGGCTGAATGCAAAAGGTTCACTTGCATGAAATATACTAACTTACTGGGTAACATGAATGTGAGAATGCATGCATGAATACGTAATAACTATAACTGAGTTCGTGAAAACATGATTACTGAACCTGAGTACTGATAACATGGGATACTGATAATTATATAACTAAAATAAATGATACTAAGTGACTATATCTGACAGTATAGATTCTGATGGAACTAGCTGAGTTACATACTGTTCTGAGTTGACAGTATCTGACAGTCCTTAATTTTGTAGAACTATCTTAGTTCTATTACGGATACTAAATGACTGTATCTGACAGTCATAATTCTGTACTGAAACTGTAGGAAGTAGTCATCTAATCGACATGCCCAAAATAATACATTATAGCTAAGTTGGGGTCCAATCTTTAACCCCAATTGGAAGGGTGCCAATACCGTGCCACTGGTATGGATAATCTGTGAGTAACCCTTATATAACAGGTAACTCTAGTGATAATGGTGGGAACCCTCATATAACAGGTTAATCCACCTCATATGCCCTCATATAATAGGCTATGTTATCTCAAACTACGTTGGCTATGCAGTTCTTGAACGCAAGGACTTCTTCTAAGAATCACGCCCTCATATAACAGGTGGGTTCCCATCCTTGGGTTCGCTCTATACTAATTTCTACTCCCATCTGGATAGACACTAAACATGACTATCTAAACTGACTGGACTGAGTTAACTGAGTTTCGTTGACTGACGGAATACTACTGAGATTATTGAATTTCTGAGGTTTCTGAGATTACTGAGTTTACTGAGTTTTCCTGAGTCACATGACTAACTGAGTTTCTATAAACATGGATCGACTGATAGTATCTTGAAAACATGACACTGGCTTTAGGCACAAAGCTAATTTTCAGATACAAGTACCCCCAAGTCCTGATAACATAAAACTGACAAAGCATGACTTTCTTGAATACTTGACCAACATCACAATCCATAATACAATAAGTTGGAGATTTCATGAAGTACAAGTTCTAAAGCACCACAAGGGCTACACATGTATCCATAATTCACTGACTAGGATATTTAATCAAACATTTGACATGTCTAAGCTTGTACAGAAATGGGGATTTCATATTATCACACTACTATGGCACTTTTCCTTCACATAGGCATTTAATCAAACACATGGGGAGCATGCTTTGGTTATACAATCATCAACACATCTACTAATCATGGAAACATCAATCAATATGTAATATTAAAGGGTTTATCATGATTATTATGCAAATCACCACATCCTATGGTCAATCATGGGAATATGCAATTTCAAACATGAATCAAAACCCCACAATATCAAGAACATGAATTTCAATTCAATATAAATCATGAACATTCATAAATACATAAATCTTGGATTTTGAAAAGAGATTATTCAGCTTCATGGGTTAAAGGGACCCATGAATCAACATATGACATACCTGGGTGGATAATTTTTTTGAAGATTGATGAAGGAAAACTTGGATCCTTGACTTAAAATTAAACACCTAGGGTTTCTTGTTCTTGGGGATTATCTTTGAGAGGAAACCCTATTTTGATGTTATAGATGAATAATAAACTTATGAACCTTGATCTGATATTATTAAGGGTTAAAATGGGTGGTAAAAGAACAAAAAGACCTTTTAAAAATGACTTAAAATAGTTGAACGAACTATGCGACGGTGGGTGCAATGGTCCGTCATAGGGTCGACGGTCCGTCGGACCTGATTTTTGCACCTGGACTGAATAGGGGTTCACTGCCTCTGCTGCGACGGCTTGGGCAAAGGTCCGTTGCTAGCTCGATGGTCCATCAGCATGATCCATCACCCTTAGGCAGAAGGTGGTCTCACTGCCTCCGCTGCGACAACTTGGGCGATGGTCCATCGTTATCTCAATAGTCCGTTGACCCTCGACGTCGCACCTGGGCGGTTTTGACTGCTTTCTATTAAATGAACATAACTTTCTACCCCAATACCGGATTTGGATGAAATTGGTATTGTTGGAAATCTAATTCAATTTCCCACATGAAAAAAAGTGAAAATCTTAGAAAAAATTCCACTTATATAAAAATGGATTCATCTTTCAAAGTAAGTCTCTAAGATACTTGGCATAATTTCAAGCTAGCTAGAAGTATATAATAACTGGAACATGATCTCATGACTGATATGACTGATAACTGAATATATCATACCAAGCATGTATATCTGATGCATGTGTAACTGATTCATGAATGCATGACTGAGTGTTCTGATGAACCAAGATTCTCACAACGAGAATGCATGTCTGATGCATGATTATATAACTGAACTGATACATGAATGCATTACTGACTATGCAATGGTACTTAATTCCAAGTTTATAATGAAATTCTGAACATGAAATTGATATCAAGCTTGTCACTGAAATCTGAACATGATACTGAAAAACTTAAGGAGAACTGTTACCTTGAGCTTGATCTGAGTTGGCGGAGAAGCAGTAAGGATACTTGGTTCGCATGTCTGCTTCTACTTCCCTAGTAGCTCTCTCAACTGACTGGTTTTGCCAAAGAACTTTGAATAGAGGGACTTCTTTGTTCCTCAGTCTACGAGTCTGGTAATAAAGAATTATGACTGGAATTTCTTCATAAGGGAGATTGTTCTGAACATCTATGCTCTGAATAGAGATTACAACTGCTGGGTCACCTATGCTCTTCTTGAGCAAAGAGACATGGATGTTTGACACCCCAAAATTTCCATCCCGAGATGTCACATGGTGCTTAGGGATACATGTAGCCCCAAGCTAACCCTCGAAGCTAGAAACTATCTTAAGGAACTCAATTCAACAATAGTCATGCATAATAAAGAGATATACCACATCAGGTTCAAGAAAAATATATTGAATGTCTGTACACACCAAATCTCTAGTCTGACAAAGCCTCTATACATCAGAATCAAGAATCCATTGGGAAAAACCCCTAACTGACTCAACAGTACTGAAAACCATAACAACAAAATGATATCACAAAAATATAGACACGGTCATCGAACCATGAGGACTCACCTCTGAGGGAACATAGTTGAGGCACTCAAATATCGCTAACACGGTTGCGGCTGAGTACCTTAACCTACATTATGAGAAAATGTAGCCCATAGAAAAATATATGGGTCATCACTTAGGAATGTACTGAGTATGTGGGGGTGCATGCAACAATGAAAATATTATCATCAATTTCATAAAAATATGCATATGTACAATGATGTCTCATTTGGCTTGAGTTAGATTGAAACATACTTTTCATGATCTCATAGTGAATAAATCATATGATAAAAACCTCATAAATCATCATAAATAACTCAACTCTTCAACTCAAGACTCGGAGTAACTTGATAATTCAATAAACTCAACTCTTATGGACATGGGAGGTTCTTATAACCGACATAAACCATGTGAGATATATGGAGTCCAATGTTTTTCCCTCATAAGGAGAGAAAGTCTCAAGTAGGGCTTAGTGACCCATAATTCAATCTCAAGTTAAAACTCATCAAAATTCATATTAGAAGCATATAGATTCATAAATCATATAAAAATCTGAAATTTACAGCAATTTAGCTCATAATCTCAACATACTCATATACTTCAATATCTCAAATATTTCAACTATTAACTTCTCAAGGATTAAAATCATATGGTATAGATCCAGCTGCAATTTCTCAAGAAAACATGTAAAAATCATGCCATTAGACTCTCAATTCATGGGAAACATCAAAAGCTTGAAACCAATAACAATCAGTGAAAAACCCTGATTCAGTTTCATGTAAAATCTCATAAGTTGTAGAAAATTGTAGTTTAAATAAGCCTTTGGGCACAAAGATGAAAGGATTACCCTTGTTCAAAACCCCACATACCTTAGATTATTAAATTGGATGAACAAGCTTGCTTTAAACTCTTCTTCTTACTCTTGAGAGAGGATTCTTGCAACCCTTGAACTTGGGGAACTCAAATCTCAACTCAATTTGTAGAATCTATGGTAAGTTCATGGATTTCTTAGAGAAGGGTTTTAGATTTGATCTTGAGGGAGAAACCCTAGATGTCTTGTGTTTTTGATGATGAATGAAGCCATTTGCTTCATTTGGAATATATTTGGTTAATAAAAGAGTGGAAAAAACCAAAAAGCCCTTTTAAAAATGAGTTAAAATACTGAACGGGGGCTGCGATGGTCGGTGCGATAGTCCGTCGCTAACCTGATGGTCCATCAAATCATCCATCATATGCCAGTAAAAAAATAACATAATGCCTCGATCTAACGGTCATAGCAAAGGTCTGTCGCAGTCTTGACGGTCTGTCGGATCGCCCATCGCACCTGAGCGATTCGGACAACTCTCATTAAAATGGCCATAACTTCTCACCCTGATGTCGGATTTTGATGAAATTAGTATTGTTGGAAATCTAATTAAATTCTCTACATGAAAAAAAGTCAAATTTAAGAAAATTCTATATGGTTTAAATACCAATCACTTGGGAATTATCTTCTCAATCTTTTAGGGCCAGAATTATACTTCACTTGACACGCTCTAAGGCTTGGACTACTAGGGAACTTTGTGGGGTCTTAAATTCAGCATATCTTTATGCTCAGTTTGTTAGAGTTAGTTAGGGGTTTGTCCCATCAACTCCATATGATTTTTAGAGGCTTTCAGACAGATAGACAGTCAGTTGGTTTTAAGTCTATTAAGTTATTTTAGGCATGCTGAATTATATTTCAATAGTACATTAGACAAATATTTTATTAGATTATCTTACTCACATGTTATCCCTTAACTATTTTATTTATTTCTCACTATAGGTACCAGATCATAGGTTAGCTTGGGGTCACTTGTGTCCTTAAGAATTGTGTTACGACTAGGGGATAGCTCTGGGTCGTGACATATAGACTATAGTTGTGATCCCCATAGTTGAGATCCCTCCAGCGGTTGTATTTTCTCAGCCAGTAGTTGCCCAGCCTATTATATCTATTGAAAAGATAAAGATATTGGGTAGATTTCTAAGATTGAATCCGCCCAGGTTTTTAGGGCCACCAAGCGAGGATGTATTTGAGTTATTGACTACTTGTGAGGATTGGCTCCATAATTTACGATTGGTTATGACTCATGGATTTGACTACACTACTTTTTAGTTGGACCTGGTAGCTAGACATTGGTGAAGAGGTTATCTTGATGCAAATCCGATCGGATCTCTTACTTTGAGATGCACTCAATTCTCTGAGGTTTTCTTGGAAAAGTATATTCTCATAGCCTTATAGAGCATCTGAGAGATCGGTTCTCAAGATTAGATCAGGGTTCTATGACTGTCCTGTAGTATAAGGCTTGATTTCTTGAGTTATACAAGTATGCTACAACTATTTTGCCGAATGAGTTTGAGCGAATTCAATGTTTTGTTTGGGTACTAAGACTTTCTCTTTGCATAGCTACTCAGAGTATGGTTGTCGCTGATAGGTCTTTTACTGAGGTTTTAGATTATGCTCAGACCATGGTGGAGAGATATTTCAAGGCCCAAAAGGATAGTAATAAGAGACCGCATTACCAAGGTAGTTTCAATGGGAGATAAAGTAGCTTGCAGTTCAGAGGTAGAGGTTCTCTAGGTGGGTACCCTCTATATCAATCTTATCAGTATCAGAGTCAGTCTAGTAGGCTCGTTCATGCCATATTACATATTATTAGCGGTGGTCAATCTAGTTTAGGTGATCATCCCAGCCAAAATAGTGTTCAGTATTCAAAAGGGATGCATTCTGGGTTTTCTAGCTAAGGTGGATATTCTTAATTAGTCGAATCTTCTGGGCAAAGTGTAGTATAATGGGTATGTTATGATTGGGGGGACTTTGTCCATTATTATATAGAGTTCCCTTAGCATAAGAAAGTTGTACCAGCAGCACAAAGTATTCCACCGATTATGGAACTGTCGCCCTATCTAAAAGTGGTATACAGGGTCATCGGGGTGGTCTCCAAGGTTCTCATGGAGGTCCTCAAGCAAGAAGGATAGGTGATTGTTCAGGCACCTAAATAGATAGTTATCTAGGTTATTTATATATTGTACCTAGTATATTAGAGGCAGAGTCTTTGGATGATGTTATTATAGGTATGATCTCCAATGGCCATCATCCAACTTTTCCTTTATTTTATCTGGGATCCACTTATTCGTATGTGTATAATTATTATGCACTATGGTTAGAGTTGTCTTGGGATTTATTATTTTTACCATTGTATGTATCTACTCCTATGGGTGATTTTTTTAGTAGTGGATTAGGTTTATAAATCATGTGGTATGATCATTAAAGAATTTGATACTCAGACTGATCATACTATGTTAGATATGGTAGAGTATGATATAATTCTCGGCATGACTAGTTATCCCCCTATCATGTGATCATTGATTGTCTTACAATGACTATTACCTTAGATAATCCCAACATATCCCCGATTGTGTGGCAGAGATCTATTAGTCTTGTGTTGATGGAGATTATTTCTCCCATTCGGTCTAGGTGACTTATATTAAGGGGTTATAAGTCTTATATTTCTTATATTAGTGATATTTGTGAGGAAAGTCTTCGCTTAATTTTGTTCCTACAGTCTATGATTTTCCCAATGTCTTTCCTATCGACCTACCTAGCCTTCCTCTTAAGTTTATTATTGATCTTGATCTAGGAACCCAACCTATTTTTATGGAACCTTACCATTTGGATCCTACCAATCTTACGGAGATGAATTTTGAACTTTAGGATCTTTAGGGTAAGGGTTTTATTAAGCTAAATATTTTGCCTTGGGGTTCTCCTGTCTTTCTTTTAAAGAAAAATGATGGTTCTTTGCATATGCATATCAATTACAGGCAGTTGAATAGGGTGATAATGAAGAATAAATATCTTATGCCTCATATTAATGACTTATTTGAATAGCTTTAGGGAGCGGTGGTGTTCTCTAAGATTGACTTGAGATTCGGTTACCATCAGTTGAGGATTCGGGCCATAGACATCTCGAAGACAACTTTTAAGACTCGCTATGGCCATTATGAGTTCCTAGTAATGTCTTTTAGGTTAACCAATGCCCCAGCGCATTTAAGAATTTGATGAACCACGTGTTAAGAACTTATTTGGAATCCTTTATGATTTTATTCATCGGTGACATTCTTGGGTATTCGAGGGTTAGGAAGGAGCATGTGGAGCATTTATGGATTGTGCTCCAAAAATTTAGTGACTATAGGCTTTTTACCAAATGCTCAAAGTGCGAGTTCGGGCATGAGTCTGTTACATTCCTAGGACATGTGGTGTCTAAGGATGGAATTATGGTGGATCCAGCGAAGATTGAGGCGATTTGTGATTGGACGAGACCTTGCTTAAGATTAAGTAGAGGTTGTTTAAGCTTATATTATTGAACATAGGCATTAGGGAACATCGCATAAGTAATGAGTTGTTTGTTTTAGTGGAGGCTGGTCAGGTGCAAGGGTCTCTTAAGAGACCATGTGCCGCTTTAGCAGTGATCACTTAAGGAGTTAGGTGACCACTCAACCAATACTTGCATGGGCATTAAATTCCCTTCTTCACCTAATTTTCTCCAATTCCTAAGAGCCATAAAACCCTAGAGATTTTAGAAAATTAGTAGATCGATCCTTGGGTGATGGGGGGTGGTAGTGATCTTAGGAAATTCATTTCCTCATCGTAATATTTTTACGTCTTCATCTAACTCTTGATTTAATTCTCTGATTTGGTTATAAATCCCTAGTTTCTTGATGGTTTATAACCAATCTAACAGACTTTGTAGGACATTCTCCTGCGTTTATGTAGGCTAGGCTTACACTCTTCATAGATTTAGCATTATCATGGTATTGGTATGACATTAGTTTTAGATTAGGATCTTACAACTATGTACAATAGTTAACAAAATTTAGATAATTTACCTAGTTATTTGGCCGAATTTAGGGGATTTGACCTCACTACCCATTTCTTGGGTGGAATTGCTACCTTAGGACTTAAAGAGACTTACCTAGCACCTTGTAGTGAAATTTTGGAAACCTTAGTCTAGTTTGGGGTAGAAATTTCTTTTGAGTGGACTCTCATATATTAGAAGCATGCCCTTCTGTCCCTTTTTAGGTCAATGTTATAATTACCTCCTTGTAGAAATAAGAAGCTTTCTTCCATCATCTTATTTATATTCTTGAGCTCGAGGAGGATTTTGGTCATTTTCTAACTTTGACTAGACTAGGACCATGGGTTTATTTTAAGATCGGTCCGAGTTCGGTAATTATGATATTAAGATTGATTTGAGTCTGGATGTTTTGATAGTACGACTAATTTGACTTTGCAGTTTTGACATTAAGACCGATCCGAGTCTGGCAATCATGATATTAAGACCGATTTGTGTATGGATATTTAGATATTAATACCAATTTAAGTGCAATCTAGATACTAAGACCCGTTCGAGTGGTATACATGGAGATATTACTTCTGTTTCAAAGTTTGATATTCATGATATCATTTACAATTCAAGTTCAGCATTGGGGGTTTACTTATGATGATTAAGTAAGTGGTTAGAGTTTGGTGTTTATGGTATGAGAGGATCCATAACTATGAGTTTGAGGTGTGGATACTTTATGAGTGTTATTGTTGGTATTTCCTTCTTGATTGCATCCATCGGGCATATAGGGGCCCAGTTAGATTATTTACGTTGTTTGCATCTTCTGGGCTTATGAGTATAGTTAGTCTTGCTCTTTTCTATATTCTTTACTTGATTATATATTTTCAGTAAGCATTATTCTAGGTTTGCCCTTTTCTTAACTTTAGCTTATTATATTGCATATTATTTTACTTATATTATGATTTAGCTTAGTTGGCCGATGATGCCTACTAAGCACCCATTATTTTTGTACTCATATTACACTTCATCTTTTTCTGATACGGATCTGAGTATTAGCTTCCATCGTTAACATACGTACTAGTCTTTGTTAGGGTTCAGAGATAGGGTAATCTTTCAAAGTCGAAGCTGACTTTCTCTGCTTATATTTTGGATGGTCATTATATTAGAGACTATTGTACATTTGATACTTATAGTACTCTTATTTATTGATAGATTCTCTTGTACTGACCTTTCTAGATCATGGGATATTTTCTTTTTTCCCTTATTTATCTTCAGTTGTGTTACTTCTTATATTTTATGGCTTGTAATCTAATTACTTATGTAATTTTAGTATTTACTTTACGTTCCACCATCAAGCCATTGCTTGTCATTTTGGGATATGATTTGCTTACCTACTAGCGGGTCAAAATAGGTGCCATCGTGACTTATGAAATCAGGTCATAATAGAATATTGGGATGATCGGTGGTAGAGAAAATGAAATGGAGGGTGCGGTCTTTGGCAAAAATCCAAATTAAGGAAGGGTTTCTTTTTCTGGTCTATCCTTCTCTATAAGAGGGTGTTGTCCCCTTGTTAATGATGGTTGTCGTATATTGTTGGTGTCATTACCTGTGTGTTCATGGTTCATGGACATGAAGCAATGGTCTTATTGTTGTTGCTTGTTGTTCATTGTATTGTTTGTTGCTATTATTCCTCATCAATAGATGAGGGAGAGTTATTTCATGATATTTTGTGATACTCTTTTCCTATTCCACTCATTGATCATGTGTGTATATTATTGTTATCTTAATGAAGGAAGTTCGGTCATGGTAAAAAAAATAGAGAAAGTGTGTATGTCAACCTATATATATACCTTCCTCTATAATTCTCTCACTTGGCATCCAAATGGTCTATGGAAGAAAGTAAAATACTAAGGGGGAAGGGTGAGGTCTGCGTGAGGTAAGGGTGCAGTAGGGGTAGGTGTCAAGGAGTGGTAGGGTGTATGGGGTGGATACTTGTCCAATATTGATAAGGTGAGAAAATTTCCATTAAAGTCGGTATAGGGGTTACTTATTTGGTGTGGGTAGGTCTATGCTGGTATGGTGAGGTAGAGGATGAGATTAGTTTAAGTATTTCTTTGATTTAGAAAAAGACCCATGTGATGTGGGTATAATTTTACTATGGTGTGTGTACGGTTACTTCAACGTATCAACTCTTGGTGAGCAAGATAAGAATAAAAATAACAAAACTAAAAATATTTTTTGGATCAATAAAATCGCGCCAAGTGACATTATTTGATTCATCACCATTTTTGGATTTTTTGAATTTTCATATAAAGAGAAGTTTAATTAGAGCTAAGATAATAAAAAAAAAATATGAAGCTCGGGAGGATCAAAATTACGTGTCTACAAGTACAATGACAAACCACATTTTTGCAATACCCATCTCTAACTTTATCGTTCAAATCAATTATCATTAGTTTAAAAATTTTAAATGCATAACACCAACACGACTACTAACTCATTTCAACTTACTCCTCTATTGGCATGTAATAGAATAACATGTAGGCATAGCAATAGTTAACCATAAAACCACATAAAACCTAACTTTATTCGTATTTCCCTAATTTACTTATTTAATCCATCAATTCAAGGTACCCATAGGCCTAAGCATGAAATCTCCTGTCAATATGAACTTGTTTTCTAATCAAGGTCGACAACTCAAATTAAACCTAGCCTACCTGGGTGCCAAGCAGCAGAAACATAAGCTTGAACTCACATTTCTTAATCTGTTCTAACATTTTCTAGTGAGAAAATTGTGAGGAAGAGATTCACCCTTTTTAAGTGTATTTGTCATTATCTTTGTTCTAGGGTTTTGAGGCAATCCTAAGGGATTTTTATAATGGGGAAACAAGATGTCTCCCTACCTATTTGTCTTGATTACTAAGTTATGAATCTATATAGGTGGTCCTAGAGTACATACTGATCGGGACTTAGAGGATGGAATACCTTTTAACCACCTCAAAGTGAAAGGTGCACAAGGGCAGAGCAAGAAAAGGAGGAAGATGAGGACAAAAGGAGAGAGAAACTGATCTAGAGAAGGTGAAGAGTTTGGTACCCCTCCCACATAGCTGCATGTGTCCGTTAAGTGTTTAGAGGTAGACATGATTGCAGTTAGGGACTACTTAGAGTGATATCAATTGCCTCTCTACTATTCAGCTCCTTTGAGCTCCTCAACCCTGTCAAACCCTAATCAATCTTACATTAAGATTTGGAGAGACTTGGGTGAGAAGAAGAATAAGAGGTACTTTCGGGATCATATAAGTACCCGGGTGTGGAAGACCGTGAAGGTCTAATTAAAGTGTGTTGTCCCTTTTAGAAAGCTCCCTAAATTGAAAAGTAAAAATGCAGAAGAGCTGTCATTCCTGATCGGGATGGAGTATGAGGTCTCCGATGCCTCAAGCCTGAATAAAGATGGGGCCTCCATCTAGATCCCCAAGTATGTGCACTATCTTTTTCTCCCCTATTTTTATTTTACTACTAGATTTGGGTTGCCCCTATTTGCAGTTTGTAATAAACAATTTTTTATTTTTCCCCATTTTGAATCATTTATTTTCTATGTTAGTAATGAATGGATCATTGTTATCTCATCTCTTAAATGATAAACTAATTTGCTTAATTAATAGCATCTTATAATTGTACTCAAAATGATAAGAGAAGAGGTGCAGAAATAGGGGAAACTAGGAAGGGACACTACCCTGGCTCCTACTATAGCAACGTCCTTCCTGCTACTATAGTGTTACTATAGCAAAAAAATTTTAAGTTTAGCGGGATTGTGAAAGAATGATACTTCCCGCTATGGCAACCCGATGGCAGTGCGTTGGCCAACTGATTCCCTATAGTCCCTTAATCCTTATAATGCTTTTACCTGGTCATTACCATATTTTACCTGTAAACCTACAATCAACCTTGTCAATCCAAAAGGTTAATGATTGACCAAAGCACTAGTTATATACTTCGGACATCAATAAAAATCAAATATCCACGGTCCCTCTCGACTTCCTTAAACAGTAAAATCTTAACATACTTAGGCAAATCATTTAGAAAATGATTTAAATAAGGACTTTAGCAATTAGTCAATTTCATCCACCACCTTTACAAGTACCATATGCAGTGGTTACCACCCAAGCATCACTAATTTACTTAAATGGCCAATCGTAGATGCTTACTAACAACAACACTCAACCAATTAACAACTATTTCACCTATCATAGATTTCAAACAATTATTTAAGCTTGCAACTTAAACGAAAATCAAATTCAGAGAATCTCTTTAGGTAGTCAACTCAACCTAGCCCTTACTTTTCTAAAACATGGGTAATTACTAAATTCATGAAAACCACAAGTTGATCGTTCATGCATCAACACAACTTTTACAGCCAGATACCAATTGGAACTTTTTAGTTCCAATCTTGTTGCATCAATTACCCAATGGGACTCATGTAGTCCATTGGATTGTTTGAAATATCAATTGGAATCATGAGATACCAGTTGGATTCAACCCATAAAAATAATTCTTAGAACAATACGTGAGGAAGAAAGGAAGGGAAACAATTCCAAGAATACCTCATAGCTCCCCAAAGATTTAATATGAACGTCTATACATAATTTCACAGGACTCCACTCTGTATTTTTTCTTGTACTTGTGACATGGATAACCTGGACTCTAATACCAAATATGAGGATCCATCTAACCTGATTATGCAGGCACTTACTCTAATCCACCTATATAGGAGAACCATTACCACCCATTTAGAAACATGTAAAAGTTATAATACAAGATCATTAAGCACTTCAAAATTCTATAGAACTTATTACAAATCCTTTAATTACAACAAAATAAACCATATTCCCTGAGAACTTACTCTAGACATGAATAGGAGATTCTAATGGAATGAAAAATAATTAAAACCAACTTCCACCATGAAATTAGAAGAAGGAAGTTGTTGGACATCTATATCCGCATCAAAAAAGAAACTTCAATTGATCATGCAACTAAGATATACCCCAAAAAAGGTATAACACTACTAGTATCAGTACAACCACATATACTCGTAGGCATAATTAGTTGGCAAAAGTTAAATCATGTAAGAAATATACAAATTGCTGAAATCAAACATGAATTTACAAAATATGCAATTCAATTACTTAATCTCATGTTTCCTAATTACCCCTCTCTCTACTATATTGTCACTACTAGGCCATATCAATTCATGTTACATCTCACTAATCATAAGTCACCTCATAATACAAAATATATTGCTAATACACTACTTTATATTCATTATATTTTACTCCTCGCTACACACCTTCCATTTATTCAGCTAATGAACCTAATAGCTTCTATTTTACAACAAACACACCAAGCAAGTAGTTATCATTTAATTCAGACTCATCCATAACAATACCTTTAGGATACAATCCAAATCAGGGACAACACATGAGATCACCTTTACACATATTTCATGCTTAAGTCAAGGTCAAACATCATCCTAATAATTGGTGAGATAAAACAAAATATGCCACCTTACAATATGCATTTAACTAGTATTTTTCACTATAATTCAACCTTAACAAAATTATTTCAAGTAAATAAATGGATCATCCTTAAGTAAATAATACTCAAAATCAAGTCAAGCACAAAAGATCTCATAAAATAATTCATCTTATTACTTCCTCATAAAAGAACCTAATTATTGTACAACAATAAGTATCAACTCATTTCAAATAAAGTATCAAATAACCGGACCATGCAAGGATCAAAATATAATTTTAATGAAATATAATTTAGTTCACTCAAGAAACCATAAAACTCTCCAAATATCAATGTTCATACATGTTATGGGTCTTATAAATGCTTATTATCCATGACCTGCAAAGGATGAGCTCAATTTATTTACCGATATCCCGACTAGTGCTTACCACCATTATCCCAAACCAAGTGTTATATCATCCTTATTTCAATGACCCACCCCTTATACTCCCTGAATCCTCCAATTCAATCACGATCAACATTTACCAATTCACCTTGAAACAATAAAAAATACCATCAAACATGTACAATCAAAAGTAAGTGAATCAACCACCTTGGACATCAAACTAGTTCCTTTTTACCAACACCTTGTACTTAAAATAATATCTTTTTTTACCAATCTAATCATAGATTATCCATTTCTAAAACTTGTTTTCAACAAAGAACAAATTTTACATTCATTAGTATGCATTGACTCTAAATAAAAAAATTAATCAATTAGCATGCACACGTACATTTAACTTGAGTTTTAACTCCAAGTCTATCATCACCTACACAATAGACTTTAGTGCCCAAGGGACAAGCATCATATAAAAAGTGAATATATATACTCAATTAAATTATGTAAACCTTTAATTTTATTAACACTAGGGTACACATAACTCCCTCTAACCATAAAACCATTAACTTCTCAATTTCCATCTTATTAATACACTATCACTGTTCATTACTCTATAATTACCCGTAAATTTTTTTATCAATACGTTGATACACCACATTTCATAGTCCTCACCTCTAACTTTATTATACAAATTTATTATCATTAGCTAATGATTTTTTAATGTACTAACTTGTTTCCACTTACTACTCTATAGTCATACAATAGAATAGCATGTAAGCATAGCAATAGTTCACCATACAATTAAATAAAACCTAAATTTATTTGTACTTAGTTTACTTATTAATCCATCCAAACACCTTTCCTATGGCCCGAAGCATGCAATCTCCCATCAATCTATATTATGAACACAATTTTTAACGAAGGTCTACTAGTTAAATAAAACCTAGCCTACTTAGGTTCCAAGAAGCTAACACAGAGGTGTGGACTCATATTTCTTGACTTATTCTAGCTAGGTCTAGTTTCAAAACCATGAGTAACCTTTAAGATTCACCCTTCCTAAGCATACCCCTCCATTATCTTTGTTTTACTATCTTGAGACAACCATAAATGACTTTTAAAAAGAGGAAAAATTCTACTTAAAAGTTGAAAAGAGATTCGTAAATAACACAGAGACAATGCTCAGTATACCATTATAGAGTTTAACATGTTTCTACCATAACTATAGCAAGAAAATTCCCCCTATAGCAGAGTGACATCACCCTGCTCAAAATTTTCCTACTCTGAATTTGTCTAACCATAGTCCATCATGGACGTTTTAAGGATTTATAAAAGAATTCTTATACCCCATTCCCTTCATAAGAGATGATTATAGTGACAATAAAATCGGTCATTACCCTAAGAGTGATATACTTCGAACAAAGGATTATGATAAATTCATTCCATAAATTTGAAATTTGATCACTATCAGTAAGGTGTAATTCATTGTTTTGTAACATAGCTAAATAATGGTACTTATGTACATCATTTTGTTGAAATAACGTTTAGGCATAAATAATCAAAACCCATGGTCATCACTTTGCAAAAAATATTGCATTAGGGTATGGTTTAGAGTGAGTGATTAGCACTATCATGGGTCCCAAAATACTTCCCCAACTAGTGATATTCATAGTGTATGAGGACTATTATATTTTTCATACTTAAGTTAGGAGAAAATCAAATTTCTCTCAAATTGCAATATATAATCATAAGAACTTGGATTGCAAGAGAGGGTATGAATCATCAACTTGCAACTTTGAAAATGCTAGAACATACCTAGTTGACTTTGTTTTTCAAAAGTACAAACTTGCAAGTCAACAATAACAATGGTTCTAAATTAAATCTTCTCCCTAAGTGACTCTTCCATACCTAACTCAGTGAAAGGGCCTTCTTTTTGCCAGTCTTTGGTAAGATGTTCATGTCAATATTTCTAGAAGGATTATGATCCATCCTTTGCTTTATGGTTTGTCTTGTTGACACTTATTGTGAAGGATCGATATATCTACTTAATGCTCTAAAATAGAACTTCACCCACTCATAGATGTACACATTATGAAGGTCACATTTGATAGTCTATAAAATGCCAAAAACAAATATAGGAAGTGTTTGTCGAGAAATGATTTCCCATAAGTGTCCATCTATATTAATTCCTTTGCTGAGAGAACAAATTTATTATTAAAAAAATAGTTTAATGAAAGACCTCCAATTGTTTGCAAGTCCCAAAGTGATATAGAAATTTCTCTCGGTGAAAGTGGGAAAAGTATATTTCTAGATGGAGGCAAGATCTGACAAAAAATATAAAGCACATTGTCATCATAGTCATACATAAATAGATATTCATATACAATATCATAAACCCTGATGTGCTCCAAATCCTCCTAATAGTAAGGCAGCACATCCTCTGCCCACTCCCAGTAGCCAAAAGTGTTGTAGACATTTCCAAATCTAGAAGATAAAATATTGTAATTACTTAAACATCCCTAAGGATGAGAAGATTCAGCGGGTGCAATTTTCTTATAAATTGTAGATTTTGGTAGAGGAGCATTCACATTAATGGCCTTGCCCAAAAAATTCCTCATAATATTATTTCTAATAATGTCCATTCTTTAAGGTGAAGAGACTCAGAAAAATAGCTCTTGGTAAAGTGATAAGACCCCAATCATTGGAGATTGAACCTCTAAGGCAAGGATTTTAGCATTAGGATTTTATTGGTCACTCATTATCTCAAGATGAAGATATGGTGTGTTTAATTCATGGAAGTGCAGCTTATATATGGGGTACTAAATTCATACAACTACGCCCAAAAGCCTACAAAATTAATTAAAAATAAAATTTAAATCCATGATTATAAGTTTTTCTCGCTATTCAAAAGTTGACTTTAAAAAAATACCCAAACAAATATGAAAATAATCTGATTATGGTTTTTGTATATGGTGTATCTTTATGGATTTTATTTCCAACACTACAAAAAAATTTTGATTTCATTATTTCTAAGTTAATATTCATGATTTCTTGTGTGGCCACATAAAGTTTGCACGATCAGTTTATCTGTAATGACCTGAATTAAAGTGATTTTCTCTTTTATGTGTTTTGACCATTTGACCCTTCCCTACAGTTTCTATATTTTAATTATGGGTTATAATGATGTTTGTCACAATTACCAAGTTCTTCAAGAAGGCTTTTGGAGATTTTGATGTTATTTTGTGGCTTTAAGAACCAATAGTTGACCTTGATCAACTTTCCTTGATCTGAGCGCCAGATGGAAAAATGGACTGTGCCAGTAGATCCATAATGTTGATTTTTAATTTGTAGCATGGTTAGTTTGAGTTTAGAACCTTTATTTGTATTTCGACCCTCTATTTGAAAAATAGTGTATTTTGGCCTAAAGGGGTCTCAAGGGAAATTTATTTAAAATTACCTTTTTTGTAAATCTGATGATTCCATTGGATCTGAAATGTGTTTTATAATCACTTTGCACTATTGGTTTATGTTTATAGTATTTTGAATGAGTCTCGAAGGTCAAAACCTAATTATTAAGTTGTTGATGCGATCAACATGCACGGCCAATAGGCCCTTAACTTTGCAAAAAAAACAACACAATTTCATGAGCTTAGCCCTTTTTTGCTTATTTTCACCTTTTTATCATATTAGGAGATTAGAAAGGATATTTTGGGGGAAATTTCTTACATAAGTTCATGCGGGTTAGTTCTTTGCTCAAGTCTTAATCATTATTTACCAACATTATCATCTATATTCTTCTAAATTGAAGATTTCAAAAGAGGATTTTTTAGGGTTTCCTTTAATTTGAAAATTTGGTATTTATTTGGTTTGAGCTTCAATTCTTACTCATTGTTACTTGGGATTTTCCCTATATAGTCTTTTTCACTAGAGGATTATGATTTTCAAATAAGATTTTATTTTTACCCTTTTTTATTTTTGATGATGATTTTATATGTAGCTATATCTCCCTCTTGGGGTTATGTGTGAATGGAGGTTAAAGTGTGTGGGGGATATTATTGTTAGCCTCTATTCGGTAGTTCATTTTTATGGGTTTTATCATTGCTATACTAACTTGGTTGGGACTTTTGGGTGAAAGCCTCAATTTCCCAC
Organism: Capsicum pubescens; assembly: GCA_030864215.1. Taxonomy (NCBI): domain Eukaryota; kingdom Viridiplantae; phylum Streptophyta; class Magnoliopsida; order Solanales; family Solanaceae; genus Capsicum; species Capsicum pubescens. The sequence continues at coordinate 189,929,370 of CM061546.1, forward strand.
ATGGGTTTGATGAATGAAAGCTCCAAACTCTAGAAAGCTCAAGGCCATATTTGAAAGAAGGATTTTGGGTGAACTTTAGCAAATCACATCATCCTTGAAAGAGAGGTGTGGAGGCCAAAGCAATGATAGATAATTATGTGTGTAGTTTGCTAAATTTTCACTATATTAGACATAAGGGTGATTCAGAAGTTAACTATACCATGGGTATTATCCTAAAAATAGGGATTCCTAAATTGAGGTTTGGTTATCAAATGTTAAACACACCCGTTAGGTATTTGAAAGAATCAATGGGTGAAAGTTTGGAGTTTTGTTGAAAGATTAGCATCAAAATCTATAACCAAACCTACCCATATTTGATTTACTAAATTGATGTTTATTACTAACATCCGCATGGCATTCCCTTAGAAACACAAAATTCCAAGATCCATACATAATTTTTAAAACTCTAAATACTCATAGCCCCGAATATACTAGAAAAACCCAAAAAGAAATATTAGTGTAGATACCTATCTCCCCCATTTTATCCTTTTGTACAATTGGTTTGAATTTATCTAGTATCTATTATTTTGAATTAACTTGATTTCCACTCATATTATTCCTCGTGCATACGACCCCGACTCCAAAGTTGGGTAAATATACTGTCGCCGACCGCCTTACACTTAAATTGACGTGTAAGTTGAGTTATCAAAAATGGTGCCATTGTTGAAGAAAAATTTGGGATATTGAGTTAGTTTGAAATTTTAGCTTACTTGCTTTAATTCAAACTTATAAATATTTGTTTGTGAATTTTCTTTGTTTCTTGTGTTAGGTAGATTTTTTTTATTTTTGTTTATTTCTTACTATGGCATCAAGGAATGAATGTGGGTTTGGTGGTTATAAAGCATATCTTGATAACTCATGTCCATATTATGGTGGACCTCACTTTTGGCAAGAATATAGATATTCTCCCCAGAAAGATATGAGTTTACTATCTCAATCCTATAGGGAGTATGGATATTCTCTATATGGTGGCAAGATGGACATCAGAGTGATTGTCCAAATTCCCCCTTCCCCCGTTATGCTATCCCAATTGCTAGTTCTTCTTATGCTTTTGATAGGTCTTATGAAAAAGAATGGGAAGAACTAAGTACCAAAAATGTTGGTAATGAAGCAAACCTTCAACATATCTTGGAATAAGTGGAATCAACGGAGGATAATATACATGTCATGCATCAATACATTGAGGCATCCAATGATAAAGAACAACATGTCGCGTCCAATAGTTTTGAAGCAATGCTTCTAACTCTTTTCGATTGGAGAACTAAATTAGATGAAAAGGTGCATGACTTGCATAAATCCATCATGGCATTTGGAAAGGATAGTGAAATAAAACAAGAAATGGGTGAAGATGAAAATCCTTCAAGCACCATGAACACACCCACTTTTCATCATGGGGTTGAGCAAGTAGAGGTCTCAAGCCACATGGTCTATGGTGAGCTTGACTTTGAAGAAATCTTGATGATTTCCCAACTAACTAAACCAAGCAAAGAAGAAGATGCCAAAGAATAGGAAATGGTACTAGAGTCGAATGAAGAAATCAAGCACAATCCTTATGAAGACTCTAGTCCATTTCGGGATAAGGATGCTAATAGGGGTGCTATTCTGGAATTGAGAGGTAGCCATCATTCAAAGCGTTTTTCAATATTGTGCTTGGCGGATGTAATGAAAGTCCACCTATCCAAGCAAATAATGTATTTTGATGATGAGGAACAAAAACCTTATATTTTGGAGTTTGTCATTCCAAAATAGAAAAATGAAGCCTACCTACTTGAAGGTCAATAAAGGCAAAATTCAATGTACAGCAAGTGGATTTTTGATGTTATCATCAATACCCAACGAGCCTATTTGGAAATTTGATGTGAAGTTGGGTAAGAGATTCAAGTCATCAAAGTGGCGTGATAGAACATGTGTCGTCATGCCCTCATATTTTCCCAATGCACCTCAAAGATGTAATAATCAAAAATTGGGCAGAAAATTCAAGTCCTCTAAGTGGAGACACAAATAAGAATTAAAAAGGCATTGTGCCGCAATGTTAAATCAAGCGCTTGATGGGAGGCAACCCATCGTTTTCATGATTAAACTATTTACTTTTCAATAAATCACATAATTTTGATGTTTTGTATGTGCTCTGATAGGATTGGAAGCCAAAAAAAAGGGAAAACCAAGTTTAGAAGTGTGGCAGCCATGTAGATAAATAGGGCAAAATAGAGGCACAGATGGCCTCAGTTACCGCAACTGCGAATTGAGTACTGCAATCGCACCAACCAGGCCACAATCGCACCTTTATGTCATCTTTTATCATGGTTATCAATGCAGTTTCAAGAAGTCCTTTAGACCCTTCTTCTGTATTCATGTTATGTAGTGAGGTCACTACTAGTCTTTTTAAGTTAGGGGTGTGCGGGCCTGCCCTTGTGTGAGTACGCATTGTCTTGCAGTACTTGAACTTATTTGGTGGGAAGTAGGGAAATTATGTGAAGTCCGTTGTTTTCATTCTTAGCTTTTTATTTCTTTTAATAATAATATTAGACGAGCCTTTCCCTATGATAGATTAAGTGATGTCATTCTAAAGGAAAAAGCATTGTGTCTAGGTTTTGAGTCATAGATGCAAGGTAAGTCATAGTACCTGTAGCGTCAAAACTACAAATGCAAGGGAATTCTAGGTACCTGTGGCATTTGAGAGTTTGGGATGGTCATTGTACCTATGGTCAAGTCTGAGTAATCATATGGTTTTCACTCTCAAGATCCATGATGTGAGATGGCGGCTTGGTATCTACACTAGCAATGGAAAATCTTGTGTGGTGTAAATGCAATGCAAACAACCCCCTCCATCTAAAATTTTTGAAAACCAAGGGGCATGGACATGAAAAATTTTGTGAAAACGCTTTACCTCTTCTTGGGACTCCAAATTCTTTAGCTTATGAATGTTGGTTAATGCTCTCTTTGTCTCTAGTGGAATGCGTAATTTATCCTTCTTGAGGAGTTTACGTGTCATATGTGCAGTGATCAAAATTATTTGACTCCCATGCTTGCTTGTATCATCTAGAACTTGCCCTATTACTCTTTCAAGGCTAATTGTGATCATCGCTTGGTTGGAGAAATGACCTTAGGCCATCTTGGTGAACATAGGAGTCCACTTTTTCCTAAATAGCCTACGCGTGCATTGATTGTATCCTTAATCACCCATTTTGAGCCTTCAAACCTTTCTTTGGCAACTACATTACAAGCCTTAGCCCATTCAATTGTTATCCCTCTTTTTAACCCTACCCTCCTTGAACTTCAAAATATAATTTGAGGTTAAAATCCTAAGTTGGTGGTGTTGAAGATTGAAGGGAGAAACTTTGGGCCACAAAAGTAATAGTGAGTGCCTACATACTCAAGCATGGAAACAAACGAATAGAAAAAGAAAGGAATAAGCAAAAGAAGCAAAGCCATGGATTGAAAAGGAAACAAATGAAAAGAAGATGCATTCAAAGAGATAGGTGAATCAAGATAAAAAAAAGTAGTCATATGTGAAGCGGGAAACAAATAAAGTGGACTATGGTCAAAAGTTTGGTTGAATAGTGTGAAAGTGATGTAGATGTTCAAGGAGGATTTAATCACTCCATTCCTAAATTATATCATACCCATTCTCCCAAAACCTATGTTACAAGCTTAAAAAGTCCTTTGAGATCTCTAACCAAGCATGTTCATAGTAGTGGCAATGAAAAATAAGGGCAAGCATAAGGTATGATGCTCATTCGCATGGAGGGATTCTTTGTGAGCGTGAGTGTTACACTTATATACCTTGTTTCTTAATAAACAAATTGGTGAGTGGGATATCCTTCTTGTAAGGATACATGTAAACAAATCAAGGTGAATGACATTGTCATTTTCCCAAGAGAGAGGCAAAAGGAATGTAGTGGAGTGCTATCGATAGAGAGTCACTTTTAGAGAGTAGGAAATTATTGCATTGTTGTTCTTTGAAGTCCTTTGCACCTTTAAAATTATGTTTCATGTTGAGACGAATCATAAAATTAGATTCACCCATGCATGTGTGTAAGTTATTGGTGCAAATCAAGTTCAAAGTCATTGTGATCATTAGGTGGCGCAAATGGGCTCACAAGTGTGTTCTCACTGTAGAAAGAAGTAGTGTTGATTGAGGACAAGCAAAGATATAAGTTGGGGGGTGTTGATGAGTGGTGAAATACCACTCATTGACATCAAAATTAGTACACACTACCATGTTTTGAAGGTATGAATGAGGAGAAAATGTCATAAAATTACACTAATTCCAATGTTTTACAAGTACACAAGAGCTGAGATAAAAAGAGGCAAAATAAGATGAAAAAGGATCAAAGAAGAAAGAGAAGTACAAAAGTTGGAAAACTTGTACAGACTCAGCCTCAGGTACCACAATCGTGGAGTGACCACCACGATCACGATAGTCAAGTATGGTCAATCAACCATGGTCGCACAAGTCAATTGCGGTCATAATAGACGCAGTCACGGCCAAGCTGGTGCAATCGCGACTTAGCAGAAAAGTTCAGCCCAAGGGCAAATCAAAAAATGCACGTGGCTAATTCCAATTTTAAAAAAAGACTCAAAACCTAGCATTATTGATCATATTCCATCTTCCTAAATTTTTTGGGTTTAGCTCATGAGTTTATAGCCTCCATACTTGGAGAAGAAAATATTGTATAAATTTTGGGTAAAGAATACATTGGAGACCTTCTAAGTAGAGAAATAGCTCGCCTCCATTGTTGATTTGTGAGAGTGCAAAGTTTAAAGTAACATTCACTTAATCTTCAACAAGTCATTTCAATGGAGATTGGGTATATCTATGCTTATTTATCTTATATGTAGTTAGATCTCCCTCTTGAGGTTATGTGTGAATTAGGGTTAAAGTATATGTGGGTTATTATTGTTATCCTCTATTTGGTAGTTCATTTTTATGGGTTTTATCATTGCTATGCTAACTTGGTTGGTATTTATGGGTGAAAGCCCTAAATTCCCACATGGGTTTGATGAGTGAAATCTCCAAACTATAGAAAGCTCAAGGCCATCTTCGAAAAAAGATTTTAAGTGAACTTTAGGAAATCACATCATCCTTGAAAGGGGGGTGTGGAGACCAAAGCAATGATAGACTATTATGTGTGTAGTTTGCTAAATTTTCACTATCTTAGACATAAGGGTGATGGTGAAGTTAACTATACCATAGGTATTATCCTAGAAATAGGGATGCCTAAATTGAGGTTTGGTTACCAAATGTTAAACACACCCGTTAGGTATTCGAAAGAATCACTGGATGAAAGTTTGGTGTTTTGTTAAAAGACTAGCATCAAAATCTATAACCAAACCTACCCATATTTGATTTACTAAATTGATGTTGATTACTAACATCCGCATGTCATTCCCTTAGTAACACATAATCCCAAGATCCATACATAATTGTTAAAACTCTAAATATTCATAGCCCTGAATTTATACTAGAAAAAAACAAAAAAGAAACATTAGTGTAGATACATATCTCCCCCATTTTTATCTTTTTGTACAATTGGTTTGAATTTAGCTAGTATATATTATTTTGAATTAACTTGATTGCCACTCACATTTTTCCTCATGGATTCGACCCCAACTCCAAAGTTGGGTAAATATATTAACAACGACCACCTTGACCTTAAGTTGACGTGTAAGTTGAGAGTTATCAATCGTTAGCTTTCTTTTAATGCATAGATGACATATTTGAATGTTGTAGTTGGTTGTGAGGTCTTTTGTGTGGGGAAAGATTAGGGTTGAAACACTTTAGATGGGTATTTAATTATTTTGAGATAGATTATGGGTTAAATTTTTTCAGATTGTTTTGGTAGTTAATGAATAAGTACATCATGCAATGAGTTACGAAAAATAATTATGGAGCTTATATTTTGTGATTATTTTTACTGTTGTGTGCTCGTGTGGGGGCTTATATTCTATTGAGTTTGGTTAGTGATATGTGATATTGTATGTTTCCCGTTAAGGGCTTTATTTGACACCATTGGCCTTATATATGCATCTAATTGTCTTTATTCTAGGTATGATGTCTGTGCAAGGGCTTATTTTTCTAATATAGGCCTTATTCAAGCATTGGTTTCCTTTATCATGATAAAATACCTGTGTTAAGGGTTGATATAACACTAATGATATTTTACAGGCATATCTATTCTAATGATGCCTAATTAAAGTTGATGAATCATGAACTGTGGACACATTGAGTTGATTAGATATCATCATATTGAGTTTGATTATGAGCATTCCATCTTTATTTGATACATATACATTCTTGAGATATTGATACCACTGAAAACACTATTTTTGAAAGAAAATTAGACAATTTTATGAAAATTGTCTCCATGAGCGTGAGCCAGGGGGTAATGTGAGTTGAGCTATAGTATATGGGTTGTGAACCCTTCATTGGTCCTATATAGTAGCTGCGAGTTGGTAGGTGTATATGGAAATCCATGCAATGGCTTTTATCTTTCATCTTATCCACATTACATTGCATTGCATTTTCATTATCTTAGTTGATTTGCCCTATTTTCCTTGACTTGTGCTTAATTTTAGTGTACTTTCATATGTATTTCTATGTTGTTTCCATTTTTATGTATCATATATTAGAGTTGTTACTGGAGACATTGTGAGCTATCATTTGGGACTTTTCTGTTTGCAGGTGACATGCTCATAGTATATTTTACTTATATTATTTACTACTTTAATCAATCAGCCTATGATACCTATTGAGTACAAATGGACCGTACTCACCCCTATTGTACCCATTTAGTGCAGTTTTGAGTATGAGTAGCAATGTGGTGGTTGATCTTATGCAAATTTCAGAGTGGTGTTCGAGGTATTTCATGGTCTAGGGACCTCTTTTTATCTCACCTTATGTCTCTAGTTCATTTTTAGTGACAAACATGGGTCAGAGATTTTGTTATGTACTAGATGTTGTTACACTTTGACAGCAGATTTTGGGGATTTATGAGATTTCTTGCAGACTTTTGTTCAATTCTATTTTGTATTGTCTTGACTTTTATCTAGAAGTTTCACATTTGGGTTATGTTATTGTCAATTTTGTTTTTCCTATATCAGTTTGGGTGATTGTCTTACTTATTAAGTCTCAGCTGCGATAACTATCATGATGACTTATTTTTTGGTCATGACAAATTGGTATCACAATGTCCTAGTTGACCAGTCTCATAAGTGTAAGAGCGAGAAGTCATAGTAGAGTCTCGTGGATCGGTTCGTAGACATCTGTATATATCTTCGAGAGGCTATAAGATATATTTGGGAAAATCTTCTCTAATTTGATTTCTTATAATGTGGGTTATTCATACCCTACATTATAAACTTCTATTTCATTCTTTCTATGTAGATGATGAAGACTAAATCTCATAAGGATAGGGATGCTGAGCCATCACCTGAGGATGGAGCCCATACTTGAGGGAGATACAAAGGTCATAGTCAAACCCAAGGTAGAAGACGAGCACGAGTAGTGCCTTAGACAGAGGTAGAGTTAGGGGCATCTCTCCTAAGCTCGAGGTTGAGCATGTGTAGGATCCTCTACTACCCCAGTTTTGGAGGGTTTATTGATTTATTTATTGACATTTTTATATAGAGTTCCCTTTAGTGAACCTGGTATTCCTCCTAGTCCGAGTATTGTACCATATTCTGTGCCAGCATTTACTTATGGCATTTCTCAGACTTCGAGCGATGCTCCACTTTCTACGCCAGTATCTGATTATGGTGTTCCTAGTTTGGGTGAACAACATTCACCTATGGTACCCTCATGTGTGGATTCATTGCCTGGTAGACTGTCACAACCCGATTTCTTGATTCATAATGACACCTACTTTACTCTACCAGTAGGTAAGCCAAACCATAGCTCGAAACGATAAGTAATGGGTTAGATGGTTGAAAATGGCATAAATGCTGAAATTATGCAAGTAATAGGATTACAAGTCATAAAACATAAGAATAATAACATAACAAAAGGGAAGTAAAAGAAGAGTAACAATTTCTCGCGACCTAGTAAGGTCGTTACAAAATCCTCTAGCAAAAGAATTAGAGTACTAGCAATGTAAAATACAGAATATTTGCAAAATGGAAAGACTATCAAAATAGAAAAATGAGAGGTAATAAACTCAGCTCCAAGAGCTCAACTTATCTCTGAACTTTGACCTGCACTAATACAGTGTCAACAATAGCAGCTAGTACTCAGATCTGCACCAAAAAGGGTACAGAAGTATAGTATGAGTACCAAAGCAACGGGCACTCAGTAGGCATCACTGGTCGACTGAGCTAAATGATAATATAAATACAATAAAATGTGAGATAATAAACTAAGTCAGGGAAAAGAGGCAAACCTAAAATAATGCTCCATATACTTAAAGTAAACAACCAAATAAAAAATATCAATAGAACATAACAAAAAATAAAATAATTGGGCCCCCATAAGCTAGGAGATGCATATGAAAGTAAACAATCGAATGCGGGCCTCCATAAGCTCGGTGCATGCAGTCAAGGAAAAGTAACAAACATAGACTCATAAAATATTCAAACCTCAAAACCATAACCATGGATTTTTCCATCCCATAGACATGAAACTCAAACTGATTCCATAACCATCATAAATAACTTCTCAATTCCATAGTCAAACCAAAAATAGTAACTCACATACAGACTTGACCAGATATAACATCGTAAACACCAGACTTGAATCAAAATCAATATCATCATTTTCCATACTTGAACTGTTAGTAATATCAATTTTTTTGACCTTGAATCGGTCTTAACATCTCCTAGTTACATGTCTAGAATAAGCCATAAAACATCTAATTCCTCCTAGGGATTAATAATGTAACTTAGATTGCGTATAAAAGCCTATTGAGTCTACAAGAAGCTAATAGAAATCTTGGCCTAAGGTGGTCCAGAGGGGCCACTTCTAACCCCAAAAATCCATTCTAAGGCAAATTCTACCCCGAACTATACTAGGGTATCAAATCCCACTACAAGATTCTAAATAAGTCTCATTGCTTTCTAGGATAGAAATTTTACCCAGAAAATAGGTATTTTAGTCAAATATACCTAATTGCGATCCCTTAGTCAGCTAAATAATCAAATCACACTAAGTATACCTCCAAGTCCTACTTTCAAAACTAAAACTAGCATAATAGTGTATCGATACTATAATTAAGCTCAATATAAGAGAAAGGTTAGCCTAGCCTACCTGGACATGGAAGAAATCCTAATAAAGCTTACTAAATTAGCAATTTTCCCATTTAAGATGCTTCTATACAGTACCACACTATGAAAATAGTGATCACATATTAATACGAGAAAAATGATACCCATATTGCATTTTATACTTCGAGTCCAAAATTAAGTCAAAGCCCTATATGGGTCTTGCTTGCGTAATCGTATATTCAAAACCGTCAACACATCCTTTATTCTGTAGGATTATTTACCCTCAAGAATAGGTAAATTCTATGCTCAAATGATACAATGATCAACCCTTCAATAATCTACGATTTAAAACTAAATTGGGGAATTAGACTAAGAATTAAATGGGAACTTACAAGGATTACAATGAGAAAATGATTATTTAAAGCTAATCAATACCCCCACGATCACCAACAACTCACTCTCCCAAATTTCCACACTCTCTAGTGTTTTGAGGCTCTTAAGACTTGTGAGAATTGGGAGAATCATGAAAAGATCTTAAATAAATGCTTTCCTAGGTGCTTCTTAAGAGGTCACTGAACCACTTAAATGGTCACCAATGTTGCCCAATTTACACCTCTCAAAAAGTATAAAGCGGTCGTTGAATCAAATATTGAACCCAACAAGGTTGGGGTCGTTTCCATATGGAATAGGCCAAAATTCTTTCAAGAGTTTGTCTATGTAATTAAGAATTGAGTAAATAAAAAGGGGTTTTGTAAAATTAAATTATAATAGTAACAATTGTTAGTTGATTGGATTGTGATCAATATGAGACGAGCACTAGGTTTGTGTTCTCCATGACTTCATAACTCCATAGATTGTTTGTGCTAGCAGACTATCCTGATGCCTTGCATGCAAAATCTAACAAGATATGTATCACCTAACTATCCCATGACCTTAGTTAAATGAATTTTACTCATCTCCTATTGAACTCAGATCGTTGCATTACGAACCCTTGTTTTGTGATCTCAGTTTAACTATTTGAGTTAAGGCTCAAGTTAATTAGATACAGGCTGATATCTCTAAATTTCTGTTGTTATGTTATTTTTCCAATCTCTACCTCTCTCTCAAACAAGTCTAGAATATAGTCAAGTTCCTAAGATTTACAACCGTTAAGAAATTAATCAAATCAAAGAAAATATCAATACATACAATCAAAATGGAATATAATGACTTCATATTTAACCCTATTTCGTTAATTCATCCTGGTTTCCAGAATTCTAGTTATGGGATTTAGCTACTCATGATCGTAACCGTACAAAAAAAATTCATATATAAAAGTATAATTGTGAACTTACAAGAATAATATGAAAAATTAAAATCTCAAATTGATTAAAATTCCTAAAAACCAATTCAATGATTCCATCAATAATATTGTCTAAGAACCTCAAAATAATGTAAAAGTATGTAAGCTAATGTAATGACACTTCAGGTCATTTTCCATATTTTTGCTTATTTATGCCATTAGAACTTTTCCATATCTTCCCTAAGTTATGTCTTTTTAGAACTGACAGTTTATTTATTGGGTAGTTTGTTTGGTTTTTAGAGTCAATTCCCTATTTTGAAGTCTTTGTTGGTTCCAAATTGCCATCGATGAAAACTTTAGTTAAATGACCTCAAATGCAATTCTGACTATTCCATAAGATCATTAATATCAAATTTAGGCTAATCTTACCTTTAGTTTAGGTCCCAAGGAACTCGGGCTCATTTCGACCTATTGGTCAAAAAGTTAAGAAAATAGAAATTGTGTGTGGGACCCTCATTTTGTTGAAACAACCTCGGATTGAAATTTTGATTGTGCCATATAGTCCAAAATATTGAATTTGGTGTTGTTACATAGTTCATTTTCATATACCATATTCTAGATGAATCCCGAGGGGTTGGCAGAGATTTGGAAAATTCTAAGTCTCAGTTGTGATTTGGTATACCTACAATCGCAGGCTTATGATCACGATCATGATCTGGTATCACCAGTAAGTGTCACGATTGTAACACTTTAATCTTCAAATGTGACTCTCTTGCCAGTCAACCAGAACCATAATCGTAGAGTTAAATGTCACGATCGAAACTTATTAGCTTGTTGCCCTGTATCGCAACAGCGACCATCGAGTCGTGATGTGATAACGGCTCTGGCGAACCTGTTATGGTACAAATACCCTATTTTATCTTGGTTTTTCCACTCCTTCATCCATTTTTTGAAAGCTAAAACCCTAAAAGGGAGATATCTTGAAATTGGTACTTGTGGGTCGATTGGGAGCTTGCCTAACACTTATTTATGCAATTATCTACCAATTTAAGGTTACATTTCACCCTTTTCATGGTGGAAATTTACATTTCTTGTTCAAAAATTTCAAAAACTTGGGGACTTGATTTTAGCCCCATATTAGCTCGGATTACACTCATTTTTAGGGTAATGATTCCTTGAGCATGTGAAAACATTTAGTTGGCTTCAAAAATAGGATTTTCCATAAATGGGACCCATATGAGATTTTGGTATGAATTTTGGACTCAAAGTATAATGGTGTAATATGGGTATCATTATTCCTGTATTAATGAGCAGAATGTGATTGTTACAACTTGGCATCTTGCGGAAGCTTCTCAGAAGGGAAAACGGTGATTTAGCAGATCTTTTGAGCTTTTTTTAGTGCCTAGGAAGGATAGGTTTTACCCTTTGTTAGATAGAGCTACTTTGTAGTATGTTTATGATATGGTCTAAGATTTGGGATGGGTTTTAGGTGTTAATGTGATAAATTGAAATACTAGGGATTAGTTGGATCATTTTGGCTATTTTGACTATTATTTTTGACATGATTAGCTTAGTTATTCCTATCTTAGGTGAAATTAACCTTGTAGGATCTTGTTATGATGGAAATACCTTAGTTTCTCAATTAATGATAAGATTTTGCTTGGTCACTTGAGTTTAGGATGGAACTTACTCGAATTGCCTTACCATAGGTGAAATTGATCTAGTTGCTTGATATTAGGAAATATTGCTATCCTAGGGCTAGTTCTGACTTGTTCAACATCTATTAGGGGATTTATATACCTTAGCTTAGTCTGAGGTAGACGTTGCTTGGTAAATAATATCAGAAATTTAGAAGTGGTCACTTCGACCCACCTTAGGTCAAGACTTGTAAAAGTTATTGAAGATCCTTCATAAAGTTGTGTATATCTAGGAAGATGGTTATTTCGATGATGTTTCGATGCCTTGGTAGTTGTTGGTTATGATGAGTTATGTTGAAAGTAATGCATAAACAATTATACTATTTAGATGAATTATTGGTTATGCTTGTGATGAGTTATTAAAGATGCTATTATTTTGGCTATTGATTGGGCTACCAAATATACTATTGAATGATCCCTGACTATGATATTGACTAAGCCATAAATTATGCAATTAATTTTTCTATGAATAAGTTATAGATTGGGCCATGGATTAACTATTGATCACGTTATTGATTAGTTATCGATTATGCTATTGATAAGCACTCTATTATGATAATGATAAGCCATCAATTATGTTATTGATAAATTATTGCCTATGCTTGATAGTATATATCGATTATGTTAGAGGTCATATTTGATGACTATATAGACAAATACGTTAGGGATTATACCAAAGAGCATACTTATTGATTATATTAATGACTATGCTATTAATTATACCAAAGATTGTGCTTATTTACTATATTAGATATCATACTATCGGTTATGCTAAAACTCATGATTTCAATTATGATTATTGATCATGTTATTATACTATATTAATGGTTATGCTATTAAATACTCTAATGATTATGTTATTGGCCATATTGATAATATTGATTATTTATACCCAATAGAAATCCAAAGGAAGGATAGGTTATTGATGATATTAATGATACATACCCGGCAATACCGGAGGATGATATTGATAATATATATACCTAACAAGGTAGAAGGATGATTATGGTTATATATACTAGGAAAGACTGGAGGATAATTATGATGATATGTACCTAGCAAGGCCGGAGGATTATTATGATGATATATACTCAGCAAGTTCATAGGATGATTATGATGTTATATACCCAGCAAAGCCAGAGGATGATTATGATGATATATACATGCCCGGCAATACCTAGAGTTGATCATGATAGTATTTATGAGGATATTTTTGAATATCCATACCAGTTCGAGTTTGACTATACATATTATATTATGATGATATACTTATTATGATATAATGACATAGGGGTGTGAGATTGACAGTCTAGCTAAGTTAACAATGAGGAATTAGATATAATGTAGTATAATATGAATAGACTCTAGTGATAAGATGATTAGTTGATAAAATAATTAGCTGATAAATATTGATTAGTTGATATATATTGATTAGTTGATGAATATTGGTTAGTTGATGAATATTAGCTAGTTGGCAAATGTTGGATAGTTGGTAATTAATGACTAGTTGATAAGTGATTATTAGTCGTTATATGAAGATTAGTTAATGAGTGATGTTTAGTTGATAAGGGATGATTTATTGACACATAAGTATTAGTTTTTACGTGATAGTTAGTCGATAAGTATTGATTAATTGGAAAATGATTAAAATGTAAATCAATGTCTATTGTGAGGCGTGACTTGGATGAATTCCAATTAATTATGAGAGTTGATAATTGACGGTGGTGGGTTGTTCTATCTTGTTTGTACCTTCTAGGCTTACGGTGGCTTGTGATGGATTATTTACTTTTCTGCCCCAATTGGCATATGGAAGCCAATTTCGTAGTTATGATTGCATGTGCTAATGCTTATTGTTATTTTATGATGGTATTCATATTATGTATTTATTCATGTATAGCATTGTTGAAGATATATCAGGTTTGTTTCTATACCTTGACTTAGCTATGTTATCTTATATTTTATCATATTTATATCATTATTTAGCTCAGTTGGTCGATGATGCCCACTGAGTACCTCTGATTTTGGTACTCATACTACAATTTTGCACCTTTTTGGTAAAGATTCAAGTACTTGCCCTCATTGATCGACGTTAAAGATGACATTGGTATCCGAAGATAGGGTGAGCTCGTGGATTCGGAGTCACCTAATTCCTTCTATATTTCTATGTTTAGTGTTTTGTTTCGAGATAGATGTATTGACTATTCAATATACATGAGTACTATTTTTATTACTAGATGTTATTATACTGGCTCTACCAAGTCCTGGGATGGTATTTTTGTAGTGACTACCTTAAAACTATTTATATTACCTTGCTTATTTATTGTGTTGGATTACCTATTTGCCCCTTTTAGGGCATTTCCACCAAACTAACCCATTGTGTTTAACTCTGGGTTATGGTTTGGCTTACCTATAGGAAGGATAGAGTAAGTGCCATCACGACTCATAAATCAGGACATGAAAACTAATCATAAAACACAATGGGAGTGTTTATAGATACAAAATGAATCATACCTGAAATTATGCAGGAGAACCAGGTCGATAGCATCATAGGACTTGTGGGTGTAGTTACGGATCAGACCCACAAGACATAGGTCTCTATTGTGGAAATCAGGCTCAAGATCAGTCTTTAGTATATGACTCATGACTTCCAACCACGAGTCGTGGGTTGGAGTCATGAGTCGTGGATAAATTCGTTGAAATTAGACGTTGCCTTTAACTTCATGTATCAACTCAAAAGTCCTACTCATGAGTCTTGGGTCTAATTAATGGGTGTGGACCATACTCATGAGTCCCCAACTTTTTTCTCACTTGGAAGATTTTCATCCATTTTCTAGGGTTTTCCTCCTATACATATTTCTTGCACAATCAACACATAAAAATATCATACCCATAAAAAAATACCTATGTTCTTGCATGATTTCCTTATTTTAAGCATTGAAAGTGTCGTGAAACCATGGCACATCAACACCCTCAACTTAGAACATTTGCATGTCCTCAAGAAAATAAAACACAACAAACACTCACAATGCTTAACTATGAGTAACCTAAGGTACCTAAAGCAATCAATTAATTTAGTGGAGCACAAAATTTCAACCCCCTCTTATGAACAACATTTATAACCGCTATATGTATACATAAAGCACAATATCACGACATAAAAGGGATCAAGTGATGGCATCAGATTACTAACAAATAACCAAGCATGTATGCAAAAGAAATTACCCGATCAAATAAGAAGTTAACAATGCAACCCATGTACTCTGACAACGAAGAAGTCCCATACTCTAACTGTATAATTATAAATATCAATATAGGCTCTACATCAAAGAAATCACACTCACAAAGAATTTCAAACAATGTGCATAAAATACCATAGGCTTTCCCTTTTTTTCTCTGTCTTAGTTTTTCAGTCAATTAGACTGGGATCACTCACTACAGGACTTTTCTCGGCTTGTAATGTAAGCTTGGTGGCAATATGGTACATATGGATAATAGTTACTCCACCTTCCTTGACTCTACACTTATGTTTTTGGCTCCCCGATTCAACCAAGATGATTTTAATCTCCCTTATGCTTTGTTATTTATTTTCAGATTGGGTGTGGTTTTACTTCTTATTTTTTATTTATTTTATCCTTTTTTTCATTTTTATTCTTTTTTTTCTTTCTACCACACCCAACCCTACCTTCTTTTCTTTTCTCAAATTATTTTTCATACTCGTATCTAACTATGCACCACTATAATAGCCACCCTCAACTTTGGAGATTTGCCTAAGTTTAGATACACAATGTCTAAGAAGGGATCAAGGCCAAAACAGGTTGATTGTAATTAAAACAGGAAAGTGAATGGGTTAATACAAGAAAATAGGTCACTTAAGACTCAAATTTGGGATCAAAGGGGGCTTATTTCATTTGGTCGGTTATTTTGGCTAAAAGTGAACTTTTTCAAGGATACCTATGATCCTATCCCAACAAACTATCCTACAACCTAGGCAAGATTAAACAGGTCAATTTCTAAATCGCACACACTAAGTGTACTAACTAAACACCTCACACTCACATAATACAATATTACACCATCAACTACTACCTCTTAGGTTCATGCAATGCTAAGCTATGGTTTGCATGCTAAGCTATGGATATCTTCCCCTAATATTAATAACATAACAGGATCTAATAGTGGTTACAATTCCACATAGTCACACCACACATTTTAATAGAACATTTTAGGACGAGTATTCTTTAAATATCAAAAATCATAAAAACAAAAAATTTGACTACACTAAGGTCCCTTATTTTCTCCTAATCAAATATAACAAACATAACACAAACACAACACAAAAAATAATATCCTGGATTTGTAGGATCTACTATCATAGCACACTTTGGGAAAAAGAGATATAGCTACTAAGAAAAATATTAAAACAAGGGAGTGGAGACATACCTATGATGTTTTAGGGGCCAAATGTGGACTTGCCCCCAGTAGGGGCATTAGGAGGCACATCAAGCTCAGTGCCAAGGGGTTAAGGTGACTGAATAGATGAGGCTCCTAACTCTTATTTTTTGCACTCACTCTGTTCAACGTGATACTGAGTAAGTGACTCCTTAGCTACCCTCTTTAAAACTCATTCTAACTTATCATAATAGCTACTTTACTCTATAAGATCCCATGCTCTCTTTTCCCAAGCAGTACAAGGATGATCAACATCATCGAACAAATCAAATACCATGGGTGGTGGTATAGGCTGTGGTTATGGGATGGGTTGTATAACTAGGGGAATAATAGGAGTGTAGCTCTCGGCTAATGAATGAACCTCAGACCTCAATGTGGCTACCTCCTCCTTCAGATTAGATAAATTAAGAAAATGGGCCTTGAGCAGTATCTCCCTCATTTAGATATCAAAGTTGTCAATCCTTCCATGCATCTTTCGTATAAACTTCTCCATCGTGGTCATCATTCAAGCCTCAATCTATGCCACAGAAGTGTCAATAGTGGTGCGCACTAATAGACTAATCTGAGTCAGCAACTTTCCAACTGGGTGTATGTGTGAGTCTATCACTCATCTAGTTCTGTTTGCCTATCCAACAACCTATACAAAAACTCTATACATATCATATCATACCTAAAGTAATCAGGATATAGGGCACTATAGATGTAGAAAGTGGAAATGAAATGCCTATAACCTCCTCGCTGCCTGTAGGAGATGAACCCTCTGTCTGTTGACTACTTATCTTATGCTCACTACTCAATATCAGACTTTCTACTTGCTTGGTCGACTCCAAAGGCCCCTCAGTGAAGGCTACTATATATGCGGTAAATGATTGTGCCTTTTTCTATGCAACCGAGTTGGTATCATATCTAATCAACCTTACGCCATCTATCCAAGTAACCTTAATCAAATGATTAATTCCTGGCAATGCTACAACTCCCGTTACATCACATAACCTCTTAATCAACTACAGGAATGGTATACTACTAATATCTTTGAAGGCTTATTCGTGAATCTCATCTCAAATATTTAATGTAAAATTAATAGCATGTCTATCTATGATGTTAGCCATAAGAATAGCCTAGTCCAGTGTAAGTGAATTATCAACTCAACTCGGACATAGCCTATTCCAAAGTATAGACCACCATAACTTCACTGTGAAGTTCTAGATAGACTTCTTAATATTAGCCTTTCTCTCGACCCCAGGGGCTTCAAATCCATGCTCAGCAATCTGACAAGTAACCCAACTCACCAAATATCACCTATGCTTTGGATCTATTAACTTTATATGATTCTTTACAGTCTTTATCCTATAATCAAACTTTACAATAGTCATCAGCATCTCATGTTCAAGCCCAAATTAAAATCTCTAAATCATCTATTTGAATATATCAACCCGATTACCCCTCATTAAAGTATATGTCAATGTAGTTTAGTCCCAATATCTCTACCGCATAGGTGTAGTCAGGTCTACTGATATGACATATGAAACATAAAACATTCAAACTAATACCGAACTATAATATCTAAAAGGCTCACCCATCCATCCAAGTATGTATCTATCAATATGGCCTTAATATTGGTAACCCTTCCAAGTTAGTTGTCTTGATGTGGGGTTTCTCAGCTATGTTCCATCTAAACACATCCTTCTCAATCGGATCAGTATCTTGATCATAGATATCCTTCATGTCCTGTAATACCACCTCAGATTTTCTTAGGCTACATACATAGTGGAGCTTTGTGTGGAACTCTGCACCTGAAGCTGATACAGTAGCATCCTCACCAAACTTTAAGGACTCTACTCCCTCCTCATATTGGACAGTATCTGTATCTGTCTCACCACCACCTAACTCAACTGATTTCAGCCCCTCGTAAGACTGGAAGTAGTAGTATCCTTCGCACTATCATTGGACTTAAATGTCTTCTACCCCTTATTAGACTGGGTAGAGGTAGGATAATAAGTCCAATAAGGAGACTAATTCAATAGAAATTAGTGGGGCCTCGATCCTAGCCCATAGTGTAAGCTAAGTTATAGGTTGTATTGTAGCATTGGATGTAGCTTTCTTATAATTCTGGCGCACGCTCACCTATGCCATTGATTTGTTGTAGGATGATCATTGTCAATATAATACCCAATTGTGAGTCAAGGTTGAATCCATGAGGAACAATGTGAATGGTGATCGAGTAAGTTCTAGATGCAAGTTTCTTGCTAGATTCAAACCTAGGATACAAATATTTTGGGGATTTTGAATGTTTACAAAAGTATAAAACAATTTTATTTTGGGTATTCTAGAAAACTAATTTGAGGCTAGAAATAATTAGAGTATAATCAATTAGGAATAGATCTTGGGGTCATTCCATTCTAGATGTGAACTCATGCATAGGTATTTGAGGATTTATCCAAATTTATCTATAGTCATGGGTAGGCTAGATTTAGAGATATTAGTGCCAATCTTTCAATAAAACACGAAATTTTATTTGTGGGTTCTTTCAAACAGCTCATAAATGTGGCCAAACAACCAATCCAATACCTCAATTAATACCCTTATTTCTAAGATGGTACTATCAAATCGGATAACTCAAAAGATACCGTTATTTCTAAGAAGATTTTATCCGACAAGATAACTCATGTTATTGTTTGCCAATACCACTCACCCAATACCCCTCTTTCAAGGATGGTATGGGATCCTAAATAATTGAGTTTTTCACCCATAATTTCTAATTCAAACATTGACTATAAGCAAAACCCATAACAAATAACTAACTAAGAGGATAAATCAACAACACCCATACAGTAATCACACACTATTCAAGCATAAACCTAAGAGGAAAAACTAGCTACTCATAAAGATAGTAAGCAAAATACCAAAATCTCCATCAAATTGATTGATGAAAGATAAGGAGAATGTCAATCCACACTTTAAATTCCATTAAATCTTCAATGAAATTTGCCAATTCTTCACTTTGGAGTTACTCTAATGTCTTCTTAGCTCAAGATTAGTATAAAAATTTTCTCCAACCTCCAAGTGATAAGCTAAAATTTGTGAAGATGAAAGATAGGATAAAAGATGGATAATAGCTTCTTGTGAGGGTTTTAGTATTTTGAGACTTGGGATCAACTCTGTAAATTTATGAAATTTCCCTTGGACGTTTTTCCACTCCATCACAATCACACTATATGGATCACGATTGTGCTTTTGTGATCATATGGTTTTTGATTGCAATCTCCATTACTGACCCTTGCTGACTAACTATGATTGCGATTCTCGAACTGCGATCGCGGTAACTGAGGGTTTCCTGATCTCCAACTCTTGCTCCTTTTTGTTCATTTTCCTTTATTTTCAGATTTTTCAACTCATTTTCATTATAGAACCTGCATGATCACAACAATTTGAAATTAATGCATTCCAGTGGAGAATTATCCTTATTTATACAATTTAATCATAGTAATGTGCAAGAATTTGGGTATAAATGAGTGGTGAATTTGTCAGTCATCAACACCCTCAACTTAAATCTTTTCTTGTCCTCAAACAACACTAATTTTTAATCAGTGATACCATGCTATTATAAGCCCATTCGTACAACCAAATGATCACAATGACTCAAAACTTAATTACCACCAATAATTAGCCCTCAAGCATGGGAAAAGTTATCCTCATAAATCCCCTAAAATAGATCACACTTTCAAGGATGGAAATAATTTAAAGAACAACTAAGAAACAACCACTAACTCTCTAGAAGTGACTCTCTATACTCAACTACACTCTTTTGCCTTAATTTTAGAAGATGACAACTTCACCCGCCTCAACTAGTTCACATGTCTCCTCACAAAAGGAAGTCCTACTTACCAAAGTATCTAATAAACAAAATGGGACTAGAATGCAAGAAATCACTCTCACAAAGAATCTCTCAATGTGAACAAATATCACACCATATGCTTGCCCTTATTTTCAATCATCATTAACTTAAATACACTTGATTGGTGATCTCAAAGGACTTTTTAAGGTTGTAATGTAGGCTCGGGGAGAGGGTATGGTATCATTTTGGAACAAAGTGACTACACCCTCCTTGAAATCCATATAACACACTATTCAATTAAACTTTGGTTACTGGGCCACTTTATTTCTTTCCAACTCTCACATTTGCCTACTTTTACCACCTTGATTTACCTATCTTTTGAAAGTATTTTCTTCTTTTCTCTTTTCTTTGTAAAGTTTATGTATTTCTTTCCTTTGTTGGATCTTTTATTTTTTCTATTCATTTATTCTCATTGTTTATCTCTTAGGCACTCACTTAGAATTTCGTGGCCCAAAGTTACCTCTTCCAAGATTCACCAGTCCCAACTTAGGCTTTTAGCCTCAAGTTGCATTTTCAAGTTCAAGGAGGGTAGGGTTCAAAGGAGGAATAAAAGTCAAATGGCTCATGGCTATTAATGTGGTTGCCAATGAAAAGTTCAAAGGATAAAACTGGGTGACAAGGGATAACATCTATGCACATGTAGGATTTTTAGGCGAGAGTGGATTTCTATGTTCATAAAGAAGGCCTAAGATAATTTTGCCAACCACGCACAACCAAGATTAGCTTTAAAAGACTAACGAGGCAAGTACTAGATGACACAAGTAGGCATAAGAAACAATCAATAGATCTCACCACACATGACATGCAAACTTTTCAAGGAGGCTCAATTGCATTTACTACTAGTGACAAAATGAGGTACTTATCATGTACTGCAAACTAATGACTTTGGATTCACAAAATAGGTAAAACATTGTTACAAAATTGTTCATGTCCATGCCCTTGATTTTCATAAAAAAAATAGAAAGAGAGGGATGCATGTTTCGCATTTCACCATGCAATATGGTTATCGCTATCACCAAATCAAGTTGTTATCTCACATTTGGGATCTTGCAAGGGCATACCATATGACTACTCAAACTTTTCCATAAGAATAATGGCAATCCTAAATCTATAAAGCCACGGTTACTCAGATTTTCCTTGTATCTTTGAACCCCTAACACGATGATTTTCCCTTAAGAATACTGTCACTTAATCGATCATCGGGAAAAGCTCATCCAACATCATTATTATAAAAGGGCTTAAGAAGAATAAAAAGCTAAAAACACAATAAAAATTTCACAATGTTTATATATTTGGTGTGAACTAGATTCGAATATTACCAACCAAGTGTGAATTATTAAACATGGGCATACACACCCCAACTTGAAAGCTTACGATTCCCTCACTTCATGTCATAAAAACAAAAAAGGGTAAAAGAGACTCCTTGAGATTGTATATGGATTGAAAACAGGCAGAATACTATGATCGCAATAGGGTTGGTCGCAATCGCATTACTGCAATCTCAACTCTTGGACCGCGATCGCAGTATCTGAGATTTATTTCTCCTCTATTTTACCATGTTTTCCTTCATTATTGTAACCCTTCTAAACTTGATTATCGCCTAAATTTTGGCCTTCCAATTTGTCCAACACCTAAAAAGCATCAAAAATAAGTGAAATTATTAAAGATATATGTAAGAAACATGTAACCAATTGATTGCCTCCCATCAAATGTCTTAATTAAAGTCGCGACACGACATCTTTGGATCATTATTTATCTTTCCACTTATAATATTTGAATTGGTGGCCCAAATTTTGATCCATATATCTTTGAGGTACTTTGAGAAAAGGTATGGTCAAAATGATACATATTCTATATAGCCACTTTGAAGACTTGAATCTTTTACCAAACTTCACATCAATCTTCTGAAGAGGCTCATTGGGTATTGCTGAGAACATCAAAGAACCACTTGTCAAACACTGGATTTTGCACTTATTGACCTTCAAGTGAGGGACGTCATTTCTCCCTTTTGGAATGACAAACTCCAAAATATAGGGATTTTGTTCCTCATTTCAAAAGTTCATCATTTGCTTGGGCGGTTCGACTTTCATTCCACAAGCATAATGTCGAAAAGTGATTGCAATGAAGTCGTCTTCCCAAATATGGAGTTGCATTCTTCTAGATATTCTCACCCCAAAATGAACTAGAGTCTTCACAAAGGATTTGATTGGATTTTTCGTTCAACTCCAGTACCATTTCTTAAATTTTGGCATCTATTATTATATTTGGTTCAATTGGTTGGTAAATCACCAAGAATTCTTTAATATCAAGCTCACATATTTTTTGGATCATCCTCATGGCTTGATATTTCTTCTTTATAAACTTCAATTTTAAAATTGGGCATATTCATGGTACTTGAAAGATCAGCCTCCTTACCCACATCTTCTTCCTTTTCACTTTCCTTTCTAAATGCCTCTATGGATTGATATAAGAGATGAATATTCTCCCCCGTTGCATTCACCCAATCCAAGATAGTTAGAAGCATTGCTTCAACACTATTTTATCTGGCATATTATTCTTATTTTATCACATCATGAGACCTAGCACTCATAAGAAAAACTGGCATTTTTCTTAGCAAAATTAGGGAAGAGGGAATTTGGACAATCACTCTAATGTCTATCTCGACCACCACACAAACAACAATCATACTCCCAATAGGATCGAGATGGTGCACACACCTCTTTTAGAGATCATATTTACAATTTTGCCAAAAGTAGGGTCCACCATAATATCGACATAGATCATCAAGATAAGATTTATAACCACTAAACTCATAGTCATTCCAAGATGCCATAGTCATAAGTAAAAAAAATTAAAAATCTACCTAACACAAGAAACAAAAACAAATCACCAACAAATATTTATAATTTTGAATCAAAGCAAGAAAGCTAAAATTCCAAAGTAATTCAATACGCCAAATTGTTCCCCAATAATGGCACCATTTTGATAACGCTTACCTATATCATTGATTTGGTGTAGGATGATCGATGTCAATATAATACCTAACTTTAAGTCGGGGTCGAATCCATGAGGAACAATGTGAATGGTAATTGAGTAAGCTCAAAATGAAAGTTGCTTTCTAGATTTAAATTTAGGATACAAATATTTTGGGGATTTTGAATGTTTTTTAAATTATAAGCAATTTTATTTTGGATCTTCTAGAAAACTAACTCTAGGCTAGGAATAATTAAAGTATAATTAATTAGGAACGGATCTTGGGGTCATGCCATTCTAGGTGTGAACTCATGCATGGGTATTTAAGGATATATCTGAATTTAGCTATAGTCTCATAAGTAGGCTAGATTTAGAGATATCAGTGTCAATATTTCAATAAAACATGAAATTTCATTCATTGGTTCTTTCAAACACCTCATGAATGTGGCCAAACAACCAGTACAATACAATAATTAATACCATTATTTCTAAGATGGTACTATCAAATGGGTTAACTCAAACAACACTCTTATTTCTAAGATAATTTTATCCCACAAGCTAACCCAAGTTATTGTTTACAAATACCACTCACCCAATACCCCGTTTCAATGATGGTATGGGATTCTTAGAAATTGAGGTTTTCACCCATAATTTCTAATTCAAATATTTACTATAAGCAAACCCCATAACAAATAACTAACTAGAAGGATAAATCAACACCACCCGTACACTAATCACACACTATTCAAGCATAAATCCATGAGGAAAAAATAGCTACTCATAAAGATCGTATGCAAAAATATACCAAAATCTCCGTCTAATTGATTCATAAAAGATGAGGAGAATGTTAATCCATTTTAAATTCCAATACATCTTTAATGGAATTTGCGAATTCTTCACTTCGGAGTTACTCTAATGTATTCTTAGCTCAAGATTAGTACAAAGTTTTTATCCAAGATCCAAGTGATAATCTAAAATTTGTAAAGATGAAAGATGAGATAAAAGATGGATGATAGCCTCTTGTGAAAGGGTTTAGCTTTTTGAGACTTAGATCAGCTCTGTGAATTTATGAAACTACCCTTGGACCTTTTTCTGCTCCATCGTGATCGCACTATATGGATCTCTATCATGCTTCCATGATCTCTTGACTTCTGATCGTGATTGCCATTTGTGAACCTAGTTGACTAACCACAATCGTGATTCTTGAACCGCAATCACAGTAACCAAGGGTTGCTTGATCTCCAGCTCTAGCTCCTTTTTATTTATTTTTCTTTTCTTTCAACTTGATTTTAACTTATTTTCATCATAGGACCTGCATGATTACAACAACTATAAATTAATGCATTATAATAGAGAATTAGCCTTATTTATACAATTTAATCATAGTAATGTGCGACAATTTGGGTATAAATGAGTGGTAAATTTTCCACTCATCAGTGCCTTATCTGGAAAGGTATCAATAGGGCATCATCCACTAGGTACTCCTCTATCGACCCACTCTGCTCAAATGACTCATCTCAGAGTCTAGACTGTAGGTACTGGGCTCGGGCCCTTTTGCTAGTATCATCCTTTTATGTGTTCCCTTGGGAGGAATCGTACTTGTGTAAAAGAGTGTTAGTACTTAAAATACATAATTGGGTAAACATTTAAGAATATTTGAACCAAGAAGGTCTCATTCATGGGTCTTGTCCAAGACCTGTGGACTAGGTTCACGACTTGTGGACTGTGCTGGTGAACATTAGGATTCAGTTCTCACATCTTGTCCATGACTCATGGACTGGGTTCACGATTTTTGACCCTAACTCATGAAAGTTAGACCAAACTGTTGAGCTTCAGAATCTCAGTTCTGACTCCTATGAATCCAATTCACAACTCATAAAACTAGTTCACAGGTCATGGGTTGGACTTGTGAGTTCAAACCAAGAATCAACATATAAAATTCCAATTTTTCAAATTCATTTTCTAACAATCTTCACCCAATCAGATCAAATTTGATCAAACATCACAACTCTTCCTATTTAGTTCATATTGGTTTAATTTGGTAAATAAGTATTATAATTTTAGCCTTACATCGGGTGATAAAGAACTAACCCAAGAAAACTATACAATAATAAATAAAAAGAACATACCTTTGCATAGAGGAAAATTTGAATAAAGAACAAGTTGATTTCTCAATTAGGAGTCTTTATGCATGGAATTAGGGTTGTGGTTGGTTTCATTATAGTAAAGCTATGGTAGGGTTTTGTTTGAATAGAGAGAGGGAAATATATATATATGGGTAGGAGTTTTGACTTAAATTTTACTTATGATTATGGGTTTGGTATAGCAAGTATCGAGTTTAAGGTTTGTTCAAATAGAAAAGGACAAAAATTTTGTGTTTTGGGTTGGGTCGTGTGGGCCTCTAATTTTACAAAAAGATTTGAAGGAATTAACTTAGGCCCATGAGGTTGACCTATGTGTCATATGTATGACTCATGACTCATGGGTTAGGCTCGTGAGTCATGTTATGAAACCCAATCTATTCTTTAAATTTTTGCATCTCGACCCACAAATTGTAGGTAAGGCTCACAACCCGTGGGTTGGGTCATGTTCTTAGAACAAGACATCTACTCTAATTCTCATGAGTTTTGTCAATAATTTTTAGACCTGAGACATGACCTATAGACTCTAATTGTGAGTAGACTTACCTAGAATTTTATTATTTTTCCATTTTATTTTATTTATGTCAGTGATTCTTGCATGCTTCCTTCCTTGAGAAAAATAAAACAAAGTTAACACTAAAACCTTGGGTTGAATCCCAAGAATAGTTTGATTTAATGCTATGGCATGATGTGTCTATGTTAGGTACTTAGAATTCACCAACATACCCTTGGGTTGACTCTCATGAAGCGCCTGATTTAATGTCATGGCATAAATCAGCTCCCTTGACTACTCAGACTTCATCAAGGCTCAAACCCGCATATAACTTAATCTCTTTTGTGTTTCCCATATAGTGCTTAAGACACTGTTTGTTCACCTTGAATGTGATATCACCACTTTGTTTTATATCAATTTCACCATGTAGAATTATCCTTACCAAAGTGAATGGTCCAAACCATCTAGACTTCAACTAGCTGGGAAACAAGCAAAGTCTCAAATTATATGGCAACACCAAATCACTGGGTTGGAATTCTCTCTTTCAAATTTTTCTATCATGGTACAACTTTATCTTTTCCTTGTACAAGTATGAACTCTCATAGGAACGGAGGTAGAACTCAATCATCTTCTTTAGTCGTAAAAGTGCAGCATCACTTTATTCCAAATTAATCTTTTTCAGTGCCCATAGTGCCTTATGCTCAAGTTTGACTCGTAAATGTCATGCTTTCCGATACACAAGCTGATAAGGAGATGCACCAATAGTAGTCTTGTATGCTATTTGGTATGTCCATAATGCATTATCTATCTTTCTAGATTAATCAGTCCCATTGGCATTTACTGTCTTTGCTAAAATAGATTTATCTCCTAGTTGGAGACCTCAACTTGCCTACTTATTTATGTATGGTAAGGTGTTTCCACCTTATTCTTCACACCATATTTATTAATTAAGTCTTTTAACAAATGATTACAAAAGTGTGAGCCTCAGTCACTAATGATTGCTTGGGGTATATCGAATCTAGAGAAAATATTCTTTGTCAATAATGTTGTGACACTCTTACCTTCATTGTTTTGAAGCATAATTGCTTCCACCCATTTTGGCATGTATTTAACATCCACCAAGATATACTTCACCCTATGTGAACTCACAAATGAGCCCATAAAATTGATACCTAAAACAACAAATAATTCAAGATCAATGATAGGCGTCATAGGAAGCCCATGTTTTTGCAAAATATTTCCTTGCCTTATGCATTAGTCATAAGCCCTAGAATAATCATGTGCATCCTTATAGATATTAGGCCACTAGTAACTACATTGTAAGATTTTGTGCACAGTGCGAGTACCTCTATGATGACCCCTAATTAGGGATAAATAATATGACTCTAAAATACTTATCATTTCAACCTTGGTAATACACTTCCTAGTTTCACCATCAGCACATACCCGAAACAAGTATGATTCATACCAAAAGAACTTCCTTACCTCATGCATAAATTTCTTGTTTTACTAAAATGGCATATTTTCTTAGAAGAGAGAAGAGATCATTTGCAAAATAATTGGCAATGTCTGAAAACCAAGGATTAAGTCTTGTGATTCATCCAAGACTTGCTCATCTGGAAAAGCATCATTAATTTCAAGCTTATGCCCTAGTTTTAGCATTGCTTCCTCCTCTAGGCATGACAAATGGTCAAGAATTTAGTGTTTGGTGCCCTTCCGATCCTTCACCTCAAAATTAAATTCCTACAATAGAAATATCAATTGAATTAACCTTAGCTTTCCATCTTTCTTTACCATGATATATCAAAGAGCAGCTTGTTCAGTGTGCATAATGACTTTGGTGCTAATCAAGCAGTACCAAAAATTTTCTAAGGCGAATACCACTGCAAGCAACTCTTTTCAGTCACTGTAAACTTTTTTTATGCAAGACTTAGTGCTTTACTAGCATTGTAGATGGTATGGAGTATTTTTTCTTGTCTTTGACCTAGGACTTCTCCTAGTGCCGCACCACTAGTATCACACATCACTTCACGTGGTAAGGTCCAATCAAGGGACACAATAATGGGAGATGAAGTCAATCTCTCTCTCAGGCACTCAAAAGCCTTAAGACAAGCATCATAATACATTAATTTCACCTCTTTATCTAAAAATTTGCACAATGGATTTACAATTTTAGAGAAATCCATGATGAATCGCCTATAGAAACCTTTATGATATAAGAAACTCTAAATACCCTTCATAGAAATTGGTGGAGAAAATTTTTCAATCTCTTTAGTTTTAGCCCTGTCAACTTCTATCCCTTTTTAAGAAATTTTGTGACCGAGCACTATTTCTTCCTTGACCATAAAGTGGCACTTCTCCTAATTAAGTACTAGGCTCTACTTTTGACACCTTTTCAAGGCATTGGATAAATGGGCCAAGCAATAATAAAATGAGTCAACCACCACTGAAAAATCATCTATGAAAACCTCAATAGTTTTCTCCACCATGTTAGAAAAAATGGACATCATGCAATGCTGAAAGGTTGTCAGAGAATTACATAGACCAAAGGGCAGCCTTTTAAATGAAAATTTTCCATAAGGACAAGTTAAAATTGTCTTTTAGTCCTCGGGAGTAATGTAAATTCGATTATACCCTATATAACCATCAAGAAAACAATACCATTCTGATTGTCTAACATCTGATCCGTAAATGGAATAGGTAAGTGATCCTTCTGGCTTCAAGAATTCAGAATCCTATAGTCCATGCATACTCACCATCTAGTGACTAGTCTTATAAGAAATAACTTATTCTTCTCATTGGGAACCACAATGATTCTACCTTTTTTGGCACACCTTGAATCTGCCTCACCCATTTGTTGTTGGCAATTGGATAAATCACACCTGCATCTAACCACTTAATGATTTCCTTCTTCACAACTTATTGCATAGTTGGATTTAATCTACACTGGTGCTCAATTCTAGGTATACATCCTGACTCAAGCTGAATTTTGTGAGCATAAATTTAGGGTGGAATTCTCATTATGTCAACAATGGTCCAACTAATAGCCCTCTTAAACCTCTGTAGAATTGATATTAACACCTCAAGATGTAATTCTAATAAATCTACTACAGTAATAACCGGCAAGTTACTGTTGGCCCCCAAGAAAGCATAATGCAAATAAGTGGGGATGGTCTGTAATTCATAAATTGGTGGATCCTTAGTAAATAATTTAGCTTGTGAGTTTATTCTACTTTTATGATCAAGATCTAACTTCTATGGTTCATAAAAGTATGAACCTCTACCTAGAAGGGCATTCACCATCTCATCATACCCATCAATACCATCACTATCAAAATTCATTATAACAGCTGCAAGTGCCTCAACGCCAAGTCGCTCCTCAATAGGTGCTACCAATGAATATTTATCTATAGCGTCTATCAAAGAAACCACTTGCATATCTTTGGGTTTCTTTATAGTTTAGAATACATTAAAGGTAACTTGCTCAGCACTGAGTATGAACTTTATCTATCTTGTCTCCATGAGGGGAACCTCGAAGTCAATGTCACAATCAAGAATCAAAAATCAGCTGGAAATATAAAAGAGGATACCTTTACCAACACATGACACAAGATAATAACTGAATTCTTCATCATGTGATCTGCTATTAAAAGTCTCATAGAGGTCAGTTTACATGACCCCAACTACTTGTAGATGACTAGCGATATTGTTTGCTTCCAAGAACACACAGGTGTACGTGATCGTGCAAGTAATAAAGTGGCCCTTTCGAGCTGAATATCGATCCCACGGGGACTTAGCCTTTAGCAAGTAATCTAATTCTAGAGTTACAAATGTGATTAAATAGGTGTGAGTGTAACCAATCAAGATTTGAGTTTTATAATTATAACTACATAATACAGATTAACAATGGCAAGAAATTTGTTTTTTAAATAGTATATGGAGAGCTTGAAGGGTTGAGGCATTTACTTAACATTCTTGCATAACTATGGTTTCTTGTCGGTGTTGGTGTTTATGATGATTATTGATCTACGGGTTTGGTATTATAACCTAGAAATGGCCATCTTCTATGTCAACTACCCTAATTAATCTCACAACTACATCATTGAGAAGGGATGTGAGTCCTTAATTTGGATGCATTAAGCTATCTTCCCATTTCATTAACCAAGTGGAGCATTTTAGGTATACCACTATCCTAACCGCAAATCATCCTTTAACAATTACTATCTAACAATTAAAGATATGATCCACACTCCTTAGATTCCTCAGTTCATCCCTTCACTGCTATTTCAAAGTTGTTTCGGAACTTATATTTATCCTAAAGTTCTTGATGCTTTAGAATAGTAAAACAAGAATGTAAGAACAATCACATGACTTGATAAACATATAAACCAACATTCAAACCATAAGTATATAATCAAGTTTGTAGAATCAACCCTAGATGAGGGTGTTTAGCCGCTCATAGTCTTACAAAGATAGATGAGTTCATAAAGTAAAACTACAAGAAAGTAAAGTTAAAAAATAAAGAACCCTAGTTTGAGCCCCTTGATGTCTTATTTCTCTACAATTAGTGTATTGATCTAAAGATGGGATGAAATTTTTACTAAGTGCTCCTTTTATAGTGTTTTGGTCGTCTATGGGTTATCTAACATTGTCACGGCCCAAAATCTAAGGGTCATGATGGCACTTGTCACAACGAACCTCGACAAGTTAGCCTATCATTCTGACTGATACACAAGGGGGGAGAAGACAATAATGACCCCAAGTCAAGGCTTCCAGAACAAGATGAAACATACACTTATTACAAATGCGGAAAGAAACATAATCAATAATACCAAATCCCAAACCTTGTGTCACAGTGTACATAACTAGTATAACTCGAAGTCAAATACAAAAGACATCTAAAACAAGATATAACTCTGTCTTTGAAATACAATAAAGACATAGACTAATAAGATAGAAGTAGACTCCAAATGCCTAAAATCAACCACTACCTTAAAAAGCTCCAAATGACGCCCAAAATCAAACACCGTGAGGCACACCCAAACCTGAATTTGAATCAAAAAGGTATAGTAGGAGTGAGTATGATCCACTTGTACTCATTAGGTAACATTGGACGACCAAGAAAGGTAGAAAATAAAACATACAAAATACACACTAAGGGCATATCACCGGCAATTAGAAAATGTCCCACAATGGTAGCTCACATCGCTTGCACTAACAGTTCTATAATATCCATGTATAACAAAGAAAAGCACCAAAAATGAATACACTATACAGATATAGCGCATATAAGCAAGGAAAAGAGAACAACATATATGGGAACATCATGTACAAGTAAGGGAAGATAGAACAATGGATAGGTAACAAATAAAAAAAATATGTAATCACATCACAAGCATAATAAAGTAAATACAATAAGAATAATGATGATGATGATGATTTAATGCACTAGGTTGTTGCCCAACCTAACTTCCGAGACCTTCGCATAGCCTCTAAGACCATCGCACAGTCTCTATACACCTATGGGGCTAAATCTACAAGACATAGGACCCATGAGGGGTTCGTCAACCCGTATACAATCCACATATATCAATATATCCTTTTGGTATATCCCTCAGAGAGGATGCTATAAGATGCCATATATTCTATCAAAAAGAGGTGTTGCTAGAGTTTCTTAGTAGTTCCACGGTGGTACCAATGTTCCATGAATGAGTATGAAGATGTAATACTCATAACCAACCACAATGAGTATTTTCACAACCAACCACAATGAGTATTTCCATAACTAACCAATATACCATCACGTGAGCCAAATATCCACTCAGTATTACCAACCATCCATGAAATCCAACATGATTCATATGCCAATAAAGGATGAATACACCACAACATATAATTTGTACCATAACATGTTTTTCAATCAAACAAGATACAATTATCATCATCTATACAAGGCTAACAATATCACATATAGGCACCCACACGAGCACAACACAAAAAGAGAGCCATTTTCATGATTAGTTCCCATACCTTTAACATGCTTTTGTATCAACATTAACTACCCAACCCAGTTTGAAAGAAGCTAAGTCATAACCTACCCAAATGCCAAAAATCAGAACAAAGGCCTTCAATCCACAATCTTACTCCTTACAAATGGACCCAAAATAAAGTAAAATATCAAAATATAGAATCTACGCATCAAAAGAAAGCCAAGGATACCCATATTGCCAAGTCTCAAGTCGCAGTCAAAACAGACCCCTAAAATGGGTTTTTGAAAAAGAAGGAAAAAATTGTAACTTTATTTCAAAAATATGTTCCTCATATTTTTAGGAGTCTACATCTAAAAAACCAAGCGAAAATGAGTTAAAATGAGGTCCAAATTGAAGGAAAACCATTTTCAAGCTTTACCGGGTAAAAATCCCTGAAATCCATTTTAAAATCAAGAATAAAAGTTGTTTTGAAGATGAAATTGAGGGAAATTGATAATTTTGAGGTTATAAAATCATCCAAGTGAAAAAGGTAGAAAATGGGATTTAAGTTCGAGAATTACAATTTTTGGTCCTTACAGGCTTAAATCCCCAAATTCTATACTTGATTCAAGTTTAAAACAAGAATTGCATGTTAGAGATTGAAGAAAATAATTGAAATGGGTTTTATGGCGCTTAACCAAGCTTAGAAGTGGAAGGAATAGCTCAAAATCATGAAACCCTAAGCTCTAAATCTCAAAACTTGTGAAAAATGGCAAAAAATAGGTATTTATATACCTAGGAGTTGCGATCGCAGACCAGGGTCGTGATTGTGGTATCTTGACTGTCAAAGGTATTACGATTGCGGAAAGGGTATCTTGATCGTATCTCTCTGATTGCAGGCCCAATTGATATCGCGATAGGAGCATCGCGATCATGGGCGCACCATCTGAGTGGTGCACCAGCTAAGGACTTGGTCCATTCCAAGTCTCTGCGGGGCCCTCGAGGTTCATTCATAATCCCATGAATGCAAATGAACTATGCTACCCTATCAAATTAAACGTTTCAGACTCAATGGTGATATCTGATTTTTGAAAAGATTTTGTTTTCACAAAGTGGACTCCTGAAACCCAAAATCACAACTTTCCAAACCGAGGGTTGAAATGTGATTTAAAAGCCATAAAATTACACCAACCATGTTACCACCCTAAAATTGACTATCCGAATCTATTGGTGTAGCCCGTTTTGCCATCCTTCATATGAATCAAAAGATATAAACTAAAATCAACTATAAGGCTCTCAAAGCAGCCAAAACCCACAATATCGCATAAATGGCACCAAAACTCATCAAGAACCAGGACAATTATACCCACAGCCCAGAAATACCACAACATAACCACGGGGAGGGGTAAAATAGTCAAATCACACACAAACACATATTTCACATATTTCATCAAAATTCAATTCATTACATCATCCACCACTAAAAATCTAGTTCATCCTCAAACTATAAGACAAGAGAAATACCTGAATTAGCAAAAAGGTGGGGATAAAAACTATGCATATCAGACTCGACCTCCCAAGTAGCCATATCTACAGATCAATGCCTCCACTGGTCCTTAACCATAGGAATAACTCTAGAGCACAACTGTCTAATATCCCAAGCCAAAATAAAGATCGGCTCCTCAATAAAATACAACCTCTCATCTAACTAAACCGACTCCTAACAAATGACATAAGATTCATCCAGAATATAAGGGTGAATCCTGGAAACATGAAAAATTGGATGAACAGCTGATAAAACTAGGGAAAAGCTAACTCAAACGCCAAATCACCAACAGTCCAAAGAATCTCAAATAGGCCAATATACCTGGGGCTAAGTTTGTCCCTCTTACCAAACCTCATCACACCTTACATGGGTGAAAATCTAAGGAAACCATGATCACCAACACCAAATCTCAAGGCATAAAGTCTATGATCTGCATAACACTTCTTCCTACACTGAGCCGCTCGAAGTTTATCCTGAATGATCCAAACTCAATTATATGACTCACAAAGCATGTCTGTACCTCGAGGTCTAACCTCAAAAACCTCAAAACAACCCACTGAAGAGTGACAACGCCTACTATACAAAACCTCAAAAGGATCCATATCGATACTAGAATGGTAGATAATTATACTCAGACTCTGCCAAGGCTAAATGTTGCACCCACGAAACACCAGCATTAATCACACAAGTGTAGAGCAGATCCTCAAACACCTGGATAGTCCACTTTAACTAACTATCATTTTGGGAGAGAAAAGTTATGCTAAGATCAACCCTAGTACCCAACTCATTCAAAAAAGTCTTCCAAAAACAAGATATGAACACAAAACCTCAATCTAAAATGATAGCAACTGCACCCTATAAAGACATTACAATCTCAGGAATGTAGATACGATCTAACCTCTCAGCACTGAAAGAGATCTGCATTGGAATAAAATAAGCAGACTTGGTCAATCGATCCACAATGACCAAAACACTATCAGAACCATGATAAGTGAGAGGAAATTCGCTCAGGAAGTTCAAATTGATCCATTTATTTCCACTCAATAATAGGAAACCTCTAAAGCAGTCCACTGGGTATCAAAGGATCGACCTTTACCTACTGGCAACATAGGCAACGAGCTACAAAGTCCGCTACATCCTTCCTCATACCACCCCACTAGTAATGCTACCTTAAGTCACAATATATCTTAGTCACTCTTGGATGTATGGAATGCCTAGAATAATGGACCTCCTTCAAAATTAATCTAATCCAATCACCCATTTTCAGCACACAAACTCGACCCCCAATCCTCAAAACACCATTAGAATTAAGTAAAGCTTTCTTAGCCTCACCAACCACTCAATTCCTTATCCCAAACCAACCTCAATCCTGCATTTTCAGACTGATGAGCTTGAATCTGCTCCATCAAAGAAAACCTATCCTCCATGAATGCAAAAACATACCCAGGTGTCGAAATATCAAGACTAACTATCTGGTTAGATAAATACTAAACCTCTAAGACCAAAGACCTCTCCAGGGTCAAAATATGTGCCAATCTATTCATTCTAGTTGACTTTCGAGTCAGGCATCTACAACCATATTAGCCTTGCCTAGATGATAAAGAATAGTTAGGTCATATTCCTTAGGCAACTCAAGCCAACGATGATGCCTCATATTATGATTTCACTGGGTGAATAACTACTGAAGGTTATGATGATTTGATAAAATCTGTCAATGGACTCGATACAAGTAGTGCCTCCATAACTTCAATGCAAAAACAATCGCGCACAATTCCAAATCATGGGTCGAGTAATTTTTCTCATGATTCTTTAACTAACGAGAAGCATAACTAATCACCTTACTTTCTTACATCAACATAGCACTTAACCCAACACCTAAAGCATCATAAAGGACGGCGAAACCCATGCCCTTCTTAGGAAATAGTCAGGATAAAAGCTCAAGTCAACAAATCCTTAAGCTTTTGACAGCTTGCCTCACAAGCATAGGACCACTAAAAAGAAATCTTCTTATGGGTCAACTAGGTTAATGGAGCTAGAATGGATGAAAACCCTCAACAAAAAGACGATAATAACCTGGCAAACCAACAAAACTCCAAATCTCAGTGGGCGAAGTAGGTCTAGCCTAATCACAAACCCCTGTAATCTTAGTTAGATAAACCATAATACCCTCATTAGTCACCACATGACCTAAGAAAAAAATGAAATCTAACCAAAACTCACACTTGTAGAACTTGACATATAATTTCTCATCCCTTAATCTTTGAAGTACAATCTACAAATGCTCCTTATGATCGCCTCATTCCTTGAATAAACCAAGATGTCATCTATTAATACAATAACAATGGTGTCAAGATACAGTTGAAACACCTAATTCATCAACTCCATGAATGTAGTAGGGGCATTGTTCAACCCAAAGGACATGACCAAGAACTCATAATGACCATATCGAGTCTGAAAAGCTATCTTCAAAATATTCAAAGCTCTAATCCTCAATTGGTGATACCCGAATCTCAAATCAATCTTCAAAATCAATGTGGCACCCTGAAGCTGATCAAACAAATCATTAATGTGAGGAAGGGGATATAAATTCTTAACTGTTACCTTATTCACCAATTGATAATTAATACA
Source organism: Capsicum pubescens (assembly GCA_030864215.1). Classification (NCBI taxonomy): domain Eukaryota; kingdom Viridiplantae; phylum Streptophyta; class Magnoliopsida; order Solanales; family Solanaceae; genus Capsicum; species Capsicum pubescens. The sequence continues at coordinate 189,965,680 of CM061546.1, forward strand.
TATGCGCATAGATCCATCCTTGTTCTTTACTAAAAAGATAAGTGCACCCCAAGGTGATACACTAGGTCATATAAATCCCTTATTCAATAACTCCTACAACTGATCTTTTAATTTCTTTAACTCAGCTGGGCCATCCTATATGGAGGAATAGAGATGGGCTTAGTGCCCATCTCAACATCAATAGCAATAGCAATATCACAATTTGGAGGCATACCAAGCAAATTTTTAGGGAATACATCTATGAACTCACAACAACATGAACAGAATCCAAAGAAGGAGGTGAAGTAACACTAGTATCACGAATATGAGCCAAGTAAGACCAACATCCCCTCTTAACCAATCGGTAAGTCTGAACATAAGATATAACCCTCTTAGGACTTAAATAAAGTGCACCCTTTCAAGCTATCCTTGGATCACCTAGTGAAGCTACAGTCATGATCTTAGCATAACAATCTAGAATTGTATGGTAAGGAGCTAACCAATCCATACCCAAGATAGTGTCAAAATTGACCATATCTAACACAAGCAAGTCTACCCAAGTCTCACACCTAAAAAAGGTCACAATACATGATTGGCACACCCAATCCACTAATAAAGAATATCCTACGGGCTAGATACATGATTAGACATGGAAAGAGGCTCACTAATAGAATCAAAACCCAAAGCAAAATATTTAGACACATAGGAAAAAGTCAATCTTGAATCAAATAACACAGATACAGATCTAAAACAAATAGGGAAAATACATGTTCTCAATATATCAGAAGCCTTTGCCTCTGGTCTGGCAGGTATATAGCACTATCCATGACTACCAACTAGCTGAGTAGCCCTACAACCACCACTATGAGCTCTACTACCTTTGCCTCTCGGACCTCTAATAAAACACTTACCTCTCACAACTGAAATAAGAGTAGCTTTAATCACACGACAGGGATAGAACTTTGCCAAATAGCCAATATCATCACATACAAAACAACCTCTATGTCCCAACTTAACAGGAAAAGGCACTACCACACCCAAACGGCCACCCTAAATTGCTGGACCAGAAGATCCACCACCCGAACTCTATAGGACTACCTACACTAGTCTACCATGATACTCATGAGAACCTTTTAAATCTTTGTCTTCAGAATATTGACCTCTAAACTCACCAAAATAGCGCATGTTCTTGGATCCTCCCTGAGATGCTCAAAGAATACCCTTAATCATCTTAGCACAATCCTCTATACTCCAAAAAGATGCTCCAAATACTACTATTTAAGACGTATCCAACTTATGGGAAATATCTAAACCTTTCACAAACCTTTGAGTCTTCTCAAACTCGGTGGAAATACTGGCATAAGAATATCTAAACAAGGTATAAAAGTATGCCTCATACTCTACAACAGTTATGGAGCCCTACTCTAGGTGATCAAACTCTTCATTCATCTGATCCCTTAGACTGTAAGGCATAAATCTCTCCAATAAGGCATTGGTAAACTAATCCCAAGTTATCTTAGGAAAATTAAGAGGTCTGCAACTAATGAGTGATCTCCACCAATCTCTAGTAGCATCTCTCAACTAATAAGTAGTATAAACAACCCCATACAACCTAAGCAATCCCAAATTATACAACTTCTCCTAACAATCAATTTAGAACTCATAGGCATCCTCTCCTATAGCACCACAGAATCTAGGAGGAGCCTAATGAGTGAATTTCTCAAACCTTTTCTGATTATTAAAAGACAAAATTGTACTAGGCATGGTGAATTTATCAAGCTGAGATCCATGTAGAAAGGTAACATAGATAAAGGCTAAACTCCTAATTTTGGAATACAAGAGTGCAAGTCGGTGCAACTGGAAGGATCCACACTCAGGACTGGAGGAACACCAAGCGTGCTCAAAGAAGCACCCTCTAAATGGGTCAACAAATGAACCAGCAACCCCTCTGATATTAGGGTAGAAGAACTCAGTGGGGCTAAAGTAGGAACTATACCTCCATCATACTCAACACGAGGCTTAAGGGAAAGTCACTTAGAACTACTCCAAGATAGGGCAGATCCTTGCGTCCGTCCACTACCTCGAGTCCATCTTTGACTCGCTACTCGCCCTCTAGACTGGACTCTTTCCCTGGATGAAGGCTCCACATCTAAAATCTCATGAGATTTAGTAATCACCATCTACATAAAAAAGAGTAAAATATGACTTAGAATATAAGATATGAAGGAAAATCACATAATAAGTAATAAATGAAGAAAATTTCCGACAGACATCCTATAGCCTCTCAAAGATAGGTATGGACATCTATGTATCGATCCACGAGATTCTATTGGACATCTTGTTCTTATAATGTTGAGACCAATGAGCCTGGCTACTCTAATACCAATTTGTCACAACCTAAAATCTAAGGGTCATGTTGGCACTTTTGATATTTACCCTTTTTGCTTTCTTCTTCAATCACTGGGAAAACGTGCAAAAGGTCGAGTAATGCGCTTCAATACTGATGTGATATCTTTACCCTTTCTATTGCTAGTTTTAGATCCTTTTTATGCAAATATAAGATTCTGAGAGGTCTCATCATTCATCAAAAAAATTTTGTTTCGTTCTCATCCTCATCATCAATGTTATTGGGTTCATCCCTTATGATATCAGCCATAGGCATAAATGGATCAATAGTGGCCTTATTGTTTTTGAGTAATGATAGCTAGACAATGATTATCGCTCTTAGGATTTTGAACAGTATTTCTCAAAAAAATAACTGGTTGTTATTGATTTAATATGGAAGACATCAGCCCAAATAATTGCTCAAGTTGCTTAATAGTGGTTATTTGTGACTCTACTTTTTGGATTAACCCTAAAATGCCTGCCTTAATTTCCCTACTCTTTACAAGTTTTTATATCAAAGCATCCATTCTTGAGCTTCCAAATTTAGCATCCTAATTTCTAGGTGGGATATAAAGACCACCCTTTTTCTTATAATCATCATTCCTCCTCCAGTCACCATTACGTTATCTACTCCAGCCTATTCATGTCTCCATAATAGTTCAAACCTTGATTCCCATGCCTCGAGTTCCAATTGTCTTAATTAGAACCTTGTCCCTTGGCTAAAAAATATGCCATCTATCTATCGAGATTCTTAGCTTATTCCTCAAAATCTGACTCATCATGCCTAAAAGCCTTACCTTATGCACTTACTGTATTTACTTTTTTCACACCAACTATTTTAAATTAATTGGTGACCAAGCCAATTTCAGTCGTCTGTTGTGCCACCTCTTGGGCCACTGTCTTATCTAATGCTCTTTGCTCATTAGAGGCACTAATGGAGTAAGTATCGGCTTATCTATCTGTCTCCCAGTATGTTGTCATAGATTGGTTTTAGTGATCTGGTCGAAGATTTCAAAATCATGCCCCAAGCATAGACTCATGAAAGCTCCACATTGACAGTATCTACTACAGCCTTAGTACTAGTATTTAAGGCTCTATAGAATATATCATGCAAATTTTTACCGTGATTTTATGATCTGAAACATTTTACAACTTCTTATTGAACCTCAACCATGTATCATATAGCGTCGCTAAATACAACTGTCATAAATTATAGATCTCATCTTTCAATTGCAGCCTCCTAGAGAGTGGGAAAAATTAGTCCAAAAACTGAGCTCTCAACTTATTCCAAGTACTGATAAATCCATGAGGCAGCTCGCCTAACCATAAATTTGCCTCCCCCATCAAAAAGAATGTGAATAACCTTAGTTGTATCTTTTTTTAACTCACCCTAGGAAGATAATATGAAAGTGAATATCCCTATGAAATTCATAATATGAATGTTCACATCATCTGTACGTAGGCTAGAAAACACCCCCTTCAAATTTGGAAACTTGATTCATCATTTGTGTATGAAATGCAAAATAAAAAATCAAAAAAGATTTTTTGTCAATATCTTTAAAAAAAAAGATTTCTTGTATTCTTAAATTAAGATTAGTTGTTTCACACATTTCTTCATATGGAAAATACTAAAAGATTTTCCTTTGGTAATCATAGGTTTCATTTTGCATAGGGGTTTTAAAACTAAAAATTGAAAAAGATTTTCGTCTACTTTTGAAAATTTGTTATTTTTTGTTTCCTCTAAAATTTCAAGAAAATAGTAAAAAAGAATGAGAGTTTGATTGGAAATTTTGTGCCAAAACTTCATGAACTACGCACACCTAATTCTCCTCTCTCAGGGTGAGATACGTAGGCACCCTTTTAGGGTTCGATGATCTTTTCAAAAAAAAAAGAAAAAAGGAAAAAGATTTTGAGGAAGTGTTGAACTCTAACACATTTGTTATCTCTATTGTTTAGTTAGTTTAAAGTGGTTGATTTTTGGCATTCGTGATGGTCCTCTATATTACACCAAACCCAAGGAAAAGTTAGTTATATCCAACAAGGATATTAAAAGTGACATCATGGATCAGACAGAGTCAGGAAAATGGAAGTTTAAAGCAAGAGATTTTGATACTAAGGCAACAAATGACATAAATTCACTAAGCTTGGGCTAGTAGATTACCTCCTCCTCCATTCTGCACTATTGAACCAAAAAATATCTTTAGTTTTCCACCAATGTCGCAAACTTAGTTTCCTATTGTTGTAGATGCACCACAATATGCATCAGAATTTACTCCTTGCTAACAACATCTGAATATTTCGACCACTCATTACCTAGCTCATTTGTATAAACTTATCATATTTACAGCACCATATACCATTTTTGTTTTTGTTGCTCAACCCTATACTGAGTCTCCCACCTTGGCTATCTGCCCAACGGTCATGTTTCCCTAATCTGCTGGTGAGTTTATGTTCAATACTCTTACTGATCACTACTATACTCTTGATCCTACATCTAAGTAAACTGGACCACCAATATTTCTTACCAAGAAGCTTGGCATGAAAAAAAGAGCAAGAGAAAATGTTTAGAAAAGTAATGAATGTAGAAAAGGTTATGGAAAATTATATGGGACTTGCAGATTATGAAGATGTTTTATATAAGGATTAGGCATGGTTCCAAGTATTAAACTTCCTCCTAATTTTAAGATGTCAAAGTCTGAGGAGCATGATGGACACGAAGATTATGTGAGACACTTAGGATAATATTGCAATCAATCGAGGGAAACCAAATGAAAGAAGAAGAATGGAAATGCAACAGTTGTTGTGCCAGGGTCACAATGAGAGGTCCAACTCACCAATATTGTCAGCTTCAACCCCGAGCCTATACATCGGATTCACATTCTCACCCACAACAAGGTCCTTCTCTTTGAAATTAAAAATATCCCACCTTCTGACTTAGTTTTCTTTGAACAAAGCACAACTACATACTCGTCAATTTTCTTATCCATAATGTCATTCACCGATCCCTCAAAATTTTTCTCTACCTCACATATTATCCAAGGTACCTCTAAGTCCAATTTCAACCCAGGCCAGAATTTGCAAAGAGGAGGAAGTCGAGGGATAATTTCACACCAATTGGGGAATCGTATGCCAGTTTTTTTTAGAAATTAAGATAATGAGGCATGATTACTCCTCTCTTTGGGTATACTCTTAACCTATTTTCAAGAAATTTTCATCCTAATTTATGATGTGTACTTCATTCTGATGTTTAATTTCACTGTACTAAAAATTATTGTACTTTGAAAAGAGAAATAGAAAGGATGATTTAACAAAAATTAATTATAGTGCAATACATGGACAATACAAGCATCACACAGAATTCTTCACCAACACACAGTAATTCACAATACAAGGAAAACAATGAGTTAAAAATAGGGATTCAAAACTTATTTATTAAGAGAAATGAATTTGACGGTGATGAAAGCTCTAGTCATGTTGTTGTGCAAACCAGTGGCTAAGATGTCAAGCTTAGCGATTTGAAAGACACTCCTCTCTTTACTAGGAAAGGTTTTGGTAGTTTAATTTGTTTTATTTTTTTTATCCAAATTATTTCAGGGTAGTAGTTTGGATCTATATTGTTTTGTCCCTTTGTTTTTTAGGTTTAAACCCTTATATATTTCCTTTCAGCAAATTATAGCGTCTCTTTTTTGCTTTTTAATTTTTGATATATGTTGTTTGTTTGTTTTCTTTACATATTACATTTTATGTTGGTTCTACTGATATGATATGCTTGCAGAGTTTTCAAATCTTAAAGTCCAGTTTAATCATGAAGCATTGAATCAGAATGTTAAAGTTAGAAAAAAAGAATCTAAGAAAATGGGTAGAGTTTTGAGATATTTGGTGATTGAGTTGATTCTAACTTGAATAAATTAAGGCAATCACTTTGAGTCACAAGAATAACCTGGTCATCAGTTGAAAGGTATATCTCAATTGTTTTGAATTGGATCAAAAGGTGGTTGCATGATCTCCTGTCAAAAGAAACAAAGGAAAAATTTGTTCCACTAAAGCATGAGTCGTCCAATGTGAGATTTGTACAACATAGATGGCATTGTATATTTGACAAATGCAGAAGAGGAAGTAACATACATGCTTAGTCAAAGTTAGTGTTCTGAAAAAAATGTCATAAGTGATCTTCATCTTCCATTTTCATATTACATCTTTTGTAATTGTATTTTTAAGGATTGATATGATGAAGGCATTTAATTCTGATATCCAAACATTATGTCGTCATTTGTTTACCCCATTTGAGTTTTAGTTATATTTTCTTTTGTACCCCTCTTTTGGAATCATGATATAGTCAACAAAAGGTTAAAAAGAGAAAAGTGTTTGGAAAAAAAATAGAGTCAAGAAAAGTTCAAAGAAAAGAAAAAAAGAAAAAAAAGATTGAGTCAAAAAAGAGAGATAAGAGTGTTAATAAAAATAGAGTAGAAAAAATCCCAAAGAGTAAAAAGAAGAAAAGAAATCAAAATCAAGCAAAAGAACAAGTTGTCTGAATTATGTTTGACCTAATTCTTTCTACAACAAGATACGTAGGCAGCCCTACTCTAGGGTTTAGTCCAACGAAATAAACAATGTAGAATTATCCAGTTAAAAGAAATTGGGTCAAGAGTTAATCTTTGCTACTTGAGTCAATTCCAAAAGTTGAAAATCTCACCTATTTCAAGTGTCATTTAAGCCTTATGCCATCCTTTATTTCTCACCATATCCAAAATCCATGTTATAATTATAGAAAGGCATTCAGATCAATCTTTGAGAATGTTAAGGTAAAGCATACAATGGATATATGATCTTGTATTTTGGGTATTACTTGTCTTTATTGGCATAAAAAATTAGGAGATAAATGAAGTGTGAGAATCTTATTAGTGAAAACTCTCACATGAAGCATAAGACAATGGTGAGTTGAGAAAAACATAAATAATAGAGTTTTATTGGTGAAAACCCTTACGTTCATCGTAAGACCATTAAGAGTTAAGAAATAAAAATGAGACTCTTATTGGTGAAAACCCTCATGGGCACCATAAGATGATTGTGAGTCAAGATAAATAAAAATGAGAGAGCATTATTAATGAAAGTCATTGTTGTCACCGCATAGGCAATTGTGTGTTGAGGAAATAAAATAAAAAGAGGCTTGTTAGCAAAAACCCTTTAAAGTGTCACCAACTAAATAAGTTCTACGAGTGTAAGTAAGGACGTGAAGAAATTGCAAGTCAGAAGACAACTTGGAGAATAGGGTGAAGAAATTGAAAGTGAGGAGCCTGCCTGAAAAATAGGGTGAAGAAATTGCTAGTCAGGAGCCCGCCTGGAGAATAGTATCAAGAAATAGCAAGTTAGGAGCCCATCTAGATAATAGGGTAAAAAAATAGCAAGTCAGGAGACCGCCTAGAGAATAGGGTAAAGAATTCAAAATTATAAGTAATAAGACCACCTGAAGAATAGGGTGAAGATTTTAAATTGCAAGTTAGGATCCCACCTAGAGAATAGGTTGAAGATTTTAAAGTTCAAATTAAACTTTAGAAATTCTACCTGAAGAACATAGTCAATTTTCAAGTTCATCTCCAATACCAAATTCGGCATGGATAAAGAATTTATTCTCAGGTGAAACCCAAAGAAAAGAAGATATTTTATCACTTCAGAAAGCATTGAAGACTAAATTAAAGAATCAAGAGAAGCTTCGCAGATAGGATTTTGTAATTTCATTTATCTTTATAACTTATAATTTTCATTTTTTGATGTAATGACAAATTCATGGATTGAAACCTCAATAGGACCTCACTCGACTCTCCAACTCGGCATAGTTCCTTTGCTTGTCAACTTTTGAATTACATGTGACCTTATTCCCTTATAAATTATGATAGGAAGGATGTCCAAAACAATGAATCGATCGCACTCTATCTTCCTTTTGAATAATGGTCGAGTCAAATTTTATCTCATTGTCTACTTCTTTCTTTGAAAATACTTCATGCTTATAGTAAAAGAGGGGCATGATGTAGACATTCAATTTTTACACTTCCAAACTTCAAATCTACCCATTCATCACATCCTTACCATGCATCTCACCCTGCCCAATAATCCCTCTACAAAAAACAAAAAATTACCAATTCTTTAACAAAATTACCCACTTAAAATTCCCCACTACCTCACTCTATGAAAACTTGACACATCACCCTACCCCCAACACCCATATCCCATGTGTACCCCTCCTTCTCATGAGTTATATTTTTTCTCTCCCCTCACAATTCACATTATTAACCAAAATCTCCTAATATCTATAGAATACATGCACTCACACCTGGATATACACAAAAACACACACCATATATAACAAAAATAAGAGCGAAGAAAGACTAACATATTTTTGTACATACACAGGAATATATTATAGAAAAGGGGGAGAGAAACACATATATAGAGTAAAGAGAGAGGTATTGGGATTTTATACATAGTGAGCAAAGAGAAAAGAGGAGATAGCGATGACGAAAGAGAAAAATAGTAGAAAAATAAAGTAAGAAAGAAGAAGATTGAGAGAGGGAAATCGAGAGAAAAATAAGTGAAATAGGGCAAAATATAAAGAGAATAGGAAAGAGAGAGATAGAGAAAATAAATGAGAAAGAGATAGGAAAAGAATAAAGGATAAATAAATAAAGACACATATCATTCCAATAGATTTTTGTTAGAAAATGCCACTGCCAACAAAAAATTCGGTGTGTTCTCCAATCTCCATCACTACTTGTGCTAATCGAAGCTCTGGTGAAACAAAAATAGTAAACCCAACTCAAATTCACTCTAAAATACACCAAAACACCAACCCCACTAACCAAATACAAAAAACTTGATCAACCACCCAAAACTAACCCATTAGAGTTGACTGTAATGAAGTTCCACAGAAAAAACACCATAAGATCCGATTCTAGTAAAACCTATTTGAGTTTAGTTCAAAATTTATGATGTAGGGTTTGTATTGAGGTTTTCATCCAAGGTTTGTCGAGATTGGGTTTGGTTTGAGGTTTGTAGGTTGCAAGTTCCAATTTATCTCGAACAAATCAATTGCAATTACTCAGATTTAGAGATATTGAGTTATATTTCAAATTCTACCATTTTTATTTCGGTATAATTATTTTGATTTGAATTTTATTAGCATGAATTTGTTGGTGGTTCAAATTTCTTTTGTCCTATTCTATTCATCTAAATATCTATAATGTATTTGGCTTTGATGTTTGATATTATGGCTACCATGCTTTATTAGGATAAAAAATAAATTAGATAAGTCAAATTATTTCATATTTGGTTAATGGGAATTGGGGGTGGAAATTCTAGATTGATAAAAATTGGATAGTTGGTTGTTTCGATTCGTTGTTGTTGTTACTTTGTGTATAATTGTCAATTTTTTGATAGAATCATGTTTAGGTCAAAATTGGTAGGCAAATGGTAGGTTGCATATGGAATCTTAGGATTTATGGATTGTTGAATGATTAATTTGATTTTCTTGTTTTAATTTACATTCACTCAAATGTATTCATTTTACGATGGGGTGCCCTGAGATCAATTGTACTTATTCACCCGGGCCTCAAAGTATTATGTATGCGGAGGATGTTCATGATCAAGGCCTGAGGCGTTGGGTAGAGCATAGTTTTGGGTAGTTTAAATTAGTTTAGGTTTTTATTTTAGTACATTTTCATTTTTGGGACTGTAATAATTGGACTTGACATTATTTTTTATAACTTTGGTTGTTTGTTTTTTGTTTTATGTGTTCTTTTTGTGAGTTTATCATCTCATAATGTCATATTATCCAATATAACTCAACAATGATAGTGCGGTCAAACCATAGGATCGATGGGTGCCTAATACCTTTTCCTCGGTCAACAGAATTCCTTAACTGAAATATCTCTTTGTGTATTAATTTTATGAGTCAATTGTTTTTTAAAAGGAAATTTAACAAATTCAGCAACTAGATCATTGCACTCTTAATATCAAACTTGGTACCTTAGGCAGCTCTAGAGGAATGATTGCACCTATTTCAATTGGCTTAACATATTGGAAATATTTTTCTAGATCATTATACACTAGCAGATATAATTGGATAGGTTGTTGTCCTCTATTTTTCCTTAATTTTCCCCTCATATAAAGTTCAGCTAGACAATCTTCCTCTCCCTATCTAGATTTTTCTTCCCTGGCTACCCGTCAAGCAGCTGCTTTCCTAGCATTTTCTTTAGCCAATAATTGAGTAGTAACTTGCTCTGCAGTTCGTGGACATCATGTTGAAGTGCCTGATTCAATGTTTTTGGATCACCGTGAACCCCTTCGAGCAGGGCTTCTTGATTAAGATATCCTTTTTGGATCACCGTGAACCCCTTCGAGCAGGGCTTCTTGATTAAGATATCCCTCTTTCTCTATCTTCTAATTCTATCTCAGAGTTCTTTCAAGTTTAGGATCAAATGGAATCAGTGGATTGACTTGACTCTGAGTACTGGGCATACACCGATGTATTCCCTAGAAATATTAGAAAAGCAAAAATCAACAAAGGAAACAAACAATATCAATAAACTCAATCTATCACTAGAACCCAACAAGGTTGGGATCGATTACAAAAGGAATAGATCGAAATTCTATTAGGAGTTTTTCTATGTAACTAGGAATTAAGTAATCAAAGAAGAGTTTTGTAAAATTAAATTGTTATAGTTGTTTGTTTATTGGATTGTGATCAATATGAGATGAGCAATACAATTGTGTTCCCCATGACTTCATAACTCCATGGGATGTTTGTGCTAGCAGACTATTGATGTTTCATGGTTTCATGGTACTTTCAATGCTTAAAACCAAAAAAATATGCAATTACTTAAGTTCCTTTTGTTATATATGATGTGTTTTTGTGTTTATTTTGAAGGAAACTAGGTTTTGGAGCTAAACGGGTGAAAAAAGAGTTGAAGTGTATAAAATTCTTCACTTACAAGCCTGCTTATAGGACGTAAGTACCACTTACAACAATCGTAAGTGGCCTTATAAGTATCAGAAGTGAAATGTTTTGAGAAATAAAAAGCTGAAGTTTGTTCTAACATTGACAGAGGGCTACTTATGGGTCGTAAGTTCCACGTACAGCCATCATAGGTGGCCACATAAGTAGCGAAAGAATGATGATATGAGACTCTAAAGTTTGATGAATTGTCTGACAGTTATGAAGGGGTCACTTAAGGGGCATAAGTACCACTTACACTGCTGTAAGTGACATCGTGATACCCTTATGTAATCATTGATGTAATTTGTAGATACCTTTTTGATTTTTTCTATCAGTTTCTGCACTCTTTACATTCATAAATAGATATTGATTCTAAGATTTGACTTTTTATCTTGGAATTATTTGTTCTTGATTATTTGGTTAATTATTAATTTGAGATTCTGGGTATTCTTCTTAAATTATTGTGAGATTAATCAAATGTTTTCATTTATGAAATCCATGGATATTCACAAACATGAGATGATAAACCACCTAACTAAGGTTGTGGGAACCCTGGAGGAATAACTAAGTAGAGAAAGTATGATGTCCTCCTAAACTAGTGTTTATGCATGTATTATGATCTTATTCAGTTTGTTTGCTTTCTTAACTACTACAGAGGTTAAGAACTTGCTTGTATTCGAGATCATCTTTACAAGAGAGGTTAAGATTAGGAAAAGAAGATTTCAATAGTAATTTGAGGCTACCAACCCTCACCTAATTAACTTGACACCAAAAAGAAGATAACTAATCTAGGATCAAAGACAAGTGTTAGTAAGGCGACACTGTGAGACTCACAAAGTGAAGAGTAACATTTACCAAAGGCATTCACAAGATGATTAGTGATACATGTCTTGTCTGATTCTTTATGTTGCGCAGTAAGATAGTCAGAAGGAGCATGATATGTCAACAAAGTTAGGAATCTAGGGGAACACAGTCCTAGTTGTAATTTCATATTGATTTCGACCAAAAGAAATAAAGACTTGTTACTACTTTACTATTTCATAACAATCCCCCCATTTACTTTTTTGCATTATTCCGACTACTTCAGTAGGTTTGAGAGAGATATTCTGACTATTCCTTATGGGTTTGACCCCAACCTCTATTGGCATACTATATTTGACACTGACCGCATTATACTTTATGCAGGTGTAGTTTTGGGTGATATCAAATTTTGGCACCATTGTTTGGGAATACAATTATGGATTGATTAATTAAAGTTGTTGACGTTGTTAGGTTTTACTTTTGTATTTTTCTTGGGGTATATGATGATGTATGCCCAGTATTAGGAGTCAAGTCAATCCCTTAATCCCATCTGCTCTATAGCATGAAAGAACCCTATGATAGAATTATAGGATGTCGAAACATAGTCATGAAGCTCATCGTGAGCTGTCTTAAGATTATCCACTTGAGTTGATTCCTCTACCTCCGCTTGGTGCTCAGGAGACAGCTGTGCAAACCACTACACGACTACTAGCTGAAGAAAATACAAAGAGGTATATGGCTACCCATCGTGTAGTTCAAAAGAAAAGATAGAGGCAAGAAGCAGAGCGTCAAGCAGAACTCGATAGAGGTAAAAGAAATAGAGTTCAAATGCCCCTAGTTTTCAGTACTTGCTAAAATATGATGATTCGGAGGATGACTTAGGGTATGCTGAGCCTATTGAGATAGGAGGCATCTTCCTTAATGTCTCCAGGGGCGATGTTTTGATATCATAAGTGTTATGGTTTAGCTGTTCAATCTAAAAGGTGTGTTTGTTAGTTTAACGATGGATGACGCAAAAATCTATATCATAAATTTTGTGGGAATCTGCACTTCATATAATATATCTAGGGTGAGTCAGAAATATTTAAAACTCAGGTTGTTATCATTTTCTCTAACGAGTGAAGTAATATTATGGCTAGGGGAACTACCTCGTGGGTCCATCACTAATTGGAATGACTTACGAAAGCAGTTCTTGGACCAATTCTTCCTGCCTTATAGAATGCTACAGTTGAAGAACGAGATCTATAATGTTAAGAAACTACATTCTAAACCTTTGTACGAGGCATAGTTGAGGCTCAAGAAGAAGTTATTGATGGTGCCTAATCACCAAATTTCGGAGAGGTATTTTCTTGAGATATTTTATCGAGCTCTGAATGCCAATACCAAAGTTTTTGTGGATACTATTACTGGTGGATCTTGTAAGATCCTACATTGGGATTTATCTTTCAAAATTTTAGATCGAGTCTCTATGACCAACTGAGGATGGCACACTCAAAAGACCAAAATATAAACTGGTACTTGTGATACTATTGCTTCTAGTGAGTAGAGATTTATAGATGAAATAGTGGCTCAAGAAGTTGCATAATTGAGGATGAAGATTGGGTTGTTGACCAAGCAATTAACAACTTTATATTCATAAAAAGGTGAATACTGTGGGTGCACAAGGTAAAACTCCTAAACTATATGATTCAGATATTGAAAAAGAGGCAAAGTACCTAGATAGAGAGATGGCGAGTTTTAAGCCAAAGGACTAGCTTCGACTTAAGACACTTGGAACTCGAGGAAAGGGAATCAAGGTCAGAACTACTATGGGGTCAGATATAGGAATCAAAGTAGAGAGATGGTGACTGGAGATGCAAGGATGGCTATAAGGAGAAGAGTGATACATATGTTCCTCCGGGGAACCGTGATACTAACTCGAGGATGGAAGCATTGCTAACTAAGTTGGAAAAGAGTTCAGAGAATCAAGAGAGTTGCCTTAAGGAGATTAAGGTAGATATTTCAGGACTGAGCCAAAAAGTTGAATTGTATGCTTCTACAATTAAGCAACCTGAGCAGGAGTTTGATCAAATATTGACTACTTTGAATTAGTGGCAATCGGTCACTCTTCCAAAAAACACTATTCAGAATTCAATGAACGATAGTCACTGCTTAGCCATCACCACTCAGAGTGTTAAGGCTACTATTGATCCCTCTTTGCCTATAGTTAATGAGGTACGGGATGATGTTGTTGATATTGATGATGCATGATGAGTGGTGAATTTACCGCTTATTTACATTTATCATTCATGCACACTACTATGATTTGAAGACATAAATGAGACAATACTATGATTAAATGTACTAATTTCCACATTTTGTAGGCATATAAAAAATAAGATTGAAGGATATAGAATTGAGATGAAAAGGAACCAAGGGGAGAAGAAAAGTGCACAACTGAAGGACCACGTACAGAACGAGGCTCAGTTACCGTAATCATAGTCTGAGAGATGCGATCACAGACAATCAAGAAGGTCAGAAACTGCGATCACGTGGATCTTTCTACAATTATGGTAGCCATAATTGAAGCAAATCTCGTGTGATCGTAGCAAATCTGGTGTAATTGCAGCAAATCTGGTGCGATCGCAACAATGTGAGATTAGGCTAGGGGTAGTTTTGTAATTTTCAGTAGCCAACCCCAAATCCCTTATAAGCCTAAAACCCTTTCCTATTTTGGTCATTCTATATTCTGGGAATATTTTGAATTTGAAGTTGAAACCCTAAATTATCCAAGAATTGTAATTTAATTTGGAGACTTTGAATTTAGTAAATTTTTGAAGAATGGATGCTTTGCACAAACCTTATGGTATATTTTTTTCTCCTTTCTTCATGAGTATCTAAATTTCATTGCTTGGGATTATGTTAAACTAAGGTGAAATTAGGTGTGGGTTGTGATGTATTTGTGTATATGCTAGTTAGTTGATGATTGGTTCTACTATTGCTTGATTAAATTAGTTGGAATATGTGGGTGAAATCCTAAATACCCAAAATAGTTTTGTGGGTGAAAACCCCAAACTCTTGAAAGCTCAAACCATCCGTGAAATAGGGATTTAGGTGAACTTTTGAAACCCATATCATCCTTAAAAGAGGGATATAGGAACCAAGGCAATAGTAGACAATTAATGGGTATAGTTTGCTAATTTTCACTATCTTAGACATAAGGTTGATTATGAGGTTGACTATACCTTGGGTATTATCCTAGAAATAGGGATACCCAATTGAGGAGTTAGGTAGATTTTATTGACACACTCATTATAACTCGAAAGGGTCAATGAGTGATATCTTTGAGACTTTGTTGACAAACTAGTCTTAGGGACCTTAGAACTAGCCTACCATATTGTTAACAACTAGCATGTACACCCAATATTCATACACCCATGCCTAATTTGCCCTTAGGTAGACATAATCTCAAGATTCTCTCTATACCAAAGTTAAATTACAATTATTGTGTAGTTTTTGGAATTGAGTTACTATTGAAAAACACTCCCCCAAAACCAAAACCACCATTTAAAATTATGATTTTTACTTTATTTGCACTTTGGGTGTTTTCTTAGTAAGTGTTAACACCCATAAGAATAGAATTCTAACTTCATTCCTTGTGGATTTGACCTCAATGAAAGGTGGAATATTTATAACGATCATCCTCTACTAAATTGCATGGTATAGGTGAGAATTATCAATGCACCCAAAGAGGAATTTGAAAAATTAGTGATGACTGGTGAGTCATCACAAAAATTAATGAGTGTGGCTAAATGAGTTAAAAAGGATAAAGGTAAGGGGAAAGAAGTTGATCCTATATTGAAGACTATTCCATGACCTCCCCACCTTTTCCTTGGAGATTGAAGAAGAAGCAAGGGAAAGGGAAGTATCAGAAGTTTATGTCAATACTGAAGGGGCTATCTATTAATATTCCTCTTATGGAAGCATTAAACCTGATTCTAGTTATGGAATATTAATAAAGATTTGGTTACTAAGAAGCGGATGATGAAGTTTGAAGACACGATAATATGCACCATTGTAGTGATATTGCTTCTTAATCGTTGGTAGAAAAGAATGAGGACCATGGAGAATTCACTATTCCATGCACTATAGGGTCTTTTAACTTCTCTTGAGCACTATGTGATTTTGGAGCCAGTATAAATTGATGTCATTGGTAGTGTACAAGCAATTGGGGTTGGGGTCATCCAAACCAACATCTATGAGATTATTGATGGCTAACCGCAATGTGAAAAAATTGGTTGGCATATTATGTGAGGTGTTGGTGAAGGTGGCCTTCTTAATATTTTTAGCTGATTTTGTGATCCTTGATTATGAGGTGGATTTTGAAGTTCTTAATATCTTAGGTGGGCCCATCCTAGCTATGTGTAGGACATTAGTTGACATGGATATGGGGAATATGAAATTTTGACTCTTTGGCAAGCAAGTTACTTTTAATGTGTGTCAATCAATGTGGCAACCAAACGATATATGGGTGGTGTCTGCGATAGAAACTATTGATGATAATGTATTGACTATTCCTATTGAGAAGAGACTTAGGGTTGAGGTACTAGCAGCGGTTATCTTAAACTTTGACAGCAATGGTATCGATGAGTATGATGAGATGGTAAGTGAACTATATGGTAGATGTTCTTATTCTTATGCTCCAAATAAGCTATCTCTTGATTTGAAGAATTGAGAAACTCTGTCAGCTCATCCATTTATTAAGGAGACACTAGTTTTAGAATTAAAGGACCTCCTATCTCACTTGCGATATGTATTTTTGAGGGCCAACAATACATTATTGGTCATTATTGCTACTGATTTATTATATACACAGGTTGATGCATTGTTTTCAATCTTGCAAAGATTTAAAAAGGTCATCAAATGGACTATTACAGATAATGTCGGGATTTTACCCAGGATTTGTACTCATAAAATTTAGCTTGAACCGGAGTGTATTCTCATCACTAAGTACCAGTCTTGTTAAAACTCGCCTATGCAAGAGGTGGTGAAGAAAGAGATCATAAAGTTGTTAGATACATGCGTGGTTTATCCTATTGTGGAGAGCAAATGGGTAAGCCCAGCTCAATGTGTACCTAAGAAGGGTGAGATAATTGTGGTTCCAAACAAGAAGAATGAATTAGTTCCATAAGACCAGCTACTGGATGGAAAGTATGCATGGACTATAGAATGTTTCAACACTCAAGACACAAAAGGACCAATTTTCTATATCTTTTATGGATCTGATGCTAAATAAACTTTTAGGCAGGAGTTGGTACTATTTTTTATGATTATTTAGGGTATAATCGGATTCTCATTGCCTCCAAGGACCAACAGAAAACAATTTGTACTTGCCCTTATGGTACTTTTGTGTTCAAGAAAATGCCTTTCGGACTGTGCAATGCTACTACCACCATTCAGCATTTTATAATGTCAATATATTTTGATATAGTGGAGGATACTATAGATATATTTATGGATGACTTTTTGGTTGTTAGGGACTCTTTTGATGACTGTCTGCCCTATTTGGCCAATGGGCTTTAGAGATATAAGGAGTGTAACCTGGTTTTGAATTGGGAAAAGTGACACTTTTTGGTGAAATAAGGAATTGTTCTTGGACACAAGATTTTGAAAAGAGTTATTGATGTTGACAGGGCAAAGATAGAGGTTGTTGAAAAACTACTCCTCTGATTTAATTAAAGGTATCAGAAGTTTCTTGGGACATGCTCAGTTTTATATGAGATTCAACAGCGATTTCTCTAAAATTACAAATCCATTATTCAAGATTTTAGAGAAGGAGGTAAAGTTTGTGTTTGATGATATGTGTCTCAAGACCTTTGAGTACCTTAAGGAGTGGTTGATCTCGGCTCTGATTAATTTATTTTGAGGTGAGCGATGCTAGCAATGTGGTTTTGAAAGTTGTCTTAGGCCAATGATATAAGAATATCATTCATCCAATATACTATGCCAGCAAAGAATTAAACCCCATGCAAAAGAATTATACTGTCACTAAACAGGTATTACGTAAGGTGGTTTTTTCTTTTGATAGATTTCAACCCTATTTGATAGGTACCAAAGTCATTGTTCACATTGATCATGCATCATGAAGATGCTAAGCCTAGGTTGATTTATTGGGTACTCTTGTTGCAAGAATTTGACTTTAAGGTGTAAGACCTGTAAGGCACTGAAAACCAGGTTGCAGATCACCTATCGTGACTCAAGGAGGAGGCAATGCTGAAATTAGGGAATGAGCTTGATAGAAATGATACTTTTCTAGATGAGCGAGTTTTGGCAGCATCACAAGACTTAATCCCCTGGTTCGCTAATTTTTCCAACTTTTTGGCAAGTGATTTTTTCCCCAAAGATTTATCATTTCAGCAGCACAAGCAGTTCATGCATGAGGTGAGAATTTTTTTTGGATGATCCTTATCTTTTGAGGGTTTGTGCAGATGAAGTTATTCGGAGATATATTTCTATGGTGGAGATGATGAGCGTCCTTAAGGATTGTCATTCATCACCTGATGGAGGTCATCATCGTGGTACCCGTCTATCCCACAAAATTCTGCAGTATGGGTACTATTGGCTGACTATTTATAAGGATTCTCATTATTTTTCTTGAGCCTATGATCTATGTCAATGGAAATGTAATATTTTGCGGAAACATGAACTCCCTATGATGTCAATCTTTGAGCTAGAGTTGTTTGATGTGTGGAGAATTGATTTCATGAGTCTGTTTGTGAGATTTTATGGATTGAAGTATATACTGGTGGTCATTGACTGTGTTTCTAAATGGGTGGAGACGGTTGGGCTTCTCAATAATGATGGAAGAAGTGTTATCGCATTTTTAAAGAACATTTTTTCTCGATTTGGCACTCCATGTGCTATTATTAGTGATGGTGGGTCCTATTTTTATAATCATTTGTTTAAGTCCCTTCTCAAAAAATATGGTGTGAAGCATAAGGTGGAAATACATTACCACCATCTTCAGATGAGTGGGCAGGTTGAGGTCTTCAATCGTTAGATCAAGTCCATAGTGGCAAAAGACTGTGAATGCCAATAGTACTGATTGGTCAAGAAAGTTAGATAATTCTCTTTGGGCTTACTAGATAGCTTTTAAAACCCCTATAGGTGCCTTTGCATATCAGCTTATGTACGGCAAGATATGCCACTTGCCAGTTGAACTCAAGCACAAGGCACTGTGGGCGTTGAAGAAGCTAACTTTTGGCTGAAGTAATACAGCTAATTTGAGGGCGAGCAAGGTGATTGAGTTGGATGAATTCTTTCTCTGAGATTATGAGAGTTCTGATTTGTACAAGGAGAAGATGAAATTGTATCATGACAAAAAGATCGAGAAAAGAGTGTTTGAGCCTGGTGATATGGTCCTGTTGTATAATTTGAGACTTCTCTTGCTTCCTAGCAGGTTGAATTCTAGGTGATATGGACCATTCACTATGCTTAGAGTGTTCCCCATAGTTCTATTGAGTTGAAACAGGACGGTGAAGCCCTGTTTAAGGTGAATGGGCAGCGTGTTAAGAACTATATAGGAAACACTGAAGAAGTGAAAGTTTTTGTTGATGTAAGCCTTGGTGAAGTCAAAGTAGCTACAATCGAGTCATGCCATGACGTTAAATCAAATTCTTCATTGGAGTCAACCCATGGGCTTGTTGGTGAAGTCTGAGTATACAACATAGCCATGTCATGCTGTGATGTTAAATCGACCATAGGCTGGGGGCAACCCAATATTTTAGTGTTCACTTTGTTTTCAATTTTTTAGGTTTAAAGCATAGAAAAACACCTAGAAACGGGTAAAAATTGCAAAATTATGTCAAGTCCAGGTAAGGGGACTTATTGGCCCACTTACGGAGGTCGTAAATCCCACTCGCGCCAGGTAAGTGATGCAGTAAGTGTTAGAGTGAAAAGCTAAGAATTTTGGGGTCTCTGAAGTTGTACTTAGGAACATACTTACGGGGGTCATAAGTACAACCTATGACCCCGTAATTGGGGTCGTTGAAATTAGGGATTAAAATTAGAGGGTTTCTAAATGTTTTGGCCACTTATAATGGCCTACTTATGAGTCGTAAGTACCACATACGGGTTTTAAGTACTACTTATGGGTCGTAAGTGGCTCAGTAAGTGACCAAAATTTTAGGGTGGAATTTTTTAAAACTAGGTTGGGCCCAAGTGACCCAACTCAATCCTACTCGACCATCACATTTTAAAAAATCCAAAATTGATCCATATTCCCCACTTTCTTAGATTTTGTAACCTCACACTAAAATTTAAATTCACCATCTTCCTCTTCTCTCCATAAATCAAAGAACAACTCATGTTCTCTCTCACTCACTACTAAAAAAAACAGGAAAAGAGACCACATTTGATCATTTTTTTCTATTTTTACGACCACAAAAGCAACACAAGGCATGGTCTCAAAAACAGTGGTTGCTTTTTTAAAAGCAACCACCTGTGGTCGCTTTTTTTAAAAAAAATTATAATTCAATATTATTTTTTAAAAAAACAAAGAGATGATCAATTTTTTTTAATTCAAAAAGCGACCACCAGTGGTCGCTTTTATAAATTTAAAAAAAAAGTTAAAGGAAAGTGACCACAAATGGTCGCTTTTTTATATATTTAATTTATTAATTTAAGAAAAAGAGACCACATATGGTCGCTTTTGTTTAAATTAATTAATTAATTTATATATACCAAAGCGACCACATGTGGTCACTTTTGTAAATAAATTAATTAATTAATTATAAACAAAAGCGATCACATATGGTCGCTTTTGTTTAAATTAATTAATTTATTTATTTATAAAAGTGAACATTTGTTTGAATTAATTAATTAATTTATATACAAAAGCGACCATACATAGTCGCTTTTTCATTTAAATAATTAATTGTCATTAAAATTCAACTATTTAATTTAAAAAGCGACCACATGTGGTCTCTTTTATTTATTTAATAAAATCATTTGTAAAAAATAATTAATTAATTATAGAAAAGTGACCACTTGTGATCGCTTTTTTAAAGTTTTTTCAAAAAAGTAACCACATGTGGTCGTTTTTAAAAAGTTTTTTCAAAAAAGCGACCACATGTGGTCGCTTTTTTAAAGTTTTTTCAGAAAAGCAACCACATGTAGTCGGTTTCTCTGGTAAAATTTTTAGAAAAACGACCATATGTGGTCGCTTTTCTAAGAATTTCCAGATCTTGTGGCTGGTTTTTCTAGCAAATATTTTAAAAACGACCACTTGTGGTTGCTTTTTCTGGTATTTTGTAAAAAAAATTACATCATATATATGCTACATTCCATCAAACCTGCTATACAATACAACCCACCAATCAAATATAATATGTAATCAGCCATCATAATAATACAAACACTAAAATCACATTGTTAACACAATTTATCAATGTTCCAAAAGTAAACTACAAAACATACAAAGATTACAAAACTACAACTCGTCATCTTCATCCTCATCCCATCCTCAACTATAGAATCTGAATCCTCTATGGTGTAGTAATCATCCACTGGGCTTAGGACATTCGCAGCCCGAGGTGTATCACCGGGACAAGGAGGAAGAATCCGTGCAGATTAAAGAAAAGAATTGATCTACTCCTGCATGATTATCATTTGCGATGATGTTTCCTCCTCTTTCTTCTTCGCCCTCTCATTCTGTGCAACAAGCTCTTTAGTGAGTTGAGAAACCATATTTTGTAGCAACTCAATAGTTTCTCTATCAACTAATAAGGTAAAGGATGACTCACCAGATGAAGACCTAATATTCTGTGAAAAGCATTTTCTGTGGTAGCCGTAGTATGTGCCTCTAACTGGAGAACCCACAGTTTATTTCCAGTACTCCTCCTCAACATCTTTAGGTATTGTTTCACCCTGACTTTCTGAATGCTGAGTACTACGATACTCATTAATCAACTTTATATATTTATCCTATATTCAGAGTAAAGTAAAAATTAACAATAAAAAATATACGCAATAGAGACTATTCAGTTACTAACTAAGATCAGGTGACAAATTCGGTTAATCGATAACATTACCATATCGATAAGAAAAACTTCTTAGCAAATAATTACACTAGCAGTCTAGCATTATCAACTTGTAAAGCAAAAGGAGTGCACATTCAATGATGCAGAAAATGTCCAACCATCACCAAGGGCAGATTTAGAGCCTTGCGTGGGGTTCTCGGGAACCCAATAATGTAATACCCTACACTTTTCCTATCTTAAAATTTTCCCTATAATGTTAAGGGATAACTTCCAAAATGAATACTATTTATTTTGCGTAGGAAATTGAATTAGCTTTCCAACGATATAAGATTCGCCTAAATCTAGTAACGGGGTAAGAAGTTATGGTCATTTTAAGTTTCTGCCGCAAAACACCATCATTTGGACCCTTAGCACGTCGTGTAGCAGTGTAAATTTCTAATTATCCCATTTCAGTGGCCCTTTATGATATTGGCGCATTGCGGAGAGGGTTAATTTCCCATTTGTCAATTTCCAGACGTCCAACGCGATAATGGTGGGTCGCGCCATGTGCAAAAATGGCATTCCAAAGGGGTACCGTGATGTCTCCGCATCACGAAGTCTGTTCAGTTTCTATTTGTCAATTCTAGTGAGCCACCGTGATAATGGTGCATCGCGATGGCCACCCAGATCAGGAAAATATACGTTTTCTAATTCTGTTGAAAAGTTTAAAGGGGGTATTTCATTAAATCTCAAACCCCTAATCCATCCAAAAACAAAAGTATTTGAAAGAACTTTATGCTTTATTCATCATTCTCTTCAAAACAAAACCCTAGATTATCAAACTTCCTCCCCAAGAAATCCAAAATTTCTCCATTAATTCTCCAAGGCTCTTAAAGATTGAGAATTTCCAATTCAATAACTCTACGAAGTCATCTCCAAAACATCAATAAAGATCCAAGATTCAAGTTCTAGTATCTAGATCATCAATTGAGGTATGTGGGGTTATGAACAAGGGTACACCTTTCATCCTTGTGCCCAAATCTTATTTTAAATTACAAGTTATTTAATTTTATGTGATTTTCCATGAAATTCAAGTTTGGGTTTACACCCATTGTTATTGTTTACAAACTTATGAGATTTCCATTGATTTAGAAGTTGAAATTATATGACTATATTCATATTTCTATGCATTGCACAGTAAATTTCTAGATTGTACGATGAATTATAAGTGTTTACATTATAAAGCATTAATTTTAAGATGTTTTAACATGAGATTGATGCATGGGTCATTGTTCCCTTCTTAATACTTCTATTTTGAGATTATTTATGCTATGAGCACCCTCAGATAAGATTACTCTCAGATTTAGATAAAGATTTAACCTTTGGGTCCTAAGCTAAGACAAAGAATCACTTTGTTCATATAACTTGAGATTTAACCTTGTGCTATTTTTAAGTGAATTTCTTAAGATTTTGATCATAAGAATGGTAGTAGTATTTAGCACCAAGATAGGTAGGTTACTACAGTTTTATACCCCAGAACTATGCGCCAACGTAGGATTCAGATTATTCCCACTTCTACGTGGATGACTCAGATTGTAATCACTTAAGATAGAAGTTATATTCCGATGGAAAGGGTAGAACATCCCTACCTAACGGGGGCCAGACGTGGGACTCCATGGATTCTCACATGATGTATGTCGGTTATAAGAACCTCCCAATAAAATGTCCCCTACTCTTAAAATAGTTTATTGGTGTAAAGCCTTAAGATAAAAGCATATATTTTGAAAGCTATGGTTTTAAGATTCTTTAAGTCTTGAGATGAAGTATTCCCCTTACAAATTGATAAGATGATGTAGCAACTTTCAGAAAGAACAGATTTTAGAACTAAATGTTATGGCTCACAAGATTCATAATACATGCTCTATTATTTATGATTTATAATCATTAGATTTTTTATTACTCGAGCCTATGTGAGTCATTTACATTTAGAATGCATGATTTTTTATAAACTGTGATGATATTGTTTACTTATTGCATGCACCCCCATATACTCAGTACATCATCAAAGTATTGATCCACATATATGTCTATGTGCTACATTGTCTTATAATGTAGGTTTAGGTGCTCAGTCTCATCAGTGTGAGTTATTCCCGAGCATCTCATCTACATCCCTGCAGTTGGTGAGTCCTCATAATTCGGGGATTTAGTTATTCATAATTTTAGTTTATTAGTAGATGTTCCTTTATTTATTTCAGATAGTTTGGGTCCACTGGGACCTGTCCCAGTGACTCTCTAGATTCAGATAGTAGAGTCTTATCAGACTACTAGATTGACTTTTAGACATTTGATTCGGAATTCAGATTTTTCAGTATTATTTTACCAAGACTTCTAGTATGTTTCAGATAATATTTTTCATATTATTATGATTTCATATTCATATTTCCCTTATGTTGAGATCCAGACTTTGTAGAAAGCAGCCAGAGTTAGCTTAGGACTACTTGTAGTTTGAAGAACCGTATGGCATCCTGAGAATTAGATTTCGGGGCATTACAAATAACTTTCATACGGATGTTGTATTTATATTAAGAAATCTAGTAAATATATAAAAATTACAGGTTGGGAACCCACAATAAAGTGTGTTGTTGATCTAGTGGAAAGAAAGGTGCTTGTTGGAGCACTATTGCCTTCTTGGTTGTGGGTTCTAACCCCATCAGTGACATTTTTTTTTTTGAATTTTTATTTTATTTAAGGAACCCACAAACTTAAAATCTTCAATCTGCCCCTGGCCATCACTTTATTTCATCTATCTTTAAGGAGTCATTGTATAACGATAGTGATGGGATAGGTTATTGCATATACATAGTGAAATAATTTATTTCAAAATAATTAATCTCAAGATAACTTGTTCCCAACCAAACGATCTAAGTATTACTGCCCAACAGCTATAGAGTAATTGATACTAATAAAAATGCATCTGTGAAAAGATATAGCATGTGAAGTGAAGATAAAGAAGAATGAGGTGCAAACGTACCGTGGGCATTATAGTGGATTCAATTCAGGTCACTCATCACAAATATGGTAAAAATATTTATATCTACGTGCACTAAACTAGTGGTTCTAGGTAAGAATATGCCATATTTTAAGCGACACTTGTGATAGGATAAGTTGATAACAAATGATTGGACTAACTTGTTAAGTTCAACAAATGTAAAAGATATGAATTCTATATCTAACTTGATTCTAAACTCTAGCTTATGAATCGAGAATTTTTTAAGTCCTCTATAAGAGAGAAGAGGGCAATCTAATATGGGGGTTCAATATCGATACTTAATAACAAAGATAAATCTTGATTTTGAGCCTAATTCAACTCAAAAGCAAACTAGCCAAGAAAATATAGTTCAAGTTCATACAAAGATATCACTTTTTAATGATATGTCGGACTTCTCAACATAATGTAAGATTTGTGATCTTTGTCTATGATATGATATTTTAAAATATCATGGAAAAAAGTACTCCAATATGGAGGTGTGGGAATCCACTTAGCTCCTTTAAAAAAAAAATAAAAAGTATGGAGTAGGGTGCCTTCCATACCTCACTCTTATAAAAAATTAACAATAAAAAAATATTAAACTATTTGTACTTAAATAATATCAACTATGAGAAAAAAATCATAAATACAAATGTGATTCTTACATGGGTAGCTTTTGCACGTGGCTCAACACAGACATCTTCATCTATGGGGTTCTTTTTCTTCTTTACGTGGGTCTCCTCGAATAACTCATGTAAAGCTATCTTCCTACCCAATTTTTATTGCTACATATGACAAAATTATTAATCTTTAAAATTAAAAAATAATTAAAATAGAAATAAACAATTAAATCCATAAAAGTTACATACCATTTTTTGCTCCACAGTAATCTGACTAACAGCTCCCGCAGTATATAGAGAGCCACTCTTGGTTGATGCCCTTGCTTTCTTTTCTTTTTCACTCAACTTTTTAAATTCTTCGCTATTCCATCTTCCCACAGTTGAACAGATATAAATCTTGGTTGTTTCCTATTTTTTCTTGCATAATCCAACAAACCTTTCATTCTAAGTCTTGCTCTTCTAAAGAAATTCTTCTGTATAGCAAAGTAATCTGTTGGGTCAAACTAGAAATATTTCTATAACAAAAATAGTAGTTTAATATTAATTTTTTGTTCTAACAATGTGTTAAGTAGTTAATAATATCAATCTTTACCTGAAATTCTCTACACATTTCATGTTTATGAAATTCTGGAACCTTCTGTCAACTCGTTCAATAGCCTCTGAAGTTTCGACGAATGTTTTTACTCATAATTTTTGTAATTCTATTATTGGGCAAAAACCTACAATACAAGATCAAACATTAATATCATAGAGTATAATAATACAGCAAATGAAAAATGACTAGTATTATTATACTTAGAAATCTAACCCTACTCCATTTGGAATAATACACTACCTCCAATTAGAATCTCTATCTTCGGGTTGCGGAATAAGTGCTCCTGAATGCACTGGCATAGGTGTATCTGAAGCACTAGAATGTGTTCCTCTAAGATGATGATCAGTCAATCCAATACATCCAGTAGAATCACTATGAGTACATGGGTGACTACTAGTAGAAGGTAGGGAAAACAATGGTAGATGACTGTATGTGCCAGCAATCGTCTGATAGTACTATGATAGTGGTGGCGTGGCGATGGGAGTGGACTGGGTCTTTGTAGTACCATGAAGTGGACCCAAGTGCATAGGAGAAGTATAAGAATGATGTGATGACCTTGAATAAGAAGGTCGTGCTGGCACATCATCTAACCAACCCTCAGATACATGAATCTTTGTCGATCGTTTATAAGGTTGAGGTTGTTGTTTTTTTGTCTTAGTAGGATCAACTTTTTTATTACCTTTGTCATCTTTACCTCCCATCTGAATTATTCAAATTTAAAAAGTAGTTAGTCCTTACAAAATGAATATAAGAAAATGACCATTTTAGAATCTTATAAAAAAGGAAGATTTGCTGTAAAAAGAACGCACATCCATTTTCAAGTCACTAGTACACATTCCAAGCATATCGCATCTTAGAATTTCATTTGATGTTCTACTATTTTTTGGTCCTAAAACTCTAGAAAGTATGCTTTTGAATTGAACTAAGCTTCAAACATTCCCAAGAAGTCCAATAAAATTCAATCACTAAACACACCTTCACATAAAGAACACCAATAAGGAGGGCAATTTCATCCCTTCATTCACTACAAATCAAATGTATGCTTATCATTATGTTTAGGGTCAGAAGCATTATTCATTAATATGTAACAAATATAGATACTACACAATAATTCAAACAACTAAAGGCTATAAAGCGTATAGCAAAAAAGAAAAACAAAGAAAATACAGTCTTAAGAGAAAAGGAAAACAAGGTTATTCAAGTAGAAAAAATTTGAGTAAGTACTTTAACTTTTTACAACTAAGTTTATATTTCTTGGATTGGTATCAAATTCTCAAAAAGAAACTATTAAAAAAATAGGAGTAGGGAAACGGGAAATGGAAGAGCAGAGATGGGATTACAAGGTTGTCAATCAAAAGACAAATTCTCAAAATGTTACTCAAGATATTACATATCAATCTTAAACAAGAAACATAAAAGGTAAATAGTACAAAGCATAAAGACATCAATAAATAAAAAATAAAACCTATACGACCTAATCCTCCTCTCCTGAAGATTCTCTACTAAACTATTCACCCTCTTTGAAAGTTTCCTCATCTTCTACCCACTCAGCCTTTTCTCCTTCAATATTAACTTCTTTAAAAATAATTTTCAGGTGGTTCAAACTATCCACTAACTCAATGTCCACTAACTGGTGATTGATGATTGGTGTTTTTACCACCCATTCATACTCATTATTCGTGCACAATGCCTTGATTTGAATGTATAAATGAGACAAATTTGTGGTTAGATGCACTAATATCCACTCAATGCAGGTAAAAAAGTTAAAGAGGTCTAAAAATGTGGATTGGAGTTGAAAATGATAAAGAGGAAGCATAGAAGAGTGCAGTTGAAGACTTGGTTTACATCAACCCCAGTTACCGCAACTGCGGTCCTCTAGCTGTGGTCGCGGTCAGTCAAGATGGTCATAGCAATGTGGTCGCAGAATCTAACTGTGGTCACAGTCAAATACCCCCGATCGCAGATCAGCAACAACTGGACCAAGGGCAGAATTATAAAATAGCATAGATGAACCCCAAATCATATATAATCAAAAACCCTTTCTTCTTTGGGTATTGCTTGTCTCATAATATAGTTTTGAATTCTAAGCTTGAAACCCTAATTGGGAAAGTGTCTAATCAACTTTGGAGACTCAAATTTCTTAGTTTCTTGTTGATGAATGAATGTTTTTGTTGACCCACATGGTATGTCTCTCTTTACTTTCTTCATGAGTAACTAAGTAATTTAGTCTTGGGATTATGTTGAATTAGTGTGTAATTATGTGTGGAAATTATTGTGTTTGAATGGATTTTAGTTGTTGACTATGGATTCCACCATTGCTTGAGCTTATGAGTTGGGATTTGATGGGTGAAAAATCCCAATTTCCAAATGAGTTTGATGGGTGAAAGCTCCAAGCTCTATAAAAACTTTGTCATCCTCAAAAGTGGGACTTAGGTGAATGTTAGGTAACTCATAACATCCTTGAAAGTGGGTTATCAGGGGACAAGACAATGGTGAACAACTAAGTCTATGGTTTACTACCCTTTACAATCTTAAAAATAAGTGTTTAGGAAGTGTAAATCATGTCAAGAGCATCATCCTAGAAATAGGGATGCTTGGTTGAGGTTTTGGGTGGTTACATAAACTCCACACTTATTAGGTGCTCAGAAGAGCTAATGGGTGAAATCGTTGTTGTTTTATCGAAAGATTGACCTCAATGACATTTAACCTAGCCTATCCATTACTTAACAACTAAATCCCTTGATAAACCAACCTTATCCCACATACGTTACCTCTAAGGAGACATAATTCCTCCAAACCTTGAATTTATACCAAAGATACCATTCACTCCGTACTGGTTAAAGTTTGTGTGAAGAATTTTTGACAAATTCCCCCCCCCCCACATTTACTTATACATATTATTTCCATTAGCATTCTGGGTAACCTTATAGTAACTTGAGTACCTATAGGGTGGAAGTTTGTAGCATTCACTCCTCGAGATTCGACCCCAATTTACATTAGGTTACTTGACAACGACCACCTTACCCCTTAATTATGGGAGTGAGTTAAGTGTTATTAGTGATCGGTCTGCATTTCATTTTGACATGCAGTCTCCAACATATTTTCAACTTCCACCTATCCTATAGGATTTTTTTTTATTATATCCCACCAATAAGACTTATCTCTGCACAATGGATATAGAGCATAGTACACTTGTTTAGCATTTTGCGCGAGAACAATGGGATCGTAAACAGGAGACATCCTATTGTTCTTAACTTCAATGATGTTATGCTCCTTAAGTACTCTTGTGCCTCTTGTGCTTGGATCAAACCACTTACATCAAAAGAGTACAATTATTTTTATTGGCCAACCACTATGCTCCATTTCTAAAATCTCTTATATAATGCCAAAGTAATCGACATCATCATCACTCTTAACCCAAACTCCACTATTGTTTGTTCTTCTTTTTTGGAGTGTTCTTTGGTAGAAAATTTAAATTCATTTACTATGTAATGGGACATTGCATGAGCTTCAACTGGTCCCAAAGAAATATCTTTTAAGAACTGATCATATGTGGCCGCATTTGGTGAATGGTATACCTAAAAGTATATTATATAAATAATAGTTGAAGAATGTTTAAACATTTAAATTTTTAGTAATATTATTAAACTTACACACCTCACATGTAAACCATGTTGCAAAGGATGCATACACTTGATTTTGGTGGAATTGAGTCTTAAATGAGCTAAAGATCCATCATTTTAAAAATAATTAGTTTCCTTAGTGAAATGAGTAATTAAATATAATATGTAAATATTTAATATACTTACTTTAGAAAGGTCTCAATTTCCAGGAAACTCAGCAAGACATACAAAGTTGTTGATTTGTGCTCCATGGTAGTGAGCTGACAAAATGTGGTATTTTTGCCTTACTACCAGATTGATTGAAAATTGATATTGGTTGCAAATATGGATCATTCTCATCGTCATGATGTCAATTCGATTTGTTTCTTAAACAAGAAACTTGATCACCAAAGTAGTATGAACAAAATTGAGATGTTTCTCTTGCAAGATATGCCTCAACTATAGAGCCTTCCACCCTATATTTATTTTTAGAAGCCCTTTTTAATTTTCAAATTGTCTTGCTTAATTTTAATATTAGGTGCTTACTATATAAAAATAGATTTGTATGCATTTGAAGAATTATTTAATAAATTAAATATGTTGCGAATGCTTATCACTCGCCTGGATACATCCACCTAGTTTTGAACTGGACCGCCTAGCCAAGCTTCGTGGACAAGGTGAATGGAAAGATGTCCCATTACATCAAAGAACCCAGGTAGAAAAATCTTCTCTAACTTGTTGGTAATACCAACAATATTACTTTCCATTAGAGCCAGATTTCTTCTTTTAATATGGTGGAACATAAGTCTTTGAAGAACAAACTCATCTCTGCTATCGATTTTCATATGTTTTCAGGCAAACTAATAAAAGCAATTGGAAGTACCTGTTCCATGAAAACATGACAATCATAGCTTTTCATTCCATGTAAGATTCCTTGTACCATATCAACCCTCTTTCCCAAATTTGAGGCATATCCATTGGGCATTTTAAAATTTTGGAGCGACTCACATATTTTTCACTTCTGGTCCAACTTGAATATATAGCTATCCTTGGTCTTAAGAACATTTCCATTGGGGCCCTCTTGCAGGTGTAATTCCCTATGCTTGTAATATTTTGGTAAATCCAGTCTAGCCTTTGAATTATCCTTTGTCTTTCCTATAACATTCATAACTGTGCTGAACAAGTTATCAAAATAGTTCTTATCAATATGCATGACATTAATATTATGTCTAAGTAAATTATTTGGCCAATATTCTAACTCCCAAAATATACTTTGCTTAGTCCAATTATGTAAAACACCATGTCCATCAAACCTATATAATGGTTCCTCACTAACTTTTGGAAAATCCTGAACTATCTTCAAAATGTCATGACTAGATAATATTGGAGGAGTGTCATCATGTTCAGTTCCATTATTTCTGAATACATTCTTGAGTCTCCTAAACTCATGTTAGTTGGCAAGAAACAATGGTGACAATCAAAGGTTTTTCTTCCATGTCTCAATGTGAAGGATTTTCTATTTTCCATTTAGTATGGACAATCTAACTTTCAAGATATCATCCACCCAGACAATATTCCATAAACAGAAAAATCATTAATAGTCCATATTAGATATGCACGCATATTGAAATTCTATTTAAAATATCCCAAGTTTCAACCCCCTCATGCCATAGAATTTGTAGCTCATCAACTAAAGGTTGCAAGTAAACATCTATACCATTTTTTGGATTACGTGGACCAGGAACAATACAATTCAAAAATATATGTGGACTAGTAATCAACATTTCAGGAGAAAGATTATATGGAGTGATAAATACATGTCAACATGATTATGGTGTAGCACCAGCAGAAAAAGGAGAGAAATTATCCGCACATAATCCCAATAGAATATTTCATGGCTCAGCTGCAAAATCTAGATAAGTTGCACCAAAATTTTTCCAAGACTCTTCATCAAATGGATGACACATAACACTAGGTGCCTTCTATTTTCATTATTCCATCTCATACGAGGAGCTGAGATGTTTGATGCATACAACCTCTTCAAGCTTTTTATAAGAGGTAAATAATGCATCGCCTTAATAAAAATTGTATTTCCATGACAACCATGCTTATACCGAGGGTGTTGACAAAAATTATAACTCTAGTTTTGCATCTTCCTTAAAGTATAACGTGCAACCATTTTCACAACAATCAATTCTAATCGAGGAGAGACCTAAATTTGACACCATTCATTTTGCTTTATAGAAAGTATCAGGAACCTCTAAAGTAGGGTCAACGAACTCTTTAATAAAATCTATCATAGAGTCCATTCCTCCTTCATTAATATTCTAATTAGATTTAATACTTAATTATCTAACAGCAACAGACAATTGAGAGTGCGAACACCCATCAAACAAAGGATAATTAGCAACATGCAATTTTTCATAAAAACGGTGTGCTTCTATAACGGGAATATCTTCGACATTTTCCCTAAATTCTACACCTTGTTGCATTCCAATAGCATCATGCACCATTTTTGTCATGCTAGCATCTTGATTGTTATTTTGCCCTGCAGACCTACTACTTTTACCAATAACAAAGTTATTTTGCCAAACTTCACAATGACTAGTATGCAATCTTTAAAAGTCCTCATGAAACTCTTTTCTATAAAGAAGATCCTTCACAACTTCTTCATTTGAAATGCATGTACCATTATATTTTACACAAGGATAATGAATCGCATCAAAAAATGACCAATCAACAAGATTCTTGGCATGTTCAATAAATCAATTGACACCTTCAACAAATTCAACCCTAAGACCCACTTTATTATTAATATTTCATTGATATATCCAGCTATAATCAGCTCTCATCAACACAATCAATCATAATATTAATTAGTTCAGGTCACAAGTTAATATTTCAAAACACTATAATTGACCATTGTAAAGTCACCAATTCAATTATCAAGTGACCACACTTTACTAAAATCAAAACACAAGTTCAGATTTCAAGTAACTACAATTAAACATTTTCAAGTCACCAATTCACTTATCAAGTGACCACACTTTACAAAATTCAAAACACAAGTTCACCTTTCAAGTAACTACACTTAAACATTTTAAAGTCAATAATTCACTTCTCAAGTGGCCACACATTACTAAACTCATAACACAATTTCACCTTTCAATTACCTACACTTAAATATTTTCAGGGCACTAATTCACTTATGAAGGGACCACACTTTACTAAATTCAAAACACAAGTTCACCTTTCAAGTACCTACACTTAAACATTTTCAAGTCACTAATTCATATGTCAGTGACCACACTTTACTAAATTCAAAACACAATTTCACATTTCAAGCAACTACAATTAAACAATTTCAAGTCACAAATTCACTATTCAAGTGACGACACTTAACTAAATTCAAAACACTAGTTCACCTTTCAAGTAGCTACACTTAAACATATTAAAGTCAAGAATTCACTTCTCAAGTGACCACACTTTACCAAATTCAAAACACAAGTTCACCTTTCAAGTACCTATACTTAAACATTTTCAAGTCACTAATTCACTTATCAAGTGACCACACTTTACTAAATTCAAAACACAAGTTCACCTTTCAAGTACCTGCACTTAAACATTTTCAAGTCACTAATTCACTTGTCAAGTGACCATACTTTACTAAATTTAAAACACAAGTTCAAATTTCAAGTAACTATAATTAAAAAATTTCAAGTCACTAATTCACTTATCAAGTGACCACACTTTACTGAAATCAAAACACAAGTTCACCTTTCAATTACCTACACTTAAACATTTTGAAGTCACTAATTCCTTTCTCAAGTGACCACACTAAATAAAATTTAAAACACAAGTTCACATTTCAAGTACCTACACTTAAACATTTTGAAGTCACTAATTCACTTCTCAAGTGACTACACTTTACTAAATTCAAAACGCAAGTTCACCTTTCAAGTACCTACACTTAAACATTTTGAAGTCACTAATTCACTTATCAAGTGACCACACTTTACTAAATTCAAAATTCAAGTTCACATTGTATCTACAATTAAATATTTTCAAGTCACTAATTCACATATCAAGTGACCACACTTTACTAATTCAGAACATGAGGTCACATTTCAAGTAACTACAATTAATATTTTCAAGTCACAAATTCACTTATAAAGTGACCACACTTTACTAAAATCAAAACACAAGTTCACCTTTTAAGTACCTACACTTAATCATTTTGAAGTAACTAATTCATTTCTCAAGTTACCACACTTTACTGAATTCAAAAATAAGTTCACCTTTCAAGTACCTACACTTAAATATTTTCAAGTCACTAATTCACTTATCAAGTGACAACACTTTGTTAAATTCAAATCACAAGTTCACCTTCCAAGTATCTACACTTATAACATTTTCAAGTCACTAATTCACTTATCAAGTGACCACACTTTACTAAATTCAAAACATAAGTTCACATTTGAAGTAACTACAATCAAACATTTTCAAGTCACTAATTCACTTATCAAGTGACCACACTTTACTAAATTCAAAACACAAGTTCACATTTCAAGTAACTACAATTAAACATTTTCAGTCACTAATTCACTTATCAAGTGACCACACTTTACTACAATCAAAACACAAGTTCACCTATCAAGTACCTACACTTAAACATTTTGAAGTCACTAATTCATTTCTCAAGTTACCACACTTAACTAAAACCAAAACACAAGTTCACCATTCAAGTACCTACACTTAAAAATTTTGTAGTCACTAATTCACTTCTGTCACTAATTCACTTCTCAAGTGACTACACTTTACTAAATTCAAAAGACAAGTTTACCTTCCAAGTACCTACACTTAAATATTTTCAAGTCACTAATTCACTTATCAAGTGACCAGACTTTACTAAATTCAAAACATAAGTTCATAGTTCAAGTAATTACAATTAAAAAAATTTGAGTCACTAATTCACTTATCAAGCGACAACACTTTACTAAAATCAAAACACAAGTTCACATTTCAAGTACCTACACTTAAACATTTTGAAGTCACTAATTTATTTCTCAAGTAACCACACTTAAATAAAATCAAAGAACAAGTTCACCTTTCAAGTACCTACACTTAAACATTTTGAAGTCACTAATTCACTTCTCAAGTGACCACACTTTACTTAACGCAAAACACAAGTTCACCTTTCAAGTACCTACACTTAAATATTTTCAAGTCACTAATTCACTTCTCAAGTGACTACACTTTACTAAATTCAAAACACAAGTTCACATTTCAAGTGACTATAATTAAATATTTTCAATTTACTAATTCACTTATCAAGTGACCACAATTTACTAAATTAAAACACAAGTTCACCTTTCAAGTAACTACAATTAAACATTTTAAAGTCACTAAGTCACTACACTTCATTACTTTCAAGTAACTGATTCATTTATAGCCTCTTAGACAATTCCACAAACACCTTACATGTACTTTTAGGCATTGGTGAATTCGTCAAGTTCTCATGTTTTCCGCCATCCCATATATCTCATCCAACACACATAATCATCGCATGCATGTATCAACCAACATACACCATCACCACACACATATATATATCAACCAGCATGCATAATCATCATATATATATATATCAAGTAACATACATAATCCTCATATATATCTCAACCATCAAATATCAATCAACATATATATATATATACATCATCAAAGTCTAGAAAATATACATATATATATATATATACATAACTTGAACTTTCAAAAAGGGATTCGTGGACTCTATGGACGAAAGGAGTCCATAGATAAACACTTGCATACCTTAGACTCCGTAGCCAGAAGAGATTGACGGAAGGAATTCTTGAATCAAAGCCTCCAATTAATTTCCCCCAATTCAAAACCCTAACCATAACTTGATATATATATATATATATATATATATATATATATATATATATACATATAAGAGAAAAGAGGAAAAGAATACAAATTTTCAGCTGAATGGGGTATTTATAGAGGTTTAATAGAGTGGTGAAAGACCAAAATGCCCCTAAGAAACAAATAAAACCCGAATCTGTCCATGGGGGACTGTTTTGATAGGCTGAAGTAGATCGACCATAACGTTTTACTCCAATATCCAAATTTAATTAAGCCAATTTCATTAGAAAGAGGACTCTCAGATATTTCCGTTGATATATAGTAGCTCACCCAGATCATTATGTACAAGGATTTATGGTCGTTTAAAGTTGACCCAAAAATTTGCTTTTGGTAGGCTGAACTAGATTGACCATAACTTTTTGCTCCAATAGAAAAATTGGATGAAACCAAGTTCATTGGAAAGAGGACTCACAGATCTTTCCGTTGATATATAGTAGATCACGCAGATCATTATGTAAAAGGAGTTATGATCATTTAAAGTTTGAGAAAAAATACGCCTGGCCTCAGTGCTTTTTCCTGCACGTTTTACTGTTCATCACTATTCACCGTTCGATCGGAATGTTCTTAACTCATCGCTCGAGTGTCCGTTTTGGATGATCCACATATCGTTGAAAAGATTATTCGATACTCTTCGAAATCGTGGGTCTAAATCTAGGAAATTCCACACGAAAAATTATAAATCGTTCTAAAATATAGGACCCAATACGTTTACGCACAAAATTTCGACGAAAATTTTTTTGGGTTATTACATCATCTCCTTCTTGGAAACATTCGTCCTCGAATGTGAAGGCCAGATCAAGAACACTAATTGACTGGGTTTATTCAAGACAACAACACATCTCAAAACATAACCACACGACTGAAGCAACCAAGACTCTGCGTAATTTCACTAGTCATGCACATCTATCGCATAAAACATTCAACAACCCACTCATGGGTAAATTTTTACAACACACATGCATCTCAGATGCACAGAATCATAACCCAACTAATCTCTTTAATACATATTCAAACATGCCCACAATTCGAGTTCCTTTCTATTGAACGTGCATATTACATATGAATATACCTAATATACCAAATTCTCGAAAGCATAACTAGAAATGCAACGAACGATGAGGTTAACATCATAGAAAGAGCATGGACATGCAATTATTATAACATTATGGGGTATCTCCCCCTTGGGACCCAAGGTCCCTCTAGACATATTTCACTTAAATAAGAATGGGTCGGGAACTGTCTCCCTTTACTGCTTTTCCATACCTACTGGCACAACTACCAGATTCTGAGGGCCTGACTTGTCACTTTCCCTATCATCCTCCTCTCAGCTTTAAGTCATCGTCAGATACTTTTGAACACTTGGCTAAACCCTGAAATGAACTACAACCAATGTACTCTAGAGTCTGAGGCACAACGGTGCACAAAATGATAACTTAATTCATCCAGAAAGACTACACCTGAAAACATAAATTCAATACCAATGCTACTTCTTGGAATACAATTCTTATCTTTCCTTAGTCTCTACAATCATCATCGTATACATACACTTTTTTCAACACCTACTTGTCTCACTAAACACATTATCTGCTTCGATTTGTTCATAGGCTACTAATACCACATTCACATCTTAATACTTAGTTTGGAGTCCACAAACTTACATTCTTCAATGATTCAAGCTTAGCTTCTAAAACATAACATGAATATCCACAAATATTTAATAAACATACTATTCTCATTCTAGCCTTCAAATATCATATCTCTTAAACTTATACTTCTCCACACCATGAGAATCGCAGCTACATCTCTATCAATCAACACATATAATTCCCAACTTCCACACTTAGATTCTTACATATATAATTTCAATCCTATTCATTCACCATATAAATAGCTAACCCCATAAGGCATACTCTTCTCACTTTAGAGAACACTGTCCCAAAACTATCTAAGGGGACTGTCAGAGAGAGTTCTATATGAAAGACTTTGGCTTCACTTCTTCTGTTACCTTAAGAGTAAGGTAAATCTGACATAAGTAGATCATTACAAGAGTCTACATAACTCTCTTGGAAAATCTTGCTATAGCACGATCTGGATCAAGAAAGAACAGAAACTCTTCTAAACATGCCATAGCCTCCCGTACATGAATGTGGCGCGCAACACACTCTTTTACAAGACTCTACTAGATGCGGCTTTTCAGACTCCCTAGGACACTGTTGAACCTTAGGCTCTGATACCAAGTTTGTAACGCCCCGATTGCCGAAAACTGGAACGCCACACGGTGCTTATGATCCCGAAGGACCACAATCTAACCCTTTATCTGATATCTGTACATGTTCACTGCATAATATAATGAAATACATGCAAAAACTAGCTAACACTTGTTGTAAGGTTCAAACATCTAGAAATATACAATACCTTAAACCACACACTAGTACATCTGTCTGAAAAGCCTCTACACTGCCTGAACTGTGGAGTTGAAGGGACAATTCCCCAACTAACTCCGTCTACTAAAATCAAATACTATAATAACAACATCCTCGGATGATGAGGACTCACTGCTACACCCACTGCTTCTATACAAGTGACTTCTAAGATGCTCCAAGTTTCACTCCTCTGAACCTATGGTGCCCCAAAATAAAAGAACACCATAGCGCGAATGTGTCAGTACTAAGATGTACTGAGTATGCAAGCAGGGAAGGCTAAATGCAAGGGCTTATGCATGAACATTTAATCAACAGAATAATCATGAGAATAACGAACGAGTACACATATATGAATGTACAGTTCACAACCACTATAACAATTATAACGACTCCAGATACCACAGCTCGGATACAACTTTACTGTCCTCAGAACTCACTACTGTACTGGGGTACTACATTACTAAATCACAGGATACCAACACTGATCAATCGAATACACTCACCCCCTGACTCCTAATAATTTATACTGACACAGAAATCGTGGGTAGTAGTTACATAACTCACCATGACTCCTCATATGCAACTGAATATGTAGGGGTGCACGCAATAATTTGAATAATATCTTTGATTTCGTAAAACATGCGTACGGAAAATGAAGACTCACATGGCTTGAATTTCATTATCCATACTTCTCATAATATTATAGATAGGAAAACATAAGTAAAATCCCATAAATCATCATAAAATCATCAATATTCATCATAAATTCTCATGACTCATCATAGACAACCAAATTCATCAACTCAAGACTAGAAGCGACTCGATAGTTCAAGAAACATACTCTTATGGACAGGGGAGTTTCCTATAACCGACAACCCCACGTGAGCCGCGTGGAATACCAATGTTTACCCTCCTAGGGAGAGCACTCCCATTGGCGGGAGTGTTGTACTCTTTCCAGGGAGTACAACCTTAAAGCTTTCATAGTCACAATTCGGCTCTCTGGCCAATAATATCATCATCAACAACCCTACGGTGGCATAAAGGTTTGGGGAAATACCAAAGCTCCCTCTCGGTGCTATGTAATACTCCCCGACTAGCTCAGAACGAGTTAGGAAATCCACCACAACATCACAAGGGTCTATCATAAAAACCAAATCAAATCTCTTTCTCATTTATCAAATCATATCAATTTGTAGATTCTTAACTCAACACATTTTAGCTCAAAATATTTTAATTTTCCTCAACATCAACATGGTATCAATAACAAAATCATTTCGTCTCTACGAGCTTAAAATCAATATAAATCATCCCGACTCAGCGGATACAACTCAATATTCTCAAATGATCATTCTTTCATTTCAATATTCAAATCATGACAATAGATTTTGAAAAGCATTTAAGATCTTTAAATCATAGTAAGATTTTGTATGTCGTAATGTAACTCAAATCATGGCTCTTATATCAAGAATCCTCAAAAAAAATAATTTCATAGAAGTGGTATGCAATTAATGGCATAAAATCTCAATTCAAGAAAACAAGATAATAAGGTTATTATGTATACCAATATTGGACGATTCAAAGTTCCATAAATCATATCTTGAAAACACTTGAAATATCAACTCATGGTAGAAATATAAAATTCACCATATCAAATCATAACTTGGGAATAATAAAGTAATCATGTACATCAAAGCTTAAATAATTTATATTTTCATAACCTCATAATTCGTCATTAAAACATCTTGGGTATTTACCCACTTTACAAAATCATGAAATTCCAATGATAAAATCAATTCTTTGGGAACAAGAATGAAAAGATATTCTTGTTCAAAACTCCACATACTAAGTTCTCACGGAATTTATTTTAAGTTCTCAAATCATCGGAAATTCATCGATCGTAGCACGACTAAGATTATCGCGGAACTGACTCAGCTCTAGACCAGCAGACTATTTTGGGCATACGTACCCCCAGAAATCAATAACATAAGTAATACGTAGTATACACAAATGCATACTCACATGCCCATAGGCCATCATGCACCATGCATTCATTAACACCTCACACCAATCATTTGAAGATCATATTCATATACAAGTATTGAGATCTCATGCCATTACATCGTAGATCATTCAACAAGGATGCATATGGTTAAGGAAGAATACAACATAATATAGTTCATCCAATCGAGATACACACAAATAACAT
Source organism: Capsicum pubescens (assembly GCA_030864215.1). NCBI lineage: Eukaryota > Viridiplantae > Streptophyta > Magnoliopsida > Solanales > Solanaceae > Capsicum > Capsicum pubescens. The sequence goes on from CM061546.1 coordinate 190,006,255, forward strand.
ACATTCAACACATCATGGTTCACTTCTCAAGGTTCTTTTCTTTAAGATCTTGATATATGTAATTCGACCCATAATTAGACATTTCACACTTAGTGTGGCCTAATGGCCTTATCATTTCCCTTAAGCATCATAGTAAACACGTAGTATGCAAGTATGGTATGAACTCATCACTTCGATCACAAGGGGTCATACGATCCATTCTTCTTCAACTAGGCATTTCTACAATTACCTTGCATGCACCATTTAGGGCATAGGTCAGTATGAACAATTACATGTGCTACAACACCATCATTCATCTTAATTCCACCAACTAAATCCCTCGTCCGCACTTACAACCATATCATAAGCCTTCCACACAACATCTCCAATTTTAGACAATAAAATGGAGTTCATGTTGAACGTATACATAGAAAGTATTCTAGTCATTTAGAACTTATTATATCCTAAGAACAAAAATTTATAGCCTCTTAGACAATTCCACAAACACCTTACATGCACTTTTAGGCATTGGTGAATTCGTCAAGTTCACATGTTTTCCGCCACCCCATATATCCCATCCAACACACATAATCATCGCATGCATGTATCAACCAACATACACCATCACCACACACATATATATATATATCAACCAACATGCATAATCATCATATATATATATCAAGTAACATACATAATCCTCATATATATCTCAACCATCAAATATCAATCAACATATATATATATACATCATCAAAGTCTAGAAAATATACATATATATATATACATAACTTGAACTTTCAAAAAGGGATTCGTGGACTCTATGGATGAAAGGAGTCCATAGATAAAAACTTGAATACCTTAGACTCCGTAGCCGGAAGAGATTGACGGAAGGAATTCTTGAATCAAAGCCTCCAATTAATTTCCCCCAATTCAAAACCCTAACCCTAACTTGATATATATATATATATATATATATACATATAAGAGAAATAAGAGGAAAAGAATACAAGTTCTCAGCTGAATGGAGTATTTATAGAGGTTTAAAAGAGTGGTGAAAGACCAAAATGCCCCTAAGAAACAAATAAAACCCGAATATGTCCATGGGGGACTGTTTTGATAGGCTGAAGTAGATCGACCATAACGTTTTACTCCAATATCCAAATTGAATGAAACCAATTTCATTAGAAAGAGGACTCTCAGATATTTCCGTTGATATATAGTAGCTCACCCAGATCATTATGTACAAGGATTTATGGTCGTTTGAAGTTGACCCAAAAATTCGCTTTTGGTAGGCTGAACTAGATTGACCATAACTTTTTGCTCCGATAGACAAATTGGATGAAACCAAGTTCATTGGAAAGAGGACTCACAGATATTTCCGTTGATATATAGTAGATCACCCAGATCATTATGGAAAAGGAGTTATGATCGTTTAAAGTTTAAGATAAAATACGCCTGGCCTTAGTACTTTTTCCTGCACGTTTTACTGTTCATCACTATTCACCGTTCGATCGAAATATTCGTAACTCATCGCTCGGGTGTCCGTTTTGGATGATCCACATATAGTTGGAAAGCTTATTCGATGATCTTTGCAACGGTGGATCTAACTCTAGGAAATTCCACACAAAAAATTATAAATCATTCTAAAAGGTAGGACCCAATACGTTTACGCACAAAATTTTGATGAAAAATTTTCCGAGGTATTACAATGTCTCTTTCAAAGCCTTCTACCACGAATAATCTCGCATTAACACTACTACATTTAAAGACTTTATTATAAGTAAATATATAGAAATCAACTTACCTTTTCTTGGCCTAAATTGAAGAGAAAGAGACAAGTAGTCCCTAGAAAATAGCAAAGCAATTTTTTTTCCGAATTCGGATTCTGTCAAACAGCAGTATCAAATTATCTTAGAGAGGAAGACCACAACCTATTTTTTAGATTTTTATGGCCAAGGTTAATCAATAAAGTCCAAAACCACATGTGATTTATCCATTTGTCCCAATTTTAGTTAATAGGGTCACTTAGTATGTGATTCCCCGGAAAAATTTTCCGTTAAGATCTCAAACGAAAATATGTTGAATTCTGTTCTTTATCGTGATTAATAATTTTTCTGTGTGGAATTTCTGGATATGCAACCCGTCATCACATAGATCCTCGAATAATCTTTCCAACGATACGTAGATCATCTAAAACGGACACTCGAGCAATGAGTTGTGATCATTCCGATCTAATCGTGAATAGTGGTGAACAGTAAATGTGCAAGAAAAAAAATACTGAGGCCAGGCAAATTTTAGGGTCAACTTTAAACGATCATAACTCGTTTTACATAATGATCTGGGTGAGCTACTATATATCAATAGAAATCTCTGAAAGTCCTCTTTCCAATGAAATTGGTTTCATCCAATTTGGCCATCGGAGCAAAAATTTATGTTCGATCTACTTCCACCTATCAAAACAGTCCACCAAAGGAAAGATTTGACATTATTTGATTTTTAAGGGTATTTTGGTCATTCCCACTCCAATCCATCCGGGTAAACCATGGATTTAAGTCCATTAAGAGCATTCAATAGCTCATTTTTCTCCAAAGTTTCCTAAGGCTCAAACCCCAACCCTACTACTCCAAATTTCATCCTTCTATGTCTCTTGATTGAACCGTAGAAATTTCAAATTGATTTGGGATTCGAGTTGATCATGTTAAGGGCTTCGAGAATCACCCTTTATTTTTTTGAATAAAGTTCCGGAGTCAGAAGTTCATATTCATCTTCCATTTTTAGGTACGTGGGGCTTTGAACAAGATTATCCTTTCGATCTTGTGCCCGGTATTTTTGTTGAATTACATTGACATGAGATTTTACATGTTTTACCATGAATTGGAAATATGGTTTTATATCTTATATTATTGTTCATGAGCTATGGGATTATGTCATCCGATATGTGTATGATGTTGAGATGGAATTATGTCCAAAAAGTATTTGATTATGAGAGTATGATGATTTAATTTGTTAAGCCTTGATTTATACGATCATTCCACTATTTCCTTATTATGAATTTATAATTGATATTGGAAATTCTATATACCTACTATGGGTTGATGTCTCAAGTACCTTTAAATGAGAGTTGGATGACAAATTGAGAAATGTTGATATTGAAGTTGCAATGAGTCTTGGTATTTTCCGGATGGTTTTGATGAGTTATATTGTTGAAAATATTATGTATTGAGTCTTCATATCCTTGTCCAAATGTCGAGTCGGTTATGGTTCAATGCATTGATACCTTGTTGATGTTGAGGAAGATTAAAATATTTTGAGCTAAAATGTGTTGAGTTAGGAATCCACAAATCGATATGATTTGATAAATGAGAAAGAGATTTGATTTAGTCTTTATGATAGACCCTTGTGATGTTATGGTGGATTTCCTAACGCGTTCTGAGCTTGTCGGGGAGTAGTACTTAGCACCGAGAGGAAAATTTGGTATTTCCCCAAACTTATGTGCCATCGTAGGGTTGTTTGATGATAATATTATTGACCGGAGAGCTCGATTGTGATTATTGCAGTTTTAAGGTCGTACTCCCCAGAAAAAAGTATGACACTCCCTCCAACGGGGGTTTCAAACGTTGGTATTCCACGTAGCTCACGTAGGGTTATCGGTTACAAAAAACTCCCATATCTATAAGAGTCATGTTTATTGAAATACCGAGTCACTCCGAGTTTTGATGTGGTAAGTCAAGTTGCCTATGATGATCTATAACGATTTATGAGGTTTTTTTCTACATTTACTTTCTAAGATGTTATGAGTTGCATGATTCAATGTCACTCAAGCCAGGTGTGTCATTATGGTCCGTATGTACGTTTTTACGAAATTTATGATATTATTTATATTTTCCATGCGCCCCCACATACTCAGTACGTATCTTGTGCTGACCCGCAACCGCGATAGTGATATCTGAGTGTCGCATCTACGTTCCTTCAGTGGTGAGTCCTTATGGTTCGAGGACCAAGTTGCTAGTTTTGGTGCTGTTGTTTTGTGATCCCTTTGGTCTGTTGAGTAAGTTGAGAGTTTGTCCCAATGGCTCGTTGATTTTGCTATATAGAGGCTATTGTCATACTAGTGTATTGTTGGGTTGGTTTGTGTATAGACATTCCATATATGTACAGTCTAACAATATTCTGTGCCATGTGCGATGTGATATTATATGTACTTATATATATCCTTAGTGTAGCGTGTATGTTATTGTGTTGGAACCCAAGGGTAGTGTCTTGGCTTAAAGGGTTAGATTGAGGCTACGTGTAGCCTTGGGCACCTTGTGGCATCTCGGGATGATATTTCGGGGTGTTACAAACTTGGTATCAGAGCCTAAGGTTGTAAAGAGTCCTAGGGAGTCCGACAAGCCGCGTTACGTAGAGTTTTGAGCATTGGTGTGTAGCGCGCCACACCTATGATCAAGAGGCTGTGGGGCATTCTAGGAAAAGTCATTTCTTTCTTTCTACAAGAGTCTATCATGCTTACAACTGTTTCCTTCTGTTGTTAATTCGTGTGTTCTTATGACAAAAAATGCCTCCACGTCGAGCTCGCATAAATAACAACCAACCTCAACCCGTTGATTTGTTACATGAGACAGTATCCATGCCAAATTTTGAGAATCTTTTCAGACGCTAGCCCAGGCAGTTACCGCTAATACTCAGGCCAACGCTCCACCTCCGCAGGAAAATAATTCGGCAGCAGCACGAATTCATGATTTTATGCGGATGAATTCACCAAAGTTTCATGGGTCTAGAGAAGGTGAGGACCCGTAGATGTATGTTGATGAAATAAAGAAAATCACACAGATTATGCACGTGACCGAGGAAGAAAGTATGGAGCTGACTTCTTATCGGTTGAAGGATGTTGCCTATGACTGGGTGTAGATGTGAAATAAGGGTAGAGAGGAAGATACCACTCCGGTGACTTGGCAATTATTCCAAGATGCTTTCTTGGATAGAATATTTCCTCTTGAGTTATGGGAAGCTAAGATAGAGGAGTTTATGAATTTGAGACAAGGATCCATATCGGGTAAGGAGTATTGTCTTAAGTTTAATCAGCTATCGAAGTACGCTCCCAATATGATGGCTGACTCGAGGACTAGTATGAGCAAGTTTCTAACTGGGGTATCGAGTTATGTGGTGAAATAATATAGATTTGCTATGATCAACAAGGAGATTGATCTTCCTAGGTTAATGATTCATGCCCAACAAATTGAGTCAGACAAGATAAAGGAAAGAGAAAGAGTAAGAGGGATTAAGAGAGTCAGATCGGAGCAATAGGGGTCTGGTCAGACTAGATTCTTCGGAGGGAGTCGCCCTCGGTTTCAGAGACGTCCATTTATACCTGTGCCTTCCTCAACTAGTGCTCTCATATATCGGGGCAGGTAGGAGCTCGGTAATAGGTTGGTACCTTCCAGGTCTTAGGACAGTGTAAGTAACCAGCCTCATCCTCCTTCGTGTGCTAAGTGTGGTAAAGGCTATTTTGAGGAGTGTTATATGGGGCAGTGGGGCTATTTTGGTTGTGTCAAGTTGGGCCACATACTTAGAGACTGCCCGTATGCCAGAAAGTGGAATCGTGATGCCCGTCCCCAGAGTCAGGCTACCAGTGCCTCGCCTCCCACAGCCCATCCAGTTCCTCCTCAGGGTGCTTCATCTAGTACTGCTGGCGGTCAACACCAGAATCGTTTCTATGCTATACAACCTCGTCAGGAGCAGAAGGACTTTCCCGATGTTTTCACGGGTATGCTCCGTGTTTTCTATTTTGATGTCTATGTGTTGATGGACCCCGGTTTGAGTTTTTCTTATGTGACACCTCTGGTTGCTGTAAATTTTGAAACGGATCCTGAACTAATTTCTGAGCCTATTTTGGTTTCTACTCCCATAGAAGAGTCTGTCATTGCTAAGCGGGTGTATAAAAAATGTCCCAATACTGTCTTTCATCGGGTTATGTATGTTGATTTGATTGAGCTAGATATGGTTGTCTTTGATATCATTCTAGGTATGGATTGGCTTCACTCATGCTATGCGTTTATTGATTGTCATGCCTGTGTGGTCAAGTTTCAGTTTCCTGATGAACCTATCCTCGAATGGTCCGGGAGTTTTGTGATTCCTAAGGGTCGTTTCATATCCTATCTCAAAGCTAGAAAGTTAATTTCCAAGGGTTGCATCCACCATTTGGTTTGGGTTAAAGGCACTAAGTCTGAAACCCCGACCATTCAGTCAATTAATGTTGTTAATGAGTTTCTTGATATCTTTCCGGAAGATCTCCCTGGAATACCTCTTGACAGAGAGATAGAGTTTGGGATTGACCTTTTTCCCAATACTCAGCCTATTTCCATTCCTTCGTATTGCATGGATCCCGCGGAACTTAAAGAGTTGAAGGAGAAATTGAAAGATCTTTTAGACAAAAGCTTTATCAGACGTAGTGTGTCCCCGTAGGGTGCACCTATCCTGTTTGTGCGTAAGAAAGATGGTTCTTTGCGGATATATATTGATTACCGGCAGCTTAATAGGGTTACTATCAAGAATAAATATCTGTTTCCTCAAATTGATGATTTATTTGATCAATTGCAAAGTGCGAGCTACTTTTCAAAGATAGACCTCAGATCCGGTTATCACCAACTGAAGGTTAGGGAATGTGATATCCCCAAGACAGCCTTCTAAACCCGTTACGATCATTTTGAATTTCTAGTGATGCCTTTCGGGTTAACTAATGCTCCAGCGGCTTTCATGGATCTTATGAACCGTGTATTCCGGCCATATCTAGATTTATTTGTAATAATGTTCCTTGATAATATTCTTATTTACTCCCGAAATGAGGGTGATCATGCAGATCATCTCCGAATCGTGTTGGAAACTCTTCGAACTCATCGGTTGTATGCTAAGTTCAGTAAGTGTGAGTTCTGGATGAACTCTATAGACTTCTTGGGTCATGTTGTTTCTTCCGAAGGTATTAGAGTTGATCCTCAAAAGATAGAGGCTATAAAGAGTTGGCCTAAACCTATTTCTCCTTCTGATATCTGAAGTTTCTTGGGTCTAGCAGGTTATTATCGTCATTTTGTTGAAGGGTTTTCATCTATTGCGTCTCCTATGACCCGTTAGACCTAAAAAAAAGTGAAGTTCCTGTGGTCTGAATCTTGCGAGAAGAGTTTTTAGGAGTTGAAGACTCGACTCACTTCATCCCCTGTGTTGACTTTGCCTGACGGTGTTGATGGTTTTGTGGTGTATTGTGATGCTTCCAGAGTCGGTTTAGGTTGTGTATTGATGCAAAAGGGCAAGGTTATAGCTTATGCTTCCAAGCAGCTAAAGCCTCACCAGAAGAATTATCCTACCCATGACCTTGAATTAGTTGCCGTGGTTTTTTCTTTGAAATACTGGAGACATTATTTGTATGTTGTCTATGTCGACGTCTTCACGGACCATAAGAGCTTGCAGTATGTATTCACCCAAAAAGAGTTGAATCTTAGGTAGAGACAATGGTTAGAACTGTTGAATGATTATGATATGAGCGTGCTATATCATCCGGGCAAGGCCAATGTAGTAGTAGATGCCCTTAGTCGGAAGTCCATGGGTAGCGTAGCACATGTGGAGATTGGTAAGAAGGAGTTGGCCCGTGAGGTACATCGTTTGGCTAGATTGGGGGTTAGGTTGTTTGGTGATTCTGAGGGTAGTATAGGAGTGCAAAGCGGTTCCGAATCCTCTTTAGTTTTGGAAGTGAAGAAGAAGCAAGAGAGGGATCCTACCTTGGTCAGGTTAAAAGAGTCAGTTAAAGACCAAAAGGTGGAGGTTTTCTCCCAAGAGGGAGATGGTGTTTTGAAACTCCGAGAAAGATTATGTGTTCCTAATGTTGATAACTTGAAGCAGAGGATTATGGTAAAAGCGCATAGTACGCGATACTCCATCCATCCTGGTGCTACCAAGATGTACCATGATTTGCGGGAAATCTATTGGTGGAACGGTATGAAGAGGAACATAGCAGAATTTGTGGCGAAGTGTTCCACGTGTCCCAATTTCCCCCAAACTCTGAGCTTTCTCAACTAAGAGGAAAACAGTAGCGTCCAACTCAGAAAGAGACGAAACCCTTCATCAACACCCAAAGTGGAACAAACCCACTATGTTAATTAGTTAATGAGATACGTATTCTGGCATAAAAATTGAAATTGACCATGCAGCAGAAGAAAATTGTACTTCAAAATTCAAATAACAAAAAAAATAATTACCAAAAGTTATTATCAGGCTGAGGTCGGGTCACAAGACGTGATTGTCGGTGACTGAGTTGCTAAGTTATTGCCGTCGTTGAGTTATTATCGTCGCTAAGTTGTTGTCGTCGCCGGTTAGTTGTTATCGGAAAGGTCGGGTTGGGTGAGTTGTTGTCGTAGAGTTGCTGGGGTGAGGGCAGTTGTGATGAATTGAGATTAGGGTAATTACAAAGGAAAAGGGGTATTTTGATGGGTTGGGTCGTGTCAAATATTTACTATTTCAAAATTGTTGACAAAATCAAATATAAGTGTTTGATTTATTTCTTAAAAAAATTACTATCAGAAAACGTTGATCTATGGTCGATTATTATTACAAAAATTAAAATTTTAATAAATTATATAATATTTATAATAACATCTAAATAATTTAATGCAATGTATATATAAAACAGATAATTAGTTATTTTATCATCACATTAACACGAGTAGTATATTTCCTCAATCGTATAATAATATCAATGCATTTTGTAAATTACGATGAATTTTTGGTAAAGTAGCTTTTAAATATTATATATATATATATACATCATAATACATCATGTTAATCAGATAAATTATCGGTTAATTAGCTTACGTTATACAACTTCAGCAATATACCCTTGTCTACATTAACACAAGTAGTATATATATTTCCTCAATAGTATGATATCAACGTATTATTCAAAATATTTTTATATGTAGATTCAGTTATCTAGCGTTTGTTTACTGCATACGTCACTGCACGAGATATATAGATAAATACATATATTTGATTGGCTATCAGGTTTAAAATACGTACTATATACATCAGATACACGATTTTACTACCCATAATAATACAATTTACATATACTCAGGTGAATTATCAGTTAGTTTATCTTATGTTATTATTCCTTCAACAATATACTATTACCTTGATCGATTCGGTCGTATGATATCAGCATATTCAGTATATAACTGCATACATTTAGTTAGCTTTTATTTTTACTACGTACTACGTACATCACTACACAAGATATATACATACATACATACATAAATATAAGCTTCAAACTACGTACTACGTACATCACTACATAATATATATTGTATATACCTACACTCTATCGACTATCAGGTTCTAAATACATACTATATACATCACATACACGAGTATATTACCTTGTAATATAATATGATGTATTTCATAATATACTTTGATGAGTTATCGATTAATTTTATTAGATAATTATTACATTAATATAACTTCAACGTACAATTTGTTGTTACTTCGATCGTTCAAATCAAGGTATTCAATATGTTTGGATAGATTCTGCTAGTTTTTTACTACATCATCCATTGATCACTACATGATATATATATATATATATATCGACTCTTGAATATGTACTATATACATCACATCCACGAGTATATTACCTCATAATACAATGCAGTCATTATATTCTGATGAATTATCGGTTATATATATATGTGTGTGTGTGTGTGTGTGTGTGTACGTTACATTATTATAACTCCAATAGCATAGTATTATTACCTCAACTATACGATATAGACATATTCATTATACGAAAATTATGTTTACTGTAATTTATTTATTTAACATATATACAACAAAAAATATATTTATTTTATATATTGAAACATAAGTAAAAGATAAAGATTATGTTTAATGTAATTTATTTAATATATTTTTTAGTTTATTTTTTAGTATAATTTTCTTACAAAATTTAAGTTTAATTGATTTTATTATTATTATTTAGGTTATCGACTATGTATGGTTGGTGTAATTAAAAAAAATTATATATTTTAAAAATATATTTGATTTCATATATAATAATTAAAATATATTTTTTAATCAAAAAGCGACTACTTGTGGTCACTTTTGTATAAATATTTTAGTCTAATTTTTAAAGAAAAGAGACCACAAGTGGTCTCCTTTTTAAAAAAAGTTTTTTAATCATAAAGCTTTAAATAAGTTTCTTTATTATTTATTTTTAAATCCAAAAGTGACCACAAGTGGTCGCTTTTTAAAAATTATTTTAATTTATTTTTTAAATAAAAGAGCGTGGTTTCTTTTTAAATATTATTTTTAATTTAACTTTTAAATAAAAGCGACCACAAGTGGTCGGTTTTTGTAAACAATTTTCTTTATTAATTTTTTTAAAATCAAAAAACGACCACATGTGGTTGCTTTTTCAAAAATATTTTAATTTTTGTAAATAAAAGCGACCACTTGTGGTCTCTTTTTAAAATATATTTTTAATTTAATTTTTTAAATAAAAGCGACCACAAGTGGTCGGCTTTTGTGAATACTTTTTTTCCAATTTTTTTTTAAATCAAAAAATGACCACTTGTAGTCACTTTTGCAAAAATATTTTAAATTTATTTTTCAATAGAAAAGTGATAATTTGTAGTTGCTTTTCCAAAATATTTTAAGTTTTAAGTTTTTTAGTCCAAAATCGACCACTTGTGGCCATTTTTTTTGTAAAATAATTTTTTTTATATTTTTGATCAAAAACTAACCAAAGGTGGTCGGTTTTTGTTTAATATTTTAAATTTATTTTAAATTAAAAATGACCACTTGTGGTCTTTTTTACAAAGAAATTATTATAAATTTTTTTTAATCCAAAAGCGACCACTTGTGGTCGCTTTAATTTAAAAAAAAACATAATAATTAATACAAAAAATTATTAAAAAATTTAAAATTATTATTTTATAATTTTAAAATATAAAATCGACCACATGTGGTCGCTTTTTTATTATATTTATTTTTTAATAAAATTAAAAAATCGGACACATGTGGTCACTTTTATTGTAACCACCAGCTGTGGTCGTAAAAATTGTTTTATCATGTAGTGACTTGCACGCATAGAGCATAGAAAGATAGGGTTTTCATCCGGTTTACTGAATTTTCTACTTCCATTATCGGCAACTAAGGTAATATTCTTGGCTCCTGCACATTATAAATTTTGTTATTAGAAAAGAACTTGAGTTGGTACTTAAATAATCCTGATAATTGAGTGAATCTCGTAAGTTTTGATAGTTGGGAACCTGGAATGGCTAAAATGTGAACTTGTTGCATTGTTTTTGACTGGGTCACCTGTGATCATGTCCTTTATAGAAGTAGAAGTTGAATAAGTAGATGAAAATCTAAAATTCTTGTGCAATACGTGTAAATTTTAACTTGACATATGTTGGTGTGTACGAAATTGGACTTAAAAATGCAAAATACACTATGTGGGATAAAAAAATTTGGGAAAATTTGAAGTACCCTGCCCTGGGTGTTCTAGTATTTTTTCTCAACATTTTTTTGTTCCCTTCCTCTGTTTCAAGCACTAACAACTATTTTTACAAGTATGATGGCACTGAAAGCAGACCAAAATAAGGGAGTTCAGCTGAGGCTCTATGACGAGTCCCTGAGCAGAGTGGCTCTGGAGAGGAGTACCCCTTTATCCCAGAAAACACTCTAGTGGACCCAAGATAGACCAAGGCCCGATCTCTGAGATGGGATATAGCTGCAGCAGTTGTGCCCACATTGAGAACCTAGCCTACCCTAGCACCGACTCAGCCAAGCACTCAGACCGCACCAGCACAGGACAGTTCCCAGACGACAGCACTTAGACCTATTCCTAGGCCGAGGATGAAGATGGTCGGGACCTCACCACCATACTCTCCCAGTCTAAGGAGGTAGAGTGTGATTTCAAGGTTAGTTCCAAGTATGAGGTAGATTCAAAATTAGGCTCCAAATAGAAGGTTGACTCTGGATCAATATCAGGGTCTGTAGAGGAGGGGGATAGTCTCAGCTTCCAGTCTGAGGAGGGATCAGAAGATACATCAGGACCGAAGAGCGAGTCAACATCGGTTACATCCAGTAAGAGGAGGGTGTAGCCTAGAGTCCATAGTAAATTTCATCATCCTCAGCACAAGATGCTTTACCAGTGGCACAGGACATACAGACTCCTCTTCCACCACCTGTGGCCCTAGTTTCTGACTCTAAACACACCTCAGTTATGTATAACGCCTCAAAAATGGGTCCCAAAGCGTCACACGGTACTTAAGGCTACAAGTAGCCCCAAGCTAACCCTTTGAGCCTGCTACTTCACATAATAACTTACTTAGAGATGAAATAGACAAATCACGGGCCCTATTATATCAAATCATAAGAAATACTGTGAAAATACTCCATCCGAACAACCATAATACTGGAAATATCGACATACTAAAAATCTGACAAAGCCTCTACTACTCAAGAATTAGAGAGCCATTGGGATAGGTCCCCAACTAACTTATACTCAACTGAAAAGAGATAAACAACTACTAGATAAAATGAATATCTGAATATAACCGGTCCTCGAACCATGAGGACTCACCACTGTGGAGATGTAGATAAACCCACTCGGAGATCACTAACGAGGCTGGGACACAGCACCTGAACTACATTATGAGACAATGTAGCGCACATACGTATATGTGGATCAGTACTTTGGGAATGTATTGAGCATGTGGGGGTGTATGCAAATAAATAATCAGTATCACAAATCTTAATAGAAAACGGGCATGCTATAATAGATGACTCACATAGCTTAAATAAAATTCTCATAAGTTTGTGGTTAAGAAATAGATAATAGAAATCACGTGAGTCATTTCACTTTATTCTGGATCTGTATTCTTTCTTTGTTCTCAACTTGTAAATTAGATGAAATCTTAAAATATCAACTTTTAGGACATAAGCAATAATCTCATGAAAGCAAGAAACTTCTTGGGAACTTAATAATCGTGACACTTGAAAACTTTAGGAATCATAGGGTCATAGCCTTTAAAATCAATATACCTTCAAACTTACACTTTTAGCTTAAGGATAGTAAAACTTCTTTAAAACACAAGAACTTGATACTTTAGGAACTTTAAGACTTGAGAGTCTAGAAAACTTAAGAGACTTTAGGACACTTGGGACTCGGCATTATATAACTTTGGGAGTTTCTTCTAACCGACATAAAAAATATGAGCTACATGGAGTCCAACGTCTTACCCACGTTGGGGAGAGCTGTTCTATCCTAGCCATCGGAGTATAACCTTTAACTTTTAGTGATCACTAGCTTAACCCACTTGGGATAAATCAGAAACCTATGGGGGCACGTAGCTCTGGGGCATGAGACCTCAAAATCAAGCCCAACTTGGTGCTAAATACTACTCCCTTACTTAGCTCCGAACTTTAAGAAAATCCACCTTAAACAATTCAACAATATGTAATGGGAGCCAATATGCTTCCCCTTTATCTCAAATCAAACAAATAATGTGAATTTCTTTCTTAGCTTAGGATCAAAACTCAATTCTTTTCTTGAAATCTTGATAGACTTTTCATCAAAGTTTTAAAATATCAACAACATGGAAATATAAGTACACTTCTTGGAGTATCAATAATTCATCCTCAAAGACTCACAATTTCACAATAAAGTTCAACTCATGACAACAACTCTTGGAAATTCTTGGAAACATGATATCAATATAGGAATGTGTAATTTATATCATGAACGCTCAATTTAGATCATAATTGAACAAAATAATCATGCAATTCAAGACTTGAACATTTCCATAATCTCATAAACTTGAAATATAGAAAAATAATATGAATTCATCTTGGAAATATGAAATTCTTTAAGAAAATCTAAAACTTTTGGGCACAAAAATGAAAGAGTGTTCTTGTTCAAACCCCACATACCTTGAAATTAAAACTTTGAGTGAGTTCTTGACTTTGGGTTGCTATTTTTGAAATTAATGGGTTCTTCTTATATCCCTCGGAATGGGGATTCCAATTCTCAAAAAATTATTGAAAACTGATGGTTAACTTTTGAGTTCTCTTGAAGTTTGTGTAGAAACCCTAAGCTATGTTCTTGGTGGTTTTTGATGAAAGTATGAATAATATGGTATTTTTGGGGTGTAATCTCATGTTAAGGATGATAAAGGAGTGGGAAAATACCAACTTTACCCTTAATGAGACGGAGAAAAGAAGCTGAAAACTGGGCACAAAGTCTATGGCTTGGGCGGCACCTTGCCTAGAGCCTTTGCTAAGGTGGGCGGCGCCTTGCCCAGAGCCTTAGCTAAGCTGGGAGGCGCCCCTTAATAGCCTTTAGCTACTGGTTTGGCACCCCAAACGTGCTCTAAATGGATTCCAAAAATTTGAAAACTCACCCGAAATACCTTATGACCTTGCCTCATTGCAACGCAACAACAAAATCAAGAAACAGAGGTCGGGAAGGTCGCAAAATAATTCATCGAACTTTGAGGGCTCAAAAATGAACCAAGTGTTGGAACACTTAGCTAAAATTCTAAGTGTTAAGCTTCTTTTAACTTGCTTCGAAGGCTTTGACGACGAGGAAACTTTATGGGGTCTTACAATATCTCCCCCTTGGGAACATTTTTCCTCGAATGTAGATAGATATATTCAGAACGTAGAGAAAATGAAGGATACACAGCTAAAATATTTGGCTAAACTGACTTTACTTCATTCTAAACCTTCGGATACTTAATAGAATACATAAGCTTATGATAAGAATGGCTATACAGATGCAACTTTGATTAGAAGGGGACTGACTTAAGAAAGAATAGTACCTTCGGCTTGATCTGAACTTGCGGAGAAGAGGTGTGGGTACTTGGATCTCAGATTTGCTTCTGCTTCCCAAGTAGCACCCTCAACTGACTGGTTCTTCCACAAAACTTTGACCAAGGGAACTTCTTTGTTCCTTAGTCTCCGGACTTGGTAGTCTAGGATTTCAACTGGAACCTCATCAAAAGAAAGATTGTCCCAAACATCAGTGTTTTCTGAAGGATCTATAACAACAGAATTACCAATACACTTCTTAAGCATAGATACATGGAAGATAGGATGAACTGCTGACAGTTCTGCAGGCAACTCTATTTCATAAGCTACTTTCCCAATATGTTTAAGAACTCTGTAAGGGCAAACATTTCGGTGACTAAGCTTCCCCTTTTTCCCAAACCTTTTCACCATTTTCATGGGTGAAATTTTTAGATACACCAAATCATTAACTTCAAACTCAAGGTCTCTTCTCCTCACATATGCATATGACTTTTGATGACTCTGAGCTGTCTTCAACCTTTCTCTAATTAACTTTACCTTCTCCATAGCCTCAAATATTGCATCAGGTCCAATCACAGCAGCTTCACCCACTTCAAACCAACCTATGGGTGACCTACATCTTCTACCATACAAAGCCTCAAATAGTGCCATCCGGATGCTAGAGTGATAACTATTGTTATAAGAAAACTCAATAAATGGTAGATGCTCATCCAAAATACCTTTGAAATCAAAAGCATATGCTCTCAACATATCTTCTAAAGTTTGGATGGTTCTCTCAGCCTGACCATCTGTTTGCGGATGAAAAGCGGAACTCAAATGCACTTGGGTACCAAGACCCCTCTGAAAAGCTCTCCAAAACTGCGAAGTGAACTGAGCACCCCTATCTAAAATAATAGGCAAGGGAACTCCATGCAATCTGACTAACTCTCAAATATACAATCTAGCATAGTCCTTAACTACATAAGATATGTGCATAGGCAAGAAATGCACTGACTTAGTCAGCCTATCCACAACCACCCAAATAGAATCATGATGACGATGTGAAAGAGGTAAACTAGTCACAAAGTCCATATTTATCTCTTCCCACTTCCAAGTGGGGATACTAAACTCTTGCATCACACCACCAGGCCTTTGATGCTCTATCTTAACCTATTGGTAAATTTCACACTTCAACACAAACTCCACTATATCCTTCTTTATACCACTCCACCAATAGATTTCTCGCAAGTCACAGTACATCTTGGTAGCGCTGGGATAAATAGAATATCATGCGCCATGCGCCTCTGCCATGATCCTCTATCTTAGATCATCAACACAAGGAACACACAATCTACCCTGCAATCTCAACACACCATCTCCCCCTTAGGAGAAAATCTCTACTCTTTGGTCCTTAACTGACTCCTTCAGTCTGAAAAAACTAGCACCTAAGTCTTGCTTCTCCTTCACTTTCAAAACTAAAGAGGATTTGAAACTACTCTATACTAAGACATTCCCCTCAGTGAAATCAAGCAGTCTAACCCCCAATCTTGCCAAATGATGCATATCACAAGCTAACTCTTCTTTACCCTTCTCTACATGAGCAACACTACCCATAGACAACTTGTTAAGGGTGTCTTCCACTACATTGGCCTTGCCCGAATGATACAACACACTCATATCAAAATCTTTTAGCAACTCTAACCATCGCTTCTGCCTAAGATTCAACTCCCTTTGAGAAAACACATACTGCAGGCTTTTATGATCAGTGAACACAACAACATGAACACCATACAAATAGTGTCTCCCGATTTTTAAAGCGAAGACCACAGCAGCTAATTCAAGATCATAGGTTGGGTAATTCTTTTCATGCGGTTTTAACTGTCTAGAGGCATAGGCTATAACCTTACCTCTATGCATTAACACATAACCCAAGCCAACTCTAGAAGCATCACAATACACCATAAAACCATCAACACCATCATGCAAAGTCAACACAGGGGCTAAGGTGAGTCAAGTTTTCAACTCCTGAAAACTCTTCTCACAAGAATCTAGCCAAAGGAACTTAACTTTCTTTTGGGTCAACTGAGTCATGGGAGACGCAATAAAAGAGAAACCCTCAACAAAATAGAGGTAATAGCCAGCTAAACCCAGGAAACTCCTAATGTCAGATGGAGAGATAGGTCTAGGCTAATTTCTTACAACTTCTGTCTTTTGGGGATCAACTCTAATGTCTTCGGCTGAAATAATATGACCCAGAAAAGCAACGAACCTTAGCCTGAACTCACACTTTCTAAATTTAGTGAACAACTAGTGATCTCTAAGATTTTACAAGACAATTCTAAGATGATCTGCATGATCAACCTCACTTCGGGAACACACAAGAATACCATCTATGAAAATAATGACAAACATATCAAGATACTGCTTGAACACTTGATTCATAAGGTCCATGAAGGCTGTGGGAGCATTGGTTAGTATTAAATACATGACAAGAAACTCAAAGTGACCATAACGGGTTCTAAAGGCTATCTTTGGGATGTCACACTCCCTTACTTTAAGTTGGTGATAACCGGATCTAAGGTCTATCTTAGAGAAATAACTTGCACCCTGGAGTTGGTCAAATAAGTCGTCAATTCTAGGAAGAGGGTACTTGTTCGTGACTGTGACTTTATTAATTTGATGATAGTCAATCCACATACATAAAGAACCATCTTTCTTCCGCACGAATAGGACGGGTGCACCCCAAGAAGATACATTGGGCCTTATAAAACCTTTGTCTAAAAATTCTTTGAGTTGTTCATTCAACTCCTTAAGCTCTGCGGGTTCCATACGATAGGGAGGAATAGAAATAAGCTGAGTGTCGGGAAGAAGATCAATCCCAAATTCTATATCTCTATCGGGAGGTACCCTTGGGAGATTTTTCAAAAAAATATCAAGAAACTCATTAACAATGTTGACTGATTGAATAGCAAAAATCTCGGATTTAGTGTCTTTAACTCTGACTAAATGATAGATGCAACCTTTGGATATAAGCTTTCTGGCTTTGAGATAAGAAATAAAATGACTTTTGGGAGATACTAAGCTTCCGAACCACTCAAAGAAAGGCTCATCAGGAAACTGAAACTTAACCATACGGGTAAGGCAGTCTATAGATACATAATAAGAGTGAAGCCAGTCCATAGACAAAATGAGATCAAAATCAACCATATCCAACTCTATCAGATCAGGAAATATGACTCTATGAAGGATAATAATAGAACACTTTTTATACACTTACCTAGCAACAATGGACTCCCTACTGGAGTAGAAACTAGAATAGGCTCAGGGATATTTTCAGGACTCATTTCAAAATTCATAACAACCAAAGGTTTCACATAAGAAAAACTTGACCTGGGGTCCAACAGCACATAAACATCAAAGTGAAATACGCGGAGCATACCAGTAACAACGTCGAGAGAATCCTCCTCCTCATGAAGGAAAGGTAAGGCATAGAATCTATTTTGGCACTGACCGCCAGTAGTGCTAGAAGAAGCGCCATGTGGAAGAGCTGGACGGGTTGCGAAAGCTGGTGTACTGGTGGACTACGCCTGTGGTCAGGTATCTCTACTCCCCTGTCTGGTATGTGGGCACTCTCTAAGTCTGTGGCCCATATTTCCAGAACTAAAACATCCTCTCTACTTAGCTAAATACTCACCAGGATGGGTCCTACCACACTTAGCATAAGGAGGAAAATTAGACTTGTTACTCACACTATTTTGGGATCTAGACACAACAGGCCTGTTTCCTTGCTCCTGCCAGCCTCTGGGTACGGGAGAACTAGTGTATGAAGGTGCTGGTATGGATGAATAGCTCTGGAACTGAGCGAGGTTCCCTCCATAGGACCCTCATGCTGCTCGAATCTAGCTCTCTTATTTCCCCTTACCCTATCTATTTCCCTTATCTTATCCACCTATATCTACTGTGCATGTATCATCAATCTGGATTGATCCACATTCCTTTTTTACATAGCAGTCCTGCACTCTTTCAACACCAAACCAGAAACACCTGTCATGAACTTTCTCATGCTAGAGCTAGCGTCAACAATCAAGTCAAGAGCATATTTTGCTAAATGGTTGACCTTTAAGTAGTACTCCTTTACAGCCATGGAGCCCTGCCTTAAGTTCATAAACTCCTCAACTTTTGCCTCCCTCATTTCTAACGGAAAGAACTTTCCATGAACGCATCTTGGAATGCCTGCCAAGTAATAGAGGCATCATCTTCTCATCTACTCTTCTTCCATGTAACAACCCAGTCATAAGCACTGTCCTTCAACCTGTAAGACACCAACTCTACACTTTCTTCCTCAAACACATGCATCACCTGCGTGATTTTTCTCACCTCTTCAAGATATAATTATGGGTCCTCAACTGCCTTGGACCCATAGAACTCTTGCAGATTCATCTGCATAAAATAATAAATCCTAGCAGCAGCTAAATCACCTCTCTGCTGCTATGGATCTGTGGCCTGGTTATAGGCCTAAACATTCACAGTGACTGCTTGGGCTAGCGCTTGAAAAGCTGCCCAAAACTTGGTAGGGGACACATTTTTGTTCAAGGGATCAGCAGGCTGAGGTTGTTGATCATTGTTGTTTCTGCGGGCTTGACGAGGAGGCATTTTCTAAAATAAGATAGCACGAATTAATAATTAAGAGAGACATCTTTAAACACGACAGACTCTGAACAAAAGAAATGACTTTTTCCTAAATGTTTCGTATCCCCTTGCTCATAGTTGTGGCACATTACACACCGATGATCAAGACTCTACTTAATGCAGCTTGTCAGACTCCGTAGGACTCCTTAAACTTTAGGCTTTGATACCAAGTTTGTAACGCCCCAAAAATGGGTCCTAAAGCATCACACGATGATTAAGGCTACAAGTATCCCCAAGCTAATCTTTTGAGCCTACTATTTCACGTAATAACTTGCTTAGAGATGAAATAGACAAATCACGGGAACTGTTATATCAAACCATAAGAAATACTGTGAAAATACTTTGTCTGAACAACCATAATACTAGAAATCTTGACATACTAACAATTTGATAACTAGTCTGACAAAGCCTCTACTACTCAAGAACTAGAGAGCCATTAGGACAGGTCCCCAACTTACTCATACTCAACTGAAAAGAGATGAACAAATACTAGATAAACTGACTATCTGAATATAACCAGTCCTCGAACCATGAGGACTCACCACTGTGGAGATGTAGATAAAGCCACTCAGGGATCACTGATGAGGCTAGGACGGAGCACCTGACCTATATTATGAGACAATGTATCGCACAGACGTATATGTGGATCAGTACTTTGGGAATGTACTGAGCATGTGGAGGTGTATTCAAATAAATAATCAGTATCACTAGTATTAATAGAAAACATGCATGCTATAATAGATGACTCACATAGCTTGAATAAAATTCTCTTAGATTTGTGGTTAGGAAATAGATAATAGAAATCACGTAAGTCATTTCACTTTATTCTGGATCTGTATTCTTTCTCTGTTCTCAACTTGTAAATTAGATGAAATCTTAAAATATCAACTTTTAGGATATAAGCAATAATCTCATGAAAGCAAGAAACTTCTTGGGAACTTAATAATCATGACACTTGAAAACTTTAGGAATCATAGGGTCATAGCCTTCAAAATCAATATACATTCAAACTTACACTTTTAGCTTAAGGATAGTAAAACTTTTTTTAAACTTAAGAACTTGATACTTTAGGAACTTTAAGACTTGAGAGTCTAGAAAACTTAAGAGACTTTGGGACACTTGGGACTCGGGATTATATAACTTTGGGAGTTTCTTCTAACCGATATAAACCGTGTGAGATACATGGAGTCCAACATCTTGTCCACTTTGGGGAGAGTTTTTCTATCCTTTCCATTAGAGTAGAACCTTTAAATTTTAGTTATCACTAGCTTAACCCACTTGGGGTAACTCAAAAACCTACGGGGGCAAGTACTTTTGGGGCATGAGACCTCGGAATCAAGCCCAACTAGGTACTAAATACTACTCCCTTACTTAGCTCAGAACTTTAGGAAAATGCACCTTAAACAATTCAACAATATGTAATAGGAGCAAATATGCTTCCCCTTTATCTCAAATCAAACAAATAATGTGGATTTCTTTCTTAGCTTAGGATCAAAACTCAATTCTTTTCTTGAAATCTTGGTAGACTTTTCATCAAAGTTTTAAAGTCTCAACAACATGGAAATATAAGTACACTTCTTGGAGTTTCAATAATTTATCCTCAAAGACTCACAATTTCACAATAAAGTTCAACTCATGACAACAACTCTTAGAAATTCTTGGAAATATGATATCAATATAGCAATGCACAATTTATATCATGAACTCTCAATTTAGATCATAATTGAAAAAAATAATCATGAAATTCAAGACTTGAACCATTCCATAATCTCATAAACTTGAAATATAGCAAAATAATATGAATTCATCTTGGAAATACGAAATCTTTAAGAAAATCTAAAACTTTTGGGCATAAGAACGAAAGAGTGTTCTTGTTCAAACCCTGCATACCTTGAAATTAAAACTTTGAGTGAGTTCTTGACTTTTTTTTGCTATTCTTGAAATTAATGGGTGGTTCTTGTATCTCTCGGAATGGGGATTCCAATTCTCAAAAAATTATTGAAAACTTACGGTTAACTTTTGAGTTCTCTTAAAGTTTTTGTAGAAACCCTAATCTATGTTCTTGGTGGTTTTTGATGAAAGTATGAATAATATGGTATTTTGGGGGTATAATATCATGTTAATCATGATAAAGGAGTGTTAAAATACCGACTTTACCCTTAATGAGACAGAGAAAAGAAGCTGAAAACTGGGTATAAAGACTATGGCCTGGGCAGTGCCTTGCCCAGAGCCTTTACTAAGGTGGGCGGCGCCTTGCCCAGAGCCTTAGCTAAGTTAGGCGGTGTCCCTTAATAGCCTCTAGCTACTGTTTGGCACCCCAAACATGCCCTAAATGGATTCTAAAAATTCTAAAACTCACCCAAGATACCTTACGACCTTTCCTCATCACAACGCAACAACAAAATTAAGAAACGGAAGTCGGGAAGGTAGTAAAATAATTCATCGAAGTTCGAGGGATCAAAAATGAACTAAGTGTTGGAACACTTAGCTAAAATTCTAAGTGTTAAGCTTCTTTTAACTTGCTTCAAAGGCTTTGACTATGAGGAAATTTTACGGGGTCTTATATTATGCCTATAGCTAAGATACACCGATATGGTATGCAGAGAGGATAAAGCATATCTTTAATAGGGAAAACATCACCATGGAGTAAGGTAGGCCTAAGAGAAGAATTTCAACTGAAAGAAAGATTGATCTGATGGGGCTAGCAGGGGCACCAGACCTGTGGACCTCTTTTGACCATTGCCAATTAGGGTGGATGACTCAGACGTAAGGATCATACATCTCATCTATAGTTTGAGAGGTTTATGCCTCTACGATTTATTTGATTACTCTACATAATGGTAGATGTGTAGATCAGCCACAACTAGATCATACTTTAGTTAGAGGAGTTAGAGTGGGAATTTCTATGATGGCTATCCATCGAGTATTGTTTGGGCCAGATTATGTGGCACCAGCATTGATAGTAGAGTTTTATTTTAGTATGAAACTGGCGCAAGTTGAACACACTATGAGAGATAAAGATTTTAGATGATAGAGGCTTGACTTAGATAGGTGGATAGCCATATAAATTTCTTATTTAGGCACTGATTCTCCCTGGATAGCGGGAAAGATGGAGATAAACAAGACAGTGTTGCATTTTGCAACAAAATTTATTGGACATGGTATGATTTAGGGTGAATCTGACTGTGTCAGATAATATACTTACATGGGATAGAGTTTCATTGGTTTCCATCCTACTTGTTGGATATGATATTAATTTTGAAGCACTGATCATACTGGAGATTCATGTCTGAGCATTTAGTGAGACCACCATTCTCCTTTTCTCTTGTCTTATCTAGCCAATACATGATATGACTAGTGTGTCGGATATTCTTGATATTGATTGTAGGATTGAGCTTATGACTAATATTAGTTTGATTAAGGATCCAGCAAACCCAGTCCTTGTACAGAGAGCACAGCCACCTCTCCCTACTACTTCGATCCATTCTAAGGGACCTTCAGTTGGGCTTGTTGAGAGGCCAGACATTGGTGTTGATATTAAGATAGGCGAGTAAAGAGATGAGACTAAGATTTATACAGGTTCTTAGTGGACTCTAACTACATCTATATCAACCCTGACTTCTACTTCTAATCCAGTAGGGGTATCCACTTTACCCCCTAGCACCACAGTTGCTAGTTTATTTAGTGTACCATACAAGTTTTTCCAGTGCATGGTTGAATAGAATGAGGTTACAACATGCCTCACTCAGACCGAGTCTCACTTTGTTATGTTATTTGGACAAATCCAACCTTGGGTTTGACTATACTTGAGACTGCTGAGGCCTAGTTTGAGGCAAGGCTGAGGGTAAAAATGGCATAACGTATTTGAAAATTGTATGCCCTAATTACTGTTTTTGAAGACTGGGTGAATACATGGTTTAGAGAGGTTTAGGCTTTAAATTTATCATTGGGAGGAGATGGCCAGTTGTCCACATTACGTACAAAGATACGCTTGTTCACAAAGAGAAAGATTTCAATCATTCCCATTGTTATCCCTTCATTCACATAGTCATTTCCTCCACGACCATCTATGTGGTTTGATTTGTTTGCTAAGAAGGATATGGTATGGACTGTTGGGGACAATAGGAGCCGAGGGAGAAGCTGTAGGATACTATATACCTTTTGGTCAGGCCCTAAAAAGGTCTGCCTATAATTCCAGAGTGTCCTTATTAGTTGATATGTAGAGAGAGCTGAGATAGCAGAAGGCACATCTTCTTGTCATGCCCCACCACCACCTTTGTAAGATGAACCATAAGATACCCCAAAAGAGGGAAGGGGGAGTCTTCTATGGATGCCTAGAGCATCCCATAGCTATGTCCTCATTCCCTTATTTTTATCTTATAGTTATGCATTAGGGACAATGCATAGTCTTTAGTTGGGGGGTGTACCGTCGAGGGTTTTTCTTTCCATGTTTCTTTTCTTATTGGTTGCACTATCATAGTAGAACTGGCATGTTTAAATTATTTTGTGTTTGTGTCATACATGTGTTATATTTTGTTTGTGAGGATAAAAAGAAGTGGCCTAAGGGCAATTGACATATTTTGTTTACTTTAATATGTTTTAAGAAAAAATGATACCCCATCAAAAAGTTTTTATTAACTCTGTGATGTGCTTGTATATGTGACCATTGTGAATCTTTTTATGGCATTAGGATTAGGGACAATAATCATAGCTTAGAATTTGCATGAACTGGATAGGTAGTAGTTGGTAATACGACCCTATACTCTGTGTGTGAGAGATGCTTACCTAGTTCGCTTTCTAAATTTAATTTAAAATTTGCTCGGTTAGTCTTGCCTAGTTTATAGGATAGTTGGTTAGGACATTATCATAGGAATTTTTTGAATTTAGTCCACTTTTAGCCAAAATAACTATCCAAATGTGAAAAGTATCCCTTGATCCCTAATTTGAGCCTACATAGACCTATTTTAATGTTTTCACCTTTCACCTTCCCAATTTAGTTACAATGAATTTGTGATGGCTCTAGTCCCTCCTTGGACATTATGCAACTCAACCCAGGAAAATTACCTAAGTTGAGGGTGGCTATCATAAGGGTGCGTAGTTAGAATTGGGTATGAAGAAGGGCTTGAATAAGAAAAAACAAAGTACGGTTAGGTGTGGTAAAAAGCAAAAAGTTGGAAAAAGAGAAAAAAAGAAGTAAGAAAAAATAAAATAAAAAGAATAAAGAATAAAAGAAACTTCACCCAACCTGAATAAGCAACAAAGGAGAAATTAGAAAGAAACAAAAGAGAAAAAATTATGGTTGAGGAGTAGACCCCAAATATAATTATAGTGTAGAGGAGGGTTAGTAACTATTTCCCAAATGTACCATACCAGACCCCAAGCCTATGTTACAAGCCGAAAAAAGTCCTATAGTTATCCTAGTCAGGTTGTCCAAAAATCTAAGGTAAAGAAAATAAGGGCAAGCCTATGGTATTCTACTTACATTGATTGGAACTTCTTTATGACTGTGAGTGTCTTGATATCACCCCCGCATAGACACGCATGATCATACTGTGAGATTGGGACTTCTTTGTTGTAAGGGTACATGGGTTGTGGTGTTTTCTTCTCATCTGTTCGTGCAGTGTAACTTGTGTACTTGCTTGGTTGTTTATTGCTAATATAATGCCATAGCTTGATTTCATGGTGTTGCGATGTTGTGCTATATAGATCTACACAGTATTTTTTAAGATATAAAAATAGGAAGGGGTAATGTGTTTTGAGCTAAAATTGAGTTGACTATTGTAGGTACCTTAGATTTCTCTGGGTTAAGCATCGTCTTATTATTTTGTTATGTGTTTTTTGCTTGAGGACGTGCAAATATTCTAAGTGGAGAGTGCTGATATGCCATGGTTTCATGGCACTTTCGAGGCTTAAAACTAGAAAAAATGCAAGTACTTTGTTCCGTTTTGTTAGATATGATATGTTTTTGTGTTTACTTTGCAAGAAACTAGGTTTGGGGCTAAAAGGGTAAAAAAGAGTTGAAGTGTGCAGAAGGCCTCAATTATAGTCCCATTACAGGTTGTAAGTACCATTTATAGCCACCACAATTGGTTCCATAAATATCAGAAGAGATATGTTCTAAGAAGCTAAAAGCAGAAGTTTGTTCTGACATTGACAAAGGGCCACTTACATGTCATAAAAGCCACTTACGGCCATCGTAAGTGGCCTCATAAGTACCAGAAGAAGGATGATCTGAGACTCTAAAGTTTGATAAATGGTCTGATATTTATGAGGGGTTCACTTATGGGGCATAAATACCACTTTCGCCACTGTAAGTGGCATTATGGATAGCCCCCTGCAGCTTGCTGAGATTTCTGACACTTACGACCCACCTAAGGCTCGTAAGTGGGTTCGTAAGTGGTCACTAGCCTGGTTTTCCTTAATCATTTTGGTTAGGATTTTTAGGGATTTGATGGAATCTATAAGTTCCCTTTTGATGTTTTTCTATTATTTTACGCATTTTTTACATTCATAAACATATATTGATTCAAAGATTTGACTTTTGATCTTGGAATCCTTTATTCTTGATTATTTGGTTGATTATTAAATTGATATTATGGGTTTTCTTCTTAAATTATTGTGAGATTAATCTAATGCTTTCATTTATGAATTCCATGGATATTCCAAACATGAGAGGCTAAACCACCAAACTAAGGTTGTGGGAACCCTAGTGGAATAACTAAGTAAAGGAAGTGTGAGGTCCTTCTAAATCAGTGTTTATGCATGTATTATGATCTTTTTCAGTTTGTTGGCTTTCTTAACTACTTCAGAGGTTAAGAACTTTCTTGTACTCAAGATCATCTTTACAAGAGAGGTTGATATAAGCAAAAAGAGATTGCAATAGTAATTTGAGGCTACCAACCCTCGTCTAATTAACTTGACACTCAAAAGGAGATAGTTAATCTGGGATCAAAGACAAGGGTTAGTAAGGCGACACTCTGAGACTCACAAGGGGAAGAGTGAAATTTACCAAAGTTGTTTAAAAGACGGTGGTGATAAATATCTTGTTAGATTTTGTATGTTGGGCAATGGAATAGTTAGAAGGAGCACTATAAGCCTATGGAGTTAGGAAGCTAGGGTGAACACAATCTTAGAGTTCATCTCATAATGATTTCAACCAAAATCGATCAAGACTTGTTACTACTTTACTATTTCGCAACACCCCTCTCCTCCACCCCTATTTACATTTCTGCATAGTTCTGACTACTTCAGTAGGTTCAAGAGAGATATTTGGCCTATTCCCTATAGGTTTGACCCCAACCTCTATTGGGTTACTATATTTGACATCGACTGCATTATATTTCTTGGTGGTGTACTTTTGGGCGAGATCAACTATCGAATGCTTTTCATGCAAAATAAAAAGATATGTCACTGAAACATCTCTCAACCTTGGGTAAATGAATTTCACTCATCTCATCTCGAACTCAGAACGTCGTATTACTAACCCTTATTTTGTAATTTCAGATTAACCATCCCAGTTAACGCTCTTGTTAATTATATGAAGGTTGATAGCTCCATATTTCTATTGTTATATCCTTTTTGAAATCTCTACCTCTCTCTAGAATACAATCGAGTT
Organism: Capsicum pubescens; assembly: GCA_030864215.1. Classification (NCBI taxonomy): domain Eukaryota; kingdom Viridiplantae; phylum Streptophyta; class Magnoliopsida; order Solanales; family Solanaceae; genus Capsicum; species Capsicum pubescens. The sequence continues at coordinate 190,033,382 of CM061546.1, forward strand.
CCTAACATTTACAACTGCTAAGAAAGAAATTAAATCAAAAAAATTACCAATACATGCAAGTACACCAGTCTACAATGACTTCACACTTAACCCTATTTTGTTTATTCATAATGGTTCCCACAACCCTAGTTAAAGGGTTTAGCTACTCATGATTGTAAGCACGCAAGAAGAATTCATATATAAAAGCATAACTATGCACTTACAAGAACAAGATGAAAAACTGAAATCTCAAATTGATTAAAAATCCTAAAAACCAATATCAATGATTTTAAGATCAATAATATTGTCTAAGAACTGCAAAACAATGTCCAAGAGTGTAAACTAATCAAAAAACACAATGGGAGTATTTATAGATAGAAAAAAAATCGTATCCTAAATTATGTAGGAAAACTAGATCTGCGACATCCTTTTACTTGAGGATGGAGTCATAGAATAGTGCCTACAAGTAGTAGGTCTCTATCATGGCAATCAGGCTCAGGATCAATCTTTAGTATATGACTCACGGCTGCTACCCACGAGTCATTGGTTGGAGTCATGAGTCATGGATCAATTCGTAGAAATCAAACTTTTCCTTTAACTTTAGAACTCAACTCACAGGTCCTACTCATGAGTCATAGGTCCAATTGACGAGTCGTAGACCACACTCGTGAGTCCCTAACTTTTCCTCACTTGGCAGATTTTCATCCTTTTTCTCCGAAACTTGTTTTCCTACATAATCAACCCAAAAACACATCATACACGACAAAAAATACCTAAATTCTTGCATAATTTCCTTGTTTTAAGCATCGAAAGTTCCATGAAATCATAGCACAGAAGTCACCGCTAAAGTGATTTTTGGATTGCTAAATTGATCTACGACTTGGGCTGGCCTCTACTAAAATAGTCAAGACATCGCTTAATCAACCTAGCTAGACCAATCTTGGCCACTAAAGTGACCTCTTGGCCATTAAAGCATCCTCCGCTAAAGTGACCAATGGTCTACTTTCACGGATGCACCAGCTGAGTCTATCCACTAGCTGAACTTAGTACTTGCCAAGTTTCCACTGACCTCATGGGATTCATTCAAAATCTTGTGAACACAAATGAACTATGATACCATATTAAATTTGGCATTCCAAACTCAATGGCACCATTAAATTTCCATCTATAGTTTTTTTATGAAATGTGGGGCCCACACCTAAGGGTCACTTTTACTAATTTCCATTTCATAGCCTAAAATGAGTCTGAAAGCCTTGGGACCTGAACCAAAGGTCCCCTAGACTAAAATAGATGATCCAAAGCTGATGAAACTATCAGAATTGGCATACAAGATTGTTAACATAAAGTTTACGCCCGATTGCGATTTCACACCAATGAAAATATCAAAATGGGGACGTGGCTTTAAAAAACAAATGAACTACTTGATAACTAAACTGTCAGCTCCAACAAATCATGAATGACTTGAGGCAGCTATAGGAAAGTTCTAAATGGTAGAAAGTGTGGAAATATAGAAATTACCTAGAGGGTCATTACAATATCCACTACTAAAAGGACTTTTATTTGCAAAAGTAAAAGGGTTAAGATGTACCTAAAGGCTCGAATAGGTGGGGACACTGGGCTCATATTTCACTCTCGATCTCCCAACTAGCCTCTTTTACTAGGCGGTGTGATGTGAACCGACCAGGGGGCCTTGTTGTAATGGGCATCCCAAGTTCGATCGGGATAGGAGACCACCCCCGTTGGCCAACCAAACCTCCAGCCGCCTGCCCTGAGTTGGCTGAATTTTGAGCATGTAGCAAGATAGTGCAACAGCTCACAGTAAGACTCTGGGATAAGATCACAACCGTGACCAACCCAACCGAGTCCAACCATCCCAAACCAACAATCTATCCATACCAAGCCGACACCGAAACAAGGGCCATAAACCATGCCATAACCAAAGATGTTTCAAAACATAATATAATCAATCCCAAAATGAAATATGATGTAACAGTGAGAAATTATGTTTGATTATGCCAGCCTCAATACCAATACCAATGCTAAGGCTAAAAAATATACCGATCTCACCCATTCCAACCCATAGTAGTACCACAAAGCCTCTAACCAAAAGAGTAATAAAATCCGGTTGGGACATGCCTCCAACCATGGCCAAAACCAGTATCCAAAATAAAATCAAAGTGTCTAAAAATATCCATAACATGAATTGGAGCCTTCCTGAGGGATGGAAGCTCACCACTTTAGTCCAAATATGGATCCCCGAGTCAATCAATATATAGGAGGAGTAGAACAGCCGGTTCCTGCATAGCGTGGGTATATAGCCACCAGTAGACGGTTTAGCCGGTAAGCTCTTGCTTAATCTCAAGATAAGGATAAAATAATACCATTTATAAAACCAAGTAAAACCATCCATATACACCCAACCATACATACATATACATATACATATATATATATATAACCATGCCGGGAAAGGGGACCAGATTTAGAATGTCCTTAAAACCTTTACTTGCACTATGTAGCTTTGCCATCCTAAACCACCCATAAGATATATAGGTTCAACTTTCCCCGCAGAAAGGGCCCTAGTGTGTGTAGCCGCACGACCAGGAAAGAAAACCTGGGATGACTAGTACATCCCCTAAAATATAGTGTGATATCATGCACACGGTCACCAAGACCAACCTCACATTGGTAAATATGAGTTTCCAGTTTTGGTTCCCTTGAGACCTCCACCTTCCAAAGCTTTGCTACACATCCCGGTATTATTGCCCAATTAAAACCATTTTCCAAATAACCAAACCATTATCCATTTACTAATCAAGGCCATTAATAATGGTATTGTCATACCAATCCTAACTTGCAAGTATCATCCATAGCCAACTATAGGTTTAAAGGGACTTCCAAGTGTCCTTCTATTTACCGTATTATACCAATTGGGGAATTCCATGTACCCCACAAGCATAAAAATTTAGCCATTTACCTTTCCAAACCATTTAAAATATGAAAAATTCTTATACCAAGTTTTAAACAAGCAAGAGTTCCATTTAAATACTCAATGCAATTAAAACATGCTTATAGGCATTTTGTCAAACACATTGAGAGCATAATATAACCAAAACCAATTACAATTACAATTTAACTATTCCTATGCAATCCAATTATCCAAAACTACCATTAATGAACATAAAAAATTATTAAAACCAAGGAAAACATAACTAACCATTTAATATCAAAACCCCCAATTCATATTTGAAAACCAAAATCATACAATCAATAAAGTTATGAAAACATTCATAAGAACCATGATGTTAGATAGAATTACCAATGAGGGAAGAGAACATGCCTTAAACCAAGATGATGATGGAAAGGAATCATCAAGACAAGCCCCAAATCAATCCTCTAGTTAAACCTTCGCTTCCCTTGCCCAAAAACTTTTGAGAGAATTATAGAGTATTTTAGAAGAGTTTCTAAGTGTTAATGAATGGAATAATAGCATATAACCTCCCAAGTAGGTTAAAATTCATGGGACCTTATTAGGGTAAGTGGGGAAATATCCAGAATGCCTCCATTTAAGTTGCACCAAAATACCATAAAAGGGGTACGACTGACCCTCACGAGTCGTACCCTCCAATACGAGTGGTACCCTTCACTCGTATCCTAGCCTCAACTTTTGGATCCTATATTGTCCAGCATATGGCTCATCCAACCAAGTCATACACAAAGCATAAGATTTGTACCCTTCATCCGTACCCCTAGTAGATTTAAACCTAAGAAAGATTTAGATATTGTACACCATACGAATCCTGGATACAACCCATACCCTATCTTACGGCTCACGGTAAGCCACTCGTACTCATATCCAACCTAAGTAACCCAGTCTAAGATAAATTAAAGGAACCAAATGATCCTTAACCACCACTATGACTTATACCCCTAAGTCGTATTCATTCCAGCAACCAAAATACATCTCACCAACCAACACTGGTCTGTATACAAATGGATCATACCAGTCGTACTTCTACCCTCGAGTCGTATTGGGTCCAAAGACCAAAATTCTGAGAAATTTTCTAAGGTCCAGAAACTAGGGTATTTCACGGTGTCTCCACTGAAACTTAAATATTGGAATTTCCCTAAAGTGCAACCATTTGACATCCTTGGCTAATATGAGTTTTGGCTCTTCTATAAAGGTCAATCTCTATTCTAACTAAATCGAGTCCCATGTGTATCTTCAGGGAAGTAACATTGTATCATAAAAACATGGAGAAATGGATAAACAGCGGAAATATCAGGGGGCAAGGCTAACTCAAATGTCATCTCTCTAACTGTGCAAAGTATCTCAAAAGGTCCAATATATCTGTAGCTAAGCTTTCCTTTCCTCCCGAACCTCATGACGCCCTTTATGGGTGATATTTGGAGGAATACCTGATCTACAACTCCAAACCTCAAGGAAAAAAGTATACAATCTACATACACATTTTTCCTACTCTAGGTTGCCCTCATCCGATCCTAAATCACCCTAAGCCTATCCAACAACTCATGAAGTAAGTCAGTACCACGAGGCCTAAAATTGGAGGACTTGAACAACCTTATAGAAGATAAGAAATGCCTACCATATACTACCTCAAATGGTGCCATCTTAATGCTCGAATGATAGCTATTATTATTTTTTAACTCTATCAGTGCTAAGTGTTGCTCCAACTGACCTTCAAAATACATAACACAGTCTCAGATCATGTCCTCAAGAGTCCAAATAGTTCATTACTGGCCGTTGATCTGAGGGTAAAAGTGGTGCTAAGATCCACTTGAGTACCCAACTCCTCCCAAAAAGTTCTCCTTAAGCTATAAGTGAATACCAACCCCTAATCTAAAATAATAAATATAGGTACTCTGTGTAGGAAAACTATCTCACAAACATAGATGCGGGGTAATATCTCAGCACTACAAGACATCTAAATAGAAAGAAAATATGCCAATTTGGTCAACCGATCTATAATGACAAAAATACCATCAGAACCATGGGAGGTGAAAGGCAAACCACTCACAAAGTGTATAGTGATCTACTCCCACTTCCACTCAGAATGGGAAATCTCTTAATCAAGCCACCAATCCTCTGATGTTCAGCCTTCATCGGTTGACAACATAGGCAATGAGCCATAAAGTCTTCTACATCTCTCTTTATTCCACTCACCAGTAGTGCTACCTTAAATCTTTATAGATCTTAGCTTTCCCAGGGTGAATGAAGTGTATGGCATTGTGAGCTTCATGAAATATTAACCGAATCAAGTCTCCAACCCTTAAAACACAAATACAGCTATCATATCTTATAATATCCTTAAATTCTATGGTAGCCATCCTAGACTCACCACTCAGCACCTAATCATGGATGACACAAAGTCCCTTGACATCAAACTACAGACTTCAAATCTGTTTAAATAAGGTAGACCTGGCCTCAACACTAGCAAGGATCCTCCTGGAGTCCGAAATATCAAGTCGCACTATCAAGTTGGCTAAGACTGATGTCCCATGCCAACTGTCTCTTTAAAAATTAAATAGAAGCCAAGCTACCCATACTTATCGCCTTTCGAATCAATGCGTCTACTACCACATTTGTCTTGTCTAAATGGTATAAAATAGAGATGTCATAATCCTTAAGCAACTTCATCCATCAGTGCTGCCTAAAATTAAGCATCTCTTATAAAATGTTGAAGACTGCAATAATAGAGATAGATCTCATAATGCACAACATATAAATAATCCTCCAAATCTTAAATGCAAAAACTATTGTTGCCAACTCTAAATCATGAGTGGGGTAGTTGCGCTCGTGCATCTTTAGCTACCTTGACATATAAGCAATAAATCATCCCTACTACATCAACACATAACCCAGACCAACACCATAGCATCATAATACATGATAAATCCCTTGCATTCAACAAGAAGAGTCAATATAGAAGCTGAAGTGAAAAAATCCTTGAGCTTGTAAAATCTCAACTCGCACTCCTCGGACCATGATATTCCAGTTTTTGACAGAATATTTTCATCTTTTTCTTAGGAAAATTGCATGTTTCCAAGCAACCAAGGTTGCATTTAATGCTGGTTTTTAGTGTTTCAGGGTAAGGAGCTGACTAAAGGAAAAGACTCAGAAAATTTATAGAAAAACACTTCTGATGGTCAAAATGGTGGACCATCAGTTTTGCGATGAACCACCAACTCAATCGTCAGATCGAGGAAAAAACATAAACTCTAAAGACCCAGCGATGGTCCATATGGTGGACTGTCAAACCTGTGATGGACCACCACTTTGGTCATCAGAAATAAATAGAACAAGGCATTTTGGAAGGATCAATGATGGACAACTTGGTGGACCATCGATCTTTCGACGGACCACCACTCCAGCCATCAAAATTATCTAGAACCTGACTCTCCAGCACCACCAGCGACGGTCAAGATGGTGGACCATCAGTTTAGCGACGGACCACCATATGAGCCTTCGGTCTTAACCAGAAAGTGACTATTCAAGATTAGCTGCGATGGACCAAATGGTGGACCGTCAGTCTCGGACCACCACTTTGACCGTCACTTTGGATGCGGATTTTATATTATTTGAATTTTAAATTCTTTTTACGGGGGAACATATAAATACCCAGTTTTAGTTTTTATTATGTAACTTTTTATCCATCACTTATCATTGGTTAGGGTTTTCCATACTGAAAAATACATTATTACATAATTTTTCTCTAAGATTCATTGGAGATTTATAGATCTAGATTCCTTTATCATATTTTCTATTGAAGATTGAAGAACAATAATTCTGATTTTTGTAAGTAAACTTTGAATTAATTTATGAATAACACAATGGTTTCTTCTCTTTCTTAGGTAGAAATATGTGGCTAAGCTCTCATAACTAGGATTATGAGAGCCTTGATGTGAAAAGCTGATTTTGGGTTGTGAATCTAGTAGATTCCCATGAGTAATTGAAATTGCATAAACTCTTCTTCACTTTAATGACTTTTCTTGGTTGCTAACTTGAAAAGTGAGCCCAAGAATAACACTTGTTCAAATAGAAAAGTGCTTGTTGGGAAAAAAAAAGGTTTACATAAATCTAAAGGCTTTAACCTTTGGATAGAGGGTAGATGTCTTAACCGGATCAATCCATGTGAGATTATAGTTGAATTAATACTATGTTCCTTAAGTTTGAAAGAATTAAGGGATAAGTTACTCATTTAGGTTGCGAAACTAAATGGTAAAACCATAGAATTCAATTACTCTTGCAATAAGAATTGTTCATTGGGAATCCAAAATAGTTCACAACCTTAGATGCTTAAGCATCTTGGTAACCATAACTCTAGTTTGACTTCTCTTATTGAATTACTTTTAACAATTTTACTTACAGTTGGATTACTTTCTATGACAAACATTTGAATATAATTGATAAATTAAAATACCACTCTATTCTGGAACCTTTAATCAATAGTCTAGTAACAACCACAATACTTAGTGATCATAGTATTCAATACTTAGTGAGCACAGTATTCCCTGGAGATGATCCAAATATGCATTTGGTGAATTTTATCACCATTTGCAATTCCTTTGATAATACAGAAGTGGTTCAAAATGTTATCCATCTATGTTTGTTTCCATTGTCTCTATCTGGGGAGGCGACACTATGGTTGAACAAACTGACTCCCGACTCTATAACCAACTGGAGGCAGTTAAAAGAGGCTTTCCTAGAAATATTCTTTCTACCTCCAGAAGGGTATAGTTAAGGGATGAAATCAGTAACTTCCGAAAGCTTCACACTGAAGCTTTGTATGAGACCTGAGGGAGGTTTAAAAAGAAGTTGATGTAATGCCCGAACCATAATATGATGGATATTCATCTGATGGAGACTCTTTATCAAGCTTTGAATTTTACTGTAAAGCCAGTCATGGATAATGTTGCAGGAGGGTTATTTGTTTACCTTACTTTTCCAGAGGCCTCAGAGATGCTTGATCGGATGGATAATACTACAACTAGCTCTGGCAAGATTTCCATGAAGACATGATGGAGAAATCATTAAAGGCAGTTGAGACTACCAACTCTAGGGTGGCCACTATGAAGAGTGACTTGTCTTCCATGAGCCATTTGGTAAACTCACACTCTACTTCTATCAAGAAGTTGGAGCAACAAATAAGCCAACTCTCAGTAGCATTGAATCAGAGGAAGAGTGGAACTTTACCAATTGATATAGTTCAGAATCCTCAAAATGATGGTTCGTGCATGGCAATTACCATACGGATTGGTAAGGTATTAACAGGCCCATCTGTGGTCAAAGATGTGATTGAAGAGGATATTGAGCATGAAGAAACTTATCCAGTGGAGTCTGAAAAACTGGATGAAGTTATTGATAATACACCATCCAACCATCAGTAGGTTGATGAGTTAGAGAAAATCAAGGGAAAGGAGACTGAAGTTGTGGTTACTGCGCTCCCAAAACCACCTCCTCCATTTACCAATTGGTTGAAAAAAAGGCTGACGACACAAAGTTTAGCAAGTTTATGGCCATGCTTAAGTAGTGGACAATCAACTTGCCATTGGTTAAAGCATTGGAGCAAATGCTCGAGTACGCAAAGTTTATGAAAAACCTTGTTACAAAGAAGTGGACAGTTAGTTATGAGACGGTGGACAATCTCCACCATTGTGGTGCTATTTTCACAAGGTCATTGGTGCAGAAAAAGGTAGACCCGGGAGCATTTACTATCGCGTGTACTATTGGGCCTCTTGATTTCGCAAAAGCTCTAGGTGATTTGGTGGCCATTATAAACTTGATGCCGCTTTCTATGTATAAGAAACTGGGTTTGGGGGATCCTACTCCTAAGAACATGATATTAGTTATGGCAGACAGGTCTGTGAAGCAGTTTGTGGGGATTTTATATGATGTATTAGTTAAGGTGGCTAGTTTCATATTTCTAGCTGATTTTGTCAATCTCGATTGCGAGGTGGACTTCGAGGTGCCCATAATCTTAGTTAAACCTTTCTTCGCAACCGGGAGTGTACTTATTGATCTAAAGGCAAATGATCTACTATTCAAGCTGAATGAAGAAGTAGTTTGATTTGATGTATGCCAGTCCATGAAACAGCATAAAGATATGAGATTATTTTCTATTATGGGTGTTTATTATGAGGAGGAGCAGGAAGTACCCATAGAAGAAAAATTTATTGTGGAAACCTTAGCTGTTGTATTGAAGTTTATGAGGAGACTGTGTGTGCCTTGATAGGCATGGGATCTTATTCCTATGCACTCAAGAAGATGGATTTGGACTTGAAAAATCATCTCGATCCACCAGCCAAGCCGTCTATTGAAGAGCCACCCACTTTAGAGCTAAAAGAGTTGCCTGGTCATTTGAGGTATGTGTTCCTGGGCAGCGGGAATACATTACCTATTATTGTGGCTGACTTAGGTGAACAACAGGTAGAAGACCTTATTTCTGTTCTTAAGATATATAAGAGGTCTATTGGTTGGATGATTGCAGATGTTATCGACATTTCTCCTGGTATATGCACACATAAAATCCAGCTAGAGAAGGATTGTGTCCTGACTATTGAACATCAGCACTGTCTTAACCCACCTATGCAAGAGGTGGTGAAGAAAGAAATTATTAAGTGGCTAGATGTAGGAGTGGTGTACCCTATCTTAGATAGTAAGTGGGTAAGCCCCGTTTAGTGCATGCCCAAAAAAAGGAGCATGACAGTGGTGGCTAATGAGAAGAATAAGTTGATTCCACTTAGGCAGGTTACTGGATGGGAGTGTGTATGTATTACAAAAAACTCAACTCGTGGACATTGAAGGATCACTTCACAATGCCTTTCATGGATTAGATGCTTGATCAGCTAGCAGGAAGAGGTTGGTATTATTTCTTAGATGGGTATTCTGGTTACAATCAAATTTCTATTGCTCCTGAAGACCAGGAGTAGACGACATTCACGTACCCATATGGCACATTTGCTTTCAAGAGGATGCCTTTCGGGTTGTGTAATGCACCTGCCATTTTTCAATGATGCATGATGTTGATATTCTCTGATATGGTTGAAGACACCTTAGAGGTGTTTATGGATTATTTCTCAGTTGTTGGTGATTCTTTTGATCTTTTCTTGGTAAATCTGAGTAGGGCCGTGTAGCGGTGTGAGGAGTTCAATCTTGTGCTTAACTAGGAGAAATGCCACTTTATGGTGAAGGAGGACATTATTCTCGGACACAAAATTTCAGCAAAGGGGATTGAAGTTGATCGAGCTAAAGTTGAGTTATAGGGAAGCTTCCACCTCCTATTTTAGTGAAAGGAGTGCGATGTTTCTTTGGTCATACTGGCTTCTATAGGAGGTTTATAAAGGACTTCTCAAATATTGTAAACCCCCTTTGCAGACTTTTGGAGAAGAAAGTCAAATTCTCTTTTGATGATAATTGCTTGAAGGCATTTGAATGCCTTAAAGGGAAGCTGGTTGATGCTCCTATTATTGTTGCACCGGATTGGTCAAAACCATTTTAGATAATGTGTGATGCAATCTGTGTTGCCATTGGAGTTGTGCTGGGAAAAAAGAAAGAGAAATTGTTTCATCCAATCCATTATGCCAGCAAAGTGTTGAATAGAGCTCAAAAGAACAACACCATCGCGGAATAGGAATTTCTTGTAGCTGCCTTAGAAAAGTTTTGAGCTTATTTGTTAGGAACCAAGGTGGTGGTCTATACTAACCACGCATCCTTGAGATGTTTGATGGTGAAAAAGGATGTGAAGCCAAGGTTGATTAGATGGGTGTTGCTGCTTCAGGAATTTGACATTAAAGTCAAAGATAGAAAGGGGTGCAAAAACCAAGTTGTGATCTTCTGTCCAGGATGGAAAGTGAACAAGCAGTTAGAGATGAATTTGAGATTAATGATGCATTTCTCGATGAGGAAATCATAGTTGCTATTATGGAGAAAATACCTTAGTATGCTGATTTCGCAAATTATATGGTGAGCGAGGTGATACCAAAGAATCTTTCCCTTCATCAAAGGAAAAACTTTCTCCATGATGTGACCCATTAATTTTGGGATGAGCTGTATCTTTTTTGGTGACGTGCGGATGGTATTATTAGAGGGTGCATCCCAAAAGTAGATATGTTGAGTATACTGGAAGCAAGCCATGCTTCCCCAATTGGATGTCACCATGCAAATGATCGAACTGCAACGAAAGTTCTTCAGAGTGGCTACTATTAATCCTCTTTGTTCAAGGATGCTTATGAGTTCATGAAGAGATATGACCAATGTCAAAGGAAAGGGTCCATCTCAAAGCACCATGAGATGCCAATGTCTAAAATACTGGAGGTAGAATTATTTGATATGTGGGGCATTGATTTTATGGGGCCTTTCGTGAGCTCATTTGGGATGAAGTACATACTAGTTTTTGTTGAATATGTGTCAAAATCGGTCGAGGTTGTGGCTCTGGCGGATAATGAAGGAAAGCGGGTTGTTGCAATCTTAAAGAGAAATATTTTCTCTCGCTTTGGGGTACCATGTACCATCATAAGTGATGGAGGATCACACTTTTGCAACAAGATATTCAGAACCTCTTTGGCAAAATATAGAGTCAAACAGCATAAGGTGACTACCTCATACCACCCACAGACTAGTGGGCAGCTGGAGATCTCTAATCGGGAAATTAAAGCTATACTTGCCAAGACTGTAAATGCTAGTAGGAAATATTGGTCTAGGAAGCTAAATGATGCCTTATGGTCATATCAAACGACTTTCAAGACACCAATTGGCATGTCACCATACCAATTAGTTTATGGCAAGGCGTGTCATTTGCCGACTGAACTGGAGCATAAAGCACTGTGGGTACTGAAGCGGCTTAATCTGAACCGAAATGAGGCAGTGGATATGAGGCTGGGGCAGCTAAATAAGATGGATGAGTTCCGTCTTGGAGCTTATGAAATAGCAGACTTATACAAAGAAAGAATGAAGAAGTACTATGACCATAGAATTCAAAAACGGGATTTTCAGAAAGGTGACTTGGTGCTCCTCTTCAACTCCCGACTCAAACTTTTTCCAAATAATCTCAAATACAAATGGTCTGGCCCATTTAAAGTTAACTAATTCTACTCATCTGAAGTAGTAGAACTCGAAAATGAAGACAGAAGTGTCTTCAAAGTCAACTGGCAATGAGACAAACTGTACATCGGTCCAATGAACTTGATAGGAAGTATTGATATTATCTATCTCAATGAAGTCTGAGTAATCTAGATGACTGAGTCGTGCCACGATGATAAATCAGGCGCTAGTAGGAGGAAACCCATGGTGTGTTGTTGTAAGGCATTAGTTAAATTATTTTTGTTGTTTTTATGCATTTTTGATGTGTTTGTGAAGTGTTAAGGATCAAAACTATAGCAAAAAGAAGGAGTGATAGAGTTTGAAAAAAGGGTGAAAATTAGAGCTACTGGAGCAAAAGTGATAGTTGATTTGGTGGACCACCTGTCATATGACGGACCACTATTCCTACCATCGCAAAAAGAATGAAAAGTGCATTCACTGGGTAAAGTTGACGGTCAAAATGGTGAACCATCACAAATTTTGTGGACCACCAAATTAACCGTCAAAACTCAAGCTGGTGGCCTAAGTTCTGGTAAGAGGTGACGGTCAAAGTGGTAGGCCGTCACAAAATTGGGGGACCTCCAAATTGAACGTCGTTTCTAAGCTAAAGTGACCATGTTCTGGTAAGAAGCAACGGCCCAATTAGTGGTCCATCGTATGTCCGATGAATCTTTGTTGAAGTCATCAAAGTTACCCTAATGCTGGGTCAGGTTGGGTTAATTCAGAAGCCTATTTAAAGGACCCGTACTTGACCCAAAAGATTTTAAAGAGGTAAAATAAAGCGGCTAAAATATTTGTAACCTCTTCCAACTCTTCAACTGCTTAACTCCCCTTGGATTGTATATGAATGCAGTTACTCTATCTAGGACTCTTCATCTCCTTTTTTTTCCTTTATTTAAAGAAACCCTCTCTGTTTGTTGTCTTTACCTGAAACAAGTTGCAATCAAAATTAAAGAAGTTCTAAGTTAGTCTTACTCTCTAAAAGTTGCAAGTTGGTTCACTGCAAACTCAAGGTATAAGTGTGACCCTATTCTTCTTTTGTTAAATTGCCAAGACCTGAATGGATGATTTGTTGTTAAAATTCCATCTTGTTGTTTTCTTTTAATTTGTTGGGTATAAGCATTATTGAGTGAAGTCTGAGTATCTCATACGTGTAAAGGTGAGATATTGTGTGCATAAACATGAATTGCGTGTCAATTGTTCCTTAAAAAGTTGGGGTGTATGCTAAATGAACGACAAAATATTGAATCAAAAACTGAAGCTGAAGAAGGGGGTGCGACAGTCGAAGTGGTGGACCGTCACTTATGCTATGGACCACCAAATTAACCGTCACAATGACTCTAGATGTGACACCTACTGGATAAGATGCGACGAACCAAATGGTGGACCGTCGTTGTCTTGACAGACCACCAAATGGACCGTCGCAAGACCCTGAAATTCTAGCCCTTCTGCATAAGATCTAACGGTCCACTTGGTCCACCTGGTGGACCACCAATTACCTAACGGACCACCAGTGTGGCCATCAACCCAAAATTTTCACTATTTTGTCCTGTTTTATGCTGTGAACTCATTTCTCACTTCTTCTCCAGGTGTTATGGCTCCTAAACTTACACTAAACAGAGGAGGGAGATCTCAAAGGGGTAAAGGCAAACCAACACCCGATTACAACACCAAGCAATGTAAAAGGGAAACTCTCTATCTCTCCCGATCTGAAGAGGAGAGTGGCAGCAGTACAAGTAATACCAGCTCGAGCTCGGATGAGGAAAGGGTTGCTACAAACCAACCCGAGTCTGTTGAAGGTTAAACTAAGGTTATTGATGTAGGAGTGTAAACAGGCGACTGGGGTGGAAATTCAACTCAAGAATGTTAACGTAATCAAATATAAGGATCCACAGGTTCCAAAAGTGATTAGATGGCAGATAGATGGAGCAAGAGAGAAGTTCTATGACGAATTGACACCTATAGCAAGACGGATAAAAAGGCCATTCATGGAGGAATATCAGATTATGACAATGGAGCTTCATGAATACCCTAAGTTGGAATGCCATTTCAACGAGTATGAGCTAGCATGGATGAGAAGACCACCAGGAGCGTACCAACCAAATTTGGTAAGAGAGTTCTTTGGCAATTATCTTGTGTTAATAGAAAAGGACCTTCCAAAGGGGATATTAGTTGCCAATTTTCCAAACGGGGAGTTTGTGCCTGTCCGAGGAGTGACTATCAATATTTCAGTTGGAACAATCAATAGGATGTTGTTCAGGCCAGAATACGAGGCTCCACTTGCTATACCGGATCTTGAGTTTAGGTTGAGGATTGCATCCACTCAGAGGCCTTGGGTGGCTTCGTTATTGACTGATGATGGCAACCTCTCTTGGTTGACAAATCCATGAGAGCGTATTGCAAAGTATTCCATTAGATTTAAAGCTAAGTTCTGGTGGGCAGTTGTTCTCTTAAGGCTGATGCCAACAAAAGGTGACAAAAATTTGGATAAACATAGAGATGAATTGGTGGCAAGCTTGGTTTCAGGGCTGCCTGTTGACTTCAGCCAGATTATTGTGGATGAGATGTTCATAAGAGCACATAAGATAACCAGCGTATTTCCATTACTCTGCTTAATCACTGATTTATGCAAACACGAAGGTGTGCCTCTAATTCATAGAGTTGACAATAAAATCCCGGCTACGCATAAACAGCACATTGAGAATTCAAAAGATAGCTCAAAGTTTGATATGCGTGTTACCAAGCCCCCTGCTTACCAGACTCAATCTGCACTAACTCCCGATGCTACTGAAATGCCTGCAGGTATGCCTCTGCCCATCACCACTTATATGCCACCTGAGTATGTGCCTCCAAATATATCTGCAAGGTTAGGTTCTGCATAGTCTATAGGTGGAGCAGATTTTGCTGAATACAGGTTCACACCAAAAAATTTTGTTAAATCAGTGAAGATACAAAAGTGGTATCAGAGACAGCTAGATAAGTGGGTTGCAGACTTCAAGCCCTTTGTTGATGAAATTATAGATGAGGCCCTCTATCTATTTCAAATGATTCAATCTAAGATGGATAGCATAGAGCATCGTATTAACAAAAGGCTAGATGCACTGTCTCTCCCTGATCTTACTAAACTCATGGCTGAATTTGACCAACCGAAGGCTGATATAGTAGAGATGAAGGGAAGGCAGCCACAGCAGCCTGTGTTTGACCTAGATTTTATGGTGAGTGATGACGATGAAGGTATAGTGGACTGGATGTAAGGCCCGTGAAAGACAAAGAAAAGCAGTAGATAGATGAGAAAGCTGCAAGGAAAGAAGAAATGAGGAGAAAGAGAGAAGAAATGACACCAGAGCAAAAGAAATAGCATAATCTGAAGAGAGCTCAAAAGAAATCTAGGGGAGATTAAGAAAAGAGAAAGAAGAGAGGAGAAGATAAAGCAGCAGGAGTATCTACGAGTGCTGCTCCAGCAAGGGGACAGATTTCAACATCAGTTTGAGAGATGATTCCTCCAATCCAGGAGTTTGAGGTTTTGAGTGCCCCTACCACCATAGGGGCCAACATTGCACAAGGTGAGGACTCAGGAGCCTCACCACACTTCATAGATGCCTCAGATGAATAAGAGGCAATACAAGTATACCTATTTCTTTGTACTTTAATTTAATGGTTTGAGGATAATGTATGTATTTTTCTATGGGGGTGGGGCACTTGTACCATGGGGGGGTTGTGTTGCTGACATTTTGGACCCTACCATGTGCTATCTAGAAGATGCGGCATGTTTAGGTTTAACTTCATATTTACATTCTTCTTGTTTTTAAGTCTTGATGTATTGCTAAGGTTAGTCTATGAAATAAAAGTGTTATTTTTGTTAGTATCTTGTTGTGAATACAGATGATGAATGATGTTGGCATCTAACTATGATTGTTTTCATTTA
This sequence comes from Capsicum pubescens, assembly GCA_030864215.1. NCBI lineage: Eukaryota > Viridiplantae > Streptophyta > Magnoliopsida > Solanales > Solanaceae > Capsicum > Capsicum pubescens. The sequence goes on from CM061546.1 coordinate 190,049,386, forward strand.
ACTGTTTACTTTTGTATCCTAGAATATGTGATCAGCTGTTAGTGAATCTATAATTGGCATTAACCTATAAATACACATGATAAGTGATGCAAAAATATTAAGAACAGTAGAATAAGTGTGACTCAGTTGCCACTGTTTGTGCGAGTATTTGTATTAGTTCTTACATAGTATAGTATCTAGAACTTGCCTGGTTTAATTGATGTTGTTCTGTAGTTGATGGTATAAGAAGTGATGGTAGGACATCTTGTGCTTTTAGTCCATTTAGCCAAAATAATTGACCCCACCAAAAATAAGTTTCTATTTTTGAACCCTTCGTTGAGCCTTTGTTAATTTTTCTTCATCACCAAATATTCTAGTTAACTCTCTTTCAGCTGTTGACACCTAGCTCTGGCCCTAGCCTAGTAATGGGAAATGTGTACCTAAACTTAAGGAAAACACCTAAGTTGAGGGTGGCCGTTGTAGGACTGTTAATTGCCTAATGGAAAGTTGGTCTAGAATTTGAATTAGAGCATTTGGCCCTGGTCTAGTTAAGACAATGTGCACTTTGACTTATGGCATCAGCCTAAGTTGAGGGTGGCTGATGCTTGTATAAAAAAAGGGGGGGTCTATTGTGTTAAATCATGAATGAATAAGAAAAGGGTAAGTGAGCTAGCAAAGCAATAGACTTGGTAAGAAGAATTATTGTGTAGGCAAAGAGAGTTAAAGCACAGTTTTTAGTCACTTTCTCCGAAAATTTCCTCCTAACCTAGCTTGATACCTCAGAACTAGCCTAGAAAAGACATGCTTGATCTTAAAACTCAGCTATAGAGGGAATTGGATGATAAAGGCAAGCTTATGGGTGCATTTGCTATGTTTGAAACTTCTTTGATGAGTGAGAGGGTTGTGATTTGTATCCACAAAAGTTATTGAGTGGTGGATCTCCTTGATGTGAGGGAAACTTTAGTCATACTTAATTTGGTTAATCTCTGTAGACACTTGTATCCATGTTGTGTAGATGAATTGAATTTGAAACAATACCGGTTATAGACTCTGACATGTTAAACCATATGATTTGGATGACAAGTGAATTATTGTGTGAGAATTGGTTCAGTGGTGAATGCCCATCATTGTATTATTCATATTAGCAATTTGATGCTGAGTTACCTGAGGATAAGTAATGATCTTAAGTTGAGGGTGTTGATGTTCTGGCTTTTGACGGAACATTTTTCATCTTTTTCTTAGGAAAATTGCATGTTTCCAAGCAACCAAGGTTGCATTTAATACTGGTTGTTAGTGTTTCAAGGTAAGGAGCTGACTAAAGGAAAAGATTCAGAAAATTTATAGAAAAACACTTATGATGGTCAAAATAGTGGACCGTCAGTTTTGCGGCGGACCACCAACTCAACCGTCAGATCGAGGAAGAACGCATGAACTCTAAAGACCCAGTGACGTTCCATGTGGTGGAACATCAGTCTTGCGATGAACCACCACTTTGGCCGTCAGAAATAAATAGAACTAGGCATTTTGGAAGGCTCAGCGACGGCCAACTTGGTGGACCGTAGATCTTTCGATGGACCACCACTCCACTTATCAGGATTATCCAGAACCTGACTCTCCAGCAACACCAGCGATGGTCAAGATAGTGGACCGTCAGTATAGCGACGGACCACCATATGAGCCGTCGTTCTTATGTTAAAAGTGATCATCTAAGATCAGCTGCGACGTACCAAATAGTGGACCTTCAGTCTTATGACGGACCACCACTTTGACCGTCACTTTGGATGCGGATTTTATATTATTTGAATTTTAAATTCTTTTTACGAGGAAAAATATATATACCCAGTTTTAGGTTTTATTATGTATCTTTTTATCCATCTATTATCATTGGCTAGGGTTTTCCATACTGAAAAATACATTGTTACATAATACTTAGTGAGCACAGTATTCCCTTTAGGATTCGATACCCAACCCAGTTGGGTTCTATATTTGACAGCAACCGCTTACTCTCTCGGTAGAGAGATGTAATTTGGGCGTATCAGACCACTAAAAAGGAACCTCCCTTTGAGTCAATCTGGTCATTCGTGTTGTAATAGTAGCAAAACCCTCAATGAACCGCCTATTGTAACTAGCAGAACTAAAAAAGCTACAAACCTCAGCCAGATATATAGTCCTGGTCCAATCACAAGTAGCCTCAAACATCATTGGGTCTACCATACTCCTATCCTTAGACACCACATGTCCTAGGAATATAATAGGCTCAAGCCAGAATTCGTACTTTGAGAATTTGGCAAAAAGCCAATGATCTCTCAAAGTCTAGAGCATAATCCTCAAATGCTACATATGTTCATCCCGACTCCTTGAATACATAAGAATGTTGTCGATGAACATAGTCATGAAGGAGTCCAAATAAGTTCTGAACACAAGGTTCATCAAATCCAAAAACACAGATGGGGAATTCATCTACCCAAAAGACATCACTAGGAACTCATAATTGCCATAGCGAGTCTTAAAGGTTGTCATTAGGATGTCCTCTACTTGAATCCTCAAATGATGGTAGCTAAATCTCAAGTCAATCTTAGAGAACACTATTGCTTCCTGAAGCTTCTCAAACAAGTCATCAATTTGAGGCGTAGCATATCTATTCTTCACTGTCACCTTATTAAGTTATCAGTAATCAATACACATACGCAAGGAACCATCATTTTTCTTCATAAATAAAATAGGAACACCCTAAGATGACATACTTGGACTGATGAAACCTTAACTAGAGGATCCTAAATCTAGGAATTCATCTCTTTAAGATCGTCAGGAGACATACATTAAGGTGCCATAGAAATAGGTTGGTGTCTGGCTCAAGGTTGATAATAAACTCAATATCATGCTTAGAGGGAAGACCAAGTAGGTCGGTAGGACAAACATCTGGAAAATCACGAACTATAGGAACAGAATCAAACAAAGAACTCCCCGCACTAACATTATAAATATAAGCAAGATGAATCAAAACCTCTCGATATAAGTCTTCTAGACCAAACATAAGAAATACACTATTGGGCATGGTTAATAGATCCCTACCACATAATGGGGGGTATGTCGGGTATGGCTAAGGTAACAGTCCTAGAAAAAAAATCTATGACTTCGTGATAAAGGTATAACATGTCCATGCCTAAAATTACATCAAAGTCCACCATATCTAACACAATAAGATCATCCTGAGTGTTAAACTCTCAAACAGTCACAACACATAATCTATAAACTCAATCTACTTCTAAAGAATCACCCATACGAGTAGATACACATAATGGCATAGATAAAAAATCCTAAGATAACTCTAACTATGGTCAATAACAAGTAGACACATAAGAATAAGTGGATCCAAAATAAAATAAGGCAAAATCCAACTGATGGCATACTGAGATTGTACTTGTAATTAAAGCATTTAAAGACTCTGTATCCAATCTACTAGGTACAGAATATAGATGACTTTGCATGCCAAATAGTTGGGTGCCTGACGGATCACCTATCCTACCTGCTTGAGAACCTCGTCAAAAACCTTGGGGACCACCCCAACAACCTTGCATACTATCTCTACCTGGGGGAAATACTACCCGAATCAACAAAACACTCTATACTTCAGGCACAACAGCCCCAGTCTAGTGACACTCATTAGAGAAATGGTCAAAGGCCACAAAATCATAACACGCCCCTGGCACAGCACTGTATCCAGAATATTCAGCTAACCCAAAAATCCCAACTCAGCTAGAAAACCTAGAATATGTTTTTCTCGAAGTCTGACCACTACTCTGGCTAGTATGATTACTATAATTAGGTTGACCCTCATCAGTAAGAAGAAGTACGGCATGAATAAAACTACTATTCTAACCCTGATGCAGATAAGACTGGCAACCTTAAGCCACTTTAACTCCCACTAAAACTGCTTTGGTAATACAATCTCTAATTGTTTCTATTTAAGGCATCACAATGCATATATTCTATGATCTGAGCATGATTAGAAACCTCAATAAAAGATCTGTTAGTGTCAAATAAACTCTAATTATCCATGCAAAGAGGAATCCTTGATCCCAAACAAAATATCAAACTTGGTCATACTCAGTCGGCAAGATACGTGTAGCATGCTTGGGCAACTAATGATATTGAGCCTCATACTCTAAGATAGTCCTAAACCACTACTCCAATCTTAAGAACTAGTCTCTTAGATGATCTCTAAGGCTACAGGCATATACTTCTCCAAGAAAACCTCAGAGAATTGAGTCCATGTCAAAAGGGGAGATCCAGCTAGCCTGAAATCAAGATAACCTCTCCACCAGTGTTGAGCTACCACATCCAACTAAAAAGTTGTGTAATCAACACCATAAGTCTCTTTTAAACCTAAATTACATAGCGTATTCTCACAAGCTCCCAAGACCTTAAATGCATCCTTTCTTGGTGACCTAGAATACCTTGACAAAATCAATATCAATAATCTACCCAACATCTTCTGCTCCTCAACAGACATAGCAAGCTGATCAACTATGGCACTTGAGGTATCTCAACGATGGGGGACACAGCTATAGGTTGCATCTCAATCTCAATACCAATCTAATCCATAGACTAGAACCATGATATGGTGCACCATAAACCAAACCCAATAGCTTAACAAGAGCATATCTAAGATGCAATAAAGAAATGAACCTCGGTGGGGCCTAGCCTACCATCTTTCCCACCACTAGATGGGGTAGACAAATCCTTAATGTGGGAGCATGAATATGGTCTGGTGAAGGATCTGTATTCTGATCTCTAGTTGGGACTATGGCTCTTGTCTTCCCAGACCTCTAGGTCATCCACATCCTTTGGTAATATCCCTAGTCTCATACTTGAGGTTCTCGTCACTAGTCGTAATACCCAGTATATTTCTAAGCTAGAAAATAAACCATTATTACGACACATGAAACCTCCTATCCTATAATTCATATTGGAGTACATGAATTAGGATAAGTATCCTAGTGATAATAGAGTTTATTATGTGTTAAGAATGTTCATAAGAGTCACTTAGAGTAAGCCAAGTTAAGAAGTTTTGAATCCACTAAGTTTTCATGTGTGATTTCACATAGGTCATCTTTGAACAAGAATAACTTAGTTTATAGGTGGTATTTTGGCAGACTTATACAATCCAAATTGTATAGAATTAAATAATCTTTCCGTCAATACTAAATTCACCTAAAACGGACACCCGATGAAGAAGTTATGGCGATTTAAAGTTTCAGCAGTGTTATTTCAGTTAGTGCCATGTCGCGCCGTAAGCCACAATGACGTTCGTCAATTTCCAATGTCTCTCCGCAATTCCACCACGTCATATTGAGTTTACATGTCACAAATAGGGGGCAACGCGATATCTTCGCCTTGCATCGGGGGGCCCAAATCGGGTAATTTTCACAGAAATTAAATAACGCATCTAGAGGGGTATTTGGGTCATCTTTCCACCCCTATATATATTTTATAAACACGGAATTAAGCCCTTATTTCACCAAAACATACTCTTCCTCTAAAAATCCTCTCATGAACACATTAGGGTTTTCAATTGGGGATTCAAGTTCAAGTAAATTTCTCCATCAATCATCAAGAATCTTCCATCAAAGGTATGCGTAGTGTTCATCTATGGATCCATTTCGTTCATAGAGCTCAAGAACCATGTGTTAAATATTATATTGTGATTGTTTTTATATGATATTACCATGTACATAATAATGATTGTTGTTTAAGTTTCAAGATGATATCTAAAGGTGTTTTCATGAAGTGTATGTGTTCGTTAGTTGAAATCCATGAACTTTATGTGGTTTAAAATGGGGAAATTCATGAAAACACACCTAAGCTAAAATAATGCATGCAAAGTGTTTGATAAAAGGCCTAGGATGATAGAATTCATGTCCCATGATTTAATAGTGCTTAAATGACAAGTCCATGCTCTACGCTTTATGATTTCACATGAATTCCACGTGATTGATATGCGTTGTTGCTTTGATATGGATTGATCATGATATTGAAGCTATGCAAGTATACATATGTTGTATGAATTCCCTTCCATACGTAAGATGTTGAGAACTATGCTTAGTGTGAAATCCCCTACTTATGATATGGTGAATTGTGGAATCCATTTTATGATCAAGTCAGTTATGTGTGTCAGTTTCCTTCCATCGAGTCCTGGGGGTACTAGTACCTGAAAAATATAGTTGTTTTCCTAGAGCCATGTCACGTTATCATGATAATCTCAGTCAAGCCATGATCTATAGAACTCAGTCAGTTATGTGACTCAGGAAATCTCAGAAATCTCATGATCTCAATAAATTCTCAGATAGTAGTACTACTCCGTCAGTCAACAGAAGTCAGTTACTCAGTCCATGTACAGCCAGTTAAATCATGTTCAGTCTCTTCAGATGGGAGTAAAAGTTAACACCGAGTGAACCCCAAGATGGGAACTCACCTGCCAATTTAGGGTGTGATTCTTAGTAGTCATCCTTACGTTCTAGAACTATGTAGCCAGCGTAGGTTGAGAAATCTTAACCTACCAAATTAGGGTTTATAAGGTGGCTTAACCTGTTAGTTTAGGGTTCCCACCATTCTCATTCGAGTACCTGCTAGCTAAGGGTCACTCACAGCTGTCCTTACCAGTGGCGCGGTATTGACACTCTTCCGGTCAGGGCAGAGATTAGACCCCAACCTATATGCATTTTTGGAGCATGTCGGTTAAGAAACTATCTCCCACAGTTTTAGTCCCAGTCTCAGTAAAAGAACTCAGATAGTTCTTTAGATTTCAGTATACCAGGACTGTCAGTTATACCTACTAGATTAGGGTTGATGAGGTGGCTTAACCTATCAGTTTAGGGTTCCCACCGTTCTCATTCGAGTACCTGCTAGCTAAGGGTCACTCACAGCTATCCTTACCAATGGCGCGGTATTGACACCCTTCCAGTCGAGGCAGCTATTGGACCCCAACCTAGCTATATGCATTGTTGGGGTATGTCGGTTAAGCAACTACCTCCCACAGTTTCAGTCCCAGACTCAGTAAAAGAACTCAGATAGTTCTTCAGATTTCAGTATACCAGGACTGTCAGTTACAGCCAATGCAGTTACAGTACGGAACTCAGGTAGTTCCATCAGATTCAGAACTGTCGGACATAGTCATCCATGTTATTAGAATTCCAGTATCAGTTATGTTAGATAACAGTAAACCATGTATTAGCGTACAGATCAAGATATCATGTATTCATGATCTCAGTTACTATGTATGCATGTTTGCACTCTCACGTTCATATTAGTCAGTCAGTTAGCATTGATCATACATGTAAACCCTTTTGCATTTAGCCTACCTCACTCATATACTCAGTACTTTCAGCTGTACTAATGTATTTGTGCTATGGTGCTTTCTTATATGTTACACCATAGGCTCAGAGTCACGAGTTCCAGATCAGCAGTAGCAGTAGCACTCTAGTACGCAGAGTGGCAGTGAGTCCTCATCCATTCGAGGACGATATTATTTTATTTCATTCATTATTTTAGTTTAGTTTTGTTAGACGGAGTTAGTTGGAGACATGTTCCTTGAACTCCTTATTTTATACAGTATTTAGAGACTCTTAGATTTAGTTCAGATTTTATATTTAGCTTTCAGTTGTGTTGGGTATTTGTTACCCCATATGGATGTTATGTTTTGTTAGACACTTTATTCAGTTGAACGTTATGTCCTATTGTTCATGTTTTCCATATTTTACATATATATTATACAGTGTACAGGTATAGATATCATTCATGAGTTAGCTTGTGGTCCTTCGGAATCATAAGCGCCGTGTAGCATTCCAGTTCAGAAAATCGGGGTGTTACAAACTTGGTATCAGAGACTAAGGTTCAATAGAGTACTAGAAAGTCTGAAAGCCACATCTAGTAGAGTCTTGTGCATGGGTGTGTTGCGCACCACATTTATGTGCAAGAGGCTATAAGATGTTTTAGGAACAGTTTCCCCTCTTTCAGTATTCATGTTGTGCTAGTGAGCATAATCTCAATTTAAACACTCAGTCTAATCCGTTCTTCTCTTATTTCAGATTATGCCTCCAAAGAGAAGAAACCAGCCCACTCCTCAGCCCGAAGATCCTTTGGGTGAACATGTTTCTCATGCGGAGTTTAGGGCCGCATTCACCACATGTGCTCAGTTTGTGGCTACCCAAAATGAATGGACACTAGTTATTCTAGCCAATCCAATGGCCAACTCAGCCACAGCTAGGATTTGGGACTTTACCCGAAGGAACCCTCCATCTTTCTTCGGGTCTAAGCTGATAAAGACCCTCAAGAATTCATTGACCAAGCCCAGAAGGTCATAGACATCATGGGAGTTACTTCTTGTCAGAGTGCCAAGTTAGTCGCATACCATTTATAGGATGTTACTCACACTTGGTACAAATAGTGAAAGTTCGAGAGGGTAGATGGTGCAGGTCCTATAGAGTGGGAGGAATTTGTCACGGCTTTCTTAAACAGATTCTTTCACCAAGAGTTGAGGGAGGCAAAAGTTCTTGAGTTCATCAACCTCAGGTAGGGAAATAAGATGGTTAAAGAGTATTCTCTTAGATTTACTCAGCTAGCCAGATATGCCCCTCGTGTGGTTGCAGACAACAGGGCTACGATGAGCAAGTTCGTATTAGGAGTGAATGATAATGTGGTAAATGAGTGTAGGTCTGCGATGCTAAACAGTGATATGACTTTAGCTAGGCTCATGACCCATGCTCAGCAAATAAAAGAGCAGAAGATTAGGACTAGGGAGAGGCAGAACAAGAGAGCAAGATCAGGCAGTTTCTATTTTACTCAACACAAATTAGAAGAAGAAAATCGTTCGCAGTTTTATCCTAAGCCAACAGTTCCAACTCTTTCCTCCGCCAGTGCCCCAGTGCCAAAATTCAGAGACAGCAACAAAGATCGAGTACCAGGCTCTAAGTCTCAGGGCAGTGTCAGCAGTGCTCGGACTAACCCCCTGTGTCAGACTTATGGTAAGAACCACCAGGGTACTTGTAGAGCTGGTAGCAATGGTTGTTTTGATTTTGGCAAGCCAGGACACAGGATTAGAGAGTATTCATAGTTAGGTCTATAGGGTCAGTAGAATTGTTCCACAACCCAGTCCGATCGCCCAAATCAGCAGGGTGCCACTTTCAGTGCTGCTAATGGGCAACGCCCAAATAGACTCTATGTTGTTCAGACCCGACGGGATCAGTAAAATTCTCCTAACGTCATTATTGGTACGTTAAAGATTTTCCATGTTCATGTTTATGCTTTGCTAGATCCAGGTACATCCTTGTCTTTTGTTACTCCTTATATAGCAGGCTATTTTGGAATCAGTCCCAAAATTTTAGCAGAGCCCTTTTCAGTCTCTACCCTAGTGGGTAAAACCATCATAGCTCGGCAGGTATACAGGAACTTCCCGGTTATGATATTTCAAAAAGCCATGTTAGCCGATTTAGTCGAGTTAGAGATGACTGATTTTGATGTCATTCTCAGCATGGATTGGTTTCATTCCTTTTATGCCACAGTCGAATACAGAAATAGGATAGTTTAATTTCAGTTCCCGAATAAGTCTATCCTAGAGTGGAAGGGTGGTACTTCATCTTTCAAAGATCAGTTTATTTCCTACCTTCGGGCAAGGAAAATGATTTCTAAGGGATGTGTTTATCATCTCATTCATGTTAAAGGCTCTAGTTCTGAATCTCCTAGCTTTGAATCAATCCCAGTGGTTAACAAATAATTAGATGTCTTTCCCAAAGATCTTCCAGGCATTCCTCCCGAAAGGGAAATAGACTTCGGCATTGACCTTATTCCAGATACTCAGCCTATTTCTATTCTTCCATACAGAATGGCACCAGCAGAACTCAAAGAACTGAAGGATCAATTGAAGGATCTCTTAGATAAGGGATTCATTAGACCCAGTATTTCCCCATGGGGAAAACCAATCCTATTCGTGCGCAAGAAAAATGGTTCTCTCAGGATGTGTATTGATTACCGCCAACTCAACAAAGTTATGGTCAAGAACAAGTATTCTCTTCCCAGAATAGATGACTTATTTGACCAACTTTAGGGTGCCAGTTATTTCTCCAAGATAGACCTCAGATCAGGTTATCATCAGCTCAGAGTTAGAGAATATGACATCCCAAAGACAGCTTTCCGTACTCGGTATGGTCACTTTGAATTTCTAGTTATGTCCTTTGGTCTTACCAATGCCCCAGCCGCTTTTATGGACTTGATGAACCGTGTGTTCAAGCAGTACTTAGACATGTTCATCATAGTCTTCATAGATAATATCCTGGTCTATTCCTGCATAGAGCGTAATCATTTAGACCATCTCAGAATTATTCTTCAGAACCTCAGAGATCACCAGCTATTCCCCAAATTCAGTAAGTGCGAGTTTTGGCTAAGGTTAGTAGCATTCCTTGGCCATATTGTTTCTAGTGATGGAATTAGAGTAGATCCTCAGAAGACCGAAGTGGTAAGAAACTGGCCTCACCCAGTCTCTCCATCAGATATCAGGAGTTTGTTGGGTTTGACTGGCTATTACAGGAGGTTTGTTGAGGGATTTTCTTCTATTACATCCCCCATGTCCAGATTGACTCAGAAAAAGGTCAAGTTTCAGTGGTCAGATCCTTGCAAGAAGAGTTTTCAGGAATTGAAGACTCGACTCACCTCAGCTCCAGTCTTATCTCTTCCAGATGGTTCAGATGGGTTCGTAGTATATAGTGATGCATCCAGAGTAGGTTTGGGTTGTGTCCTCATGCAGCATGGTATGGTCATAGCCTACGCCTCCAGGCAGTTAAAGACCTATGAGAAGAATTATCCTACTCATGATCTTGAGTTAGCAGCCGTAGTATTTTCCTTGAAGATTTGGAGGCATTATCTATACGGAGTTCATGTAGATGTCTTCACAGATCATAAGAGTCTCCAATGTATCTTTTCTCAGAAAGATCTTAATCTTTGTCATAGAAGGTGGTTAGAGATCTTGAAAGATTATGACATAAGTGTCCTTTATCATCTGGTCAAGGCCAACGTTGTGGCCAACGCTCTCATTAGACTCTCTATGGGTAGTGTTTCTCACATTGAGGATAGCAAGAACAAATAGCTCAGGAAATCCATCAGCTTGCCAGACTAGGTGTTTGCTTAGTCGATTCTTCAGAGGGTGGTGTATGTGTTCAGGATAGTTCAGAGTCATCTTTAGTTTCCTAGGTGAAATAAAAGAAAAACAGGGATCCTAGCCTTGTCAAGCTAAAAGAGTCAGTTCAGAATCAGAAAGTAGGGGTTTTCTCCCAAAGGGGGAGATGGTATCATTCATTGTCAGGGTCATCTCTGTGTTCCAGGTGTAGATGATTTAAAGTAGCAAATTCTTGCAGAAGCGCATGGTGTGCAATACTTTATTCATCCAGGGGACACTAAGATGTACCGCAACCTACGGGAGATCTATTGGTAGAGTGGGATGAAGAGAGATGTTGCAGAATTTATGGCAAAGTGCCCTACATGTCAGCAGGTTAAGATAGAGCATCAGAAAACTAGTGGTTCCATGTAGGAGTTCACCATTCCTACTTGGAAGTGGGAAGAAGTAAAGATGGACTTCGTGATATGTTAGCCTCGAACTCGTCATCAGCATGATTTAGTTTGGGTCATTGTAGATAGAATGACCAAGTCAGCCTAATTCCTTCCAGTCCATACCTCTTATTCAGCCAAGGATTATGCCAAACTCTATATCAGGGAGTAGGTCAGATTACATGGTGTTCCATTATCTATCATCTCAGACAGAGGTAACCAGTTCACCTCTTACTTTTGGAAAGCATTCCAAAAGGGTCTTGTTACCCACGTTTATCTTAGTATAGATTTTCATCCTCAGATAGATGGTCAAGAAGAGCCATTCAGACTCTTGAAGATATGCTAAGGGCGTGTGCAATTGATTTCAAGGGAAATTGGGATTACCACTTTACTTTGATTGAGTTTGCATACAATAATAGCTATCATTCCAATATTAAAATAGCTCCGTTCGAAGCTATCTATGGTAGGAGGTGCAGATCTCTAATCGGGTGGTTTGAAGATAGTGAGGCCTCAGTCATAGGTCCTGACTTAGTATTCAATGCCTTAGAGAAAGTCCAGTTAATCAGAGAAAGACTCTGAGCTGCTTAGAGCCGATAGAAGTCGTATGCTGACATTCGTAGAAAGGATATTGAGTTTGATTTTGATGACTATGTCTATCTAAACATCTCTCCTATGAAGGGAGTGAAGAGGTTCGGCAAGAAGGGAAAGCTCAATCCCCGATATGTCGGTCTCTTCAAGATTCTCAGTCGCTTAGGCAAGGTAGCTTATGATCTCGAATTGCCTTCAGATCTAGCCTCAGTTCATCTAGTCTTTTATGTCTCTTTGCTCAAGAAGTGTATAGGTGATCCATCAGTCGTTGTCCCTATTTAGAGCATTGACAGTCAAAATAGTCTCTTCTATGAGGAAATTCCAGTCGAAATTCTAGACTATCAGACTCGTAGACTGAGGAACAAAGAAGTCCCTCTAGTCAAAGTTCTTTGGTGAAATCAGTCCGTTAAGGGAGATACTTGGGAAGCAGAAGCATACATGCGTACCAAGTATCCTCACCTCTTAGCCGCCAATCAATATCAAGCTTAAGGTAACAGTTCTCTTTAATCTTATTCAGTTTCCTGTTCATTATTCTATACAACTTGGTATTCAGTTCATGCTCACGTTTCATCACAAATTTGGTATCAAGTACCATTGCATATTCAGTCATGCATTTATGTATCAGTCAAGTTTATAATCATGCATCAAATATGCATTCTCATTGGGCGAACTCAGTTATCAGAAATCTCAGTTATGCATTCATGAATCAGTTACTCAAACATCAAACATACATGTCCAGCATGATATATTTAGCTTATCAGTTATGTCCATCATGAGATCATGTTCTAGTAATGTATGTCTTGCACATACTCCAGTTTATCATCTATCCCTATTCCAGTCAGTCTCATTCGAGGATGAATGTTTCCAAGGGGGAGATATTGTAATACCCCGTATATTACTAAGCTAGAAAATAAACCATTGTTCCTACACATGAAACCTCCTATCTTGTGATTCATATTGGATTACATTAATTAGGATGAGTATCCAAGAGATAATAGAGCTTGTGATGTGTTAAGCATGTTCATAAGAGTCACTTAGAGTAAGCCAATCTAAGAACTTTTGAATCCACCAAGTTTTTGTATGTGATTTCACATAGGTCATATTTGAACGAGCATAACATGGTTTATAAGTGGTATTTTGTCAGACTTATACCCTCCAAATTGTAGAGAATTTAATAAGCTTTTCGTCGATACTAAATTTGCCTAAAACGGACAACCGGTGAAGAAGTTATGGCGATTTAAAGTTTCAGCAGTGTCATTTCAGTCAGTGGCGCATCGCGCCATAAGCCAAAATGACATTTGTCAATTTCCAGTGTCTCTCCGCAATTCCACCACATCATGGTGAGTTTCCAGGTCACAAACAGGGGGCAACGCGATATCTCTGCATCACACCGGGGGGCCCAAATTGGGTAATTTTAACAGAAATTAAATAACGCATCTAGAGGGGTATTTAGGTCATGTTTCCACCCCTATATATATTCCATAAAGACGAAATTAAGCCCTTCTTTAACCAAAACATACTCTTTCTCTCAAAATCCTCTCATGAACACATTAGGGTTTTCAATTGGGGATTCAAGTTCAAGCAAATTTCTCCATAAATCATCAAGAATCTTCCATCTAAGGTATGCGTAGTGTTCATCTATGGATCCATTTCATTCATAGAGCTCAAGAACCATGTTTTAAATATTATATTGTGATTGTTTTGTTGTGATATGACCATGTACATGTTGATGATTGTTGTTTAAGTTTCAAGATAATATCTAAAGTTGTTTTCATGAAGTATATATGTTTGTTAGTTGAAATCCATGAACTTTATGTGGTTTAAAATGGGGAAATTCATGAAAACACACCTAAGCTAAAAGAATGCATGCAAATCATTTAATAAAAGGCCTAGGATGATAGAATTCATGTCCCATGATTTAATAGTGCTTAAATGACAAGTCCATACTCTACGCTTTATGATTTCACATAAATTTCATGTGATTGATATGCTGCGTTGCTGTTATATGGATTGAGCATGATATTGAAGTTATGCAAGTATACACATGTTGTATGAATTTCCCTTCCATACGTAAGATGTTGAGAACTATGCTTAGTGTGAAATCCCCTACTTATGATATGGTGAATTGTGGACTCCATTTTATGATCAAGTCAGTTATATGTGTCAGTTTTCTTCCATCGAGTCCTGCGGGTACTAGTACCTAAAAAATATAGTTATATTCCTAGTGGCACGTTATCATGATAATCTCAGTCAAGCCATGATCTATAGAACTCAGTCAGTTATGTGACTCAGGAAATCTCAGAAATCTCATGATCTCAATAAATTCTCAGATAGTAGTACTATTCTGTCAATCAACGGAAGTCAGTTACTCAGTCCATGTACAGCCAATTAAATCATGTTTAGTCTCTTCATATGGGAGTAGAATTTAGCACCGAGTGAACCCAAGGATGGGAACTCACCTGCCAGTTTAGGGTGTGATTCTTAATAGTCATCCTTGCGTTTCACAACTACCTAGCCAGTGTAGGTTGAGACATATTAACCTACTAGATTAGGGTTGATGAGGTGGCTTAACCTATCAGTTTAGGGTTCCCACTGTTCTCATTCGAGTACCTGCTAGCTAAGGGTCACTCACAGCTATCCTTACCAATGGCGCGGTATTGACACCCTTCCAGTCGAGGCAGCTATTGGACCCCAACCTAGCTATATGCATTGTTGGGGTATGTCGGTTAAGCAACTACCTCCCACAGTTTCAGTCCCAGACTCAGTAAAAGAACTCAGATAGTTCTTCAGATTTCAGTATACCAGGACTGTCAGTTACAGCCAATGCAGTTACAGTACGGAACTCAGGTAGTTCCATCAGATTCAGGACTGTCAGACACAGTCATCCATGTTATTAGAATTCTAGTATCAGTCATGTTAGATAACAGTAAACTATGTATTAGTGTACAGGTCCAGATATCACGTATTGACGATCTCAGTTACTATGTATGCATTCTTGCACTCTCACATTCATATTAGTCAGTGAGTTAGCATTGCTCATACATGTAAACCCTTTTGCATTTAGCCTACCTCACTCGTATACTCAGTACTTTCAGTTGTACTAATGCATTTGTGCTATGGTGCTTTCTTAAATGTTACACCATAGGCTCAGAGTTATGAGTTCCAAATCAGCAGTAGAAGTAGCATTCCTTTACGCAGAATGGAAGTGAGTCCTCATCCATCCGAGGATGATATTATTTTATTTCATTCATTATTTTAGTTCAGTTTTGTTAGACGGAGTTAGTTCGAGACATATTCCTTCAACTCCTTATTTCTGATAGTATTTAGAGGCTTTCAGATTTAGTTCAGATTTTAGATTCAGCTTTCAGTTGTTTTGGGTATTTGTTACCCCATATGGATGTTATGTTTTGTAAGACATTTTATTCAGTTGAATCTTATGGCCTATTGTTCATGTTTTCCGCATTTTACAAGTATATTATGCAGTGTACAGGTACAGATATCAGTCATGGGTTAGCTTGTGGTCCTTCGGAGTCATAAGCGTCGTGTAGCATTTCGGTTTAAAAAATTGGGGTGTTACACTAGTATTAGTAGCTCATATCCTAGCCATCTGTAAAAGAGAAACCAACATAGGCTCTTAGCATGAAATTAGTAAAATAAGTGAAGATCTCCTAAAAATGTCCTATAGCCTCCCAAAGATAAGAAATGAATGTCAGCATTCCAATTCGTGGAACTTTATGAGACACTTGCTCTCGTACCAAAGATATCAATGAACCTAGGATCTGATACAAATTTCTCATGGACCAATTTCATGAGTCATGATGGCACCTATTTTAACTCACCAATAGTTTAGCCAAACCATAGCATGGAATGAAAAGTAATTGGCTAGTTGGTGGAAAGTAGACTAAATACCGAAATTATGCAATAATTAGATTACAAGTCATAAAATACAAGAATGGTAGCACTACTAAAGATAAATAAGGGAAAGAGAAAATATCCCACGATCTAGTAAGGACTGTATAAGATTCTCTAGCAAAAGAATAAGAGTACTACAAATATCAAATGTACAATAGTCTTTAATAGAAAGACCATCATATATAAAAGAATGAGAGAAAGTCAAATTTGACTCTAAGAGCTCACCCTGTCTCCGAACTATGACATGCAGTAATACAATATCAACGGTGGTAGCTAGTACTCAAAGCTGCACTAGAAAAGGGTACATTTATATAGATGAGTACCAAAGCAATGGGTACTCGATAGGCATCATCGGCCAAATGAGATAAATCATAATATAAATATAATTAAATGTTAAATAATAAACTAAGTTAGGGAAAAGGTGCAACAACAACAACAAACCCAGTGTATTCCTACACAGTGGGGTCTGGGGAGGATAAAATATATGCAGTCCATACCACTATCTCCGAAGAGGTAGAAAGGCTATTTTCGATAGGGAAAAGATGCAAACCTAGAATAATGCTCCAAATATTGAAAGTAAACAATCGAATAAATTATATTGATATAATGCAACTATAAGTAACATAACTCACCCCCATAAGCCAAGAAGACGCAAATGAATGTAAATAATTTGATGTGGGCCCTCATAAGCTCGGTGGATTCAATAAAGGAGAAGTAACAACCATACACTCACAAAATATTTAAACATTGAAATCATAATCGTGGATTTTTTCCATACCATAAACACCAAACTCGAATCAGTTCCATAACCATCATAAATAACCTTTCAATATTGGACTCAAATTAGAAAAAGTAACTCACATGTCAGACATGAATCAGGAATACTGTAATGAACATCGGACTTGAACTGAAAGTAATATTATCATTTACCGAGTTTGAACTGATATTAATATAATAATTTGCCAAACATGAATTGGTCTTAAGATCTTCCAATTACATGTCCAGGATAAGCCATAAAGCATCTAAATCCTCCTTGGTCTCAAGAATATAGCTAGGATTATGTATAAAGTCCTAGTAAGTCTACAAGGAGCTAATAGTAATCTTGGCCTAAGGTGGGCCGGAGGGGCCCATTCTAACCCTAAAAATCTATTCTAAGGAAATTCTATCCCAAACTAGACTAATATTTCAAACCTCACAACAAGGTTCTAAATAAGCCTCAATTTATTCTTGGGTAGCAATTCTACCCAAGGAATGGGTATTTAAGTCAAATATGCCTAATTATAGTCTATTAGTCGACTAAACAAACCAAATCACACTAAGTATACCTCCATGTCCTAAGTTTCAACCCAAAACTATAATAATATTATATAGATACTACAATTAAGCTCATTCTAAGAAAAAGGTAAACCCATCCTACTGGATGCGGAAGAAAGACTACTAAATTGGCAATTTCCCTTTTCGAGAAGCCTTTGCACAGTGCTACTCTATCAAAATAGTGATCTATGTATTAATATAATAATAGTGATACCTATATTTCACTTTTTATTTTTTGGGTCCAAAATTAAGTCAAAGTCCTATATGGTGCCTACTTGCAGAATCGCACCTTTAAAATTGTCAACATGTCCCTTTATGCTCAAGGATCATTTACCCTTAAGAATGAGTAAATTTTGAGCTTAAATGATACCAAGATCAACCCATTAAGAATCTAGGAATTTGTGACTAAATTTAGGAATTGAACCAAGAATTAAAGGGAAACAAGGATTACATGAGTAAATGATTATTCCAAGCTCATTGATACCCAAGGATTACTCTCCTAACTTTCCACACTCTCTAGGAATTTATGGCTCTTGAAACTTGTGAGAAATGGAAGAAAATCATGCAAAGGGATGAAATAAATGCTCTCCCAGGTGTTGCTTAAGCGGTCACCACTAAAGTGGTTTCTGGAATGCTAAAGCGATCCCTAGATTGGGCTGGCCTCCGCTAAAGTAGGCAAGATGTTTCTTAAGAAACATTCACTTTAAAGAATGGACCTTCACTTAAGTAATCTGTCTAGACCACCCTTGGCTGCTAAAGCAACCAAAGGTTTTCTTTAGCGGATACACCAGTTGAGTCCATGCACTAGCTAAACTTCGAATTTGCCAAGTTTTTACCAACCTCTAGGGATTTATTTGGAATCCTGTAAATGCAAACAAACTATGCTACACTTTTAAATTCGGCATTCTGGACTCAATAGTGCTATTAAAATTTCTATCAAGAGTTATTTTGATGAAATGTAGGCCCTACACCCAAGGGCCAGTTTTACCAATTTTTTCTCCATAGCTCAAAATGAATCTAGAAGCCTTGGGAACCAAACCAAAGGTCTCCCAGCATAAAATTAATGTTTTAGAGTTGATGGAACTGTCAGTATTAGCATATGAAGTTGTTAACCTAAAGTTTATGTCCAATAGTCATTCCTTACTAGCAAAGACTTTAAAATATGGAATTAGCTCTAAAACTAAATAAATTTCCCAGTAGCTAAACTGTTAGCTTTAGTAAGTCACAAATGACTTAGGGCAGTTATAAGAAAGCTCTAAATAGAAAAAAGTATGGAAATATGTAAAATCATTAGAGAGTGATTACATGGCCATACTTTTTCGCTAGTTGCTTCAGGTATAGTTATGTCTTCTGATGATCAGAGGATATTTGAGAGGCTTATTTGCTTGGGTACAACTAATTTTGGAGGTGCTAGTGGAAAGGATTCCTATGAGTTTTTGGTTTATTTCCAGAAGAATTTTTATGATCTTGGATCCCTTAAGTCTCATGTAGTTACTTATACTACCTATTAGATAAAGGATATGGATAGGGATTAGCAAAGGTCATATATGAGTTGTATACCTTTGGGTTCACCTACTATGACTTGGCCTAATTTTCCAAGGTCTTCTTGAAGATATTTTCACCATATAGCTTGAAACATCAAATGAGTGATGAGATCACTTAGAGTAAGGCTTCATGACTATTTTTTATTATAAGTCTCTTTTTTACACTTTATCAAAGTATTAAATTTCTAGCATCTCCATCAAGTTTGAGAGAATTCAAATATTCGTGAAGGGGTTCGATGGTACTTATCAGTTAGCTACAACTCAGATGGTAGTTTTGGGGATTTTTTCTAAAACTATTTGAGCATACCAAGATGATTGAATCTATTATCTAGGCTACTCAGGGAGTCACCATAAAAGAGTGTCTTCATGGTGTGTTTGGTGGACATTCCCCCTGAGAAAGATATTTCTTGAGTAGAGATTCCTATGGTTATTATAGTAAGCTAGTTCAGGCTACTTTGTAAGGATCGGGTGGTTGACCTTCAGGTTTAACGACTGTAGGTCACTAGAAATTAGCTCAGGGTGGCCATTCTAGTTTAGCCACACCTCCTCAAATTGAGTTATCCCATAAAGGATATTTTATATGTGATAAGTTTGACCATATGATCAATGATTATCCTCGATGTATTTTAATACCTACTCTTGTATTTGTAGTGGGAAATAATTCATAGAGTGGTAGGGGTGATGCTAGAGCTGCTTGAGGTAGAAGTTGAAGTGCTAGTGATGGTAGTCATGGGTTAACTCAATTTAGGAAAAAATATGGTAAGTGTTATGCTATACCTACTAGACTCGAGGTAGAGGCCTCTAATGTTGTTATAAGAAGTATCATCCTAGTTTTTTATGGACTTGCTTACGTGTTATTTGACCCTAGGTCTACATTTTTCTATGTCTCTACATATTTTGCTTCTATTTTTGGTATTGTGTGTGATCCTCTTGATGTATTTTTTTATGTTTTTACCTTGTAGGAGATTCTTTAATGGTAGATTAGGTGTACCGATCTTGTGTGGTTACCCTTGCAGGTTGTGAGACTTGGGTAGACTTGATTGTCATAGAAATGGTCAATCTTGATACTATCTTGGGAATGGATCGGTTAGCTCGTTATCATCCTACTTGGATTGTTATGCTAAGACTGTGACCTTAGATATAGCGAGAGTTCCAAGGTTAGCTTGGAATGGTATGTTTAATTCAGATTTAAAGGATGTTATATCTTTTTTCCATGTTCATAGCATGATAGAGAGGGGGTATTTGCCTTATATAGCTTATATATATGATAATAGTATTGCCTCACCACCACTTATGGATTCTATTTTGTTTGTTTTTGTATTCATGAATGTGTTTTCTATGGTTTTTCCTAGTATACCTCTGAATTGTGATATTGATTTTACTATTGATGTGGAGTCTAGAACTAAGACCATTTCTAATCCACACTATAGGATCACCCCAATGGAGTTGAAGGAGCAGTTGCAGGATTTATTGGGTAAAGGTTTTATTAGACCTAGTTTATCTTCTTGGGGTAGTCCTACCTTATTGTGAAGAAGAAGTATAGTTCTTTGCATATATGTATTGATAATAGGCAAAGTGATCGTTAAGAACAAGTGTCCAATTCCTTGCATTGATGATCTTTTTACCATCTTCAGGGAGCTTTAGTGTTTTCAAATATTGATTTGAGATACAGGTATCATCAGTTAAATATTAGAGCTTTGGATGCTCAGAAGATGACCTTTAGGACTCGATACAGTAATTATGAGTTCTTGGTCTTATCTTTTGGGTTGACCAATGTGTAATGCCTTAGAAAATCTAAGAAAATACTAGAACCATGATTCAAATAAATTTAGATTACATCATTAAGTTTTAACAATATAAGAGAGGATTTATCCATGTACCAAGGCTACAAGAATCCCTAGCCCTTAACTAAGCCAAAGATCCCTTACGATTGATTCCTAAAGTAGTGATCAATTTAAATAAGTATAAATTCTATATTAAGAGGAATTTTAGAGTTCTAATTCCACTAAGTGATACATATTTGAATTATCTTTCCAACGCATCCAATTTTGCTCTAATCCGACATAGGAGTAGGAAGTTATGGCCCTTTCAATAAAGCGTTACTCTGCAGTGAGATACCACCAGACAAACCACTACCATGGTTACATTGTAAGACCATACAATGGTCTTGTATATTCAAGATGACCTTAACTTCTGAAATTTAAAAAAGTGTACCCTTGTTCCACGAGAGGGGACCATGATCGTGCTTTCAAACCACGACACCCAGGCATGATCATGAGTCCCGCAGATGCCCTTGATGTAACTTGTGAACATACAAACCAAGGTATGACCATAGGTAGAACCCATGGTTATACAAGGCTCATCTGATCATGTTTAGAGAGTCCACATCCAACTCCCAACCACAATTATTAGTTTTTCCCATGATCGTAGGAAGGTCTCATATGTTTCTCCCTGTTGTTTCCAGTTATAAAATTTTAAGAGGCAAATCAGTCTTTTCCCACTCTTTTAATATCAAATCTATGTCGTTTTGTGAATTCCAAGGGTAATTAGTGGGGTTAATAAGACCCTAAGCTTTCTTTACTTAGAATTCTATCTGACGCTTAACTTTAGAAGAGAAAAAAAGGTAATTCCCTTTCCTCAAGGCCAGTTAGGGTTCATCTTCCTCAGATATGCAACTCTAAGAAATTATTCAGATTTCTTATCTCCAGGTATGTGGAATTTCATCAGTGGGTTTCCTTTCTCCCATTGAGTCCCAAGATTAACCCAATTCTCTTGTATAATTCCTTTTCACAACTCTGGGTTATAGGTATTGGTAGGTTCATTGATATCTCACTCTTTTGGTGTCATTGAATTATAATTCTCGTTTAGCATTAATTTCCAGTTTTGTTATTTAACCATGATCCTAAACCCCTATCATATTATGAAATCCATGATTTATGGACTAGAGTCATTGAATTCTTTTAATTCTATTAGTTTACAAATATTACATAGTATTTGTATTCTTAAGATTAGGCTTGACATCTGAGTTGTTTTGACACCAGTTTAGTGGATCCACGTTAATAAGTATGTGTACCCTTGTAAAATTATTAAACACCCTTCAATTAGGTTATAGGTTGGACCCTAGTTAGCACACTTAAGGTATATTAGTTATTAGTAGCTCCCACAGTCCACAGTTATATTCTGATTTCAAATTCTTGCATGACCCTATATTTTAGTTACTCAGATTAGTTTATAGCATGTATTCGTTACTTGGCCTTTCATTAGTTATTATGTTATATGTTCCATGTTCAAATCATTTCTGTTATTTCTCTATCTCACATACTCAGTACATTCAAAGTATTGATCTCATACTTTATTTGTGATATATTGTCTTATAATTTAGGTTCGGACGCTCAACATCCTGATCGCACTTAGGATGATCTCATCCTATATCAGCAGTAGCAGTTTTAGTGAGTCCTCATCATGCGAGGACCATAGTTGGTATTTTATTTCAGTTTTTTGGCATTCCTAGTTCTCAGACAGTTAGAGTTAGCTGGGGGCTTATCCCAACAACTCATCTTAGTAGAGGTTTTTCAGACATATAGTTAGAAATTCAGTTTTGATCTCGCACTTATTTAGTGATATTTTGATTTCCTTTGGATAGTTATTATATTATTCAAGTTCAGTATTTACATAAATATTATTTATCCATTGTAACCTATATTTCATAGAATTTTGTAAGGACATAGGCTATTTTGGAGTCATTTATGACTCTAAAAACCGTGTTACGACTAGGGTAGTCTCGGGTCGTAACAAACATGGTATCAAAGTCGCATCGAATAGAGTCTTACTTATGTGTTTGAAGAGTACCACGATTGAGAGTGAGAGGCTATCAGATGTTCCAGGAAAAATTTCCCTTCTTTCATGCTCATGATGTGAGATAGATTTTGAACTATATTAAAACCTTCTTCTAACTCATTCTCTACACATTTATAGAATATGCCTCCAAAGAAAACCAATAAAAGGAGGAGTAGAAATATGAGCGGATGGAGAATCAGCAAGCACCACCAGCTTCATAAAACTCTCTCAATAAATAAGTCTACCATGTCAAATTTAGGTCTGCTTTTACAGCCTTAGCCCAGTTCATGACTACCTAAAATAACTAACCTATAGTGGTACCATCCAACCTAACAGCGAATGCGGTAGCCATAAGAGTTTGAGACTTTACTCAAATAAATCCTCTACTATCTTTGGGTCTAAGTTGGAGGATGATCCACAGGAATTCATGGATAGTATCTATAAGGTTATAGAGATTATGGGTGTTGTTCCAAATGAGAGCACTGGTCTAACTACCTATCAACTACTGGAGTTTGCTCACATCTGGTACAAATAGTTGTAGGAGCATAGGGTTAAAAATAAAGAAGCAGTAAAATGGGATGAGTTTGTGGTTGAATTTTTGATAGGTTCTTCCCGATTGATTTAAGGGAGGCCAAGGGGAAGGAGTTCATAAATATGAAGCAGGGTAGCATGAGTGTAAAGGAATATTTTCTTAAGTTAACTAAGATGGCGATGTATTCTCTGGTTGTAGTTTCTAATCCCAGGGCCCGAATGAGTAAGTTTATATTTGGTGTTTTAGAGGATGTGGTCAAAGAGTGTAGGACTGCTATATTGGTGAAGGAGATGAACATCTCCAGAATGATGATAAATGCTCATCGAATTGAGAAAGAGAAAGTTAAAAATAAGGAAATAGAGAATAAGAGGGAAAAATCAAGTAGCTTTAATTTCTCTCAACAAAGGTCAGATAAAGGAAAAGAGTTCTCAGTTCTGACAAAAATCTTCAACTCCAGCCCTGTCTTCTACTAATGACCTAGTACCCAAGTTTAGCAAGATCATCGTGATAGGGTACCTGAATTTAAGTCTCAAGGTAGTGTGAACAGTGGTCATACCATCCCAGTAGATAAGAAGTATGGTAGGAACCACAAGGGTGAGTGTATGGGCGATAGTAATGGGGGATTTGGGTGTGGAAATCTGTAATGACCTGGGACTACCCCTAGTCATCACACGGTGCTTATAATCTCTAAGGACCACAAGCTAACCCTTATTTGGTACCTGCTGCAATAACTATATAAAAATACTGAATAATACAGAAAACTGGCGAAAAACTTACCATAAGGTTCAAAACGTCTAAAATAATCAATACTAAAAATTAAATACTAATACATCTTTCCAAAAAGACTCTAACTTTCTGAACTGTGGAGATGATGGAACATGTCCCCAACTAACTCCGTTTACTAAAAATAAATTGAATCTAATGCGATAATAAAATAAGGATCATCCTCCAATGAAGAAGACTCACTACTATGTCTACTGCTGCTGACTGAGTTTAGACTTCTAAGGGTGCTCTGGATCTCGCGCTTCTGAACCTAATGTATAACACACCACAGTACAAGAGAAAAGTATGTGTCAGTACTTTGAATGTACTGTATGCTAGATGAGAGAAGGCTAGGTGCAAGGGCTTATGCATGAACATAGCTTAACTGAATAACATGAGAGTACTAAATGAGGACATATGCATGAATGCACAATCCATAACTGAAATCATCGTGACTCTGAATACTGAGACTCAGATACTGCTTTACTAATGTCTGAACTCACTACTAATACTGAGAAATTGAATAACTGAATCTTCTGATATTGATAACTGAGTACTGAAGTTTGGATCAGTCCTATCTAGCGAGTGATCTCTTAATCTGATGATACTGAAGCTAATTAACTGAATCTACTTATATCATTGACCGAGTTCTGAGCTTGCTACTATTGACTGACTAAATTTGTGATCAAACCTTTCTAATGAATGATCTCTGAATCTACTAATAATGATAAAGAATGATTGTATCTGAGATCGAACCTATCTAGTGGATGATCTCTGAATATTTTAATAATAGAAATGATGGACTAAGTTTGAGGTCAGGCCTATCTAACGGATGATCTCTGGATCTATTAGTACTGATTCTAATTGACTTTATGTAAGACCAGGCCTATCTAGTGGGTGGTCTATGAATCTATGGAACTATCTAAGTTCCTTACTTTAAAGACTGATACTGAAAATGCAAATGTAAGAGTTCTCACTTAACTGACATGCCCAGAATTTGACCTAGTAGGTCCAACCCGTAACCCCAGCTAGAAGGATATCAATACTGTACCATGGGTAAAGACCTCTTCTATGGTCAAGCCTCTCTAATGAGTGACCCTTAACAGGAAGTCAAGCCTAAGGCAATATGATAGTCAAGCCTTGATCTAACGGGTGAATCCTGGTCCTACGCTAGCAACATAGTTCTGGAGTTCAGGGACTGTTAATAACAACTCTACCTCTCTAATGGGGAAGTCGTCATCTCTGAACTCACTCAGTGCTAGTTACTACTCTCAACTGAAGGACTCTAAACTGATTCTTATACAAAACTAAACTGAACTGAGTCTGCTACTGATTTGATTATCTTACTTGACTGATCTGACTGAGTTTACTTGATTCCATTAGCTGACGGAATACTTTTGAATTCTACTTTCTGTCTGAATACAACTTAGTTCTGTAACTTATTGAGCTTTACTGAAATCTACTGAGATTTACTGAGTTTCCTTAATTTCTGTCACTAACTGAAATATACTGATCATAGCATGACTGAGATTATCTTGAGACTGACTCGGCTCTAGACAAGCAGCTAAGTTTTCGGGTATTAAATACCCCCAGGACTCAATAACATAAATAAATAAGACATGACAACTCTTGCGTCATAATCATAACAATAGACTATCATTCGCAATATAACCAATGAAGCATCATCTCTAGCACTTGGGAATCTTAAACATGTAATTGTAAAGGGAAACATACTATTATCTCATAACTCATCCAACAAGGAGTTCACATGAACAGGAAGACATGAAACATATCATAATTCATTCATTTAGTCCTTTAAACAAACACTTAGCATACACTAGTTGACACATACTTAGGGATATAATACTTCATGTTACCATAACACTATTTTCTTCATATAAGCAATTTATCAAGCATGTGAGAGGCACCCTTTGGTCATACAACTTTTAATACACCAAATTAACATAATTACATAATTCAACATGCTTCTTGATAGGGCTTTATCATGAACATCACATAACCAACACATACTAAGGTCAAATCTTGAATCTTTATAATGAAAACATGAATCAAAACTTATCAAAAACATGAACATGCATATCTAATGCATGAATACTTGACTAAACTGTCTTTTGAGTGCTTGACAAATTATGCAATGATAACTGGTGTTAACTTCACAAGGAGTTCCTGAACATGCAACTGAATGAGTCTAAGGACATAAAAGCATCATAATATTATGGGGTATCTCCCCCTTGGGAATCTATGTCCCTCTAAGAACACTTTGCTAAAATACTGGGGTGGTGCATGGGGCACCTACGAACTGGGTCATGATTGATCATCTGAGATATGAAACTAATGCATAATATGAGAGTTGATCTATACTCATAACTACTAGGATACTCTATCTTAGAATAGTTACATTTAAAAGATTTCTAATAGCATGATCAGGTAAAGAGATAAGATAACAACTATACAAATCTGACTACTAAACGGACTTGTTGGCTCTACTAACTGACTCATGCCGAAATATAAGCTCAAATGGGAGCAAGGGATATAACAATGCATATCATAAAGATGAAGGACTCATAACATACCCGAATCTATACCAGGGAATCTTTCCTGATCATAGTGACTCTGAAGCGCATAGAGTCTGTTCTGACTCTGACCACAATTGGCACCGGAAGTGGCACCCTTTTGACACAATTCTCTACCCCTCTGAGCTAGCACTATTTATTCTCGCATTTTATGGCCTGGCTTACCATGTCCAAAACATACCTGATTATTAGCTCTGCACACATCTAAGTGATTCTTGCCACACTCTCCACAAAGCGGGTAGGTACGAACACCACCAGCACTACTCTAGGCTTTGGAGCCTGGTGCTCCATCAAGACTACCATCCCTGATGTTTGGTGCGGGTAAACTAGCTGAGGATAGAGCTAGGACTAAAAACTTCTAACTATGCTGAGAACGGTTAACACCCTGTGACCCTGCCTGAGAGAAATTATGACTACCTGTTCTGGCTTTCTTACTCACTCTCTCTATTTCTTTGGTCTTATCTTTCTTAATCTACTGTGCATGCATTATTTTTCTAGAAAGGACCATATCTCTATTGAGCATAGCAGTTCTACACTCTTTCAACACCAACCCAGACACCCCAGTCACAAACTTACTCATACTCGCTCTAGGGTCAGCTATCAAATCGGGAGCATACTTAGCTAACTAGTTGAACTTAAGACAATACTCTTTCACTGTTATGGAGACTTTCCTCAGGTTCATAAACTCTTCTACCTTATCTTATCTTACCTCTAGCGGGAAAAACTTATCTAGAAAGGCATCCTGAAACTCCTGCCAAGTCATGGGAGCTACATCCTCCCCTCTACTCTTCTTCCACACTACAACCAGTCATGAGCGATATCCTTCAACCTATAGGATGCTAACTCTACACTCTCCTTCTTAGAAACATGTATAATCTGGGAGATCCTCTTCACTTCCTCAAGATAAAGCTGTGGGTCCTCACCTACTACTGACCCATAGAACTCTGGCAGGTTCATTCTCATAAAATTTCTAATCCTGGCCATGGCTGAACCCCCATTTTGCTTAGGTGGGACTGCATCCTGACGGTTGCCCTGAACACTAGTAGTCACAGCTTGGGCTAACGCTTGAAAAGTTGCCCGAAACTCTACATGTGAAACATTCTTATTCTCAGGATCTACTGGCTGAGGTGGCTGGTTATAAACCCTACGACATTATATCTGCAAGGAGGCATACTTTGTAAATGAAAGGGAGAATGGATTAGACTGAGAATCAACTGGAACTTATGCATACTCGCACGACATGAATACTAAAAGAAAGGAAACCATTCCTAAAAATATCTTATAGCCTATTGTACATAAATGTGGTGCACAACACACCCATGCACAAGACTCTACTAGATGCGGCTTTCAGACTCCCTAGGACACTATTGAACCTTAGGCTTTGATACCAAGTTTGTAACGACCTGGGACTACCCCCTAGTCATCACATGATACTCATAATCTCGAAGGACCACTAGTTAACCCTTATCTGGTACCTACTGCAATAACTATATAAAAATACTGAATAATGAGGAAAACTGGCGAAAAACTTGCTATAAGGTTCAAAATGTCTAAAATAATCAATACTGAAAACTGATTACTAATATATCGGTCCAAAAAAGCCTCTAACTTTCTGAACTATGAAGCTGATGGGAACTGTCCCCAACTAACTTCGTGTACTAAAAATAAACTGAATCAAATGCCATAGTAAAATAAGGATCATCCATGAATGAAGAGGACTCACTGCTACGTCTACTGCTGCTGACTGAGTCTAGACTGCTAAGGGTGCTCTGGATCTTGCGCTTCTGAACCTATGGTATAAGACACCATAGCGAAAGAGAAAAGTAAGCGTCAATACTTTGAATATACTAGTATGCTAAATGAGGTAAGGCTAAATGCAAGGGCTTATGCATGAACATATCTTAACTGAATAACATGAGAGTACTGAATGAGGACATATGCATGAATGCACAAACCATAACTAAAATCATCATGACTCTGAATACTGGTACTCGAATACTGCTTTACTGATGTCTGAACTCACTACTAATATTGAAAAATTGAATAACTGAATCTTCTGATATTGATAACTAAGTACTAAAGTTGAGATCAGTCCTATCTAGTGAGTGATCTCTGAATCTGATAATACTGAAGTTGATTAACTGAATCTACACATATCAATGGCTGAATTCTGATCTTACTACTATCGACTGACTACATATGTGATTAAAACTTTCTAACGGATGATCTCTAAATCTATTAACAATGATAAAGAATGATTGTATTTGAGATCAGACCTATCTAGTAGAAGATCTCTAAATATTTTAATAATAGAAATGATGGACTGAGTTTGAGATCAGGCCTATCTGACGGGTGATCTCTGCATCTATTAGTACTGATTCTGATTGACTTTACGTGAGACTAGGTTTATCTAGCGGGTGGTCTATGAATATATGGAAATATCTATGTTTCTTACTGAGATGGGTGACTATATCTGACAGTCCTGATTTCTGAGTTCTACTCTGAAGACTGATACTGAAACTACAACTGTGGGAGTTCTCACTTAACCAACATGCCTCGAATCTGATCTAGTGGGGTCCAACCTGTAACCCCATTTAGAAGGGTGTCAATACCATGCCACGAGTAAATACCTCTTTTATGGTCAAGCCTCTCTAATGGGTAACCCTGAACAGGAAGCCAAGCCTAAGGCAATATGATATTTAAGCCTTGATCTAACGGGTGACTCCTGGTCCTGCACTGGCTACATACTTCTGGAGTCCAGGGACTATTAGTAATGACTCTGCCTCTCTAACGGGGAAGCCATCATCCCTGAACTCGCTCGGTGCAAGTTACTACTCCCAACTGAAAGACACTGAACTGATTTTTATACTAAACTAAACTGAACTGAATCTGTTACTGATTTGATTATCTTACTTGACTAATCTGACTGAGTTTACTTGATTCCATTAGCTGACAGAATACTTCTAAATTCTACTTTCTGTCTGAATATGACTGAGTTCTATAACTTACTGAGCTTTACTGAAATATGAGCTGAGTACTAAGCTTGATTAGACTGAATACTGCGATTTATTGAGTTTCCTTAACTTCTGTCACTAACTGAAATATACTAATCATAGCACGACTGAGATTATCTTGAGACTGACTCGGATCTAGACAAGCAGCTAAGTTTTCGGGTATTAAATACCCCCAGGACTCGATAACATAAATAAATAAGATATGACAACTCTTGCGTAATAATTATAACAATAGACTATCATTCACAATATAACCAATGAAGCATCATCTCTAGCACTTGGGAATCTTAAATATGTAATTGTAAAGGGAAGCATACTATTGTCTCATAACTCATCCAACAAGGAGTTCACATGAGCAGGAAGACATGAAACATATCATAGTTCATTCATTTAGTCCTTTAAACAAACACTTAGCATGCACTAGTTGACACATACTTGGGGATATTATACTTCATGTTACCATAACACTATTTTCTTCACATAAGCAATTTATTAAGCATGTGAGAGGTACCCTTTGGTCATACAACTTTCAATACACCAAATTAACATAATTACATAATTCAACATGCTTCTTGAAGGGGCTTTATCATGAACATCACATAATCAACACATACTAAGGTCAAAGCTTGAATCTTTATAATCAAAACACGAATCAAAACTTATCAACAATATGAACTTCAATTTTAATTCCCATAAATAATGAAAACTCATAAAATTTAAACTTTAAAATTTTGAAAAGGATTCTTGAACTGCTTGGGTGGAAGGAACCCAATAATCAACATCCAACATACCTTGCTATGTAATTCTTGAAAGATTCGCGGTGAAACCTTGATGATTTGGTTCTTGGATTAGAAACCCTAGGTCTTGTTCTTGAAGAAAATTGAGAGAAAACTAGTATATTTAGATGAAATAATGAGAAATCTCATTTTAAAAAGTTTATATAGGGGTTGGGAAAAGACCCATTTTGCCCTTGGATTTAAAATTCAGAACTGGAAAAATCCTGATTTTACATGCTGGCACGACGCGTCATAATCACGCCAGCTTACTGGAAATTGGACAGTTGGAAAAATGACCCTTGGTGTGCCACGGTGAAAATCGCGTTTCTACCTTAGTTGTGAATTGGAAAGACATCGCGACGTAGTGGAATCATGAAGGCTCACTAGAATTTGACAATTGCCATTTTGGCTGGCTCCGCGGCGTGCTAAAGTGCCAGGTGGCACACTGTCTCACTAAAATGTCTCTAACTCTTCGCCTGAGTGTCGGATTAGGGCGAATTTGGTATCGATCGAAAGATTATTAAATTCTTTACATGACAAAAGTCAAAATTAGGGATTTTCTACACGGTTTAAAATATTTTTCACTTTGGAATCACTCCTTGATCTTTTAAGATTGTAATTACACTTTACTTGACATGCTCTAAGGCTCAGACTACGAGAGAACTTTGTGGTGTCTTACAAAATCCACACCACATTCTTAGGAAATATACAGTGGCTTCTCAAAAAGGTAGAGATTCCTGATATCAAAGCTAGTTAAATTCTTTAGCAACTCCTGCAGGTCACCCTACTCAGTAGGGTGGCTCATCTAGTATAGATGGAGGACACCGTCAAAATAGGTTCTATGCCTTTCGGACTTGATAAGATTATGAGGGCTCTCCTAATATAGTCACAGGTACTTTATAGGTTTTCCATATTCATGTTTATGCATTATTGGATCCCGGGGGTATATTTTCTTACATAACTCCTTATATCATAGTAGACTTTGGTGTTAGCCTCAAAATCCTCCCATAACCTTTCACAATCTCTTTTCTAGTTGGTGACTTAGTCATAGATAAATGGGTATACAAAAATTGCCCAGTTACAGTTTCCTAAAAAGTCATTTCAATTGATCTTGTAGAGTTATACATGGTCAATTTTAATGTCATTCTTGGTATAGATTGGCTCCACTCTTGCTATGCCTTAGTTAACTATAGAAATAGAGTAGTCTAATTTCAGTTTCCAAATGATCCAATCATAGTGTGAAAAGGTAGTAGCTCAGTGCCTGTAAGTCGGTTTATCTCTTACCTTTAGGCTAGAAAGTTGATCTCTAAAGGGTGTATCTACTAAATTATCTAGGTTAAAGATTCAAAATCCAAGCCCCTAAATTGGGTTAGTTATAGTGGTAACTAAATTCCTAGAAGTATTTCTAGAAGGCCTACTCAGAGTTTATACCAAAAGAGAAATTGACTTCGGAATAGATCTCCTTCCACCTTCCTGATACCCAACCTATTTATATTTCTACCTATATAAAGGCTCTAGTAAAGATCAAAAAATAGAATAAATAGTTAAGGAACCTCCTATACAAGGGTTTTATAAAGACCAATATCTCTCTGTAGGGCGCTTCAATTCTTTTCATGCATAAGAAAGACAATTCTCTTAGAATGTGCATTGACTACCATCAGTTGAACAAGGTCACAATCAAAAATAATTATCCCATTCCTAAGTTTGATGACTTGTTTGACCAAATTTGGGGTGCAACTTGCTTCTCTAAGATAGACCTTATATCAGTCTATCATTAGCTCAAAGTTAGAGAATGAGACATCTTTAAGACCGCCTTCAAAACTCAGTATAGTCACTTTAAATTTGTTGGTATGTCTTTTGGACTAACAAATGATCTTACAGCTTTTATGGACTTGATGAATAGGGTGTTCAATCAGTACTTGGACATGTTTGATATAGTATTCATAGGTGACATTCTTATTTATTATCAGAGTGAGGATGAATACGCAAATCATCTGAGGATTGTCTTGTGGACTCTCAAGGATTACCAATTATTTGTCAAATTTAGCAAGTGTGAATTTTGGTTAAAATAAATGACATTTGGTGGTCATATCATCTCTGGTGAAGGCATTTGAGTTGATCCTTAAGAGACTAAATCAGTGAGAAACTAGACTAAACCTATCTCTCGAATAGATATTGGGAGTTTCTTAGGTTTAGCTGATTATTACAGATAGTTTATTAAGGTATTTTCCTTTATTGCTTATCCCATATCCAAGTTGACTCAAAACAAAGTCAAATTCTAGTGGTTAGATTCTTGCGGGAAGAGTTTTCAGGAGTTAAAGACTCGACTCGCTATTGCTCTAGTTTTAACTCTGCCTGAGGGATTAGATGTTGTTATGATTTATTGTGATACTTCTAGAGTTAAACTTGGTTGTATGTTGATGCAGTGGGGAAAATTTATGGCATATACCTCTAGACAACATAAGCCTCATGATCTAGACTTGGCAGTAGTGGTTTCTTCCTTAGAGATTTGGAGACACTACTTCTATAGGGTCCATGTTGATGTATTCATCGATCACAAGACTCTTCAATATATGGTAAACTAGAAGAATTTAAATCTTCATTAGAGAAAATTGCTAAAGTTGCTAAAGGATTATGATATGAGTGATTGGTAGGTACCGTCCGAGCAAGGCCCATATAGTAGTCGATGCTCTTAGTTGATTATCCATGAGGAGTGTTACATATGTCGAGTATGAAAAGAAAGAACTAGATCATGAGGCTCATAGATTAGCCATATTGGGAGTTCGGTTAGTTGACTCAACTGAAGGTAGTATTTTAGTTTAGAGTGGTTGAAAATCCTCATTAGTAGCCGAGGTTAAGGAAAAGTAAGATAGTGATCCCATTTTTCTTAAATTAAAAGCAGTATTCTAGAGACAGAAGGTTGAGGTTTTTACCCAAGAGAGAGATGGTGTTCTTTTCTATCAAGGCAGACTATATGTTTCAGATATAGATGAATTAAGACAATGGATGCTAGAAGAGGCTCATGATTCCTAATATTCTATTCACCCAGGAGACATTAAGATATATCATAATTTAAAAAAAGTCTATTAGTGTAATGGTATAAAGAAAGATATTATGGAATTTATGGTGAAGAGCTCGAATTACCAGCAGGTTAAGGTTGAGCAGTAGAGACCTAGTGTCATGATTTAGGACATCAGTATTCCTAATTAGAAGTAGGAGGTAGTGATTAAGGACTTTTTTAATGGGTTGTCTTGTACTCATCGACAACATGATTTTATTTGGGTTATTGTAGGCAGGATAACTAAGTCGGCCCATTTTTTGCCAATTAATACTTCAGACTCAACCAAGGACTATATCAAACTCTACCTGAAGAATTTGGTGAGACTTTATGGGGTCCCCTAACTATCATTTCAAATAGATGTACTCAGTTAACCTCTCAATTTTGGAAGGCATTTTAGAAGGGTCCTACTACCCAAGTTCATCTTAGTATAGTCTTTCACCCATTGACAAATAGTTAGGTAGAAAGGACCATTCAAACCTTAGAGGATATGTTGAGAGCATGCGTGATTGATTTCAAGGGTATTTAGGATGATTATCTACATTTGATTGAGTTTGATTATAGTAACAATTATTACTCTACTATTCAGATATCCTTGTTTAAGGCACTTTACAGAAGGAGGTACAAATCTCCTATTGGTTGGTTTGAAGTTAGTGAAGCCACATTAATAGGGGAATACTTGATCCATAAGGCTATTAATAAATTTTAGCTAATTATAGAGAGGTTAAGAATGTCTCAAAGTCATCAGAAATCCTATACATATGTCAGAAGAAGGGAACTTGAGTTTGTCATTAGTGATTTGGTCTACTAGAAAGTTTTGCCTATGAAAGGGGTGAAAAGGTTTGGGAATAAAGGAAAGCCAATCCTCAATTGATTGGTCCATATGATATTGTAGATTATTTTGGCAACATGAATTAGGAGTTAGACTTGTTGGTGGATTTAGTTGTAATGAATCCAGTCTCTCATGTTTCCTTATTGAAAAAATGCATTGGTGATTCCGCATTCATTGTGACCTTAGAAAAGGTTGGACTGAAAGATAGCCTCTCTTATGAAGAGGTTCCTATTAAAATCCTTGACTCCAGGTTTGGAGGTTGAGGAATAAAGAAGTTACTTTGGTAAAGGTTATACCGAGAAATCAGTAAGTTGAGGGAGTTACATAGGAAGCATAGGAAGACATGATGACCAAGTACCTTTATCGTTTCCCTTTGATCTTAGTCCCAGCTTGAGGTAATAGTTTCCCCTTACTTAAATAATTAATTAATTCTTTCTATTTTATGTCACCCAGCTATTTTTGTACCATCACATGCATTCGTGAGTCCAAATCAGTCCATATTTTAGTTGTCGGTTCAGTATCATCCCAGTATCCAGCTCCTGGAAAACCCAATATAGGAATTTCAGGTACAGATAGTTGAGGATAGTTCCTATAATATCAGGAGATCTGGTGAAGAAATATGGGAATTACAGCTCTCTTTCCTTAACTTACCAGCTCAGTCAGTTTCTATTTGGGGATGAATGACCCCAAGTGAGATATAGTATATTTCCTTAGTGTAGGAAGTTATGACCATTTTAGTAAAGCACTGCTCTACAGTGAGATACCACAAGACAAACCACGATCATGGTTAATTGTACGATCGTATAATGGTCTCGTCTGTTCAAGATGACCCTGACTTCTAAAAGTTAACAAAGTGTAACCTCACTCCAGAAGAGGGAACCACGGTTGTGCTTTCAAATCATGACCTCCAGGCACGATCGTGAGTCCCACAGATGCCCTTGATATTAACTAGTGAACATACGAATAAGGGTACAACTATAGGTAGAATCCACGATCATACCAAGGATCATCTAATCATGTTTATAGAGTTTACATCCAGCTTCCAACCATGATCTCAATCCAAGATAGTTAGTTGTTCCTATGATCGTGGGAAGGTCTCGTACGTTTCTCCCTACAGTTTCTAATTACAAAATTTTAAGGGGTAAATCAATCGTTTCCTACTATTTTAATATCAAAGCTAAGTTGTTTTGGGAATTCCAAGGATCATTAGTGGGGTTAATTAGACCCTAAGCTCTCTTTACTTATAAGTCTATCCGACACTTAACTTTAGAAGAAAAAAAGAGGTAATTCTTTTTCCTCAAGGCCAGTTAGGGTTCATCTTTCTCATGCATCCAACTCTAGGAAATTCTTTAGAGTTCTCATCTCTAGGTATGTGGGATTTCATCAATGGGTTTCCTTTCGCTCATTGAGTCCCATGGTTATACCAATTCTCCAAAATAATTCTTTTTCACAACTTAGGGTTATAAGTATTGGTAGATTTTTTAATATTTCATTGTTTTAGTGTCATTGAGTTATAACTCTTGCTTAGAATGAATTTGTAGTGTTTTCATTTAACCATAATCCTAAGCCCTAGTCACATTATAAAACCCATCATTGTTGGACTTGAGTCATTGAATTCTTTTAATTCGATAAGTTTATGAATTTGACACGGTAGTTGCATTCTTTAGCGATAGCGGGTTATTGACATCCAATCACTTAGGATTTCATGCATATAGTATTGAATGTCACATTTCCCCGGTTTACTTATTTTGAATGCTTTTAGAGAATACATTTATTTTAGTTATCAAATTATTACCATCAATGCACATTACAGATTTATATGTATCATTCAGTTGGGAGTAGTACTTAGCACCGAGCAAATACAAGGATGAAGGCTAATCTACCAATTAGGTTGAGAACTTTAGTAGAATCATCCCAGAACTGCGGCATCACTATAGGTTCTAAAAGGTTACCCCTCATATCAGGCTTGAGACTTTAATCCTTTTGGATAATAATTTAGTGAATCCACATCAATAAGTGTCTGTACCCCTAGCAAGGTACTAAACATCTTTCCAGCTGGGTTACAGATTGGACCCTAATTAGCTCATATTAGGGTAGGTCAGTTTTTAGTAGTTCCTACAGTCTACAGTTACAGTTCAAATTTTAACTTATTACATGACCTTAAATTTTAGTTACTCAGTTTAGTTTACAACATGTGTTCATTACTTGGTCTTGCACTAGTTATAATGTTATCTATTTTATGTTCAACTCATTTTAGTTATTTTTCTATCTCATATACTCGGTATATTTAAAGTACTAATTGCATACTCTCTTGGCACTATATTATCTTATAATATAAGTTCAGATGTTCAGCATCCTGATCGTGCTTAGGATGATCTCATCCCATATTGGTAGCATTTTTGGTGAGTCCTTATTATGCGAGGACCAGAGTCATATTTTTATTTCATTTTGTCTTTGGAGTTCCTAGTTCACAGATAGTTAGAATTAGCTGGGGGCTTACCTTAACAACTCATCTTAGCAAAGACTTTTTAGACATATAGTTAGATGTTTAGCTTCGATCTCAAACTTTTTTAGTAATTTTTTGATTTCCTTTGGATATTTATTATACTGTTCAAGTTTAGTTTATGCATAAGTATTATTTTATCTGCCATTATCTATATTTCTTAGTGTTTTGCTAGGACGTGGGTTAGCTTGGAGTCACTTGTGATTCTAAGCACTGTGTTACAACTTGGGGGTAGTATCAGGTCGTAACACAATGCCCTACAGAATTTATGAAGTTGGTGAATTGAGTATTTCAATCTTATCTCAACTCTTTTGCGATTGTATTTATAGATAACATCTTGGTTTATTCTAAGAGTGAGGTTGACCTTATGAAGCATTTGAGGATTATGCTTCATAGGTTACATTATGAGAAGTCGTATGCTAAGATTTCTAAGTGTGAGTTTTGGTTGGATTCTATCTCTTTCTTAGGTCATGTGGTGACTAAGAATGGTAT
This sequence comes from Capsicum pubescens, assembly GCA_030864215.1. Taxonomy (NCBI): domain Eukaryota; kingdom Viridiplantae; phylum Streptophyta; class Magnoliopsida; order Solanales; family Solanaceae; genus Capsicum; species Capsicum pubescens. The sequence continues at coordinate 190,086,718 of CM061546.1, forward strand.
TATAGTTGATCCGCCCAAGATTGTGCTAATTGTAATTGAGCTAAACCTACTTCTCCTACTAAGATTTGGAGTCTCATTAGTTTGGCAGGTTATTATCAGCATTTTATAAAGAGTTTCTCATCTATTTTAGATCCTTTGACCAAGTTCACTCATAAAAAAGTGGTTTTCCAATGGCCAGACACGTTTGAGAAGAGCTTTCATAAGCCCAAGAAGTTGTTGACTTTGGCTCCTATCTTGACTATGGCTCCTATCTTAACTTTTCCTAAGAAGGGTGTGAGTTATACCGTGTTTTGTGATGCTTTAGGAGTTGGTTTTGGTGTGGTGTTGATGTAGCAAGGTAATTACTTATACCTCTCGTCAGTTGAAGCCTCATAAGAAAAATTACCCGACCATGATTTGAAGTTGGTAGCCATAGTATTTATGTTGAAGTTATGGAATCATTGCTTGTATGGAATGCCTTGTGAGATTTTCTTGGACCATTATAGCCTTCGGTACTTCTTCAGATAACGAGATCTTAATATAAGGCAGCGATATTGGCTTGAGTTGCTTAAAGATTATGTCCACACTATTTTGTATTATTTGGGAAAGGCTAATGTGGTTGTGGATGCCTTGAGCTGGAAGCCAGCTAGTATAGGGAGCTTAGCTTATTTCTTGACTCGGGAGTTGTCTTTAGACTTGGTGGTTCAATATTTAGCTAACCAGATAGTTAGTCTAGATATTTTGACACATGGGTGTGTCCTAGACTTTATTGATGCTAGATATTTCTTAATCGAATAGATATGATCTCACCAAATTGATGATGATAGTTTTTTATGGTGATTTAGGATAAGGTGTTGAGTGGTAAGACTAGGATATCATCTCTTGATTCTAATAAAGTTTTGAGGATTAGGGGCAGAATTTATGTGTCAAGAGTTGGTGGTTGGGTTAGATTGATCTTAGAGGAGGCTCATTGTTCTAGATGTTTTATTTACCCAAGTTTGACCAAGATGTATCATGATTTGAAGCAACTTTACAGGTGTGGTAGTATAAAGAATGATGTGAAAGATTTTGTATCTCATTGTATATGTTGTCAACAGGTGAAGGTCGAGCATTAGAGACTATGTAGTTTTCTTTAGAGATTACCCATTCTTACGTGAAAATGAGAGTGAATCCCTATGGACTTCGTGACTAGGTTAGCTCATATTTCTCGTGGTTCTGATAGTATTTGGGTCATCATAATCAATTGACCAAAGCAGCTTATTTTATCCCTATTCAGATCTTATCCAGTGGTGAGAAGTTAGCTCGTATTTATATTCGTGAGATAGTTCATCATAATGGAGTACCCATGTCTATTATTTCAGATAGAGGCTTAATATTCACTTCTACCTTCTGGCAGACCTTTCATTAGGAGTCGGGTACTCGAGTTAACCTTAGCCTAACTTTTCACCCTAGATCAATGGTCAGTCGAAGTGGACTATTCAGGTTTTGGAAGATATGCTCAGCGCATGTGTGATAAACTTTGGAGGTTAGTGGGAGCAATATTTGGCTTTGGCAGAGTTCGCTTATAATAATAGCTACTATTCGAGTATTGACATAGCCCATTTTGAGGAGTTGTATGGTAGGCATTGTTGATCTTCTATTGGTTAGTTTGAGACTTCATAGTTTAGACCCCGCACCGACTTACTTTGTGAGTCTTTAGACAAGGTTTGGATTATTTAGCATAGGCTTGGTACATTTTAGAATAGGCAAAGAGTTATGTGAATCGTATGATTCGTGTCTTAAAGTTTGGGATTGGTGATCGAGTCTTCTTTTTTATGTAGTCATAAAGGGAATGATGAGTTTTGAGGAGAGGGCAATCATAGCCCCAGATATTAGACATTTTGAGATTCTTCAAACAGTTGGGGAGGCTGCTTATGAGTTGGCTTTGCCTTCATATTTTTTAGTTATTCATCCAATTTTTCATGTATCTATGCCTTGACGCTATATTTTGGATAAGTCTTGTGTGCTTCATTGGGATTCAATTCAGTTTGATGAGAAGTTGACCTTCGGTGAGGAGCTAGTCTAAATTTTAGCCAGAGATGTTAGACAGTTATATTTTAGAGATATTCTTATGGTTAAGGCTCAGTGGAGACACCGCCCTATAGAGGAGGCTATTTGGGAGGTGTAGTACAGCATAAGTAGTAGTATCCTCAGCATTTCACTAATTTAGTATTTCCTCGTCGTTTAGTTTAAGGACGAACTTGAGCTTTAATGATGGATGTTGTAATGACCTGAATTTAGGTGATTTTCTCTTTTATGTGTTTTTACAATTTTATCCTTCCATATAGTTGGTACATGTTGATTTTGGATTATGGAAATGATTGGCATGATTCCTAGGGCCTTCGAGAAGGTTTAGGGTGAGTTTGAGGTTATTTTGAGTTTTTAAGAATGAATAGTTAACCTTAATCAACATTTCTTGATCTGAGTGCCAGATGGCAAAATGGACTACTCCAGCTGATCCAAAATGTCGATTTTGGGTTGGTAGCGTGGTTGATTTGGGTTCAGGACCCTTATTTATATTTCGATCCTTTATTTGAAAACTAGTGTATTTTGGACTAAAGGGGCCTCGGGGGTTAATTCACTGTAAGTGACCTTTTTCATAAATATGATAATTCCACTAGATCTAGAACGTGTTTTATGATCAATTTTCACTATTGGTTCATGTTCATAATGTTCTAAATGAGTCTCGAGGGTGAAAAATAAGTTTTTTAAGTTTCTGGTGCAATCAACACATGTAGTCAACAGGCCCTTGACTTTGCTGATAAAACTTGAAATTTAATTTTTCTTTAATTCTGACCTTATTTTAAACTCTTTTTTGTGTGAGTTTTCTCCTATAGACTCCTTTAACCTCATGGAATGTGTTTTTAAAATGAAATTTCAGTTTTTCTCCTTTCATTTTTGAACTTGTTTTTCAAATCCATTTTGGACCCAAGATAAATATAGGCAATATAGGTATCGTTAGCTTTTTTTAATGGGTAGATGTTATGTTTGAATATTATAGTTGGTTTTGAGACCATTCGTGAGGGAAAAGCTCCAGGTTAAAGCACTTTACATCAAGATTCCATCGTTTTGAGGTAGGTTATGGCTTAACTTTTTTCAGATTGAGTTGGGTAGTTAATGAATAAGTAAAGCATGTTATGAGTTAGGAAAAATAACTACGGAGTTTATATTTCAAGATTTTATTTACTATTGTGTGCTGTGTGGGGGCTTATATTCAATTATGGTGGGTTTGTGATATCTGATGTTGTTTGTAGCCCATGTAGGGGCTTTATTTGATAGCATTGGCCTTATCTACGCATCTAAATATCTTTATTCTAGATATGATGTGCGTGTAGGGGCTTATTTTGCTAATATAGGCCGTATTCGAGCATTGATTGCCTTTATCATGATAAGATACCCTGGTTAGGGGTTGATATGATATTAATGATGTCTTATATGCATATTTATCCTAAAATTGCATTAGAGTTGATGAATCATGAATTGTGGACATATTAAGTTTATTTCTAGGCTCAATTATATATATTTATCCATATTGGATGGATTTTATATCATCATAGTCAGTTGATTGTGAGCATTACATCCCTATTCCATACATATACATTTATGAGATTTAGGTACCACTGAGAAACATTATTTTTGAAAGAAAATGAGACACTTCTATGAAAACTCTCTCGATGAATATGAGTCAGAGGGGTGAGATGAGTTGAGATTGAGATTGAGATATAGTATATGAATTACGAACTCACGTGTGTCCTACCAGTAGCTACAAGTTCGGTGGGTGTGTACAAAAAGTCATGCGATGTCTTTCTTCATTTATCTCATCCACATTGCATTGCATTATATTTGCCTACGCATCATGCTTGATTTTTTATAGTTTCCTTGACTTATGCTTAGTTTATGTGTACTTTTGTATATATATTCGTGTTGTTTCCATTTTGTGTATTCATATATTAGAATAGTTAATGGAGATGGTGTGAGCTACCGTTTGTGACTTTTCTGCTTGCAGGTGACGTACTCACTTATTTTATTTTCTACTTTGCTCGATCGGCCTATGATACTTATTGAGTACAAGTGGATCGTACTCACCCCTATTGTATCCTTTTGGTGCATATCTGAGTACGAGTAGAAGACATGGTGGCTTATCTCGTGAAAATTTTAGAGCAGTGTTCGAGGTATTGGGTATTCTAGAGTTTTCAAAGCTGACTTCGTACCTCCTCTTATCTTATTTTATGTCTTTATTTCATTTAAGAGATAGGTATGTATCTTATATTCTATTATATACTAGATGTTCTTACCCTTTGACACCTGATTTTGGGAATTTTTTAGATTTCTTTTAGACTTTTATTTTAATTATATTTTGTATTGGCTTGCCTTCGCTCTAAAAGTCTTCCATTTGGGTTATGTTATTCTTGATTTTATTTTTTCTTTATCAGTTTGAGTGATTGACTTACTTTATTCGGGCTCAGTTGTGTTAAGTGTCATCATGACCTATTTTTGGGTTATGACATCATCAAAATTCTAGCCAGAATTCAGAAAATTACCAAAACAAGTGTAAAGGCAATCTGATTATAATTTTTGTATATGATGTAGCTTTCTGAGTCTTCCTTCTAATGCCATGAACTGCTTGTGATTTCATTATTTCTAAACTAAGATACGATATTTTTTGTAAGACCACTTGAAGTTGGTGCAGTCACTTCAGTTCATCAAAATTCAAAGTTGAGTTCAAAAAAATTGCCTGGGAGGATCTAGGGGTTACCTGATTGTGATTTTTGAATATGGTATAGCTCTATGAGTATTATTTCTAGAACATCAAATGGATCATAATTTCAGCATTTCTATGACAAGTTATGAATTTTTACCACAATTGCATAGAGCTGTAAAAAATGATGGAAATTAAGTATAGGAGAAGGAATTACCTGATGGATACAGACCCAATTGAATTGAAGGATGCTAAAAATTAAAAATCATCCACCGTAGGTAGTGGTGCTCATAATTTGCGTAAAAACTTATCCAAACTGAAAAAACTAACCAAATCGATTAGATAAATCAATTTTATTTAGTTTGGTTTGGTTTTATATTTTTTAAAATTGATAACATCTAATTTAATTTTGATTTCGTTCAAATCAAAGAATAACAGAATCAAATTGATAAATTATATATACTTTTATAATTATATAATAAATTATTTTTTATGAGTAATTTAAATATCGTGTATATGTTTTCATCAAAATTTATTTATAATTTAAATATCTTGTATTTGATGTATACCATCTTACTATTTTATGTGGTAATCTCAGAATTTATTTTTTCTTTTGATGAATTGTCCTTTGGAATAAAATCAAGACAAAGAAAAGAGTCTTCTTTATTTTTCTTGATATTCTTGGCTTAAGCACAACCAATCTTTTCTCGAACTCCCTTTACTCATAGGAGTTACTGTCTTTTATTTTCTTTTGGATGAATCATTTATTTTATTTTCATGTATGATTGATAATCAAATAACTGGACCAAACCACACCCAAACCAGTAACAACGAAATCGATAAATATAAATATATATTATATTTAGTTTTGTTTGATTTTTATAATTTAAAAACTGATTATATTGATTTATTGTTTACCAACAATCAACCCTTGAGCACTCCTAACCGTAGGAAGGTGGGTATTTAAAGGTGTCAAAAGAAGGCAGAATAAGTTTGGTTCCTACAAATTATGAAAAATTATAGTTATAAAAAGTTTTCATTGGAACCAAATAATGAAAAAATTTCTTTGAAAACAAAATTATCGAAAGTTTTCATTGGAATCTAGTTATGGATAGTTTCTATTGGAATCAAGTTATTAAAAATTTCAACTGAAAATAAATTATGAAAATTATTTATAGGAGCCAAATTATGGAAAGTTTGGTTAAAATCATATATGAAAAGTTTTGGAAAATTTTCTATGTATGTATAAAAAGCTACTTTTCAATTGAGATCAAACATGAAAATCAAAGTTTGAATTTTACATATGAAATGTTCTTGCCACTTATGGAAAGCTCTTACATATGTATAAAAAGCTACTATGGAAAGATTGAACTTTTCATATGAGAAGTTCCTATATACGTTTGAAAAGCCTCCTAACAAGATTAGACTTATTTATAAAGGGTTGAAGTCCTTACATTTTGTTTAGATAGTTGAGCAAAATTGGTGAAGGAAACCTACTTAGGGAGCAAGGACGTTTGTCATCAAGGAAAACAACGTTCAGTACTTATCCAAATGCTACTCTATCCTTTCCTTAGTAAAACTAATCCAAATGATCATCAACATAAATGCAAGCATCAGCCCTTACATTTTGTTATAAATTATCGTGACTCAAAAAGACTAAAGTGACAATAGTCATTGTTGTCAACTACTAGTAGCCCACAACATCAAGACAAGTTTGTTGATACAATTATTTTTTCGTAATACCATGCTCGTGTAATCGGTGACCCCAAAATTTTATTTTTTTACTTTTAAAGTCTCTTTTGATACAAGACTTGATTTCTCAGCCATCAAATAACAAAGGGATATTATGCAATAATTCTTCGTAAGCTGGAAACACTTCAAACTGATAAAAATGGTGAGTTGACAAATGACCTAAAGTCAAACAGATCTCTCACAAATTAAAAGATGTTGTAAAAAAGACTCTGACATGTTTTAGTTTAGATAACTTCAACATGTCAGCATAGTCATTTCTTGTCAAGTTTCAAATATTTTACAAGAAGTTAATTATGCAAAAAAAAAATATTTGCTTCGCGAATAATTCAAGTCTTGTCTTTAAAGGTTTGACAAGTCATGCATCTCAACAAGCCTTGAAGAAAGGGGTATTTGTACACAATGAAATTTTATCATATAAATTCGTATTAAATTTTACATTTAATATTAAATTCATAAAATGTTGACCAAGTCAAATTATTGGTAATAAAATTGGATTACACTTAAGTTAGAATTGGTAATAAATTTGACTTAAAGAAAGTCAAATTATATTTAGGACAGTTTGTTAAGTTGCAAGACAAATCAGACTCATGTTCTTCAAGCCCAAAGTCTGCTGAAATTACTTGACGATCAAAATTTTCCCAAGCCCTATATCATGCCTATATATAGGGATCTTGATAAGACCAAAAAGGCACACACAGATACAGAGAAGTTCTGCTATTCATTGGTGTACAAGCTTTCCACATACAATGAAGTTTTCATCTACTAGTAGTGAGCCACAAGTTTTCATACCTCCACAATTTTGATAAAAGTTTGGTTCTGCATTTAGTGGGAAAATTTCAGCAAACGATCCATCGATTTAAGAACAAGGTGAAGATCTTTAGTTGAAGGTCGTGAAGATATGAATTAGAGAATTATATCAATTCATACAAGATTTTATAAATATTGTAATCTCCATGCATATTATCGAAATCAAACATTATTGGTTGCCATTATTTTGCTTATCTTGATTACTATTTTTCAAGAAAAAGCCATAGTTGCTTACAAATGTATCCTATGTATAATCTATGTAGACCAACTACATCACTTAATTTTTTAAAAATAAAAAATGGTTTATCGATATATGTTATACACTATGTATAATATGTAGATCCTAATGTATATGGGCATTTGGAAAGGGACTTCACAGCAGGCCCAAAACGGCATGTATAAAAATGTTTAATGCGAAAATTATTCTAATACACTTATTAGATTGTTAATTTCAAGTTATAGCAATATTTTTCAATAATTATTAGACTAAAGAAATAATTACAAGTTATAGCAATTTTTTAAAAAAAATACGTTTTTGCATAGTTAATATTCACATTATATCCTTATTTATAGTCTGTAATATTTATTACTCTTCATTAAATCTTTTGATAATTATGACAAGTGTTATTGTTGGTATCAATAATTATTTTTTTTAATTAAATAAGGTACAAAAAAAATTCTCAAATTAAGGAGTCAAATATGGTTAAGATATTTTTTCAGCATTAATACAAGATATTTGAAATTTTAAACTTTATTAATTAATTTAGTAGTCCAATTTTTACATGATTTTTAATATAACTTTACTGATAAAAAAAATTTCAACCATTAATTTATCTTCTTTACCATAAATTATTTTTTTTTGCTCTTTTTTTCTGTTCTTTTCATATTCATGCGTATGAAGTTGGGTTTCCCAACATTCATTTCTTCTTTCTGAATAATTTTTTTTTTTAATTTAGTGTTATTTCTTTTTTCATGAGTCATTTCTGGAAAATGCTCAAGAATTATCAAGAATTCAAAAAAATACTACTGAGTTCTGTTGACTGACGAAATACTACTGCGATTACTGAATTTCAGAGATTTTTTAGATTACTAAGTTTTTCTGAGTCATATGACTGACTGAATTTCTATGAACATGGCTCGACTGAGAGTATATTGAAAACATGACACTGGCTCTAGGCACACAGCTAATTGTCGGGTACAAGTACCCCCAGGACTCGATAGCATGAAACTGATAAAGCATGACTTTCTTGAATACGTGACCAACATCACAATCCATAATACAATAAGTTGGAGAATTCATGAAGTACAAGTTTTAAAGCACCACAATGGCCACACATATATCCATAACTCATTGACTAAGACATTTCATCAAACACTTGACATGGATAAACTTGTACATAAATGGGGATTTCATATTATCATACTAGTATGGCACTTTTCCTTCCCATAGGCATTTAATCAAACACATGGGGAGCATGCTTTGGTTATACAATCATCAAAACATCTAATAATCATGGATACATCAATCAACGTATAAATTTAAGGGTCTATCATTATTATTATGCAAATCACCACATCCTAGGGTCAATCATTGGAATATGTAATTTCAAACATGAATCAAAACCCCACAACATCATGAACATGAATTTTAATTCAATTTAAATCATGAACATTCATAAATACACAAATCTTAGATTTTGAAAAGAGATTCTTGAGCTTCATGGGTGAAAGGGGACCCATGAATCAACACATGACATACCTGGGTTGTGAGTTTCTTGAAGTTCTTGGACTTGAAGAACTTGGAATCTCTTAGTTTCTTGAAGAAGATTTGGATCTTTTTTCTTGGGGATTATATTTGACAGAAAACCCTAATTTGATATTGTAGATGGATAATGAACTTATAAGCCTTGATCTGATATAATTAGAGGTTAAAACGGGTGGAAAAAACCCAAATACCCTTTAAAAATGACTTAAAATTTGTTGAAATGGACTTGCGACGGCTCATGTGGCGGTCCTTCGCTGGCTCGACGGTTTGTCATTTCGACCGTCGTACGTGGACCAGAAAAAAAGATTCACTGCCTTATAGTGACGGTTTGGGCGACGGTCTATCGCAAGTTCGACGGTCTGTCAACCTATCCGTCGCACCTTATCTAAAAGTCTGACTCACTGCCTTGGCTGAGACGGTCTAGGCGACGGTCCATTTCTAGATCGACGGTCTGTCAACCGTGGTCGTTGCACCTGGGCGATTCTGACAGTTCTGAGTAAAACGTCCATAACTTTTTACTTCGATACCGAATTTGGATGAAACTGGTATCATTGGAAAGATAATTCAATTTCCCACATGATAAAAAGTGAAAATCTTAAAAATTACATGTGTACAAAAATGGATTCATATTTCAAATTAAGTTTCTAACATTCTAGGGGGCGATTTCAGGCTAGGTAGAAGTATGGGGTATTACAATATCTCCCCCTTGAGAACATTCGACCTCGAATGAGACTGAGTGAGAGGAAAGAATATAAACTGATGTACATATTGAACATGAACAATTGGAACATGATCTCATGACTGACATGACTGATAACTAAATATATCATACTGATTAAGCATATCTGATGCATGTATAACTGATTCATGAATGCATGACTGAGTGTTCTGATAAACTAAGGTTCTCACAATGAGAATGCATATCTGATGCATGATTATATGACTGAACTGGTGCGTGAATGCATGACTAACTATGCAACGGTATTTAATACCAGTTTGTGATGAAATTCTGAACATGAAATGGATTCCAAGCTTGTAACTGAAACCTGAACATGAAACTGAAAAGCTTAAGAAGAATTGTTACCTTGATCTAGATCTGAGTTGGCGTAGAAGAGGTGAGTATACTTGGTATGCATGTCTGCTTCTACTTCCTAAGTAGCTTCCTCAACGGACTGATTTCTCCAAAGAACTTTGACTAGAGGGACTTCTTTGTTCCTAAGTCTACGAACCTGATAGTCTAGGATTTCGACTGGAATCTCTTTATAAGAGAGGTTGTTCTGAACATCTATGCTTTGAATAGGGACTACGACTATTGGGTCACCTATGCACTTCTTGAGCAAAAAGACATGGAAGACTGGAAAAACTGAGGCTAGATCTGAAGGCAACTTGAGCTCATAAGCTACCTTGCCGAATCGACTGAGAATTTTGATGGGACCGACATATCGGGGACTGAGCTTTCCCTTCTTACCGAACTGCTTCACTCCCTTCATGGGAGAGATATTGAGATAAATATAATCACCAATCTTGAACTCGAGATTCTTTCTGCGCATATTTGCATAAGACTTTTGTCGGCTCTGAGCAGCCCAGAGTCTTTCTCATCAACTGGACTTTTTCTAAGTCATCGAATACTAAGTCAGGCCCTATGACTGAGGCCTCACTAACTTTGAACCAACCGATTGGAGATCTGCACCTCCTACTATAGAGAGCTTCGAATAGAGCCATCCAAATACCGGAATGATAGTTGTTGTTGTATGCAAACTCAATCAAAGGCAAGTGGACATCCCAACTACCCTTGAAATCTATTGCACACGCCCTTAGCATATCTTCTAAAGTCTGAATGGTCCTTTCTTCTTGACCATCTGTCTGAGGATGGAAGGCTATACTAAGATGAACTTGGGTACCAAGACCCTTTTGGAATGCTTTCCAAAAATGAGAGGTGAATTGGGTACCCCTATCTGAGATAAAAGATAACGAAACACCGTACAATCTGACCAACTCTCTGATGTAGATTTTGATGTAATCCTCGGCTGAATAAGAGGTTTGGACTGGAAGGAAATGAGCTTATTTGGTCATCCTATCTACAATGACCCAAACTGAATCATGCTGATGACGAGTACGAGGCAAACCCATTACGAAGTCCATGTTCACTTTTTCCCACTTCCAAGTAGGAATACTGAACTCCTACATGGACCCACTAGGCTTCTGATGCTCTATCTTAACTTGCTAACATGTAGAGCACTTAGCCACAAACTCTGAAATATCTCTCTTCATTCCACTCCACCAATAAATTTTCTGCAAGTCGCGGTACATCTTTGTGGCCCCTGGATGAATAGAGTAGCGCGCACCATGCACTTCTATAAGAATTCGCTGCCTTAAGTCGTCTACACCAGGAACACACAGACGACCCTGACAATGTAATACACCATCTCCCACTAAAACCTCTACTTTCTAATTCTTGACTAACTCTTTCAACTTGACTAGACTGGGATCTCTATCTTACTTTTATTTCACCTTGGAAACTAGAGATGATTCTGAACTACTCTGAACCCATATGTCACCCTCCCCTAAATCGACTAAGTGAACGCCTAGTCTGGCAAGATGATGGATTTCCTGAGATAACTTCTTTTTACTATCCTCAACATGAGCAATACTACCCATAAATAGTTTACTGAGAGCGTCGGCCACGACGTTGGCGTTGCCCGGATGATAAAGGACACTCATGCCATAATCTTTCAAGAGCTCTAACCACCTTCTCTGACAAAGATTGATAACTTTTTGAGAAAATACATACTGAAGGCTCTTATGATCTGTGAACACATCTACATGAACTCCATATAGATAATGCCTCCAAATCTCCAAGGCAAAAACTACGGTTGCTAACTCAAGATCATGAGTAGGATAATTCTTCCCATGGGGTTTAAGATGTCTGGAGGCGTAGGCGATGACCTTACCATGCTGCATGAGGACACAACCCAAACCTACTCTAGATGCATTACAATACACCACGAAACCATCTGGACCAACTGGAAGAGCCAAGACTGGAGCTGAGGTGAGTTGAGTCTTCAACTCCTGAAAACTCTTCTCATAAGGATCTGACCACTGAAACTTGACTTTCTTCTGAGTCAATCTGGACATAGAGGATGTAATAGAAGAAAATCCCTCACCAAACCGCTTGTAATAGCCAACCAAACCCAAAAAATACTGATATCTGCTGGAGAGACAGGTCTGGGCCAGTTTCTTACCGCTTTGGTCTTTTGAGGATCTACTCTAATGCCATCACTGAAAATGATATGGAAAAGGAATGCTACTAACCTTAGCCAAAATTCGCACTTACTGAATTTGGCGAATAGCTGATGATCTCTGAGATTCTGAAGTACAATTCTGAGATGGTCTGTATGATCACGCTCACTGCGGGAATAGACCAGAATATCATCTATGAAGACTATGACGAACATGTCCAAGTACTGCTCGAACACGCGGTTCAGCAAGTCCATGAAAGCGGCTAGGGCATTGGTAAGACCAAAGGACATAACTAAGAATTTGAAGTGACCATACCGAGTACGGAAAGCTATTTTTGGAATGTCACATTCTCTGAATCTAAGATGATGATAGCCTGATCTGAGGTCCATCTTAGAAAAATAGCTGGCACCCTGAAGTTGGTCAGACAAGTCATCGATTCTGGGAAGAGAATACTTGTTCTTGACCGTGACTTTATTGAGCTGACGCTAATTAATGCATATTCTGAGAGAAACTTCTTTCTTGTGCACGAATAAGACTGGTGCGCCCCACGGGAACACATTGGGTCTAATGAATCCCTTATCTAAGAGATCATTCAACTGCTTTTTCAATTTTCTGAGTTCTGCTGGTGACATTCTGTATGGCAGAATAAATATAGGTTGAGTATCTGAAAGAAGATCAATGCCAAAGTTTATTTCCCTTTTGGAAGGAATTCCTGGAAGATCTTCGGGAAAGACATCTGAATATTTATTCACGACGGGGAATGATTCGAGACTGGGAGTTTCAGAACTAGTGTCCTTAACTCGAACAAGATAATAGACACATCCTTTAGATATTATTTTCCTTGCCCGAAGGTAGGAAATAAGCTGACCTCTGAACGCTAAAGTACTACCCTTCGACTTTAGGACAGGTTCATTCGAAAATTGAAACTGGACTATTCTATTTCTGCGGTAGACATGGCATAGCTGGAATGAAGATAATCCATGCCGAGAATGACATCAAAATCAGTCATCTCTAATTCGACTAAGTCTGCTGAAGTGACTTTCTGAGATACCATAATCGAACAGTTCCTGTATACCCGTCGGGCTATGATGGATTTACCCACTGGGGTAGAGACTGAGAAGGGCTCTACTAGAATTTCGGGACTGACTCCAAAATCAACTGCTATATAGGGAGTAACAAAAGACAAAGAAGCTTCTGGATCTAGTAAAACGTAAACATGCACATGAAAGATCTATAAAGTACCAGTAACCACATCAAGAGAATTTTCCTGATTTTGCCGAACTGAAGAGCATAGAGTCTGTTTGGGCGTTGGCCACTAGTAGTGATGGAGGTGGCACCCTACTGGTTTGGGCGACCAAACTGAGCTGAGGAACGGTTCTGCTGACTCTAAGGACCTGGCTGAGGACCGTCTCTGAATCTGTGGCCTGGCTTTCCAAATCCAAAACAAATACCACTGCCAGCTCTGCCAATACCCTGATGGTGTTTGCCACAAGTCTGGCAAAGAGAATAGGTGCGGGCACTTCTAACACTGCCCTAAGACTTAGAGCCTAGCGCTCTATATCTGTTACCGTCCCTGAATCTAAGAGCTGGAGCACTAGCTGAAGAAGAATCTGGAACTGCTGACTTAGGATGAAATTAAAAACGGTTTCCTCCTTCTGATTTGGGCTGAGCAAAGTTGAAACTATATGTCCTTACTCTCTTATTCTGCTTCTCCCTTATCTTAATCTTTTTCCCTTCTATCTGTTGAGCATGGGTCATAAGCCTGACTATGTTCATGTTATTATTCAACATCGCGGGCCTGCACTCATTGACTACACTATCATTCACCCCAGAAACAAACTTACTTATCTTAGCTCTGCTATCTGCAACCACATGAGGAACATATCTGGCTAATTGAGTAAACTTAAGAGAATACTCTTTCACCGTCATGTTGCCTTTCCTGAGGTTTATAAATTCTAACACTTTAGCTTTTCTCAGCTCTAGGGGAAAGAATCTATCTAAGAATACAGTAGAAAAATCCTCTCACTCAATAGGCCCTGCATCTACAGCCCTCTCTGACTTCCATTATTTGTACAAGTGTGAGCAATATCCTACAACTATTATGTAGCTAGCTCTGCACTCTCACTAGAAGTAACCCCCATGATATCCGTAACCTTCTGAACTTGATCAAGAAATTCCTGAGGGTCCTCATCTAACTTAGACCCGAAAAAGATAGAGGATTCATTCAGGTGAAGTCTAGAATCCTGGCTGCAGCTGAATTGGCCACTGGGTTGGCCGGAACGACAACTGGTCATTCATTCTGAGAAGCAACTGACTGAGCAAGAGTAGTGAATGCAGCTCTGAACTCTGCATAAGAAACATGTTCGCCCAAAGGATCTTCGGGCTGAGGGCCTGTCTGATTCCCGTTTCTTCTTTTAGGAGGCATATTCTGTAGAAGAAAGGGAGAAACGAATTAGACCAGACTGAGAGATTTACTAGAGATTATGCTCACTGGCACGACATAACTACTGAAAGAAGGGAAATTGTTCCTAAAACATCTTATAGCCTCCAGTACATAAAAATGGCGCTCAACAAACCTATGTACAAGACTCTACTAGATGCGACTTTCAGACTTTCTACGACTCTATTGAACCTTAGGCTCTGATACCAAGTTTGTAACGCCCTGAATCTGATACTGGGAACGCTACATGGTGCTCATGACCCGGAAGGACCACAAGCTAACCCATGACTAATATCTGTACCTGAACACTGCATAATACACTGTATGAATGCAAAAACAAAGGTTGAAAGGCCATAAGGTTCAAAACTGTAACATAACTGATAAAAATATAACATCTGGATGGGGTATGAAATACCTAAAACAACTGAAATAACTATCTGAACATGATAGTCTGAAAAGCCTCTAACTAACTGAATTGTCTGAATAAGGAGTTGATGGGATATGTCCCCAACTAACTCCAAGTAATAAATTAATTAATGAGATAATAAGGTAATGGGCATGTCCTCGAAGGATGAGGTCTCACTACTAACTCTGACTACTGAGACTAGAATGCTACTGATGCTCTGGAGCTCGTACTTCTGAACCTATGGTATAAAACACCATAACACAAATGCGTCAGTACGTTTGAATATACTGGTATGCATGTGAGGTAGGCTGAATGCGAAGGGGTCACATGCATGAACTATACTAACTGACTGGGTAACATGAACGTGAGAATGCATGCATGAATACATAATAACTATAACTGAGTTCGTGACAACTTGATTACTAAACCTGAGTACTGATAACATGAGATACTAATAATTGTATAACTGAAATAACTGATACTGAGCAACTGTATCTGACAGTCTAGACTCTGATGGAACTAGCTGAGTTCTGTACTGTTCTGAGTTGACTGTATCTGACAGTCCTAAATTCTGTAACTAAAATTGTGGGAAGTAGTCATCTAACCGACATACCCCAAATAATGTAATATAGCTGAGTTGGGGTCCAATTTGTAACCCCAATTGGAAGTGTGTCAATACCGCGCCACTGGTAAGGATAATCTGTGAGTAATCCTCATATAACAGGTAACTCTAGTGAGAACAGTGGGAACCCTCATATAACAGGTTAAGCCACCTCATCTTCCCTCATATAACAAACTATGATATCTTAACCTACGCTGGCTACGTAGTTCTGGAATGCAAGGATTGCTTCTAAGAATCACACCTTCATATAACAGGTGGGTTCCCATCCTTGGGTTCGCTCGGTGTTAATTTTTACTCCCATCTGGATAGACACTGAACATGATTAACTGAACTGACTGGACTGAGTTAACTGAGTTCCGTTGCCTGACGGAATACTACTGATATTACTAAATTTCTGAGATTACTGAGTTTACTGAGTTTTCCTGAGTCACATGACTGACTGAATTTCTATAAACATGGATCGACTGAGAGTATCTTAAGAACATGACACTGGCTCTAGGCACACAGCTAATTATCAGGTAGATGTACCCCCAAGACTCGATAGCATGAAACTGGCAAAACATGACTTTCTTGAATACATGACCAACATCACAATCCATAATACAATAAGTTGAAGAATTCATGAAGTACAAGTTCTAAAGCACCACAATGGCCACACATATATCTATAACTCATGACTAAGACATTTCATCAAACACTTGACATGCATAAACTAACACATAAATGGGCATTTCATATTATCATACTAGTATGACATTTTTCCTTCCCATAGGTATTTAATCTAACACATGGGGAGCATGCTTTGGTTATAAAATCATCAACACATCTAATAATCATGGATACATCAATCAACGAATAAATTTAAGGACATATCATGATTATTATGCAAATCACCACATCCTAGGGTCAATCATTGGGATATGTAATTTCAAACATGAATCAAAACCCCACAACATCATGAACATGAATTTCAATTCAATTTAAATCATGAACATTCATAAATACACAAATCTTGGATTTTAAAAGAGATTCTTGAGCTTCATGGGTGAAAGGGGGCCCATGAATCAACACATGACATACCTGGGTTGTGAGATTCTTGAAGTTCTTGGACTTGAAGAACTTGGAATCTCTTAGTTTCTTGAAGAAGATTTGGATCTTGTTTCTTAGGGATTATCTTTGAGAGAAAACCCTAATTTGATATTGTAGATGGATAATGAACTTATGAGCTTTGATCTGATATAATTAGAGGTTAAAACGGGTGTAAAAGACCCAAATACCCTTTAAAAATGACTTAAAATTCGCTGAACTGGCCTTGCGATGGCTCGTGCGACGGTCCGTCGCTGGCTCGACAGTCCATCGTTTCTACCGTCATACGTAGACCAGAAAAAAAACTCACACCCTTATAGCAATGTCTTGGGCGATGGTCCGTCGCAAGTTCGATGGTCCGTCAACTTATCCGTCGCACCTTATTCAGAAGGTTGACTCACTGCCTTGGCTGCGACGGTCTAGGCGATGGTCCATCACTAGATCGACGGTCCGTCAACCTGGCCGTTGCACCTGGGCGATTTTGACAGCTCTGAGTAAAACATCTATAAATTTTTACTCCGTTACCGAATTTGGACGAAATTGATATCGTTGGAAAGCTAATTCAATTTTCCACATGATAAAAAGTGAAAATCTTAAAAATTCCACATGATTAAAATGAATTCATATTTCAAAGTAAGTTTCTAACATTCTTGGGGACGATTTCAAGCTAGGTAGAAGTACAGGGTATTACATAATTCCATCTACAGAAAAATCTTTAAGTCTACCTGTAAATATAATACAGAATTGTTAAGCAAATAATACTCAATAATTGGTAAAGATATGTTATTAGAACGACAAAATACATAGACAAGCCCTTGAACTTTCTGAATTTTTTTGTATTGACACCTCAATTTGTCCATGTACCTATTGAACCCTTTATTCATTCACAAATGATTTCAATTAAGCACAAACGTCTGACGTAGTACTTTTTTAAAGCCTGTATTTTTTAAGTGTTGGACGCGTGAAATGTACTTGTTGTGACGTGAAAATTATAACCAATCATAAAATTTTATTTCATCAAAAAAAATAAATCAAAATAAATTAAGAGAAAAAAGAAAAGTAAATTATTTTTGGGATCTTCTTCTCCCTCTAAACTTTATCTCTTTCCACCATTGAAACACCACTAACTAGTAACATATACTTAATTTCTGCTTTCCACTCTTCTTCCATTATAATCCTTTTTTTTCTTACATTCATTTTATTTTTTTCCTCTTTTAATTTTTCTCACTTCTCAAATACAATTTTTAGTGAGAAGAAAAAAGAGGATCTCACCTTCACTTCTCCATTTTTACACCAAAACAACACCCAATAATCATTAGAGGAAAATCTGAAAATGAAAGAAGGTGAATTATTTTCATATTGTAGCGAATGATGTTGGATGTTTTTCCGGTGGAGCTCATTGTTATTTATAAAATTCGAATTTAAATTTATATTGAAGAAGTCATTGTTGAAAAACTTGAAGGATTTAACTTTGAGCTAATTTTGAATTTGAAATTTGATTGGATTTTATTGTAATACAAAAAACACCATTGATTTCAGATGCAATTTGAAGGTATAAATATTATGTTCATGGAAGAGGAAAGCGGTGGATGCCATGGCAGGGAAAGCTTCAATCTCATTTTTTTTTTAATTTCTTCGTGTCTTTTTTGATTGATTGTCTTTTTTTTGGGTTAATAATGGGCTCTCATTCTCCTAGTGGAGAGTGTATTGCCCATGTCATGTCATGTCAACAACTATACTTAATTGAAACTATTTGTGAATGAATAAATGGTTCAATAGGTACATGAGCTAATTGAGGTGTCAATACAGAAAAAATCAAAAAGTTCAGGGGGTTTTTCTATGTATTTTGCCTATTAGAAAATTACAACATATTTTAGAACTCACAAAACATACACATAAAAAAATGATAAACAAATAAAATTTGATAATTTCAACATATTTTAATACTGACAAAATATACACATCAAAAAAATAAAAATAAAATTTACTGAAACAATAAATATAATATCATAATAGGTTACTGAATGTACTATGACCGAATGAAAACATTTGATAATCAATAATCAAACACCTATTAATTAATTGAACAATATTTTTTTTGTGACTTTTCACCATATTCGCGTGAAAAATTCAACGTGTCAACATCAAATAATCAAAAACAAATATAAAAACAATATTAACTTTTCTATGAATGTCTTTTTTTAATCAATAGTAAGTACTATATATTTCAAAAAGAAAAAAAAATTAATGCAAACTATCAAGTTAATAATTAAGATATACCTGTGGCATCCCATCTCCCTTTATGATGTATTATTACTGAATATAAATTATCACAATGCATATTGCGAGTCACGTTTTTTAAATTTGAAAACTCAAGAAATTAATTTTCACATAAAATACTAAAATCGTTGTATCCTAAAATATCGTCTAAACCAATAATATTTATTGAAAAATTATATATTTTTATTAAAAAAAACGTATTATTGAAGAAGATGAACCAATTTCTTGTATGCTTTAAAAAGTGGGGGGAAAATGGTTAAGGAGAGAGATTGATATTATTAACTGCTAAATTATATTTATTTTTAGTTATATAAAATCTGTATTTTCCTTATTTGAATTGCTATTCACTTATTCTTTCAGAAAAATGAAAATTTATTTAGTAATTCCCAGTGCGCTGCTGCTGTAGTTAACAGCCTATTTGGATGGTGGTTTCCCATGATATGGTATGATATGGTTATCATGGGAACCATGTTTGTTTTCATGGTTTTCTAAAAATGGTGGTATGGTATGTTACTATTTCATGGTTTGATAACCATGGAATAAAGCAATTTATTGAACCATCAAATTGGTGGTGTGCCATGGTTTTCATTTTTCTTTTCCAACTATACCCTTATATAATTTTCTTTAATCCTATTTTATTCTTATCAACAAAATACATGCTAAGACTACGCATTTGTTAACAAGATCGAACATTGCAAGACTTCCTGTTAACAATATAAAAATTCAAAGAGTGAGAAAAATGATTACAGTTATTTAGTAGTAGCAGTTTTTAATGCCAATAAAAACTCAATTCGATCAAATAAAAATTGAAATGAAGGAAAACAGAGTGAATGCACAAAAAACATATACATGGAAAGTGATTTTTGAACTCTTAGATACATACATGTATACCAATTGTTTTATTGATTGGGAAGTACTTCCCGATTGCATTAGTTTGTGTTCGTCGAACCTTTGTTTAGCAAATACCCTTATAAATTTGACGTCTTAAAAGGATCATCGGATAGCTATGAGAAGCATCTTCTGAAAGGATAACTGGTTACTCTAACACTGATATGGATAAAAGAGTTATATCTCAAATGTATTACAATTAGGGACATTTTAGTAAATTTACCTGTTATCATACTGTACCATATCATCAAATCAAACAAAAAATATATTATTAAACCGCAATAAACGATACAATTCATTCAAACATGATACTGTACCATATTATAATATAAGATCATAGCAAACCACAATCCAAATAGGCTGTAAGGGTTTAGCTTATTTTTTAACCTTCTTCCTTCCACACTCTCTCTCAACTCACACTCACACTCACACTCACAGGCGGAGAAGTAGAAAAGGGTTTTAGGGTTGTTGTCGATAGAACAATGGATAGATATCAAAAAGTAGAAAAACCGAAGGCAGAATTACCGATAAATGAGAACGAGATCCGAATCACTTCACAAGGTTTGGTTCGAAACTATATTAGCTATGCCACTACTCTTCTTCAGGTTGTTTACTCACCATTTCCATTCTATCTGTTAGTCATTTCCTTTGGTTATTAAGGGCTCTTTTCACATGTATCTTTTTTCCAGTTATTGTGCTTTTAGTTGGCATAAGTTGATAGTCAATATAAAAATATTTGCATCTGCTGAACGAATGGATACACAGGATTTACATAGCTAACCTCAACTACTAATTCCTGTTAATATAGACGATTAAAAGATTATTCAGATTGTTCCTGTTAATGTCGACCTATTGAAAATGCATTATTCAAATTATTGTTGTTTGAATCATTATTGCTCGTATGATATTTATTTGAAGCACACCCTAGCACCCAAGGGTGTGACCAAGTGGTCAATGAGGTGGGTTGAGCACCATGAGGTCTCAAGTTCAATTTCCAGCAGAAACAAAACACCAGGTGGTTTATTCTCATCTAGTCTAACCTTGTTTTCTCATCTAGTCTAACCTTGTTGGATGGAGTTACCTGGTATCTTTTACTTGTGGGATTAGTCAAGATGTGCGTAAGCTGGTCCGGACACCACAGTTATCCCAAAAAAATGTTTATTTGAATTGGTGTAGTATAAATGGGGTTACGCGGATGTAATGTAGTTTATGTCACTGCATTAACCTTTCCACTTTATAATCAATTCAATAGGCTATCGTATTGATTTTGTAATTTATGGAAGCACATTCTGCCAAAGTTAACAATTGATGAAAGGAAAAAAAGAACAAAAAATTGTGATTAAGGGTGGTACAGAGTATGGAGAAGTGAAAGGCTCTGCAAGTTTTAAAGTGGCTGCTTGTGTACGTTTATATGCAAGACGATTGGCACCATGTGAAAACATCTAGCAGTAAACTTCTTAATTTCTTATGGCCATAAAATGACTAAGTGGATGTTTTTACATGTACGACAAATGTGACTCTGCTTTGCAATGTGAATTATGAGGGTAACGTTTGCATTACTAGCAGCCTGCGTGCCTAATTTGATGTGTGTCAAGGTCAAATGGCTGTAAATATCTTATGGTGTGGCAAATAAAAAATGAAGAGGTAGAGGAAAAAGAAAAAGGGTATTTCTAGTTAGAATACTGCTGGTTTCTTCTAAAAGTTTGAGAATTTTCCAAGTGTCTTCGACTGCCTTTTTATTGCGTTGCATCAAGTAACCCAAAATGAGCAGGTTTAAAGTTTTCTGCTACTCACTCCGTCCATCTTTACTTTTCCACTATACTAAAAATAGTTGTCCAATTTGACTTGTCCAGTTTGGAAAACCAAGAGATAGTTTATCATGTCGTGTCTATTTTATCCTTGTTATTAACTATAGTCATATTACCAAATGCATTTCCCAAAGCATTGAATTTATTATTTTCAAAGGGTGATATAGTAAAATTATCTTTTTATTTATTGCTTTTTAACGGGTGTGTCAAGTCAAACATGGATAAGGAATGATGGAAAGAGGGAATAATTCAAAATATGTTTTGGAATCAAGTTGCAATACACTGTTTGATGGAAGTTTGCTGGTCTCACTAACCTTAATTTCTCCAAGGTGATTTTACTCTAGACTTCTCTATTAGTATTTCACATACTGAAAAAATGATTGAGAGTGGTTATAACCAATCAATCAATCAACTACACTTGAATTCTAGATTAGTTGGTGTGGCTATATGAATTTGCTGTATTCATTTCAGTTTATTCAAGTCATTTCATTTCAATATTAGATAATTTGTCATTTAAGTAAGATAAACTTTCTAAAAGTAAAGTCTTTATGAGTTTTACACTTACCCCTACATTAATGTACCAGTCGACCATGAAAAGATTCCCATTCAACTTAGGATCTAATGCAAGTATAATACCGATATCATAACCTTAAGCTCGTCTAGTTGTTATCACCTATGTAGGTTCTTACATCCATTGTCTTATGTTCTTAGCTAAATCAGCATGAAATTGTGAGAGATATTGGATTTTTCTAGACTTTTCTCCATAACCTCTTTTAACTCTTTCAATCATCATAGTATCACATCCAGGGGTCTGTGTATTTGGAGTTCTAATTAGAAAATATCACTAACCATTTTAGATGGTTTCCAATCTCGTATGATTTTACGCTTGTGGCCACACGACAGTTAAGTCTTAATATCCATATCTTTGCTGCACTCATCTTGTGGATATGTGGTGCTTCTAAGGTTCAATGTTAACTCTTTCAGACATTGCTGGTTTCTGCAATTAACACATATCATGCATATACCATCCTTTATGGAATTTCACCATTAATATTTTTGGTTTGCTCATCCTTACTAGGCTAAACAATTACAGGCTTTAAGGAGTGGTTAGATGTAGATTACATTTTCTTTCTCCCTCTTTCTTTGGTAGGAGGATTTTCTTGGTTAATTTAGCCTTTGCAATATTAAAACCAGCCCTTTTCTGTTAGTTGCTAATACAAAGTTCTGATCATAATTGGCTGTTCAGGAGAGGCATGGGAAAGAGATTGTCTTGGAAGCAATGGGTCAAGCAATTAGCAAAACAGTTGCTATAGCAGAGATCATCAAGGTAGCTTTCTCTGGTTTAGATGGTTTTCTTCCCCTACTTCTATTTTTTCTCCTACCCAATGTTCTTAACCTTTTGCAGAGAAGAATGCCTAGACTGCATCAAGACACTGCTATCAGCTCAGTAAGCATAACAGATGTATGGGAGCCTATTGAAGAGGGTCTTTTGCCGTAAGTTTTACTCTCATAATGTTTTCTTTTCACACTTTGTATACCCCTAAGCATGAATAGATGCATGTGGTACTAATTTCTGGAAATTGGTTTTCTTTGTGATATAGTGTGGAGCAGACACGTCATGTTTCAGTGATTTCAATCACGTTGTCATTAAAAGAACTTGACCAAAGTTCTGTCGGGTAACTCTCTGCGTTTGTCTGATTCTATGAATGTTGCTCCTCCTGTTGCTTGACCATGCAGCCTGCCAACTATTCAATGATCATTATTTGAATTGTGTTTCTTATGATGGTAGTTACTATAGCTTCTTGGTGTCTTCTCACTGAAATATGTGGTTGTAACTGATTGTCATCTTACTCTTCATGGCCCAAAAAGCAACTTCATTTTCGTAGGTATCAAGCTCCCTCCGAGATTGAACAGATGAAGTCACGGCATAATAATTACCAGCCTCAGCTGCAGCAACAACCACCAAGACAAACACGTGCAGTCTATTTATGCTTGTAATGAGGGCAATGAGGCACCAGACAAAATCACTAAACAAAGAATATTTGCAGAATTGAACTCAACTTAAGTGAAAATTTGCATGACGTTTGAATCACTACAATTTTATTTTAGATTCATATGGGCAAGGACGAGGTCGTGGTAGAGGGAGGGGACGTGGTTGGAGCAGGGGTGGATATGGAAACTATCAAGGTATTCTTGTTACGTAATGAAGTAATGTGCTCTCTTAGATGTAGCAATGATGTAAATACCTGATCTGTAATGATTTGTTTTAATAGAAAATGGTGGTTACTCAAACTGGGCTCGAGGAAATGGCGGTTACTCAAATTGGGGCAGAGGAAATGGTTGTTACTCAAACTGGGGCCGAGGTGGGGGCCGCGGTGGATGGGGATATCGTGGTTAGTATACTTCTTGAGTTCCGTTTTTAACTGCCTGCACTGATACTTTCTTGTGTTTTTTTAACTATGATATTTTGGAGAATTTTTTTACTGTATTTCTGTTGAATCTTGTTTTATATACATGAACTCAGCCTTTGGATATGGAAGAGGCAGGGGTGGAGGCGGCAGAGTTTATGGAGGTGGACGCGGACACATGAGCCTCCATCCAAGAGGTGGTGGCAACCAAGCTTAGTTGGGGATATTGGCACTTTTTGTTTCCACACTTGCCTTGCTTATTGGTTCTTCTGTCCAAAGTACGTCTAAAGAAAAGCATGAAATTGCGGGTTGTTTCATATGTGATCATGCAGTGATTTTGTTGTTTTTTTAGCATCGCCAAATGTGAAAAGCTCATATCCTCTATTTGCTTCAATTCGATTGCTATGTGAAGCCAAGGTCAGGTAGCCAATTTCTTATTGCTATCAATTCGATTCAACTGTGGTTGCATTATGGCTAAATATATCGTCAGACCCCTCAACTTGTCGCTTTGGCACCTCGAGTGGATGTTGTACACTTTTGACACGTCAAGTAACATACGAGTGTGTCATTTTGACACTTTTTTACACAATTCACAAAAATGTGATATGCGTGTATTACACGCGCGATGGCGTGTAAAGTGGCCAATATGACGTGTAAAGTAATCAATAAGAATATGACATTTGTAATTTTTTATCCAATTTTTTTTTAAATAATTAATTTAAATAAAAAAATTACCCCCACCCCCCGTAAATGTCTTCTCCAATTCCCCCCCCCCCACCCACCCAAACCCCAAACCCCAATCATCTTCTTTACCTCAGCCCTTTAGCCCACTTCCGCCCCCCGCCCCACCCCCGTCCAAATCATCTCTCCAAAGCATCCCAATCCCTTCCTCCCCCTCCCCAAATCACTTCTCCAAACCCCCCCTCCTTCCCTTCCAAATCATCTTCTCCAGAACACCCCAGCCCCCTCCCACCTATCCACTTGAATCACCTTCTCCAAACACCCTAGCCTCTCCACCCCCACCCCACTCCCATTCATCTTCTCCAAAACACGACCAATATGACGTGTAAAGTGACCAATAAGACTGACATTTGTAATTTTTTATCCAAAATATTTTTAAATAATTAATTTAAATTAAAAAATTACCTTCATCCCTTGAAAATGTCTTCTCCAACCCCTCCTCCCAAAAAAAAAACCCTAATCATCTTCTTCTCCCCAGCTCCCCTAGCCCCCCCCCCCTCCCCCCACCCACACACGTGAATCACTTCTCCAGAACACCAGCCCCCTCCCACTCACCCACTTGAATAACCTTCTCCAAACTCCCCAGCCTCTCCACCCCCACCCCACCCCGGTTCATCTTCTCCAAAGCACCCCAGCACCGGCCACCCCACCTCCAAATCTTCTTCAAAACACACATTAATGGTGGTTTAATTTAACAAATTTATTCTTAGCAATTTAATTTAATTTTAATCAATTTTTAACTTATTAAAGATGATTACTTTCAAGTTGATGAAAAACTTCTAACATCAATGGCGATAACCAGTGAGGAGGAAGTTTACTTTCAGTTGAATTTGATAAATATTACCCAAAAAATTGATTTTAATAAAAATTAGGGCAAAATTGATGTTTTATAAATTAAAGAAAGGGTATAAATAAATGGAAGCAATTAAATATTATTATTATCATCAAGTTGGACGCCATATCAGATGAAAATAAAGTAACCATGCGTTTGAAATGGGTGAAAAATACGTGAGCTGTCAGTTATGCAAAAAATGTCAAAATGACACACCTGTACGCTAGTTGAGGTATCTAAAATGAACAACATTCATTTAAGATGCTAAAATGAAATATGATGTTAAGTTGAGAGGCCTGATGATCTATTTTGCCTTACATTATTGTTGCTGTATTTATTCTAGTTTATCTTAATTTCTTTCCCATCTTTTTTTGATATTCCATCTATTAGTATTTCTTTTACGTTGGGACTGTACTAGTGGGCCATCAATTTGAAGATGGACTCCGTAAAATGCCAAAACTTCAATTTCATGTTTGGTCAAGTTAATTATCCTGCATAACATGACCAGGTTCATAAATCTTGTAGGGACAATTTGGCAAAAGAAATGAAAGACAGGTGACGTGCGGAATTTAACTACATTATATTTTTAGCTTTAATAAATAATGAATAAGCAATCAATAAGTATGTCCCTCTTGACGTCTTATATTGGTTCCTCTAGCTGTATGTGCCGTCACTGGAGACTGGCTTCACCCGAGAACTGATTTTTCTTTATTAGGTTATGAACTGTAAACATTGAAATTTCGTGAACTCTACAAAAAAAATTTAATTTTGATTAGAGTTTTTAGGGGCTACTTTATCCTAAATCTAACTTGATGACTACTCAATTTTACCCTAAATCTCGCCTATTTATCCTAAATCTAGCTTGATGGCTACTCAACCTTACCCTAAATCTTGCCTATTTAAAGGGTAACATGTTCCCTGAAAAAGACATCTCCAGTATCCCACACATTCACGGGATATTCACAAAGAGATCAACGATCTTCAAAGTCCCAATAAATTCTAGGGATATTTATAGATCAAAACCCTTTCTTCTTGATAATCAAATACACCAAGAAGATCCACAAAACCTCCTTTCATGGAGATCAAATTCAAATACTCCTACGTTCGAAAAATATGTCACTGACAATCCTCGAATTATGGAGAAAATCATGAGAGAAGAATCAAGGGAGGAACAGATTTGTACCCCCATCATTTATCAATAAAAATTGTTGTTTCTTCATATTTTTATTTGTGGTTGAAATTTATTTTTTATGAATTAAATTATGTGGGAAACAAATTGTCACGCCCAGTGGGACCAAATCTGTCCTTCATCTCTTCTCTCATAAATCAAATATGCAAATCTGTAGCCGCAGGATCGTAAAGATGGAATCGGTACTTCAAGACTCATCTTTGAGTTTCATCAAGTCTACACTCCGACAAGCCTTGAAGCAGGGGACATTTGTAGACATTGAAATTTTGTGGACTCTACAAAAAGAGTTTAATTTTGATTAGAGTTCTTAGGGGCTACTTTACCCTAAATCTAGCTTGATGACTACTCAACCTTACCCTAAATCTTACCTATTTAAAGGGTAACGTGTTTCCTGAAACAGGCATATCCAGTATCCCACAAATTCACGGGATATTCACAAAGAGATCAACGATCTTCAAAGTCCCAATAAATTCATGGAATATTTATAGATCAAAACCCTTTCTTCTTGATAATCAAATACATCAAGAAGATCCACAAAACCTCCTTTCATGGAGATCAAATTCAAATACTCCTATGTTCGAGAAATACGCCACTAACGGTCCTCGAATTACGGAGAAATTCATATCAAATCCTACGTTCGAGAAATATGCCACTAACAACCCTCAAATTATGAAGAACATGAAGATCAAATTCAAATACTCCTACGTTCGAGAAATACGCCACTAACGGTCCTCGAATTATGGTGAAAATCATGAGAGAAGAATCAAGGGAGAAACAGATTTGTACCCCCATCATTTATCAATAAAAATTATTGTTTCTTCATATTTTTATTTGTGGTTGAAATTTATTTTTCATGAATTAAATTATGTTGGAAACAGAAACATCGTATTGATCAAAAACCAAAATTCTCCATTTTACTAATAAATAAATTAACGAAGACAAAACTCTCAACTACATGATTAATCAACAAGTTTTGGAAGGATTTTTATATGGGCTTTGTGAAAATTTAGGAATTTGATGTTTTTGTTATAAATATATTAGGGGAAAGGATAAAAATAACATCTAAAACTAAAATAATACCATGAAAATAGCACCTAAAACTAAAACCCCGATAAATAGTCTCTCCTATACGTTTAACTACATATAACCGGAAATGCGTTCAAATGAAAATATAACTTTACCTTTCTTTCTTTCCTTTTCATCCACAAATTCCTTTTCATTCAAACTTCTTATTCTCCATTCCATTACCTTTTCTGATACTCATCTTTACCTTTTTCATTCCACAAACTTTTATATAAATCTCTAAGAATCTGCATTCAATTAGCTTCATATAGTTTTCCATCAATAAATGATAAATCATCCTCAATAAATACATAAACAGATAAAGGATCGTCTTTCACCACTTTCTTTCTTGCTTTTCCATTCGATGGGCCCAATTTTTTAACCATTTTCAACAAAAATCTCAAAATCAACTAGAGGATTTCGAAGCAAAGTAAGGATTTTTAGGTAGGTTATACGGTAGAAAAGTGTAACAAAAGAAGATTTGTTGATATCAAACTACAGAGTAAAAATATACTCCCGGTTTCTATCTTTTTTTAAAAAAAATTGTTATTTGTCTTAGCTGAACGGTTAATAGAAATAGCTACTGTATATGCATGCACATACTGTATCAATGTGGTATAAAAGTATATCAATCTAGTATAAAAAAGTATCAATTGGATATATGGACACTGCATATGCATGCATAGATTCCCCTTCTATCTTGTTATAAAAGAGTATCAATGTGGTATAAAAGAGTATCAATTGGGTATAGGATCCCTTTTTTTTAAAAAAAAATATATATATCAATATGGTATAAAAGTGTATCAACCGGGTATAGAAACTGCATGTGTCTGACTGGGCCAATGGCTAAAAGAGGGAAATAAATTAGGCCGACTGGCTACAGTTGTCCACATTTTCAAATTGTGGGCCATTTTTTTTTAAAATGGTCAGCCCATGTCCTATCCCCAATATATTACCATATATAGTGAATATCTATTTATGAAAAAGTTAGAAACCCCAAAATTAGTTATCCCCTATAAATAAAGGGGTTTCCTTCATTGTAATAAACTCCTCAAGAATTCTCATGAGAAATAAAGAAGTCTTCTCTCTTCTCTCTATTTTTCTTGTATTTATTTTATATTTCATAACACGTTATTAGCACGGAACTCTACTATCTTGAGTTTATTTTTGTATTTCGTATGAGATTGGTAAAGTTGCACGAGACTCTGCCAAATAAGGTGAGATTATAAGACTCTGCCAAATAAGGTGAGATTATAAATCTAAAGGTATTTTCAAGGTTAGTAATTTCTTATGTTATTTGTATTTTTGCTACTAATGATATAATTATTATTGGATTTGAGGAAAAATAATTGGTTTGGAACCACTTATGCTTTAATTTGTTCATGAAGAACAATATTATTAAAAGATATGATGATGAATTTAGATTTCATCGCTTTAAAAGGGTAAGGCATTGGGTTAAAAGTTTCAATGCACCATGATGATAAAATGTTGGGTTCAAATCCCATCGATTTATGCCTAAGACGTCTTTATACAGATAAGACCATTGAGTTTGAATCTCAATGCACCATATTGATGATATTTTGATGTCTAAGGCAAAATAATATGTTTTTGATGAAAAATCATGGAACTTGTCCATTGAATATGCTCCATTCCATGAAGTGAATGTGGTAGCAATATATGATAGGTCTGAAAGATGACAATTTGCTCCATTCTTGAAGTAAATGTGGTAGCAATATATGATATACTCTGAAAGATATATATGCCTCCATGTGCTCTTGATGTAGCAATATCATGAAAGAAGTTATAAACTATCAAAATTTGATAGGCTTAAGGCACAATTATATTTCATTCCTAGGGAATAAGAAGCTTATTAATGTAAATGTGCACTTGATTGTGATGGTATCACAACTCACCTCCGAAAAAGACAGAATAACTGAGAAGAGTTATTTTGAAATCTACTTCTAAAGTAGTAAATCTGAAATTTATTCATGTAATAGTAAATCTGAAATTTACTAAAGTAAAATGCACATGTCATGGTAAACTTGGAGTTTACTAGTACAAATAAGTTCATAAGTTGATATGAATGATTATGGCATTTCAAAGATGATTATGTCGCTTATTCTCTTGATAAGTTGGTTGGACCAACTAATATTGGGATTGGATCCCTTAAAATCTGAAAAATATAAAAGGTGAATATGAGCCAGTTCACCAGTCATATGATCTATTAAGATGCATCGATATAAGATGATCACTTGTACATTTATTGTAAACCTGCAGTTTGACATATATAAAGTTGCTTGCTCAATAAAATTGAGTGAAGAGCATAATTTTCAGATTGTATAATCAAGATAATTCATCTTGATGATGATGGTTTAACATCGAATGCCTTCGATAAATTAATAAATCATTGCTAATGAGAACAAATCTTCATGTGTTGATTTAAAATATGATATGTTACATATAATAGTACTTGCATGCATCAAACCAATAAATTATGATTAATTCCCTCTTAAAGTTGGTTTTGAGTCAAGAACTACACATTGTCTATTTAATAATTTTGATGTGCGGTATACGATTAATGAATATACCAAGATGCAAAAAGATAGAATCCTCAAAGAAGATAGAGGATGTATGTTAGTTTTCCTAACATAAGGGGAAGATTATAAGTAGCTATGAAATATGTTAGGAATTATCACCAGATCCTCATTCAAAAGATAATTCAAGTCAAATACCAGAAGCATTTATTAACTCAAATTTAATTTCATATTTAAGCTGCAAGTACTCCTATTTTGTGTCCCTAAAGGACGAAGTTTATGCATGTGTGAAGCGTGGTAGACCAATTGGTTCCAAATAAAATAATCCTTATAAAGGATAAAGAGCAAATAATCATAATAAAAAGACAATGTTCTCTCGAACAACCTACGACATAACACTTCATGAAACCTTATGAGAGGTTCAGGTACCTGAAAATAATGAAGTGATGAGATCTCAAAATGTTATGTCGCATTGTGAACTGATACAAAATGAGAAATCGTAACGATATCTTTGATACAATATTGGTGCAATATTGTAAAATATTATGAGGATCTGAATTCTACGTTAATTTAAGCATGTTGACGTAGAAACATTTATCAAGTGACATGAAAGGATGCATCTTGATAAGCATAACACTTATTTGATTTGCAGTCCAGACACTTGAAGATGTCACACTTGACATGTTGGATATTTTCGTTTGACAATAATTTATATGAAAATCCCTAAAGGATTCAAAATGCCTGAAGAATTTAAAGTTTCTGAAAAACTTTTTATTATCCTTGTAACAGATAATTTGATGATTTGAGTATCATTAAAACTCTTGAAAAGTTTTCAAAAGCAATAGAATATTTTCTTAAATGAGAAACATGCATAATTAAATAAGGATTCATTCCGACCTCAAGAAAAGAATGAGGAACT
Source organism: Capsicum pubescens (assembly GCA_030864215.1). Classification (NCBI taxonomy): domain Eukaryota; kingdom Viridiplantae; phylum Streptophyta; class Magnoliopsida; order Solanales; family Solanaceae; genus Capsicum; species Capsicum pubescens. The sequence goes on from CM061546.1 coordinate 190,118,214, forward strand.
CCTTGGTTATGAAGTACCATATCTTAGTGCAATTGGTGCACTCATGTATCTTGCAAATACTGCAAGGCCTGACATAACCTTTTCAGTCAATTTGTTAGCAAACTATATTTCTTCTCCTACTAGGAGACATCGAAATTGGATCAAATGCATGATCTTATATTATTCTAAAGATTGCAGTCTCGATCTTATTGATTATGCTGATGCTTGGTATTTATTTAACCCGAATAAATTTTGGTCTCAAATATGCAATGTGTTCACATGTGGGGACACTGCCATATCTTGATGATACACAAAGCTGTCTATCTAGCCACTTCATTGAACCATGATGAGATAATACCTATTCATGAAGCTAGCTGAGAATATGTATGGTTGAGGTCCATGATACATCTCATTCGAGAAAAATGTGGTTTGAAATGCGACAATATACCCATAATTTTATACAGAGATAATGCATCATGCATAACACATCTTAAGGGAGGATGCATAAAAGGAGATAGAGCGAAGCACACTTCATCAAAGTTTTTCTATACACATGAGCTACAATAGAATGATGATATTAACGTGCAACAAATTCGTTCAAGTGATAATATGACTGATTTATTCACCAAGTCTCTTTCAACTGCAACTTTTAAGAAGATGGTGCACAAGATCGGGATGCAAAAGTTCATTGATGTTCTCATCAGGGCGAGCAAATACGCATTGTACTCTTTTTTCCTTTCAAGGTTTTGTCCCACTGAATTTTCCTCGTAAGGTTTTTAATGAGGCGACTGAAATGCGTTTTGTTAGAGATGTATACTATTTTTCCTTCACTAGATTTTTTTTCCCACTTGATTTTGTCTGGTAAGATTTTAATGAGGCACATTATCTATCAATTAAACATTCAAGGGGAGTGTTATAAATATATTACCATATCTAGTGAATGACTACCTTACCATATATAGTGAATGTTTACTTTACCATATATAGTGAATGTCTATTTATAGAAAAGTTAGAAACCCCAAAGTTAACTTTTTCTATAAATAAATGGATTTTCTTCATAGTAATAAATTCCTCAAGAATAATCATGAAAAATAAAGAAGTCTTCCTCTTGTATTTGCTTTATATTTTATTTTTGATAAATTAAAAGATTATGAACAGTAATGATTTGAATATCTACTTACTAGTAAACGACATTCCAATTCAAGGCAACTTGTTTAGTTCTTTTGTACTTGGATTTTGAAGGACGTAGAGGCGGTGATAATGGGATAAGACAAACACTTTTCCATACGTCAAATTAGTGGATTCAAGACATATTCTATTTATGTAATTTTATTTTATTTTATTTTTGTATAAAATCACGTAATCATGAAAAATTGATATAGCCTGATAATGATGCTAGATGTTGTAGGTTTTTATAGTAAAATCTATCTAACGTAATACTCGGTAAATTAATAAATTTTTTTAAATAATATTTTTTTTAGTTTCTATTTGAGCCAGTGGAAAAAATTATCGATTTCGGTAAGACAATAAGATAAAATATTTTTTGAAAGACCTTTATATAAATATATGATCTCATTAATATTATAAATTAATAATATTTTAAAAATACAAAAATATCTAAGATAATTTAGTGAAATATGATTATAGTGTTGTGTGTTTTGTTAAAATACAAATCTAGTTGAAGCTTATATCTACCTTTTCTTATTTCATCTAAAAGTTTTAGTATTACCTTCTCAAACTGCGTCAAAAAATTGTGAAGAGTTTTAGACGTGATAAGTGTGTCCTTATGTATAAATGGTTCTAAGGTATTGCATCATCTTCAACTTCATCATCAACATTGCTTTCTCTAATGCTATCCACAATTTCTTCTAAGCTTTGGACCTCTGAACATGTATCATTTTCACTTGAATAATCCAACAAGTTATTGACATCCATTTTATTGTGATGATCGAGATCATTAATTATGACAATAAGTTCATGAATGTCGTTTTCACAAGTGGGTTCATTAAATTGTTTGAGGCTTCATCCCCAAATGAATTTTGCAGTGTTGATGCAATGCACTTTATCTATAATGAATTTATTTTTTACATTAATTCAATAACTATGATACATAAATTTGTAAGATATAATTATGGCAATGAAATTTTATTAAATTAAAATCCGTACGAAATTCAGATTATATTAAATTCAAAATATATTAGTCCCAAATAAATATTGTGGATTAATATAATTTGATTAATTATTTAAGTCAAAAAATGTATGAATTTAATTAAAATTCAATTTTTATTGGGCTATCCTATTGATTTGGACTACAAATGATGAGTCCACTTTGCTAAGTCGAAGATATTGTCATATTCTAGAGCCAGAATAAGTCCCACGTATCGAATGACATGGCATGTCAAGTCAAGTGAAGGAGCTAATAGGGCCATGCCACATGTCAAAATGATGCAACAGGCCTAGTGAAATAAAAAACCCATAAAAGATGCCATGTCGCTTGAATTTGATTGGTCAAAAGAAGTTCATATTCACCATGACTCTTTACTTGCTACAACTATAAATAGGGGTCTCATAATTAAGAAAAAGGAACAAAAAAAACTCTAACAAGAAGCAAGGAAAAACTCGTGGATCAAATGCCCCAATTTCTCTACAAAGCTCAAACATTCAAATCCAATTCATCAAGATTCAAGATCAAGACTGCAAGATTCAAAAATAAGTACAAAAGCCCTTGAATTCAAGCACAAGTCAAGATCAAATACTTCAAATTCACAAATCAAGTCTAGATTCAAGATCAAGCTCGAAACCCTTGAATTTATATTTGAAAAGGCGAATAACAGGAATCATAGAGATTGCAACACTCACATATTAAAATTAATAAAATAATTTTTGCAATATTTTTCTTTTCTCGATTATTTATTTTTTCGATCTAAAAATTTTTATTGTCCATCAAATTCTGACACGCCCAGTTGGACAATCTTTATCTCTCATCTAAACTTTTCCAACATCATTCAAGAACACTGAAATGACTTTCACGATAGAAAAACAACTGACAAGCTTGGTTAAAGAAGTTGAACAAGATGCTAAATTTGCCAGGTTAATAAATAATATGAAGAGCATGTATGAGATATAATCAAATCAGACACCCATGAAGCTTCCTGAAATTCAAGAGAAAAGAGATTCGTTCATAAGGAAAACAACAACGACCAAACAGATTCAAGTCTCCGATGAAGGTTTGATTCCTATTGGTTAATTGAAAGACTTCATAATGAGAGCAATCAAAGATAAGTTTAAGTCCTCATCCAAATTTTCTCTTACATATGCAAAGCCATATACACAAAGGATTGATAACTTGAAGATGCCTGATGGATATAAACCTCCTAAGCTTCAACATTTTGATGGCAAAAGGGACCCTAAACAATATATAGTGCACTTTATTGAGACTTGAAATGATTCCAGAACATATGGTGATCATCTCGCCAAGCAGTTTGTACGATCTCTCAAACAAAATGCTTTGAGTGGTACACCGACCTTGAACCTGGTTCCATAGATAGTTGGGAGTAGTTAGAGCAATAGTTTCTTAATTATTTCTATAGCACAAGATGTGTCGTTAGTATGACTGAACTTACAAAGTCTAGCCAACATGAAGATGAGCCAGTTGTTGACTTCATTAATCGGTGGAGAAGTTTAAGCCTCAACTGTAAAGATCGTTTCAGTGAAACTTTTAGCATTGAAATGTTCATTCAAGGAATGAATTGGGGTCTTCACTATATCTTTCAAGGATTAAAGACCAATACATTTAAAGAGTGGCCAACTCGTGCGCATGATATGGAATTAAGCATGGCTGCAAGAAGAGATCAACGAATACCTTTCTGTGAGGAAGTTGAAGATATAGAAGATTTTCATAGTGGGGGCACGTTTGTATCTAAAGATGAATTTGAAGAGTATATGCATGCTAAAATCTTCTCAATTCATGAGTGACAGTTCCCAGGCGCACACGAAAATATATGTGGTCTACCAAGTAATATAGTGGCCTTTAAGAAAGCCGAGTTATCGATCCCACAGAGACTAGATTTGCCAACGATTTGATTTCAGTTCACAATTTAGATTCACTTGATGCGAGAGTAACCAAAAGAGAGAATTGAGTTTGTAAATTGAAAGTAAAGTAAATAATGCATAAAGTAAAGATCTTGTAACAATCAATAGGAGAAAACCCAAGGTTGAAGCACTCTGAACAATCATATTATGCTATTAGATTTCATTCGTTAACTTTCTTATCTTGGTTGTTGATTTGTAGGGTTAATTACGTGATTATGGTTTCCCAACCTCTAATTTATTACTTAAGTTGAACCTTACACCTACATCGTTGAGCGGGGATGTAATAATTCACTTAATTTCTTAACAAATATCATCCTACATATGAATCAAGTAAGGTATCTAAGTACATCCCTGTCCTAGATACTAATTCAAGTTTCTTATTTTATAAAGAATCAAGAACCATACTCTACTTATTCTCATGTTCTACCGCCCTATTCCCTCTCCCAAGTTCACAACATTGACAATGGATGTATTCTAAGGGTCGTGAATCCTTAAAATAGTTAAAACGAGAATAAACAAACAACTAATATTGATAGGCAAAGAAAACAAACTTAATCCATAGCAATAATAATCATGTTCTTGGCTTCAACCCCGAAAAAGGGCGTTTAGCCACACATAGTCATAATCGTAATAAAAAAATAGTAATTAATGACTAAAAACATGAATGAACTAAATAAAAATAATAAAATCCTAATGAAGAAGTTGTAGCAGCCTTTTGCTCTCCAAAATATGCTAAAAGCTATGTAAAAATGTGATACAACATGTATTTATAGTATAGGAGCAAGCCCTTTCCGTGTTGGACAAAAAAACCTTCAGTTATTGATCCCCAGAATAGGTGGAGAGGTGACTTGGGTAGAGCCCCGCTCCTGGTGAGGCGTCGCCTCCATATCGCCCTACCTCTCTGGAATTTGCTCTCCTAAATTTGGTTAAGTGTTGAGTCTCCTTTCTTGATCCTTTGTCTTGTGGCATCTTTCCCATGGATTCCAAGCTTATTTAACATCAAAATATCATCATATTCAGCTCCAAAAGCCTCCTACATAATCACACAAAACGAATTAAGAGAGAAACACAACACAACACCCATAACGACGAATCAAAACAAGAGCTAAACATAGCTAGTTAGCATTGATCTTTCACTTATTATTCCTGCTGTAGACTCATTCAAATTGAACTTTTCTCATTACCAAAAAGTTATTCCACTCATAATAACACATAAAAATCATTAGGAACACTTTAAACACAATAGAATCCACCGGAATCAACTAGACAAGCACCTAGCTTAAGCTAGTAACGCTAGTTTTCCAAGTTGAACTCTAAATGAATCTTTTAGGTACAAACTTGTTTGAAACTCACTCTTAACATTATAACACATATTTTAAACCTATGATACACATTTATCTCATTATCCACCCATATATCACATGAATCATCCTCAAAACAAGGCTAAAAAGGCTAGAATAGTGACGCTATAATGCATAAATACACCCAACATCACCACCCCACACTTAAAGCCTTGTTCGTCCTCGAACAACTCTTTACTATAAAACATATGAGCTGGAGATTCTACACTTCTACTACATGAAAGACACTCAAGCTAGTACTACAATGACTATACGAAATGTAAGTTACTATACTAAGTATGTTACAAACACAATTGAAAGTTTATGAACACTACTCCAAAACATCCTCGCCTCAAGAATTGACTCACCAAGTTGGAAAGCTCATGCATATCATTCAATCAAGGACATTATACAAGTCACCCACATTCATCAAATATGTGCCCCTCACAACAAGAGAGTTACCCATAATCACTCACAATTAAGCAATTCATAACATGATGGGCACAAGAATCAAATTATGCTCACTCTCACAAGGAATTCACAAGTTACACATAAATGAACCATAGGCTTGACCTTAGTGTAATGCCCCACTAATAGTCGAATGTAAAGCTTAAGATCAATTAGGACTTTTTTGGGTTGTAATGTAGGCTAAAAGACGGTAGGAACTATTTAGAAATAGTGACTAACCTCTCTAAGCGCTTTAATACACTACATTATACATTTAAAATCACTCTCCAACAACCAAAATACACTTATTCATTCATCTATACCTTTTGTTTTTCCCCATCTCTTTTAAGCATTTTACAAACACTTGGTGGGTATATTGTTTATTCCTTCAAGATTCAATTTTTCTCATTCTCTACAATCATGAAAATATTTCTAACACTATTTATATCAATCCCAACCACCACACATCAATTATAAACATCAACAACTATTACCTTGGGGCATCAATTTCACCTTTTTCTTCTTCAATTTCTCAAACTCCTTTTTTATTTTTTTTCATTAAAGTACTTCAGAGCTTTTTAGATCAAATTATGGTCTATCAAAGAAGGGGATTAGGCTACATATGAAGCTACCAAAGAAAAGGCTAAAGGATCAATGGGGATTAACTAGGATAATTCACAATGGGTAGGGCAAATAGAAGGTTATAAAATAAGACTATCAAAGAAATGCCTAAATCATCTCCTAAATCCACACTCTTTATATACTTTACACACATACCGGGCAAGTTCTAGACATCACATGCAACAAGGAATATTCAAAAATCTCACACGCACATGGAACATGCTCAACTCAATAGGATCATCATAGACTCCCAACCAAACAATAGCATAAATTCAAAATTAAGCCAACATAAACAAGAGTCATAAACTTGAGCCTGAGAGTTTCAAAAATAGCAATTCACTCAATCAACATGCTTTTACAAACAAACCCACTTGCATCTTATAATAAAAAATAGCACCAACAAGAATATCTCACATAATTTTTTTTAAATTAAGCCAAAATTTAGGAATTTCCCCACCCCACACTTTAAAATCTACTTGTCCCAAAGTGAATTTTAAAGGTAAGAAATAGAAATACTCCCTGAGGCCTCTAGGCCTAGCTAGTAACATCTTTTTTTGCATAAATGAGATCTATGGGACCCTACACTCAGTCTTTGCCATGCTTCAAGCTCAAGTTTATGTTACTCAGACTTTCCATTAACCCGTGACACAACTAAAAACAACAACTACGTGAAATAAAAATAAAATAAAACTAAAAAGAAAATATACCTAATTAACTTGGGTTGCCTCTTAAGCAGCGCCTGATTTAGTGTCGCGCCACGCCCAATATCAACTTACCATATTCCTTCACCCTTTTACTCCCTTTTGGGAGCCATTTTTTCATTCATTTTAGACCTCTCAAGTTTGCACTCTGAAAGTCACCATCTCTCTTCACATCAACCTTTATCATGTTGGGACACAGTGATTTCATCTTAGGTCGCCTAATTAGGTAATTCGAAGAGGTCTTTGGTGGACTAACCACCCCACACTTTCCCCTTCAATAGCATTTATCATATACAAATCTTTAATTTGGGGTTTTACATAGGTTCTTTATAAACATCAAATACCACCTCTTCATCATCTACCCTCATCCTTAATGTTCCTTCTCTAACATCAATCAAGGCACCTCCGATTACTAAGAATGGATGCCCCAATATGATTGGCACCTGTTCATCTACCTCAAAATCAAGAACAATAAAGTCAGCAGGAATAATAAATTTACCAATCTTAATGAGGACATCTTTAATTATTCCTTTCGGATATGCCATGGAACTGTTTGCTGGCTGCAAAACCATGATAGTCGATCTAGGCTTTCCCAAGCCCAATTTTTCAAACAGAGATAGGGGCATCAAATTTATACTTGCCCCTAAATCACTCAATGCATGGACTTCTTTGTTCCCAATTTGAATAGGGATAGCAAACTTTCCCTGATCTTCCAATTTCTTGGGGAATTTCTGTGTCATTACTGCACTACACTCTTCAGTGAGTGTTATTGCTCCCATATCTTGCAATTTAACCTTATTCGCAACTATATCCCTCAAGTACTTTGCATACTTAGGAATACTCTGCAAAACATCTAAAAGAGATAAATTAATGTGAAGCTCTTTGAATGTGTCAAAGAACTTTTTGAACATTGCATCCTCCTTTGCTTTTATTTGCCTCTGAGGGAAGGGTAGTGGCAATCTCTTCTTCACTTCTTCTACATCTATTTTTTCCTTTAAGTACTCAGACTTTCTTGAATTTTAAGCAACTCTATGATTTACCTGTTGGGTCACCACATCAACATCTATCTCCTTAGTTTCCTTTGGAGGTTCTCTATGAAGCTCTTTACCACTCCTCAAGGTGATTGCAATAACTTGCTTTGGATTTTTTATATCACCTGGTAAACCACCTTATAGCCTAGTAGTTAACACTTGTTGTAACTACCTAACCTGCAACTCTAAGGTTTATGGGCCACTTTCTGATTCTGTAATTCTATCTGTTGATTTTTCATATCCGCCAACAGTTGTGCTTGCCCAACTATAAGTTGGTTTAACATCTCTTCCATGTTGCTAGTTGATTGACTTGGTTGGGCCTGTGACTGTGGGGCATTCCATGAATGATTTGGTGGTTGAGTTTTCCACTTAATGTTGTAGGCATAGCCATAATTAGGCCTTTGAGCATTGCCTACATACATCATAGATTTTGGATTTTAAGCACACATAGTTGCCGCATGACCACTATTTCTACATACTTCACACTAACCTGCAACTTGTTGGATGGTATTTACAGTGGCTGCAGGTTGTGCTTCTCCCAACTTCATGCCATTGAAATGAGTGTTGATCAAATTTAATAAGGCAGAAACCTGTGCTAATAGGGCTGTGAAATGGTCCACCTCTAGTACACCCGCAATTCTTTTTGTGGCACTTGTAGAATCTGAATGCCAATTTAGATTTCCTTGTTCTATGCGGTTTAACAATGTGTATATCTCATCATAAGTTAGCTCCAACGCATGACCACCTGTGGTTGAATCTAGCAAAATCTTCGTATTGTGATCAAGAGCTTCTACAAAATTGTGAGCAAGTACCTCATTCGACTGTTGGTGATGTGGACAATCCCAAAGAAGAGCCTTGAAGCATTCCCAATCATGATAGAGGTTTTCATCAGGCTTTTGTTTGAAGCTCACTATCTCACTGTGAAGTCTTGTAGTCTTGCCTGATGGAAAAATCTTATGAGGAACTTTCTGGATAAGTCATCCCATGATGTGATTGAATTCACCGGCTCCGCATTCAACCACCTTTTAGCTTCTCCCAAAAGTGAATGGGGAAACAGTGTCACCCTCACATAATCTGGAGTAACCCTAGTCGGAGTGAATGTATTAGTAAGCTCAATGAAGGTTTGCAAGTGGACTTGTGGATCCTCGTGTGAAAGCCCTGCTAACTGTCCACTGCTAATAAGAAGCTGCACCATATTGTGTTTCAACTCGAAATTCCCCCCAGGTGCCGGTCTTTGAATTGGGGAAGTCAAGTTTGTTGGAAGTGGGACTACCACTTCCCTAACCTTCCTACCAGCTGTTTATTGTTTAGCCATAGGAGCGGTGTTCTCTTGGTCTTCTTGGATTTGCAGAATTCTAGGGAGAAGGATTGCTTTTCTCCTGTGTTGATGGTAAAGTTGCTCGGTTTTAGGCTTGGTTCTACCAACTCTAAATCCCTTGCCAGATTATAAACTTAGAAACCTGTCTCCTGCAAACACAAAAACAAAACCAAGCGTAAAAACACCAAATAAATCTAAATATAAACTAAAATAAACAATTGCCAAAATACAAGTCCCCGGCAACGGCGCCAAAAACTTGACAGTGCCTAGGCGCATACGAAAGTGTATGTGGTCTACCAAGTAATATAATGGCCTTTAAGAAAGCTGAGTTATCAATCCCACAGAGACTAGATTTGGTAACAATTTGATTTCAGTTCACAATTTAGATTCACTTGATTCAAGAGTATCCAAAAGAGAGAATTGAGTTTGTAAATTGCAAGTAAAGTAAATAATGCGTAAAGTAAAGATCTTGTAACAATCAATAGGAGAAAACCCAGGGTTGAAGCACTTTGAACAATCATATTATGCTATTATATTTCATTCGTTAACTTTCTTATCTTGGTTGTTGTTCATAGGGTTAATTGAGCGATTATGGTTTCCCATCCTCTAATCTATTACCTAAGTTGAACCTTACACCTACATTGTTGAGAGGGGATGTAATCATTCACTTACGTTCTTAAAAAATATTATCCTACATATGAATCAAGTAAGGTATCTAAGTACATCTCTGTCCTAGATACTAATTCAAGTTTCTTATTTTATAAAGAATCAAGAACCATACTCTACTTATTCTCATGTTCTATCGCCCTATTCCCTCTCCCGAGTTCACAAAGTTGACAATGGATGTATTCTAAGGGTCGTGAATCCTTAAAATAGTTAAAATGATAATAAATAAACAACCAATATTGATAAGCAAAGAAAGCAAACTTAATCCATAACAATAATAGTCATGTTCTTGGCTTCAACCCCAAAAATAGGTGTTTAGCCATGGATAGTCATAATCGTAATAAAAAAATAGTAATTAATGACTAAAAACATGAATGAACTAAATAAAAATAATAAAACCCTAATGAAGTAGTTGTAGCTGACCTTTGCTCTCTAAAATATGCTAAAAGATGTGTGAAAACGTGATATAACATGTATTTATAGTATAGGAGCAAGCCCTTTTCATGTTGGACGAGAAAATTTTTGAGCCCTGGACTAGGTGGGGTGGATCCATGGGTAGATTCCCGCTCCAGGTGAGGCGTCTCCTCCATATCTCCCTACCTCTCTGGAATTTGCTCTCCGAAATTTAGTTAAGTGTTGAGTCTCCCCTCTTGATCCTTTGTCTTGTGGCGTCTTTCCCATGGATTCCAAGCTTCGTTAACATAAAAATATCATCATATTCAGCTCCAAAATCCTCCTACATCATCATACCAAACGAATTAAGAGAGAAACACAACACAACACCCATAACGACGAATCAAAACAAGAGCTAAACATAGCTAGTTAGCATTGATCTTTCACTTATTGCTCCAGCTGTGGACTCATTAAAATTGAAATTTTCTCATTACCAACAAGTTATTCCACTCATAATAACACATAAAACTCATTAGGAACACTTTAAACACAATATAATCCACCAGAATCAACTAGACAAACACCTAACTCAAGCTAGTAACGCTAGTTTTCCAAGTTGAACTCTAAATGAATCTTTTAGGTACAAACTTGTTTGAACCTCACTCTTAACATCATAACACATGTTTTAAAACTATTATACACATTGATCTCATTATCCACCCATATATCACATGAATCATCCTCAAAACAAGGCTAAAAAGGCTAGAATAGTGACGTTAGAATGCATAAATAGACCCAACATGAATGAGCTTAAACTGCCAGTTACAAAACTCCTTAATGCATGAGTCTACACTACAAGTTATAACTCTCCTCAACGAAATAGCTTAAACTGCAAGTACAAAAATTCTAAACACACGAGTCTAAATAATAAGTTATAATACTCCTCAATGCATGAGCTTAAACTGCAAGTTTCAAAATTCCTCAATGTACGAGTTTAAATTGCAAGTTATAACGCTCCTAAATGCATGAGCTTAAACTGCAATTTATAAAACTCCTCAACGTACGAGTCTAAATTGCAAGTTAAATTGCTCCTGGAAGCATGGGCTTAAACTATATGTCATGAAGCTCTACAAATTTAAGCCAAATCTCCAAGTTGTAAAGATCTTCAAATCTGAGTTAAAACCTCAAATCACTATTCAAATTCAAGTCAAATCTTTAAATCAGAGAGCTCTTCAAATTGAGCTATGTATTTAAATCACAAAGCTTTTTTAATTCGAGCAAAATCTTTAAGTTGAAATGCTCCTTGAAATATGAGCCTAAACTGTATATCACCAAGCTCTTCAAATTTGAGCTAAGTATTCAAGTCAAAATGCTCCTCAAAATACGATCCTAAACTGTATGTCACTAAGCTCTTTAAATTTGAACTAACTCTTCAAGTCTAAATGCTCATTGAAACACGAGTCTAAACTGAATGTCACCAAGCTCTTGAAATTTGAGCAAAATTTTTAAGTTGAAACACTCCTTAAATCACGAGTATAAGCTACATGTTCACTCCTTAAGGCACGAGTATAAACTGCATGTTCACTCCTTAAGGCACGAGTATAAAATGCATGTTCACTTATTAAGGCATGAGTATAACTTGCATGTTTACTCTTTAAGGAAAGAGTATAAACTACATATTTACTCCTTAAGGCACGAGTATAAACTGCATGTTCATTCCTGGCCCATAAGAGTATAAACTGTGCACGACTAAAAAAAGGTCCGCTAAGTTGAAAACCTCAAAAGAGGCAGCCAAGGAAAAAGCTAAAATGCACAAAAACACTCACCCTAGAACTACGTTGTAACTTGATCTTCTTTATTGAGGTACGTAGGCGCTTAGAATTTTATTCTGAGTTCAGTTGCATGAGTATCAAAAAAATATATTCTTGCAGTATCCACCATATGAACACCAAGTATGAAAATATTCTAATTAAATTTTGGGATCACTCTAAATATTTGTGGCATAATGGGGGCAAACCATCGAAAAAAAGGAATTACTTCAGTGGGATTTAGAATGCTAAAATTCTCTAAGCCTACAACTAAGGACGCAAATCTACCAAGCCTGTGGTTTAAAGTAAGAAACTTTTATCAAGCCTGCAAGCTGAATTTTTCAAATTCACCAAAGTTGAAAGTTGAGTCGTCCAAATTTCCAAGTTTGCAAGTGGAAGTTGACAAAATCTCCAAGTCTTCAAATTGAGGCTTCCTAAATCTTCATGCCTTAAGGCAGGTAAAATATGCCTCTTTAAACCTTAGTTGGCCTCTCAAAATTTTATCCTTTAAAGGACCTCAAAATTTTCATGCCTTAAGGTGGAAAAGATTTGTCCCTTTGCACCTTAAGCTGGTCTCTCATTTATCCTTAAAAGGATATCAAAATTTTCATGCCTTAAGGTGGAAAAAAATTGTACCTTTGTACCGTAAGCAGGCCTCTCACGGGTTTATTCTTAAAAAGATCTCAAAGTTACCATGCCTTAAGATGGACAAGATTTGTTCCTTCACACTTTAAGATGACCATTGAAAAGAGACCATGCTTGAATCTGAACTTGTCAGGTCTCGAGGTGACGAAGGCAAAATTAAATTCTCTCACCTTAAGCTGATCATTGAAAAAGGACCGTACTTAAAGCCAAACTTATTAGATCTTAAGGTGATGGAGGCGAAGTTAAACTCTCGCACCTTAAACTAACCATTAAAAAGGGACCATACTTGAAGACGAACTTGTTAGGTCCCAAGGTGACGAAGGTAAAGTTAAAATCTCGCACCTTAAGCTGACCATTGAAAAGGGACCATACTTGAAGCCGAACTTGTCAGGTCTCAAGGTGACGGAGGTGAAGTTAAACTCTCACACCTTATGCTGACCATTAAAAAAGGACCATAATTGTCAGGTCTCAAGGTGACAAAGGCAAAGTTAAACTCTCGCACCTTAATATGACCATTGAAAAAGGACCATACTTGAAGCCAAACTTGTCAGGTCTCAAGGTGACGGAGGTGAAGTTAAACTCTCGCACCTTAAGCTGACCATTGAAAGGGCCCATACTTAAAGAAAACCATTGCACAAGTGTATCAATGAAAGAGCCCATACTTAAAGAAGATCATTGCAAAAGTGCACCGGTGAAAGGGACCATACTTAAAGAAGACCATTTCATAAGTGAATCAGTAAAAGGGTCCATACTTAAAGAAGATCATTGCAAAAGTGAATCAGTGAAAGGACTCATACTTAAAGACAACCATTGCATAAGTGCATCGGTGAAAGAGACCATACTTGAAGAAAAGACATCAATTTAAATTCAAAATTGGTCGGGTCTTAAGGTGATGGAGGCGAAGTAAAACTCTTGCACCGTAATCCGATTACTACATAACCACCATCTTAAAGAAAAATTGGCCGGGTCTTAAGGTGACGTAGGTGAAGTTAAACTCTTGAACCCTAAGTCGATTGTTGCATAGCCACCATCTTGAACCAAAATTGGTCGGATCTTAAGGTGACAGAGGCGAAGTTAAACTCTCTCACCCTAAACTGATTGTTGCATAGCCACCATTTTGAATCCAAATTGGTCAGGTCTTAAGGTGTACGGAGGTGAAGTTAAACTCTAACACCCTAAGTTGATTGTTGCATATCCACCATCTTTAAACTAAATTGGTTGGGTCTTAAGGTGTACGGAGGCAAAGTTAAACTCTCGAACCTTAATCCAATTGTTGAACATTGTTATCTTCTTTAATTCTATAAGAGAAAAAAGGCAATACAAAGAAAACACAAGTAGGAGAGAGATTAGTACTTGGCAGGACGTTTTGAACTTGAAAGTCATGTATCACCAACTTGGATTGAGACAAAATATAACAGTGAGAATAAAACCCTCAAAATTTGGTTTGCAACAATCAAAATACCCTTTTATGTTGACGTTTTTGCATCACGATATAAATTATTTGGTGAGGCAATGCAAATCTTAAATTCTCTGCCAGATAGAATTTAAGATCAACTTCAAAAAATTATCTTGAAAAATTTCGATGATCATAAATTTCAAATCTTGAATATGTTATATATACATATTTTTGGAATCTATAAAATCAAGAGGATTATGATTTCTATACTCCCACATTGACTTATAAATTTTCTGGTGTCACCACGTAAATCAGAAACTGCTGGTGCATCAAAATTCACTGTTGATTCGGGATAACACCTAAAAAGATCTCAAAGGTATTAAATTACGAATTTTGGATATATTATAGATGTTTGTGTCTAGTTTCACAAAAATTAAGAGGTTTGTGATTTTGTCCTTCCTACCTCAAGATATGAAAGTTTTGACAAAGACACGCAGATCTAAAATTTTCAGCATGATGAAATTAGAACTAATTTCAAAAAATTATCGAAAATTATATTGAAGGATTTTAAATTTTAATTTTTGATATGTTATAGATTTTGAAGTCTAGTTTCTATAATATCAAACGGTTCATGATTTTGATATTCCTACAATGAGATATATATTTTCTACCACTAACATGCTGTGCTGAAAAAAATGATGAAAAATAAAAGAAAAATAGAAGGAAAAGAAATTACCTCAACATTATTCATGGCTTGGAAACCCCAAAATTAATATTGAAAAAGTAGAGAACCTACATCCTTTTATAGAGTTGTAGGGTGGTTGTTCCGTCTCCAATATAAATTCAAATTGAAAGAGCTTTCATCTCTAATATAAATTCAAATTGAAGATTGTTTCCTTCTTCAATATAAATTCAAATTTAAGGTTGTTTCCTTCGCAAAATAAATTTGAATTGGAAGAGTTTTCATCTACAATATAAATTTAAATTGGAGGTTGTTTCCTTCTTCAATATAATTTTAAATTGAAGGTTGTTTTCATCTCCAATATAAATTCAAATTGGAAAGGTCTTATTCCTGATTATATAAGAAGGTGAATTTTTTTTCAAAATCTATTTGAAATTAGACAAAGCCAAGATATCCTAAAAGTGGAAATCATTAAGAAAATATCTCACTAATGGGTCTTACATGTAGAAATTTATGAAATAAATTGGGACTAAAAAAAGAGAATTTTGAGAGACAATATCCATATGTAAATTGCATGGTTCAACTTTAAATTTTCTCAACTAATGAAATGGGGTTTTCATATGTATGAAAATGTTTGAAACACGAGTGAAGCATGTTTAAATAATCATACTTCAATTCTAGTCTCTAAAGTATACACTCAACCAGCCTTAAAGTAGAGGGCATTTTGTGGGCAATGAAATTTTATCAAATTAAACCCGTACGAAATTCGGATTATATTAAACTAAAATTTACATAAATATACAAGTTAACTTTTATTTATTATATAATATCCCATTTTGAAAAGTAATTTCAAATATCCCAAATTAATTACACAATATCCCATCCTTTTATTGTTTCTCTCTCTTGAGTTCTTATACATACCAAACACACGGTTTTCATTACATTAGTGCTCCTTATTCTTCACCTAAAATCAAGTACACGTGATATGGGGGTTTCAAAATTTTCAAATTTCAAGCATTAACTGAACAAAATAATTAACTTCATCTTCTTCTACAATTAATTTTGAGTTTTTTTTTCTACTTTACCAAATCAAAACTTTTTTCAACTTTTTCATTGTTTCATGTGTGTAGTTCTCAAATTCTTAGCTTTGTAATGTCATATCAGTGTGAGAGTTGCTTTGTTTCATAATTTTTCATCTATTTCAAATAAGATCTTCGGATTTTTGCTCTATATTACAAGTTCTTAATTCGTAAAATCTAATCATTGTAATGGAGTCTAGTTTGGGCTTTAGGTTAGGACTTAGTCAGTTAGATGGTAAAGAACAAATAATTTTCATTGTTGGTTTTGTTCCCAGGACGTTTGATTTTAAAAATCTCAATTTCACAGAGAACAGATCAAAGCATCGAAATGAACCAGTCAAAATGAAGAAATTGAGAGAAGTTGCCCATACAAGTTCAGACAAGACAGTTGCAAAATCGTTAAGTAAGAAAAAATTTGATGAATTAGGACGACCACGTATTCGAAAGGTATAGTAATTTGAGTTTTTTATTTCATTCACTTAATGATTTCTCATACATTGGTATACATAGTGTTACCTCATACATTATAATGGTAACATTATACAGTAGAATGGTAATATTTCTTACCTCAACAGTGTTAAAATCATACATTAGATTGGTTACATTATACTTTAGAATTGTAACCTCATACAATAGAATGGTAAAACCGTTTAACTTGACTGTGTTAACCTCATATATTAGTGGTAACATTATACCTTAAAAATAGATGCATAATGTACCTTTACTGTGTTATCTTTATACATTCACTGTATAATATTATATATAGGCATATGTTCATACATTAAAATGATAACATTATACATTAGATAGTTTACATTATACATTAGAATAAAAAATGACTTAAGTTGACTGTCTTAACCACATAAATTAGAATGATAACATTATATATTAAAACATGGTAGCATAACTTACATTGACTGGCTAACTTACCTTGACTGGATAACATTATATATCATGTTAACCTCATACATTTGCTGGAAAATATTATACATAAGTTAACATTAACATGATTACATTATACATAGGTATATTATGTATAAGGTTGTACACAAACATATGTACTTGATGTATTAGTTTTTTTTCTTGTTTGGCAGTCTACAGGTATGCTTTTTCAGTTTTATACATTATTGGATGTGTGTGTTACTGTCAAATTTCTCTTTTTATGTTTGTATTTTATTCTTTTTTGTTGTAACTTGATTTTTTATAATAGTTGTGATAACTTTGAAAATATATATTATTATTTCAGGGGATGAATGTAATACCCCATATTTTTGGGCTAGTCTTTGAACCATCGTTCCTACGTGTAAAAGCTATAATCCAAATGATTCCCATGTGAATATAAGTTTCATGATCTTTATCTTTATGTTTGATTTGCTTTTGAGGTGAAAAATGTTCATAAGAATCACTTAGAACAAAGTTGAGCTTAGAGCCTTTGATTCGTCCATAGTTTGACATTCAATTCTACAAGGGTGTAGTTTAAACGTGTATAACTTTTTATATACATAGAATTTTGCAGCTCAAGACCCACTAAATTGTATATAATTGAATTAGATTTCCAACTATACCAATTTCGCTAAAATTTGATACCCGAGAGTAACCCGACGCGATAGCGATACAATGCATCGGCATGCTCGTTACGAAATTATTTCACACGCTAATTCAGTTTTTAAAGGGTGCAGGGGCACTTTGGTCACTTTCCCTCACCCAAATCCTCCCATAACACTTAATTTCAGCCCCAAAAAGCAATATACATTATTCATCTTTTCTCTCAAAGAAAAACCCTAGCTTCCTCAAGAACACCAAGAACTTCATCAACTTTTCTTCAAGAATGCTTTCAAGATTGTGTTTCTCCTTCAAGATTAAAGCTTTAAGGTATGTGGGAGTTCATCCATGGGTCCTCTTTCACCCACGGAGCCCAAAAACTCTTTTCTTTTAATTAAAAAATAAGTTTTCCATTACTAGGGTATTTCGTATGCTCAAGAAAGATTGAATTTCATGTTTTCATGATGTTTTTAATTCAATTCAGCCCATGTATGATTCTATGAAAGATTTTAAATTCCTCATGCTATGAATTTGAATTTTCCATGCTTTATTCAAGTAAATTCCATGATAGATCCTAAATTCATGATGTTTAGCAATATTCTCATGTTTTAAATTCATGCTTTCCATATGTTTAATGAAATTCCCATATCTTGTTAAGTCAATTTCAAGATGAATCCCCAAGCTATGAACTTTGCCATGTAACTCTATTGTTCCCTCACGTTTAAGACATTCTTACGTTCAAGCTATGAACTTGACATGTTTTGATGAAACACTCATGTCCTATTTCAAGCGAATTACATGTGAATTCCCCAATTCATGATCTTAGTTATGTAATCATGCTATGCTCCTATGTTTAAGATTTTCCTATGTCCAAGTTCATGATCCCCATGTGTTTGGCGAATTGCCCTATATTAAATTATTACTCTCCATGTGCTTGATAGAATGCCCATGTGAATTGAATAGGGTAATCATGACACGTTACTATGTGTTCTCATTCATGTACAAGTCCATAACCTCTAAGTGTTTGATAAAATATCTCAGTGAATGAATTGTGAACAATTGACTATGGTTATGCTTTTCAAGATCATGCTATGCTTTACTTTTCATGCTATCGAGTCCTGGGGGTATTCAATACCCAAAAATCTAGTGGCTTACCTAGAGCTACAGTAGTTACAGAACTGTCTTAGTAGTGTCACGAATAGTAGTACTCAGTAATCGGTCTTAGTTCTGTATTCAGTTTAGAACTAAGTGAACTCAGTCAGTTAACATAACTCACTACTATTTCATCAGTCAGTGGGACTTAGTAAACTCAGTTCAGTTTAGTTATACAGTACGATCAATAATAGTTCAGTCAAGCCTAGTACAATTTAGAAATTAGCTCAGTGTTTATTCAGTTGGGAGTAAGATTCAGCACCAATCGAACCCAAGGATGGAGGCATTCCTGCTAGAATAGCATTTGACCCATAGTAGCAATCCCTGTGTTACAGAACTACACAGCCAACATAGGTTGAGATATCTTCCTGCCAGACTAGGGTTGATATATCTCACATGAGTTTTCCTGCCAGCGAGGGTTGACGAAAGTTCTTCCTGTCAGAGAGGGTTAACTCATAGCTTGTCTTTACCTGTAGCATGGTATTAACTCCCTTCCAACTGGGGTTAAAGGTTGGACCCTAATCCATTTGGAGAGGGGCATATCGGTTAAATAATTACTTTCCACAGTTTTAGTTTCAGACTCAGTCTAAAAACTCAGTTCAGTTTTACAAAATCAGGACTGTCAGAAATAATCACCCAACTCAGTACAAAACTCAATTTAGTTCTACAGAATTAGGACTGTCAAAAACAGTCACCCAGTTATCAGTAACTCAGTTATCAGTTATCGCAACTATCAGTTACTCGGTTATAAAAACTTAGTATTTAGTTCCAGTTACAGTCTTAGTTACCATCATAGTTACAGTCTTAGTTACAGTCTTAGTTACAGTCTCAGTTACCATCTTAGTTACAATCTCAATCACAGTCTTAGTCCATTAATCAAATCAACAACTCAGTTCAGTTTTAGGTTTGCTTGACCATAGCGTACAATTATTGGTTATTCAGTTATCAGTATTTTAGTACCTCAGTTTACAAACTATTTCAAAATCATGTTATACACTTGGTTTTCCATTCTCAGATAATACAGTTTTCACGAATTCATGCTCAGTTATCTCATGTTACTCAGTCAGTCCCTTTCTTATATGCATAATAACTCTACAGTTCTAGTCCAGTTATTCAGACTAAGTACAGTTTAGTCTTACATGCTCAGTATTCATCTATCAGTTATTCAGTCAATCAGATAAGTTAGTATGTTTATGAATTCGTGCTCAGTGTGATTTTATGTTCAGATCCTCAATCTATGTCAGTCTCCATCACGTAGTTTCAAAGTTAGAATTTATACTGTACCCATATTTTATCATATCCCAGCTTCAGTTATGCTTATATCATTAAAGTAAATTTTACAGAAACTAAGTGTAGAGATTCACCATCTTATCAAAAAATGTTTGTCACTCATGCTTTAAGATATTTCAGTTTCCAATTTATTCTAGCCTATTGGTAAGTCTACTTACACTTAGTATGCATGTTTTACGATTACGTATGAAATCAGTTTTACTTATTGCATTCACCTCTGCATACTCAGTACATTCCAGAAGTACTGATCCATATATACGTCTGTGTGGCTACTTGATTTCATAATGTAGGTACTAATTATAGCCTGCACATCACGATCAGAAAGTTGCAGATTCCAGCTAGCAGGTGATGAGTTCTCCTACTTTGGAAACTCCAGACAGTTTTAGTTCATGTACAGTTTATTTATTTTCCATGTGTATTGATTAGTGGTAGTTGGAGGCGTGTCCCAACTATCTATAGTCAGTATAGTAGAGGCTTCATAGATGTTAGTCAGAGTCAGTCATGTAATTTCAGTTTCATCCTTTTGATTTATTAGATTGTAAAGCTTTATCAGTATTGTATCTATTTTAGATTTTCAATATGATTATATTTCTACACAATAAAATAATTATTTATTGTGTTATAATTCAGTTGCTTAACAGTATGCCAGTTCATGGGTTAGCTTGAGATCACTTATGGTTCTAAGCACCGTGTGACGACTAAGGGGTAGTCTGGGGTCATTACAATAAAATATCGTATTGACAAAGTTCCGGCTCACCCATTGCATAAAGGTAGTTCATGTAAGAGAAAATTTGGATAAGATATAAAGAACTATTTTGGAGAAGAAATTCTTGGGTTATTTAGAAATACAATATTTGGCGTATTCCTCGACATACCTCAGTGCAACTGGATAGGTCAAATATCCAAATGCCATCTGATGATCGAAATTCAGCAAGACAAACATGCCGAGATTCATGTTTTTGTATAGGGTAACATCCTAAAATTTACTATGCTTGAGTTTTCTATAATTACCGGTCTTAAATATACCGGTTATATTGATGAATATATGTATACTTCATTGCCCACATCAACTTTGATGTTGAAGTATTTTCCTAATGCTAAAGCTAAAATATCTAAGCACACATTGATTCAACGTGCGAAAATTGGAAACTTTGATAACTCTCAGGATGCGCTGAACATTGCCATACTATACTTTGTTCATATATTCTTATTTTTTGAACATCGTGATTCACCAGTTAGTTTAACCTATTATAGATGGTTGAGGACGGGCATTACAAACATTTTCCATGAGGAAAGATTTCCTTTGAGAAGTTGATGAACTCATGGTGACAAGATTTTTTCACTGCAAAATAGTTACTCTTTGGGTGAAATTCCACACGTACTTAATGTTTGAATGTTTGAGTGTTATTCTGCTGTTGATACAAAAATTATAGTCTGTCAGAGAAACATCATTCCAAGGATGTTCAACTGTTCTGTAGTGAGTGTGAGGCCTAAATACGAGACTTTTATGGATGAAATGTTCAATAAGGTTAATATATCACAATTTTTTTATTTTTCTTTGAATTCATTTTTTGGGGTTTTAATACTCTTATATGACTTACAATTTAACAATTTGTTTATAAGAACTTACAACCCATATGTGAAGAAGTTCATAGGTTCGATTTGTCTTTTACGGAGGTTTTTGAGATTTGTGATCGAGTTCCAACATTGCTTATCGCAAGTTGAAAAGGGTAGTCGATGAAAATCAAATGTGTAATATTTCTTCAGCGGAAGATTTTGATGATTTCATCACAATACCACAGCGAGAAATTCTGATTAAGGCCAAATTATCTTCAGATTTATCAGCTGACCAAGTTTCTAAAAGAAGAAAGACAGTGATGTTTGAGAAAAATAGTTTCGAGGTGAAATATGCTGAGATTTTTACACGAGATTGTTCATTAGTTGATGTATCAAAGTCTTTTTCAAAAATGCCAGTTGCTTCAACAGATAAGGAACCATTTCAATCTGAACATGGTCAACAAGGACAAACAGTTACGTCTCTAGAGCATGTGCCAGTCATGACTTTTTCTTCATCTTCCACAATGCCTCAGGGGACTTCTATGTTAAAAAGTAGAAATGCATGAGATAAAGTTGTACATAAAGTAAAATTTCTTATTGTATTATTTGTCTTAATTAGATAATATTGTTACTCATTTTTGGTTTTGTGTACGTACTAAGATTGATAAAAAGATTGAAGGTCTGGTAATAATAATATCAAATATACCTGTCAAGGTTGTGAAAGCTTTGAAGAAGAAAGAAAATAAAGAACCACCAATACAAAATTTTGTCACATTCAAATTTTTAACAGTTAGAAAAATATCGATACAATGTTAATGCAATTTTATTTAGGATGAGAAAGAGGCTGATAAGGAAGAAGGTGGCACAGAAGAATTGAAAATAGAGGAAATTCCAATGATAGAGGAGTTTTAGGTAGTTTTTTGATAGATGTATTATAAGTATATTGTTTTACCATATTTACACATTTTTAATTCGTTCATAAGAAGGATGATGATGGGGGCAAGGGTCCACTAGGAGATATCCCAATTGGTGAACCTGTTGAAATTCAACCAACTGACACAAATTTCCAAGGTTACATTAACAAAAATCCTGAATATACAACAATAAGTGAAGTTCAAAGTGAACAAAAGGTATTATCATGTAACTATTGGTCTTGATTATCCTTTACAATCACATAAAAACTAAATAGATTGTATGGTATGTACTTCACAATAGTTATAAATATTTGTAATACATTTAACATTAACATTTTATGTATGAGGAATGATATAATACTTCACAATAAGAATAGTACTTCAGAACAGTCATAAGAATATTTGTTAAGTTTATGTGTATTTTTTCATTACATAAGGTGAAAAAATCAACTTATTCTACAATACTTCTCAATAACAAAACAATATATAAATGCTTTGATTTATCTTTTAATACATACAGTAATTCATCTAATACATTGCATGTTATGTATAACATTGACATTAACATATGCATTTTTTACATTGATGCTGCTAAGCAATTTCTTTATCTTTACATAACACAATAAGAACTAACTATGTAGGATGATTTCAGTGGCACAATAATAGATTCAATTCAAGATATTGTAGATACACTTATATTTAAATAATAACACCAACATCTTCAAAGCCACTGAATATTGGTACTTAAAGTACAATGACTGAGAGTCAATGAATGCTTTCTGTAAGTCAGTTTCCACCTGATTTTTCAGATTTGCTAGTTCCTGATAGTAATGCCATGAAAGCACCATCTAAAAGATTACGAAAGAAGTCCAAATTTTTAGGTCACCATACCTAAAAAAATTTGAATCAAATTCAAAGGGTGATGCCAGTTCTAATAATAAAGAGAAACAAAAGTATGTCTTTAATGGGTTTACCATTTCTGAAGAGTTGCCTAGTGAATTAATGCCGATAGACTCTTAATGAATTGTAGAAGGTTTATTGAAATATCATGCTGGAAAGTAAGAATTTTCAAACAACTTTTTAACAGTTAGTACGTTAACATAATCTTTTGTAACACCTATACAATGTTAATGGTACAGGAAACAGAACGACAATTACTATCTAAAAAATTATTTCGATCTTGGTTATCCATAGTTGAATTTCGTCATTGCTCATCCACAATCAAAGAATTGGTTCTATATGATTTTGCAAACTAACACATGCTGGAATGATGAGGTACATTAAACTAACTTTACGCAACCAAGTTTGTGTTTACGGTGTCCATTAAACTAATTAGCTTGTACATACTACTGTTACATATAATATCAATATTTACTGTGTAAATTCCATACATAAATTTAAAATCTCATACATAATATGTATATATTATACCATCTTATACATTAGTGTTACTTGGTTTTACTTACTGCTAAAATTTCATATACCATATTGTGTAATGTATAATACCATCTTATACATTATTTTTGCTTAATGTTAACATTTAAAACATAGTGTATTATGTAAAATGCCTGCTGGAAGTTTATCTGCTCTTCTTCATGGTATGCTTAATCCTTGGTTCTTCTACTCTATGTTGCTCAAACTCTTTAAAAATATTGATGGGTATGTGTTGAATACTCCAAAATAGTGCATTTTCAAGAATCCATCACGGGTGCAGCCACATTTTTGGAGAGTGGAAGCAACATCACAGTTCTTTATATTTTCTAATTAAAGAAACTCAATTTTGTTGTTTTTATTATTTTATTTTCGTATATTGTATTTTTCTGCATTCTGTGTATGTTGTTTTCATATTATATTTTCCTGCATTCTATGTCTTTCATTACTGAATTTCCTAAAAAGATGCAAATCAAGCATCTCAAATTTGCAGTTCAAAACAATCAAAATCCATTCATTCCCTCAAAGTCTTGAACATTAATGGAAATTAGATTCCACTCATACATAGTGTGTAATGTATTGTACCATCTTATATATTAGTATTTACTTACTACTAAAATCTCATATACTATATTGTGTAATGTATAATACCATCTTATACATTATTATTACAAAATCTTAAAATCTAAAACATAATGTTATATGTACAATACCATCATATACAGAATGATCAAAGTATTTCTATGCACTGTTATTTACTGAGTTGTTATTTCAGTGAACTTGTAACGACCCGAGACTACCCCTTAGTCGTCACACAGTGCTTGGAACCACAAGTAATCCCAAGCTAAACCATGAACTGGCATACTGTTAAGCAACTAAATTATAACATAATAAATAGCTATTCTACTGTGCGGAAATATAATTATACTGAAAATCTAAAATAGATACAATACTGATAAAGCTTTACAATCTGATAAATCTGAAGGAAGAAACTGAAATTTCATGACTGATTTTGACTGACATCTATGAAGCCTCTACTATACTGACTATAGATAGTTGGGACATGCCTCCAACTACTACTAATCAATACATATGATAATAAATAAAATGTACATGAACTAAAACTATTTGGAATTCCCGAAGTAGGAGAACTTATCACCTGCAGGATGAAATCTGCAATAGTCTGATCGTGATGTGCGGGCTACAAATAGTACCTATATTATGAAATAATGTAGCCACACAGACGTATTTGTGGATCAGTACTTCTGGAACGTACTGAGCATGCAGGGGTGAATGCAATAAGTAAAACTGATTTCTTATGTAATCTTAAAATAGTTTTAGACATGTAGTAATAACACGAATTCAATAGTAAAAATCGCCAATTAAGCCTTTAACATGGGACAATTCATCAAACACATGGGGATCATGAACTTGGACATGGGAATATCTTAAACATTGGAGCATAGCATGATTACATAACTAAAATCATGAATTGGGAAATTCACATGTAATTCATTTGGAATAGGACATGGGTGTTTCATCAAAACTTGTAAAGATCATAGCTTGAACATAAGAATATCTTAAACACGAGGGAATAATAGAATTACATGGAAAAATTCATAACTTGGGGATTCATCTTGAAATTGTTTGAACATGATATGAGAATTTCATCAACTATGTGGAGGGCATGAATTTAAAACATAGGAATATTGCTAAACATCATGAATTTAGGATCTATCATGGAATTTACTTGAATAAAGCATGGGAAATTCAAATTCATGGCATGAGAAATTTAAAATCTTGCATGGAATCATACATGGACTGAATTAAATTAAAAACACTATGAAAACATGAAATTCAATCTTTCTTGAACATACAAAATACCATAATAATGGAAAATTCATTCTTTATTTAAGTAAAAAGTATTTTTTGGGCTCCATGGGTGAAAGAGGACCCATGGATGAACTCCCACATATCTTAAAGCTTTAATATTGAAGGAGACACACATTCTTGAAAGCATTCTTGAATTAGAAAACTTGAGTTCTTGCTTTTCTTGAAGTAAATTTATGAAGTTCTTGAGGAGGCTAGGTTTTAAAGGAGAGAAAAAGATGAGAAATCTTGTATCTAATGCTTTTGGGGGCTGAAATTAAGTGTTATGGGCGGATTTGGGTGAAGGAAAGTGACCAAAGTGCCCCTAGACCCTTTAAAAACTGAATTAGCATGTGAAATAGTTTCATAACGTGGTGGCCAATGCATCGTGTCGCTATCGCATCGGCTTACTGCCTCACACAAAAAATACCATAACTTTTCGCTCGGGTATCGGATTAAGGCGAAATTGGTATCGTTGAAAAGCCAATTCAATTATATACAATTTCATAGGCCTTAATCTGCAAAATTCTACATAAATAAAAGTTATACATGTTTAAAGTAGACCCTTGTAGAATCGAATACCAAACTTTGAATGAATCAAAGGCTCTAAGCTCAACTTTGTTCTAAGTGATTCTTATGAATATTTTTCAACTCAAAAGAAAATAAAACATGAAGATAAAGATCACGAAACTCATATTTGCATGAGAATAATTTAGATCATAGCTTATACATGTAGGAACGATGATTCAAAGACTGGTTAGATTGAGAGTACCGTACAATGGTAACAGATATCTTATTCTGAACATGCATGACTTAGAACATAATTGTATAGCTGATTTTGAAACATGATACATGAACTGAACTGATTTTATGAACACATGAACTGACATGAGAGTGGTCATAAGGCTGAGATAGAAATGAGAGAGTCAACTTATGAGTAACCATTACTTTAAGCTGGATCTTATTTCGTGAAGAAAATGAAAGTTTGGGCAATGAATACTCGGGGTATTTTAATACTTCTACTCCTTAGGATACTTCATCCCTCGAATGGCAATGACTTGGTTGAAATACTAAAGAAAGACTGAGATGATGCACGGGAAACTTATGGACTGAATCATGACTGAATATCTGGAATCTGAAACTGTTGTGTGATGCATGAACTGAGCTGAATTTACAAATTATATGGATGCGAATGAATTACCTCTTGGAATAGCCATATTCATGAGAATTTCGAATAGTATGACTAGATGGAAAGATGGAAAGCCATAGGAAGTTATCTGTCTGACTGCTAGACTAGATTGCTAGCTATACGGACTAAATTATACTGAAATCTTATACTCAACGATACTTTCCATTTGTACACCAGCATGAAATTCAAGACTATCATTATAACCAGACATGAACTTCCAGGCAAACCACCACCACAACATCTTTCTCACATTCTCTAAACCTCTATCACTAACAACTTTCATGCACTAGACCAAGAAAACACACATAGAATTTCAACTAATCATAATATAAGGATAGGTCACTAAAAGTTCGAACAGGAGGACCTGAAACATGAAAGAATTACTTTGACACTCAATTGAGGCCTGAGGAATAAAGTATCAATGACATAAATTCGTTAGAGAGGTCTGAACTGAGGACATACATGACATAATCTGAATTTTGCTTATCATTAGGAGTGTAGCATGAGCACCTGGATCTGAACATACTGTGAAACATAAGTACATGAGTCATGAGCTTCATGACCTGAGTTTGGAGTTCATGATTTCATGGAACATGATTCGTACTGTTGAGTGAACTGGAACTCCTCATACTAGAACTAAAAGTGTACATGGTTTTTCTTTAAAGGGCATGAATATGAGCTGTGATGAGGGAGGTGACATGTTAGGTATGAGTAGATATTGTGATAACTGAAAAACTTTTCACTGAGATAAGAATAGGTTGGGAATCGTCCTCCCTTACTACTTTTCTACATATACTGGCACTATTACTAGAGTCTGAGAGCCTGACTTGGTTACTTGTTCTATCATCTCCCCCTTAGCTTTAAGCCATCATCTTAAGTTTGTGAACCACTTAATAAACTCTAACTGAACTGCAACCACTTTACTCTAGATCCCGAGGTATAACGAGACACATAAATACTAAACTCCCATAGAATATACCTCCCTTAACTTTCTTTAGCTTCTACAATCATCATCACATGCTTACACTCTTTACGATATGCTTGTCGTACTAAACACATCATCTGCTTTTGTTTCTTTACAGACTACTAATATCATATCTCTTAAATCACATCCACACTATCATACTTAATCTCGAATCAACAAACTTAAGTTTTTGCGTACACTATTTCAAGTCTACTGATTCACCTTTCATACTACTAGCCCTATGAATACATAATCTGCTAAATCTGGATAACACTATCCCAACTTTACTACTGCTAAACTTCTGGGTTCATACTTCTAACTCTAAATCATATACTATAAAAGAGATTCTAAGAAGAAATTTAAAAGCACATCTGACTTTGGCTTAATGCATGATTTTTCATAAACATGAATAAAATATTTAAAACTTTAGGACATAAAGGCACTGATAGGATACTTTCTGAGCCAACATGCAATCCCATAACTTTCTGTGGGGATTGGATGAGAAAACACTATCTGTAAGGACTTAAGCTTCACTATTTTTGTCGCCTCAAAACTAAGGCAGAGTTAGCATGAATAGATCAAGATGAGGATCTATATAAATTTCTTAGATAATACTTCTACTGTACGATCTATGACTTAAAATAAGAGAAACATTCCTAAATGCCTTGTAGCCTCTCAAAGAAAAGTACAGATGGCTCTGTACCCTTCCGCAAGACTCTACTAGACACAACTTCATAGAACCCTAGGACACTTGAATTATGTTCTCTGATACCAAGTTTGTAACGGCCCGAGACTACCCCCTAGTCGTTACACGGTGCTTGAAACCACAAGTGATCCCAAGCTAACCCATGAACTGGCATACTGTTAAGCAACTGAATTATAACATAATAAATAACTATTCTGTTGTGCGAAAATATAATCATACTGAAAATCTGAAATAGATACAATACTGATAAATCTTTACAATCTGATAAATCTGAAGAAAGAAACTAAAATTTCATGACTGACTCTGACTGACATCTATGAAGCCTCTACTATACTGACTATAGATAGCTGGGACATGCCTCTAACTACCGCTAATCAATACATATGATGATAAATAAACTGTACATAAGAAAAAACTATCTGGAATTCCTGAAGTATGAGAACTCATCACCTGTAGACTGGAATTTGCAACTGTCTGATCATGATGTGCGGGCTACAAATAGTACTTACATTATGAAATAATGTATCCACACAGACATATATGTGGATCAGTACTTCTGGAATGTACTGAGTATGCAGGGGTGAATGCAATAAGTAAAACTGCTTTCATACGTAATCTTAAAATATGCATGCTAAGTGTAAGTAGACTCACCAATAGGCTAGAATAAATTAAAAGCTGAAAACATATTAAAGCTTGAGTGAAAAACATACTCTGATAAGATGGTGAATCTCTACACTTAGTTTCTATAAAACTTTACTTTAATAAAATAAGTAGAACTGAAGCTGGGATATGGTAAAACATGGATACTGTATGGATATTGGGTCTGAAACTACATGATGGAGACTGACATAAATCGAGGATATGAACATACAATCACACCAAGTATGAATGCATAAACATACTAACTTATCTGATTAACTGAATGACTGATAGCTGAATATTGGTCATGTAAGAATGAACTGTACTTAGTCTGAATAACTGGACTGAAATTGTAGAGTATTATGTATATAAGGTAAGGACTGACTAAGCAACATGAGATAACTGACTATGAATGTGTGAAAACTGTATTATCATAGAATGTAAGACCAAGCGTATAAATAGTTTATAAACTGAAGTACTGAAATACTGATAACTAAATAGCTGACAACTATATGCTATGGTCAAGCAAACCTGAAACTAAACTGAGTTCTGAACTGAATACTGAACTGAGACTGTAACTGAGACTATAACTGAGATTGTGAGAGGTATTATCTAATCGGCATTCCTCAATCTGAGCTAATCGGGGTCCAACCTGTAACCCCAGTTGGAAGGATGCCAGTACCGTGCCATGGGTAATAACACTGGCTGTGTGAATTCACTAAAATATTATCCCGAAGGACTAAGGGTTACCCTCAACTGGCAGGTACCCATATGAGATCAACCCTCAATTAGCAGGATAACATCTCAACCTACGCTAGATACATAGTTCTAGAATGCAGGTACTGCTACTAAAGATCACACCCCCAACTGGCAGGTGATCCCCCATCCCTGGGTTCACTCGGTGCTAAATCCTACTCCCAATTGAATGACACTATAATACTAACTTATACATGCACTGTTAACTGATAACTGATAAGCTCAGATCATGGTATTCTAAAAATAATAGTGCATACAGATTCTGAGGTAATTATTAATGTATAAACTGATACTGGGACTGAAACCGGATCTAGCTAATTTAATCGGACTCACAATTGACCATATTACTGACTGAATGAAATTTCCTATGGCATAACTGAAATCTTTCTGTAGATACTGGAAAACTAGACAACAGCTAAATTTTGAGTATTCATAACCCCCAGGACTTGATAGAAATAACAATAAGAACACATGAGCACATTTGAGACCATAATAAGTAAGACTTATT
The DNA here is from genome assembly GCA_030864215.1 of Capsicum pubescens. Lineage (NCBI taxonomy): Eukaryota > Viridiplantae > Streptophyta > Magnoliopsida > Solanales > Solanaceae > Capsicum > Capsicum pubescens. Next base: position 190,148,929 of record CM061546.1, read on the forward strand.
TAAAGAAACCCATCACTTGCGTATTTCATCAAACATTTGCAATTCATGATTTAAACTAAGCATGGGGATAGTTTTAGTCAAGTATCAATAGCATAAATTCAATATTAAAAATTGCCAATTAAGGCTTTAACATGGGACAATTCATCAAACACATGGGGATCATGAACTTGGACATGGAAATATCTTAAACATGAGAGCATAACATGATTACATAAATAAAATCATGAATTAGGGAGTTCACATGTAATTTTCTTTGAATAGGACATGTGCGTTTCTTGATCATAACTTGAACGTAAGAATGTCTTAAACATGAGGGAGCAATAGAATTACATGAAAAAATTCATAACTTGGGGATTCATCTTGAAATTGTTTTAACATGATATGAGAATTTCATCAAACATATGGAGAGCATGAATTTAAAACATGGGAATATTGCTAAACATCATGAATTTAGGATCTATCATACAATTTACTTGAATAAAGCATGGAAAATTCAAATTCATGGCATGAGGAATTTAAAATCTTGCATGGAATCATACATGGGCTGAATTAAATTAAAAACACCATAAAAATATAAAATTCAATATTTCTTGAACATACAAAATATCATAATAATGGAAAATTTATTCTTTATTTAAGTAAAAAGGGTTTTTTTGGGCTCCATGTGAAAGAGGACCCATGGATGAACTCCCACATACCTTAAAACTTTAATCTTGAAAGAGACACACAATCTTGAAAGCATTCTTGAATTAGAAAACTTGACTTCTTCCTTTTCTTGAAGAAAATTTGATGAAGTTCTTGGTGTTCTTGAGGGGGCTAGGGTTTTCTTGTAGAGAAAAAAATGAGAAATCATGTATCTAATACTTTTGGGGGCTAAAATTAAGTGTTATGGGCGAATTTGAGTGAGGGGAAGTGACCAAAGTACCTCTAGGCCTTTAGAAACTGAATTAGTGTGTGAAACAGTTCTGTAACGTGGTGGCCAACGCGTCGCGTTGCTATCGCTTCGGCTTACTGCCATACACATAAAATGCCATAACTTTTTACTCGGGTATCGTATTAAGGAGAAATTGGTATCGTTGGAAAGCTAATTCAATTATATACAATTTAGTGGCTCTTGAGCTAAAAATTCTACATATATAGATAGTTATACATATTTAAAGTAGACCCTTGTAGAATCGAATACCAAACTTTGGACGAATCAAAGGCTCTAAGCCTAACTTTTTTCTAAGTGATTCTTATGAACATTTTTAGCTCAAAAGCAAATAAAACATGAGGATAAAGATCATAAAACTCATATTTTCATGGGAATTATTTAGATCATAACTTATATATGTAGGAACGACGATTCAAAGACTAGCCCAAAAATATGGGGTATTACAGAACTGATAGATTAAAATTCAATTATATTCAGCCAAATGCATAATAGTAACTTATACATACAACAGTAATGTATTGGGTTCTTTTATTCCTAGGTTGTTTTTTATGTCTGTTTTATCCTCGTAGTTACTGATTTTTTTGTTTTGTGTTTTTATAGATTTTAAATATGATCTTCTACCATTTTTATAATGTATAGTACCAACTGATACAACATTATTAGTTAGTGTTTAAATCTTATACATAAAGTGTAAAGTGCAATACCTTTTTATACCAACTGTTCTTAGTGTTACTGTGCAGTGTTATGTATTAGGCTGGTGTTTCACTTAACTGTTAGATTTAAATTCATCTATTATCTGACAAATGTATAATAGTAATTTATACATAGAACTGTTATGTATTGGGTTTTCATCCTCTGTTATTTTTTGGACTAGTTCTTTCTCATACTTTATGATATTTTTTGTTTTTATTTATAGCATTTAGATGTGATCTTCTATCATTTGCAAAAGAAGTCAAAACAACAGATAGGTAAAAAATATAGATATACAATAACAAGTTGTTTCTTCAAATTATATATTGAGAAGACATATCGTAGGTATTATCCGAATGCTTTAAATATTCAGACATCTACGCAAGAAGACTATGCAAAATCACGTGTTGCTGCTAGAAATGAGGAATTAATAACTAACACAATTAACAGACTCTGTATTCCTGCTGGATTGCCTTGGCATATGGTTAATGAGGTGTACGTTCCTGTTAATTGCAGTGAAGAATTTCATTGGGTGCTAACCGTTATTGTAATGAAGAAAAGAGTCATACAAGTCTATAACTCATTATTAGGAACCATAAATAGGGATCTATCCAATGACATATGCAAGTTGGCAGTGATGTTTCCTACTACTTGTCTGATAGTGGGTTCTTTGAAAGAACAGAATATACTAACTAGGCAAACCTGGATGCGTGCAAAGATAATTTGGGTTAGCGGACTCAGATTCTCAACCAACACCCATTTGACATTCAGTAAGTTTAAAACATAGCCTAGAATGCGTGTGATAGTCTGTAAGAGCATCTGTTTTTACTTTTTTTTATGTATAAACATTTAAGAACTTTTTTATGACTAATTAAATAATATTTTTTTCATTTCAGAGAATGATATTTTTGTAGCTGGATACGCAGAGATCTTAAGTGAAGGGCTGACAGTGCCTTCAAGTGGGTTTGATGCACAAACTCAACAATTACGCTATACAATATTACTTTGAAATTAAAGAGTCATCAAGGCATATGAAGGATATACAAGCGACGATGATGATTCTCCACGACCAAGGCCAAGTTATGTTCAACCAGTTGACGAAACAACAATAGTTAGTTTAGAATAGCACAAAATTTTAACTTTCTACATGATCACATTTACTAACTTGTTTTAGTAATGGATGTTAAAGACTTCTAGCACTTGTTAGATTTCTAATGTTTGTTTGGATTTTTTTTTTGGGATGTCTTAAGAATGCTTATCTATCTTCTTCTTCAATACGTTGATAATTAATTTTGTTATTATTAATAATTTGTAAGAATTTATTGAACTTATACATTAGCATGAGACACATATACATATGAATGTATATAATATATAATTAATACAAATGTACCCAAGTTATTTTAACAATGTCCTAAAAAGTTGTAACCTTATACATAAAACTATATTGTATTAAGTGTAATATTGAAACATTTGATTCAGACATATATTTCACTACATGTACATTACTACAACACAAATCCTTATATATGCTACCTTATATAATTATTTACTATCTATTTATATTACTATTGTAAAATCTCATACCATTATTCAATTGTTAAATTATACCTTATACATAAATATGTTAAGTACTAATATTGTTTACAACTAATATCTAACACGGTCATTTTTATTTATCTTTACAATGATAGAGTGAAAAGTTCATATTTATATCTAATGTATAATAAATCATTATACATTAAATTGTATGATTAATAAAACTTACTCATTAGACATTATACAATTAAATTCCATATTTTAGACTAAATTAAATATTTATTTAGCATTTAATATGATAAACTAATACAATCTTTTTTCTCAATATTTATGATGATAGATTAAAATTCCATAATTTACATAAATGTATGATGAACCCTTATACATTAGTTTGTAACATTAATGAAACTTTTAACTTAACCATTATATTATCAGATTCCATACTTTATCTAAATTTAACATTTATTAACCATTAAATATGATAACATTATACATTAGCTGAATGATTATACATTGTCATAACAATAATCTTATACATCAGTGGCCTGCAACCTCTTATCAATCTAAATAAACATACAATCTGTTATATATGTGAAATAGATTTACACCACTAAATATATGTACCATAAAATACACATCTGAAATAATGAAAGCATCTAAAAAACACGAACTAACGATCATAAATGAATATAAAATTGAATAAGTTTTTTGAAATATAAGAAAAAAAAAATTAAGAACTGAACTTGAATTAACATTATTAAAACTAGTTCATACATTTTTCAAATTCTTTACATGGTAATGAAAGTTGGTTATTCTAAGTTAAATAAGATTCTACCAGATGAACGCAGAAAGAATGAGCCAACATAATTGGGTTATCACATGGATAAACAACTATCTTTCAGGTATCTTTTGAAAAAAAAATTGCATGTGCATCGATTGTGACCTGCACGCCCTCATTTACCGCAATAGTTTGAGCTTGAAGCAAGTGATTCACTTGATTTCAAATGCCTTCCTTTTTTTGGTCTTCCTAGTGGTCTTCTGTATCTTGGTGGTAATACTTCTTCATCTTCAACATATTGAGGCACGTTCCAAACTTTCATGTATAGCATTGGAATTATTGAAAATTCATACGTCTTGACAATGATATTTGGCTTGTAGAAATCCAAGAGTAAGGACCATAATCATCTATATTTTAACTTTTCAATACTGCAATTGTGTGAGGGCAAGGAATTTCATTATTTTGATACCGATCACAGTTGCACGTGACTCGTTCAATATCGATAGTGTATCTTCTTCTAGATTCATATACACAGTAAAGATAAATTGCGACCGCCTTAATCTATTAGACACACATGCTTCAATACATATGATAAAATAAAAATTATTAATGAACAAAATTATATAATTGCATATATATTCAAAGACATACTGTCATCCGAGAAGCTTTCGCACCATTAAGAGTCAGAAAGTTTTCAAATCTTCTCCCTAAGGTTGTCTTCGTATAAAATGCAATTTCACTATTTTTACAATTTCATGCCGTAAATAAAATTCTTTCTTCTTCAAGAAATCCTAAAATAGGCAGTTCACACGCCTCTACCAAAAAACCATTAATACATTTAGCTATATTAGAGGTCATCATCCTTCCTCTATTTATAGGTGAGTGACTATGAGATCATTTTTTATATCCAACTTCTTCCATGTAATTCTTAACCCTAGGATCAACTTTAGCAACCTTTGACATAATGTAATCAAAGTCTTTTTTTCTATAAGGTTTAACCATAGAATAATACAGGTCACTAAGTCTGTCTTTGCTTTTCTTAAAATGAGTGTAAATATTTTTCCATAAGTGCCACATACATGTTAGATGCGGGACATTAGAATACACAATGCTCAAATTTTTTATGATACATATTTCGATACGATACAACACACATGTTGTCTCGTTCACCAAATGCATCCCTAAACTAATGGAAAAACCAACTCCACGAACTATCCTTCTCGGAATCTACAACCCCATAAGCTAATGGAAGAATACAACCTAATTAAAAAAAAAATCATAACCCAATAAATATTTAAATCTATAACATGCATTTTGAATTAAAAACTTACAGACTGCAAAAATTAATGAATAATTTAAACAACACTATATAAAAGGGAAAAAATATGAATAATACCTGCACCATCAAGTGTGCTTGCCGAAAGAAAAATTTCTTTGTGTGGACTGCTTAAATGAGCCCCATCAACAACTAAAATAGGTCGGCAAAACTGAAAACCCCTTATCATGGAATTTAGGGCAATAAATAAGTATTTAAACTCATTATTCGCTGCCTTATGCATCCTAATATGAGATTCAGGATACACTTTGTTTAGCATATTAATATATCATGATATTTTTCAATATTCATTAGCTGGACCACCTCTAAGAATCCCTATTACCCTCTCTTTTGCTCGTCATTCCTTCATGTAGTTAATATCAACTCCACAAACGAATTTCATTTCTTTAATTATGTACGCCGGCGTGTGTATTCTCTTGTGATTTACTAACTTTGGTGTTGTAAATTCACTCACAAAATCTGTTGTAGCAATTAAATTTTTTAGAATTCTATCACTAACTTGGCAAGTATGTTTAGAATCAAATTGTCGAATAGCAAAAATATTTGATTCATTCATACAAGATGCCTTGAGGATCCATTTGCAATCTTTGTTACGACAATGAAGGACATAACTGTAGCAAATATAATCAAAATACAAAGTATGAAAACATATATATAAAATTCATGTTTGATTTACATGTTAATTATTCATGTTACCAGTTTCCTCATATAAATCATTTCTATGTATAAGCAAGCAGCTACAATACATAAGTTTTTCCTTTACTGCAGTATAAGGAATGTATAAGAAACTTTTATAAATAAAACAAGCAACTTACCTGTGCATAACATATCTATGTATATGTAGTTACAATATATATCATATCATTATGCTTGACAGTTCCCCCATGCATATCATTTCTATGTATAAGCAGTTACAATACATAAGTTATTCCTTTACTGCAGTATAAGGAATATATCAGATACTTTTCAAAATAAAACATGAAACTTCCCTATACATAACATATCTATGAATAGGCAGTTACAATACATACCATATCATATCATTAAGCTTAGCAGTTCCCCCATACATATCACTCCTATGTATGCGGTGTTTGAATACAAAAATTTATTCCTTTTACAATCTACTTATGTAAGAACTTATATTAACTAATAAAGTATAATAAAGTTATATTAACATATTGTAAATTTTAAAACTATTAACTAATAAAAAAATTAATGTATTGAAAATTTTAAATCTATTGTCAGTTCATGCCTTTGTTTATCAAAACGTTTAGCTTTGGTATTGAAGCCATTCGCTAATGCATATTTCGCTATTACAACAACCAGAGTTGCTTTATCCTTATAAAGTTGATCAACCTTTATTTCTGTATTCTTGATATCAGTTATGAAGTTTTTTACTTTAAATTCTGGAACGTATAACAAATACCAATTTTGTGTTTCAACTACTGTTAACACAAAAGCATCAGATACAGTTCCTTCAACACAAAGGATAACTTCTGTTTCATGATCAAACTCTAACTCTTCATTTGACTTATCAGAAGTTAAAATACATAAAGAATAACTGACAAATCCTAGAAAACTTTTCTTCAACTCAACATACACCCTCACTCCATTATCGTTCCTTATAATAATTGATGAAGAATTACTTTCCATGATATATTTTACTTCTATTTTTTTGACCTTCTTCAATATCTAATTCTGTAGTAATCGTTGAGATCAACCTAAAAAATATTATACTTTCTGAAGCAGCAATACCATCACTTTTGTATTGTTCATATATAATTTCAAATTGCCAAATATAGAAATGCCTCAACAAAATAGCGATGTTCATATTGATGTTGGTAGTTGGAATAAATCAAATCTTGAAATAATTCGCCATGAATTTTTGGTGGAGAAATCAAAATTTCAATAAACTCAACTGTTGTGAAGTTTCAGAATTTTTTCAATTTGAATTACGGTTACTAATTTTAAGGCTCCACCAAATCAGTAAATTAATGATTGTCGTTAATTAAGTTAGAGAATAATGGTGGCTGATTTTATTTTCTTAAATATAGACGAAACGGTTTACCTTATACATTCAAGTAATGTATAAGGTAAGGTCAACATGTATATGTACTATTCCAAATCAGGGAGAGAGAAAAGAAATCTGGGATACAATGTAATTAAGTTCATTAAAGCTGGAATTTTTATTGTTTATACTTAAATTCAAAATATATTATTTCCAAATAAATATTGTGGATTAATATAATTGGATTAATTATTTAAGTCCAAACATGTATGGATTTAATTAAAGTTCAATTTTTATTGGGCTAGTCCATTGATTTGGGCTACAAATGATGAGTCCACTTTGCTAAGCTCAAGATATTGTCACATTCTAGAGGCCCGAATAAGAACCACGTGTTGAATGACGCGGCATGCCAAGTCTAAGTGAAGGAGCAAAATAGGGTCATGCCACATATCAAAATGACGCAATAGGCCTAGTGAAATCAAAAATTCATAAAAGATGCCATGTCACTTGAATCTGATTGGTCAAAAGAAGTTCATATTCACCATGACTATTTACTTCCTACAATTATAAATAGGAGTTTCATAATTCAGAAAAAGGAACAAAAAGAGCTCTAACAAGAAGCAAGAGAAAACTTGTGGATGAAACGCCGCAATATCTCTACAAAGCTCAAACATTCAAATCCAATTCATAAAGATTCAAGATCAGGACTGCAAGATTAAAAAACAAGCCCAAAAGCCCTTGCATTCAAGCACAAGTCAAGATCAAATCCTTCAAATTCACAAGTCAAGTCCAGATTCAAGATCAAGTCGAAGCTCTTAAATTTATATTTGAAAAGGCAAATAAGAGGATTCATAAAGATTGTAACACTCACATATTGAAATCAATAAAATGATTGTTGCAATATTTTTCATGTCCTGATTATTTATTTTTTCGATCTCGAAAATTTTATTGTTCAACTATAATGATTTTAATGTAAACAAAACTAATCTTCATTAAATCTCAAAAATATTTTTTAAATTAATAAATATTAATTTATTAATTAAATTGTACTTCTACAAAATGATAATATTTCATGATCTCAACTATAGTATTTTAGAGAGGTTTAACTGTGTGTGATAATTCTAGTAAATGTTTCCTGTGGTTATTTTGGTAAGAACACCTTTATGAGCGCACACTTCAAAAAAAACCTTGAATTTTTCAATAAGATATCCTTGCACGCACTTTGAAATAAGACTAAAGAAAACCCTTCTGATTGGAATAAATCAACAGATCATTAAATAAGAAGGGGTCGACTGAATCAGGATCAAGGTTACTCAAAAATTTTTATTCTTTCAATCTTTTTATGTATTAGAAGAGCTATTTTCAACATCAAAACTTAATATTATTGGAGTAGGTCCCTTTAAAGTTTAAGTGTGTGATAACAACTTCAGATATAGTTTAGGGGTACCTTGTACCTTATCTCTTATTTTACATGCACTAAGTGTGTGCATGTGTAATATATATATATATATATGCACATGAGTTTCGATATACTTCCTCTGTTCTTTTTTACTTGTCACTTTTCATATTTTCAGGTCAACTTGCATAAATTTTGACAAGTATTTTAAGATATATTTTTTCATTTTATTAATATGAAGAAGGATTGCAACTTATAGAATTTTTCATATATTTTCTGATCATCTAAATTTTAAATTTAAATATTAAATTATACATCTTAAAATATTGTTCAAAGTTCATGCAGGTTGACTTCAAAAAATAAAATAGTGACAAGTAAAAGTGAACAGAGGGAGTATATATTTATAATATAAGCAAACTTTTGAATTAATTTAGTATAAATATATCTCCAGTTTTGTTATATGTTATTATATTACTTGCATTGGAATATATTTATAAAATTATTTTTATTTGTCATTTTCACTAGTAGAAATAGATATTACGATTTTAATTTTAATAAATAAATTTTCATATCATGGTCATTTATTTTGATTTAGAACATCATTAACTTATATACTTAATATATGTTTCTCACTTTTTTTGTCTAGAAAATATTTTTCTTTTTATTTACAAAAAGTTACTATATATATTAAAAATAAAAAAATATAATAATTTTAAAGAGGTAAAGAAAAATAAATATTAGTAGTGTAATGGTAAAATAGGTATTTAAAAAAGACAATTAGGAAAAAGGGGAAGAATGCTTATTGTTTAAAATTGAGGGAGGAGTTTGATTTTTAAAGTAAAGTTGAGAGGGAAAAATAATTTTCACCCCTTTTTTTTCTTGGCGCTAAGTGAAGAAATTTAAAATTATGGAATAATTTAGAGAAAATGGAACCCCCCCCCCCCAACCTTTTTCCCAAATCCCAACTACACACTTAATCTTCACGGGAGTCCTATCACCCCCCTGATTTATTTTTTTCATATATTTATTAACCCCCCAAATGCTGACCTGTCAAGGAAGGTGAGAACACCCCCTCTAGGCGCGTTGGTTTAGTCCCGACAACTACAAAATTATGAGTTTTTCCTTTCACGTGTATAATACACTTCATTAATTGATTATTTCATGAAATAAATCAGGAAAAATCACTTTCTCTTCCAACATTTATATCCCTCCTTCTTTATATGACTTCATCTCCTTGTCCACCATCTACCTTCATCTCCTCCATTTTTTTTAATTTTATTTCTTGAACCTACGTTTTAGCTATTAATCCCAATTTCTACTTGAATTCTTGAAGTTTTGTTTTGTAATTTGGTCCAAGTATTAATTTAAGGTTTGTAATTTGATGATCGATTTTATTGGAATTCATCAAATGATAAATTCAAAATTGAATAAGCTTTGTATAGATGAACCAGATCCAATGCTCAATGCTGTTGTGAGATGCAAATATGGTATTTTGCTTGACTTGCAAACTTCATGGTCGAAATCAAATTCGGGAAGAAGATTTTGGTCTTGCCCCTACTATGCTGTATGTATTTTGCTCTTACTTTATATTCAAATTATGTTAATGTATTGATTTCTAAAAAAAATTTCAGTCTCAAAAAATGTAATTTTTTTCTATGAAGGGACAAAGAAAAAGTGGATCCAAGATCAAATTTTATCATTCCAAGATTGGTGAACAAAATTAATGAGTTGGAAGAAGACTTATGACTTAAACAGGTCCAAATTAATAACTTGACGTGGGAGAAGAGGCTCAATAGAAGATGGATATGGTGTAGGTTTAATAGAAAGATATTTTTATGTATTTTGATTTGTGCTGCTTCTATATTCATCAGCAACAAATCAACTGAAAGTAGTTGCTAGATCTGGTCTACTATGGTGTAAATTTTGTATACCTCTCTCTAAATATATCAGATTATATTTTGTTATGGTGTCTTTTGCCTAGTCGTACTTCAAATGTTTGTTGTGCTACTGCTATGTTATTGTTTGCACTTACAAAATTATGTCTTATGTTGCTGCTATGTTATTGTTTACTCTTACAAATTGTGTCTTGTGTTACTGCTATGCTATTGTTTACACTTGCTGTGTCTTGTGTTGCTGCTATGTTATTATTTACACTTGCAAAATTGTGTCTTGTGTTGTTGCCATGTTATTGTTTATACTTACAAAATCGTGTAATGATAAGGTTGTTTAGGCAAAGCACTGTGCTACTGCTATGTTATTGTTTACACTTAGATCGTGTAATGACAATGTTGTGTTAACATTATAGCAATATCACCACCATTTAAACAACACAACAATAATGCCTAATGGCAACATTCATCAACAAAACATTCCAACTTCACACAACATCATCATTCATACCAAAATAAATTCACATTCATAATGCCTAACCATTAGGCAACATTCATCAACAAAATACAGTGCTTAAATTATTTTCCAACACCAAAATAAAATTATTTTCATGTCAACTGAACTAACTTAAAATAGTTCTTAAAATACATCAACATCACTACAACTTCCATGGCATCTTGGACTGTGAAGAAGTGCTATTTTGACTTGGATGATTTGAACTACTTCCCACTGTTTTCTTTCTTCTATTCTCTTTAAGTTCTTGTAGTTTTCTTGTTGAGATTGCTGATTTGACATTCCATTTTAATTTACTGGTAGTACTTGGTGTATAACCAATGTCACCAGTTATATCAGCTGATCTTGACACCTTTCCTTGACCAGTAGAGTATATCTTACTGCTAGGCATGCCAGGCTACAAAGAATGATAAAAAAGTTTAACAATCAACATATATCAATGACTCATAATTTACACATGATATAACAAAGTAAGAGACTTACATTCAGGACTTTGAATCCATTTTCAGCTTGAAACACAACTATTCCTACTACTCTTTGCCTTTTGAATAGAGCTATGTTTCCCCTACCACTATCCATTCCTCTTTTTATAGTTTCAGCTATTGTAGATGATGCACAAAAATCAGGAAGTGCAGAAGAGGATGCTGGAAAAATAGTAGGTACTGGAGGTGCTGTAAGTAGAGGAGAGGAGTTGCAGTAGCACCTACTAAAATTGTTCTTTTGGGTCCTTTTTTTTCTTGTAGAGGTTAACTAATGACTTCTGATAAAGTTTTCTATAAATATAAAAGGAATGTTATGAATTGAGCAAATTAGAACTAAATTCAAGTATAATATACCTTTGGTCTGCCTCTTCCCCTGCCTGAACCATTACTTTTTCCTTGAGGAGCTGCATTAGGTGCTTCTGGTGGAGTTTTCTACATATAAAAAAAGAATGTTAACAATTAGACTACTGTTATAACATAATGAATTCAAGTGAAAAAATTACCTTTGGTCTGCCTCTTCCCCTGCCTGAACCATTATTTTTTCCTTGAGGAGCATCATTAGGTGCTTCTGTTGGAGTTTTCTACATATTAAAAAAGAATGTTAACAATTAGACTACTGTTATAACATAATGAGTTCAAGTGAAAAAATTATCTTTGATATGCCTCTTCCCCAAACCAGTAGCTGTTGCTACTAATGGTGCAGTTGGTTTTGCTGATGGTGCTCTATGAGGACAACCCCTTTTGTTGTGGCCTCTAACATGACACACACTATATGTCATTTCTAGTCCAGTTCTAGGCAACTTTCTTGACTTCTTTCTTTCTCCAACTTTCTTCCTCCTAATCTTAGGTGGCATGCCAGGCAGTGTTGTTATTTCAGGTGGTGCAACAATAATGTTTGAAGAAACTGTCCACATTTCCATGTTTGTAAGTGGTTCAAGAACATTGGCATAAGTCTTTAATTATGTTTCCTTACTATAGCATCTGTCAATATATTCATACAGAGGGTATTTTTGGAACAATATTGCATCCACACCATGTGCACATGGTTTGCCCTTTAACTGCCACACCCTACAACTACAAGTCTTCTTGACAATATCAACTTTGTGTTGACAAAGTCCTTTTTTCACTTCAAAACCAGCAACTCCATTAAGCTCAATACTATAATCCATAGACCTGTTGATGTTTTCCTCTAAAACCTTCAAACACATTGGAGAGTAATTGGACTTCTAAGTACTTGGAAACTCCCTTAAAGTGCCTATTCTTGTCATCATCTTTACTCTGATTACTTCAAGCATGGTAATGATGGTCTTGTTCCTAGCTGCTAAGATCCATGCATTAAAATACTCAGACATATTGTTATCCACAGAATAACATTTCACTTCAGTGTTGAAGTAAAGCTTACACCAGTAATTAATGTTGAAGTACATTAAGTCATCCATCATTTTTTCAGGACCAAGCAACTTCATCTTCTGTATGTTTTCCTCAATTGAGACTCAAATATACTTTTGGTTATTCTCCAAAATTGTTGTCTTCTTTGAATACCTCTCCATTCCTTAGCCTAATTAGCTAAGATGTGCCTTGCATATCTTCTATGCTCAGATTGAGGTAACACCTGCTCAATTGCTATAAACAATCCATACAATACAATACATTCAATAAAAAAAGGTAAAATTAGTACATAATTACATTTACTTGGCTAAACTAAATTTTTTTTACACATAATACAGTACACATACCTTCTGCATAGCTGTAATCAAGGTGAGACCTTCTCTTTCTCCAAGTACTAGGTCATCCCTTATGCACCTAACAAACCAAGTCCATGTGTTTGTCTTTTCCTTTTCAACTACTGCCCAAGCAAGTGGTAGCATCTGGTTATTTCCATCTTTTCCAACAACAACTAATAATTTCCCTTTAGAAACACCTTTAAGAAAACAACCATCTAAACCTATACATTTCCTACAATGTACCTATTCCTTTTTCAAAACATCAAAATAGATGTAGAAACTCAGAAATTTTGGTTTACCTTATTCGTTAACCTCACCAAGTTTAACAACACAACTTGTCCCCAAATTTGTCCTCAACAGTTCATCCTTGTAGTAAAAAATTCTTCCAAATTCAACAGCATGATCACCCATGATATCTTTCAACACTTTAACTCTTGCTCTTCTCACAGTAGTCTTACCAATATATAGTTTGAATTTTTTTCTAATCAACTCTTGCAGATTGAATACCTTTATATTTGGCTACTCAATTATTCTTTCTCTGAACGTTTTAGCTAAAAACTTTGTATTGCACAAATAATTTCTGGTTGTCCTGTTGCAAGTATGTTTTGGAATGTAAGTTTATATCATGAAATCATTTGTTGTGTTATCAAGACCTGCAGACAAAAGCCATGGATAACCATCCTTGCATCTAACTCTAACCTTTTTTGGTTCATTCACCCACTTCTCCATAGGAACCCTCTTTCTTACTACATATTTAGTCATAGCTCTTCTAAATTTATTCACATCTTTAAACACCATACCCAACTGCCAAACAACCTCCTTTAAGTTGGCTCATGAATGATTTTCTAGGCTGTTGTCCTTTTTTTCTTAAAAACTTAATCGATCTTAACCTACCAGATAAAAGAACACCATGTTCTTCATCACCATAATAATCATCTTCATCTAACTCAAAACTCCCCTCATTAGAACTTGCAAAGTAAGGCTCATCACCTCCCAACCTTCCTTCATGACTTACTTTACTTGTTTTAGTGTCATCAAACCCTAGATCTGGTCCTACTTCACCTACTGGTACCTCTGCATTGTCAGTTGGTACTCTCTCATTTCTTTTCCTCCTTTGAAACTTCCTTTTTTCCGCTCTCAACCCCCTAACCTTCTCATGTATATCACTACCATACTCCTCCTCACTATCATCACCAACTAATTCTCCTTCTGAATCAACACTATCCTCAGTAGAGTAATTAAAACCCTCTACTTCTTCTTTTGAGAAATCACTTCCAGCAGGACCAACATCTATATCATGAACTGCAGCAGCACTAGGTGGAGCAACACTAGCTGCAGTAGCACTAGGTGGAGCAGCAGAAGGTGCAACAACACTAGGTGCAGCAGTAGGTGTAGCAATACTAGGTGCAGCAGTAGGTGCTGAATCACTATCTGTAGTAGTAAAATGAGGTGTGGTAGTGCAAGGAGGTGAAGTTGAAAAAGAAGTAAAAGGGTCCTCCACATTTATATGGTCTTCACCTACCATAAAGTTAGGCCTATTATCAAAAGATGTAACAGATTCCTCCATATTCCTATGACTAACATTTTCTAAGAATATGGGGTCCACAATAATTGGTTCATCCACTAAATTCTTGACAAATACATCCACTCATCCCCATCTTTCAAGGAACACATCATTTAAAAAATATCCATATCATTATCCACATCTACCAAAATGCCACTATTAGGTGGTTTAATACTAAAGGTGTATGTTGTGCTATATCCTAATTTTCTTATATAGTCTCTCAATTAAGAATATGACATCTTGTCAACATCAACATCTAAGAATTCTATAATTTTTCCACTTTTATAAACTGGTTCTCCACTACTTCAATCTAACACTCCACCATGGTACCATCTTAGTATAATCAAAATAAAATCATTCATGTTTGACCTGATGAAAATAAACACTCAAATAAGACAAAGTAGCATAACAGATATATTATCAAAAATCAAGCATCAACAGACTTTAATATAACTACATCATGCTCAAACAATGAAGAGAAAATACAAATTTATATCACATTATACGACTTAGATGAGAAAGATAAAAATTAATTACATGAAAATTGTTGTACTATGGTACAAATTGAACACCTACACAACAAAATAGTTACATGCACAAGCTACTACACACAATTTATTGCTTAATTTTTCGGATTAGCAGTAAATAAAAAAAGCCCTAATTTTTAATCACCTCACTTAAACAATTAACAAAAACCCTAATTAGAGATGACCTTAAGAACATAATATGATGTTAATTGAAAACTTAGACAACATTTTAGCAAGAAACAAAACTTAATTTTCACATAATAAGCAGTCACCATATGCTTAGGACAAACCCTAATTAACAATTAAATTAGTTTAGGGAAAAAACGAGTCACCTCCACTAAATTAAACCAGCAATCAAATGCTTAATATTTGAAAATACATAAAACTTTATCACTAAGAGTAGATTCACACATCAAAATGGATAAAATTCACATGAAAGGAGAAAATTTGTGAAGGAAGAGATAGGAGATAGGAAGTTAAAAGGGTGTAATTGGATTAGAATAATGGGACCATATTACGTTTAAGAGAGAAATGACATGGAAGGTGCGGGACCAGCGCGTGTAAACACGAAGGTATTATGATTTGGGTTATGTTGACAAGTCAGCATTTGGGGGGTTAATAATTATATAAAAGAATAGATCGGGAGGGGGGGGGGAGGTGATATAACTCCCGTGAAGATTAACTATGTAGTTGGAATTTGGGGCAAAGGTTGGGGGTCTTTGGGTCATTTTCTCAATAATTTATGACAATTTGTAAGATTGAATGACTTCGGTTAATATTAGTTCGATTTTCTAATTATAATATTAGTTTGATTTTCTAATTATATTTTAATTTTTATTTAAATGTGTGGTATAAACTTACAAATATGTTTATCAGTAATATAATCTCCAATTAAGTAATTTTATTAATTATTTTGTTTAAATAACTTTAAACTACATATTTAAATATTTTAAAATAAATTTGGAAATATTTCAATAATGATAATCAAAATTCAAAATAGTTTAGATATGATAAATATCGACATATTATAAAAATTATAAAAATTATATAGTTCATATGCGTTAACTATTGCTAACAATAGTTCAAGAGAGTCAAACATTATTGTTGTAGTCTTGTTCCCCTATGTTATGTCGATTTTTGATACTTTTCTAATCATTACTATATTTATTATTAATATGTCCTCTTAATAAAGTAATTTTATTAATTATTATGCTTAAATAAATTTATGTTATATATTTGTATAATTCTTTAATATAATTTAAATATTTCAATAATAACAATCGAAACCCAAAACACTTTAGACATAATATACATTACACATTATTTAGATAAAAAATCGTATAATTCATATGTGTCGATCATAGTTGACAACAACCCAATAAAGGCATGCATTAGTGTTGCAGTCGGGAGCTATTACATTACTTCAATTTGGTAACTTGTGAATCATTACTTATATTTGTTGTTAATATGATCTCTAATTAAGTAAGTTTATTAACTTTTATGTTTAAATAAATTTAAATCACATATTTTAATATAATTTAAAATATAATTTTAAAATATTATAATAACGACAATCAAAATTTAAAATACTTTAATTATGATAGACATCAACACATTATAGAAATCATAAAAATCATATAGTACATACGTCTCAATCCTACATAGATACTATTACTACCATCACACACATTAGACACAAATAAAACTTATTTTATACAAAAAAGATTAATCATACATCTGCTAAAATTGATTTTAAATTAAAAATATAGAAGAGAAAAGTAAAATTCATCCTCTTTCATCAATTTTCTCCCTGAATTAAAAAGTGAGATGTGAATATTTCACTTAATCTTTTCCTCTCTAATAGTTTATAGGGGTGGGTATTGATCATTTCCGTTTTCATTTATTCGGTTCAATTCATTTACTTTTTATATTTTAATTTTTTCATTTTTACCTTTTAATCCATTTTTTTATTTTACAAATTTTCATTTCCTTTCTTCTTATTTCTCAATCTTTACTTCTTGTAATTTCATGTAATTGCTCATTTTTTTCTTCATTTAGCAAAACTGCACTACTATTTTAGTTTTTGAATTAAAGTAGAATTCCATTGTTGAATAAGGCTATAGACTCGTGTTTCCTTTTCTCAGACTAGAATTATTCTCCAAATCCTTAGTTTTTATAGTCTTTTCTCCCTCTTGGCATGACTTAGTGTGTGTAGTATCCTTTAAATTAGAATTTGAAGCCTTAGCTTAGTTTTGGATACTCGCTTGCCTTAGAATGGGTTCGTTGGGGTACTTTAGGTAGCATAGCGATCCTATAAAGTAACTACTACAAAATAGTACCCCTTTTGTAGCTCGTGGACCTTGGGCTACTTTATTATTGTGTGGTCTACTTGGTATTGACCCTTGACTTATATATGTACATTTTTATGTCTACAACTAAGATTACGCTAAGGAAACTTAGTTACTTTCTATGACCTTAGAATTAGATCAACAACCTGAGCGTAGGTTTGGGTTAGTACCCTATAACTAGGTTGGTTTTTTCTAGTTTGCCTATGTTAGTATTGTGCTTTCTCATGTTTATTCTCCTTACCCTGTTGGTATATATTTATGCATTTGGTTCTAAACATTGGTGGGCCTGAGGCCTTGGATGTGAACTAATTGGGTTGTCAGGTTAGTATACCTATCTCTGAAAGTCATGATACCTATCTAGGTGCACTCGTATCAATATGTTCTTATTATTTGAATACTGGTGATGGCATGCATAAACTTACACGAGCATGAGTATGCACAATTATACGATTCTAAAGAAAAACACTGATTTTCATTACTATTTTTGAAAAAGTACTTATTCTCATTTTTCACTCGTAAACTAATTTTAAAACAATAGTCATACCACCCTTACTATTGAGGATGGTATTTATGACATAGATGTACTAGTTTCAACTACTTTAGCCTCAGTGAGGCCGAACACTTATAATTACTAATTCTTATCATTTTAGTCCTGGTTTGATCTCAGGCACTGATTTTAATTATTACTACTTATTTGGTCTTGTTTTAAGGCCAGTCACTTATTACACTTATTATAATGACTTGATTTTTGGTGATTCATGTGAAATATTTATCTTTGCATGATATGACCATCTTACCCCTTGTTGTGATTGCTTTGTGGTATTTCAGGGGTGTGGGGATGTTTGCCACAGTTCCTAATGCATTTCGGTGTGATTTATGTGAGATTGTGATTTTTGATGGTCTCAAAGGCTTACTAGTTGACTTTGGTCAACATCTTTTCATCTGTGCATCAGATGGCAGAATGGATCCAGCAGATTTGGAACGTCAATTTTAGATTAGTAACATGGTTGGTGTTGTTTTACGACTTTTATATCTTATTTTGATCCTCTATTTGAAAAAAATTAAAATTGGGTCTTGAGGGTCAATTATGTGAAAAAAATGTTTTTTTTTTAAATTCGGATATCACCATTGTGTCCGTAGCATCGAATTTGATAGGGTATCATAGTTCGTTTGAGTTCTCAAAATTCCAGATGAATCTCGAGGGGTCCGTGGAGACTTGGAATTTTTCAAGTCTCCACAGCTGGTGAAGCCGCTAAAGACCACTTTGGCCTCTTTAGAGGCAGGCATGATAACGCTCACCTATACCATCAAAATTGGTAGAGGACAGTCATTGTCAATAGCTCAACTTATGTTGAGGTCAAATTCACGAGGAGTGAAATTAGAATTCTAGTCTTATGGGTGTTAAATGCTACTAATAAGTTACCCGTAATATGAATTAAACAAAACTCATTAATAAAATTGGGGTGGGGTGGGGGGTTGATTTTTGGAAAGTGTTTATCAATGACAAATCAAATCAATAAATCAAACAACAATCATGGTTTATATTCGATGTGAGAAGAATCTTAGAATTATGACTACCTAAAGGCAAGTTATGCATGAGTGCATGAAGATTTGGTGTAAACTTTAGTTATTAATGATGTGGTAGGCTAGGTCGAAGGTCTTTGAGGTTAGTTTGTCAATAAACCCTTAAGAATATCACTCGTTAACCCTTTTGGTTACCTAACAAGTGTGTCAATTACAATTACCTATTACCTAAATTGGGCATCCCTATTTCTAGGAAGATGCCCAAGATATAGTCAACTTCTTAATCACCCTTATGTCTAAGATAGTAAAAATTAGCAAACTACATCCATCAATTATCCACTATTGCTTTGTCACCCATATCCCTCTTTTAAGGATGATATGGTTTCTAAGAGTTCACCCAAACCCCTCTTTCAAGGATGGTGTGAGCTTTCAAGAATTTGGGGTTTTCACCCACCAACCCATTCTAGGTATTTGGGGTGGGGCTTTTACCCACAAATCTAACCAATAAAACCAAGCAATAGTGAAACCCATCATCTACAAACTAACATATACACAAATACATCACAACCCACACATAATTGCACCTTAGTTCAACATAATCCCTAGACAATAAAAGTTTAACTACCCATGAAGAAAAGAGAAATAAATGTACCATAGGGATTATTCAAAGCATCCATTCTTCAATTACACTAAATTCAAAGTCTCCAAATCAAAATACAATTGTTGCCCAAATTAGGGTTTAAAACTTCAAATTCAAAAATATTCCAGGAGTCTAGAATACCTAAAAGTGAAATGGTTTTAGCCTCTAAAAGGAATTGTGTTCGGCAGAATGAAATTACAAAACTACCCTGGGAATATACCCGTGTAGCCGTGATCACTGGATCTTGTCTACGATCGTGGATATAGTGACCGCAGTAAGGACACCGCGATCGCGACACTTTGACCTGCCTTAATTGACCGCGATCAGTTTTCATAGATTATGATCGTGGTAACTGAGGCTTGTTTCTACTTCAAGTCTTCTAGCTGCATTTCTTTTCTTCTTTTTGATTCTTTTCAGCTTGCATCCATATCTTTCCTTCTCCTAACCTGTATGCCTGCAAAATATGTATTAGGCTACATTTAATCTCAATTTTTTCTCACTTATACATTCAAAGTATAGTAGTATGCACAAATGTTGAGTGCAAAAAAATTATAAATTCACCATTCATCAAGGCATTATAGCGCTACTTGGTTGCTTAAGAGATCGGATACGAGTTGGTCAAGGGTGATTTAGTAACCCTCGTCTGCTTTAGTGGAGGGCGCTAAAGCGGCCCTTGTGCACTTTAGCGGACTGGAACGCTTAGCGACCATTAAAGCGGCCACTTGACTGCTTTAGCGACACTTGGAACCTGGGTATAAATAATTTTTTTCTCGGTTATTCTTCACTATTTTTGAGAGTTGTAGCTTAGGGATCGAGTTTGGGCATTTTCTCTCATTTCTAATGGGTAAGATCCAAACTCCTATTTCAACTACTTTTCTTTTATTTCATCATTTAAATCTTGTTTAAACTTAGATTTAAAGGCGAAATTTGAGAATTTTAGCCTAAAAGGCCTAAATTATTATTTCTTCAATTCAAACCCCAATTTCAACCTATTTTTACTTGGGTTTTGAACTATGAGTTATCACCATGGAAATACTAGAAATAATGGATTTTCCTGACAAAAATATGGCATCTTTAAAAACCATCTATCGATGTATGTGCCGGAGAAGAGTTATGGATATTAGTTGTATATGGGTTGACGAATCCTCCATAGGTCCTACCTCGGGAGCAGAACTCGATAGGTGTATATGAAGGTTGTGCAATGACCTCATATATCACATCATCATCATCTTCATTGCATTACATATATTATGCTTATTCTGTGATCATATTTCTATTATTGACTTGATATTTGTCCATTTGTTTTATCTTCTTATACGTGTATTTTGTGTATGTGTATATTTGTTATTTTTTCACCTACCTATAATTATTATATGTGTATATAATAGAACTATTAGTGGAGACAGTATGGGCTGCTGTTTGGGACATTTCCTAATTGTAGGTGACGTGCCCATAATTTATGTTTATATATTTTATTTTCTACTTTACTCTGTCAGCCTATGATACCTACTGAGTACACGTGGACTGTACTCATTCGTACTGCACCCCTTATGTGTATATCCAAGTACAAGTGCACCGTACAAATAGATGATTACTAGGCTATTTGGAGTCAATTCGAGGTAGCGGTTGATCTATACATTGGGAGTTGGCCACAAACTTTTCTTATCTAGACTATGTCTTATTGTATTAAGAGACAAAGTTGGTTCCCTTTTGGATATCCTAAGTATATTTTGACTTCAAGTTGTATTAGTGGTTCTTACACCGTGAGACTAGGTCTTGGGATTTTGTTTGGTATCTGTATCTTTTATAATATTTCCTCTATTGTCATGTTTGTGTGGATCGACTTTGCTCTAGAAGCCTTGTATTGGGTATTGGTATTAATTTTCCTTGTTATATCAGTTTAGATAATAGGCTTACTGATAGCGCCCAAGTGCACACGCAAGTGTACGTGGTCTACCAAGTAATATAGTGGCCTTCAAGAAAGTCGAATATCGATCCCACAGAGACTTGTTCTAACAACTATTTGATTCAGTTCAAAATTTAGATTCAATTTGCAAGAGTAACCAAAAAAGAGTTTGAAAGTTATAACTAATTGTAAAGTAAACAGTGTGTAAAGTAAAAGACTTGAGACAATCAATGGAATAAAGCCTAGGGTTAAAGCACTTCACATAATCATACTACGTTATTGAACTTCATTCGTTCACTCGCTTATCTTGGTTGTTGATTTGTAGGGGTTAATTGCATGATCATGGTCTCCCGACTTCTAACCGTTTACCTAATTTAGACATTACAACTACATCGTTGAGCGGGGATGTAATAATTCAATTAAGTTCTTTAAGCTATCATCCTACATTTGAATTAAGTAAGGCTTTTAGGTACATCCCTATCCTAGATGCTAATTCGAATTCCTTATTTCATAAAAGAATAAGAACCCTACTTTGTTTATCCCCACATTCTATCTTCCTATTCCCTCTCCCAAGATCACAAAGTTGACAATTGATGTATTCTAAGGGTGATCAATCCTTAAAATAGTTAAATCAAGAATAAACAAACAACCAATAATTATAAGCAAATCAAATGAACTTAATTTAAAACGATAGTAGTCATGTTCTTGGCTTTAATCTCGGAAAATGAGTGTTTAGCTACGCATAGTCATAATGACCCATTTGAGTACAAACTTGTTTGAAATACACTTTGAACATTGTAATCATACCCTTGAAAACTTATATGCTTATTTCTATCATAATTAACACATAAAGCACACGAATTATCCTCAAAACAAGACTAAACAAGCTAGAATAGTAACACTAGAGTGCATAAATACACCCAATATCACCACCCCACACTTAAAGCCTTATTCGTACTCGAACAACTCTTAACTCTAAGCATCATAAGCTGAGGAGAATCTACACTTCTACTACTTTCAAGACACTCAAGCTAGTACTACAATGACTGCACAGAATGCAAGTTTCTACTCGAAGCATGTTATGTACACAATTTTAAACTCAAGAATACTACTCCAAAACATCCTAGCCTCAAGAATTGACTCAACAAGTTGGCAAACTCAAGCGGATTTCTCAATACAAGAAATCATACAAATCACCCACATTCATCAAACATGTTCCCCTCATAACAAAAGAGTTACCCATAATCACTCACATAAATGCATTTTATAACATGACGGGTACAAGAATCAAATTACGCCCACTCTCACAAGGAATTCACAAATTACACATAATGAACCATAGGCTTGCCCTTAGTGTAGTGCTCCACTAATATCAGAATGTTAACATTAGGAACAAATAGGTCTTTTTTGGGTTATAATGTAGGCTAAGGGACAGGTAGGAACTAACTTGGGAATAGTGACTATCTTCCCTAAGAGCTTTAATACATCACTTTTTACATTTAATTCAACTCTAACAACCAGATACACTACTTTTGTCTACCCTATTCTTTTTTTTGGGTTTTTTACCTTATCTTATTAAGCTTATTCTCGACACTATGGTGGGAATATTTTATGCATAAATCATTCAATTTGAACAAATTTTATTCTTTTCATTACTCAACTCCCACAACAACACATAACAATTCTTTTGAACACCAAGAACTATCACTTTTGGGCTTCAATTTTAAGTTTTTCTTCTGCATTTTCACACTCCTTAACTCACTAATTTTACACTAAAGCTCTTAGGAACTTTGGATAAAATTAAGGTTTATCAAAGAAGGGATTAATCTACACATGAGTCTGCCAAAGAAAAAGCTAAAGGCTTAACGGGATTGACTAGGATTATGCAAAAAGGTAGGTAAAAAAGAAGGTCTACGATAAGGCTATCAAAGAAATGCCAAAATCATCTCCTTAAACCACACTCTTTATTTCACTTTGCACACACACCAGGCAAGTTCAAGACAACACAGGCAACATAGAATATACAAATACCTTACACACATATGGCATATGCTCAACTTTAAGTAGGATCATCATAGAATCTAAACCAAACAATCACATGAATTAAAACTTTAAGCCAACAAGTACAAGAGTCCTAAACATGAGACTAAGAGTCTCAAAAGTAGTAATTCACATAATCAACATATTTTTTTTACAATCAAAACATTTGCATCATTCAATCACATAGCACCAGCAAAAATATCTCACTTATTCCTAATAATATTTTTTAAATTGACCCTAAAAATTAAGAATTTCCCCACCCCACACTTAAAAATTTACTTTGTCCCTAAAGTATACTTTAAAAAAAGGGATATAAATACTTCCTAAGGCCTCTAGTCCTAGCTAGTAGCATTTTTAAACATCAAGAGGGTTCGGGGACCCCATACTTAGTATCTGCCATGCTCCTTAGATAAATTTTTCTGGTACTCAGAATTCCCATCAACCTGTGACTCAACAAAAACAAAAACAATGTGAAGTAAAAACTAAAAAAAACTTAAAATAAAATATACCTACTTAACTTGGGTTGCCTCCCAAGCTGCTCCTAATTTAGTGTCACGACACGACCCAACTCAACTTAACCCAATTCCTTCATCCTTGTCCTCACACTTGAAGGCCATCTTCTTTTCCGTTTCTGACCTCTTGAGTGTGAACTCTCAAGGTCAACAACTTTTCCAACTCTAGCCTTTTCAGGCTCATCAATCTGTATCAAGTATAGTTTAGGTGGTTATGGCTAAGGGCGTTCAATGAGGGTGTCCAAAGAGGTCTTTTTTGGAATAGACTCCACCACCCCACACTTTTCCTCTCAATCACAGTAATCATAAACATATCTTTATAGTGGGATAGCGTGTTAAGTGGTTTGTACACTTTAAAAACTGCCTCTTCATCCCCTAACCTCATTATGAGCGTACCCTCTCTTACATCAATTAAAGCTCCACATCGTCGCTAAAAATGGATGCTCCAAGATGATTGGTACTTATTTGTATGCTTGAAAATCTAGAATAATAAAGCCAATAGGAATAATAAATTTACCAACCTTTATGAGGACATCTCCTATCACTCCTTCAATATGGGCTATGGTCCCTTTTGCCAGCTACAGTAGTAAAGAACTTAGTCTAATTCCCCAAACCCAGTGTGTTGAAAAAAAATAAGGGCATCAAGTTAATACTTTCCACTAAATCCCTAAGTTTCTACACCACCTCGGTGTTGCCAATCTGAATGGGGAGAGTAAACTTCCCAGGGTCCTTAGGATTTTTTGGCATCTTTTGAGTAACCACAAAACTACACTCCTTAGTGAGTGCTATTGCCTCAACATCTTCTATCTTAATTTTATTAGAGACCACATCCCTCAAGTACCTGTTATACTTGGGCATTCCCTGCAAAATATCTAAAAGAGGTAAGTTAATGTGTAGTTCTCTAAATGTTCAAAGAACTTTTTGAAGTACGCATCCTCCTTTGACTTTATATGCTTTTGTGGGAAGGGTAGTTGTGGGATCTTCTTTACTTCTTCAACACCTTTTTCTTTCGAGTACTCAGACTTTCTCGACCTTTTAGCAACTTGGCCAATTACCTATTTAGGACTGGAATCAATATCTACCTCCTTAGTGTCCTTGGGAGGTTCTTAATTAAGCTTTTTACCACTCCTCAAAGTGATTTTCATAACTCATTTTGGGTTTTTTGTATTTCCTGACAAACCACCTTGAGGCCTGGTATTTAGTGTCTGTGATAACTGCCTCAACTGTAACTCTAACCTTCTCGTGGCCACTTGATGGTTCTTTATATCTTTTTGTTGACTTTCATATCTGCTGCCAACTGTGATTGACCAATAATAAGTTGTTTCAATATCTCTTCCATGTTTCTAGTTTGAGTTGTGGCTTGTGGTTGCTGAATTTGATGCTATTGTGCATTCCAAGGCTGATTTAGTGGCTGAGTCTGTCATTTCATGTTGTAAACATTCCCATAATTAGGCCTCTGAAAATTGCCCACATACATCACTGACTCTATATTTGCAACACACATGGCTGTAGAATGTCTACTGTTACCGCAAACCTCACACCAACCACTAGTATACTGAACTTCATTAGCTACTACTGTAGGCTGTATATCTCTCACTTTTAGGTTATTGAACTAGGTGTTTATCAAATTTTGTACTGCAGAAACCTGAGTTGATAAAGAGGTAAATTGGTCCACCTTTAATATACCTGTAATTTTTTTTGTTGCATTCCTCGAGTCTGAATGCCACTCGAGATTCCCTTGTGCTATGTGGTTTAATAAAGTGTACAACTCATCATAAGTCAACTCCAATGCTTGACCACCTGCGGCTAAATCTAGCAAACTTTTTGTATTGTGATCAAGTGCTTCTACAAAGGTATGAAAAAGTACCTTATTTGAATGTTGGTGATGTGGACAGTCCCATAGAAAAGCTTTGAACCACTCCCAAGCATTCGATAATTTTTCATCTGGCCTCTGTTTGAAGCTCACAATCTCACTATGAAGTCTCGCAGTCTTGCCAGATGAAAAGAACTGAATTTGAATTTTGTAGGCTAAGTCATCCCATGATATGATTAATTGGCTAAGTCTGCATTCAACCACTTTTTGCTTCTACCAATAGTAAATAGGGAAAAAGTGTCAGCCTCACATAATCTATATTCACACCAGTTGAAATGAATGTGTCAGTAAGCTCAATGAAATTCTAAAAGTGGACTCGTGGATCCTTGTGTGAAAGCCCTGCAAACTGTTCACTACTGATTAGAAGATACACCATGTTGTGCTTTAACTCAAAGTTCCCCGTAGAAGCCGGTCTTTGAATTGGGGAAGTCAAGTTCATCGGAAGTGGGACTGCCACTTCATGAACAGTCCTGTGGGCTTGTTGTTCCTGAGCCATTTGAGCAGGATTCTCTTGGTCTTTTTGGATTTATGAAATTTAGGGGATAAGGATTCCTTCTCTCTTTCACTGATGGAAGATTTTCTCGGGTTCAGGGCTTGGTTCAACTAATTCTAGATCCCTTTCCAGTTTACTACTTTGAAAAGCTATTTCCTGCAAATTCTAAACCAAGACCAAGTGTAAAACACCAAAGAAATCTAAAATCAAAGCTAAAAATAAAACAGTTGCCCAATTACAAGTCCCCGACAATGGCTCCAAAAACTTGATAGTGCCGAATAATACACACAAGTATACGTGGTCTACCAAGTAATATAGTGGCCTTCAAGAAATCCAAATATCGATCCCACAGAAACTTGTTCTAACAACTATTTGATTTTCGTTCATAATTTAGATTCAATTGATGCAAGAGTAACCAAAAGAGAGTTTGAAAGTTATAACTAATTGTTAAGTAAATAGTGCATAAAGTAAAATACTTGAGACAATCAATGGATTAAAGCCTAGGGTTAAAGCACTTTGAAAAATCATACTACATTATTAAACTTTATCCGTTAACTCACTTATCTTGATTGTTGATTCATAGGGTTAATTGCATGATCATGGTCTCCCAATCTCTAATTATTTATCTAATTTGGACATTACAACTACATCGTTGAGCGAGGATGTAATAATTCAATTAAGTTCTTTAACCTATCATCCTACGTTTGAATCAAGTAAGGCTTCTAGGTACATCCCTATCCTAGGCGCTATTTCGAATCCCTTATTTCATAAAAGAATAAGAACCCTACTTTGTTTATCCCTATGTTCTATCTTCCTATTCCCTCTCCCAAGATCACAAGGTTGATAAATGATGTATTCTAAGGGTGATAAATCCTTAAAATAGTTAAATCAAGAATAAACAAACAACCATTAATGATAAGCAAATCAAACGAACTTAATTTAAAATGATAGTAGTCATGTTCTTTATGTTTTCCTAGATTATATTGTACTGAGAGGAATCCTCTCTTCTAGGCGCTTAGATCTAGGTTTCAATTTTTGTATTAGGGATGAGTCGACCAACCTTAGTACGTTAGCTGACTTTGAACCACCGTATGTTGGAGGTAAGGTCTATATCCCCTCTTTATGCTTCTATTTATCTTATTTATGATAAGGCTTAAGGGTGTGTGGCTCAACCCTAACCTCCACGAGAGGTGAGAGCCCCGGGTAAGGTGTGTTTCTTAAAAAAAAAGATAGTATTCATGTTATTTTCTTTAACCCCGGAAAAGGAGTGTTTATCCACACATAGTCATAATCGTAATCACAAGAATGTAATTAACAACAAAAGACATGAATGAACTAAATTAAAGTAATTAAAACCTAAAATATGAAGTTGTAGCAGACCCTCAATTGTCCAAGACGTCCATGATTATTCAACATTCTCCATAAAGTGTACAACATATTGTATTTATAGTAAAGTACCAAACCTTAGCCGTGTAGGAGAAGGATTTGTGAGTTGGCCATATAGAGAATGTGTGGGGCGGCGCATTGGATATCTCATGGAGAATAAAATGCAAGGCATTTCTTATTTCATGGAAAATATGATACGGGGCGTTGGTTATATAGTCAAGGGAGTGGTGCATCACGTCTATATCACGTCACTTCCCTGGAAGTTGTATCCAAAATAATTTCTAAGTGTTGATCTTCCCTCCCCCCATCCTTTGTCTTGTGGTGAATTACCAATGGATTTCTAGTATTTATATCATCAATATATCACCATAAGAAGCTCACAAATCTTCCTAATAATCACATACCATGGATTAGAGATCATAACAACACAATATCCATAACGACGAATCAGAAGCGTGAGCTAACACTAGACTAGTCCACATTGACTTCAACTTATTGTTTCGACTCTTGACTTAATTTAATTGAACTTTTCACATTAAAAACACGTTTTTCCACATATAATTTCACAATAACAACATTGGTAACTCATTAAACACATTAGAATATATCAAGATAGACTAGACAAGCACCTAGCTCAAGCTAATAACTCTAATTTTCTCGATTAAACTCTAAATGACCCATTTGAGTACAAACTTATTTGAAATAGACTTTGAACATTGTAATCATACCCTTGAGCACTTATATACTTATTTCTATCATAATTAACACATAAAGGACACGAATTATCCTCAAAACAAGACTAAGAAGCTAGAATAGTAACACTAGTATGCATAAATACACCCAACATCACTTACTTGTCAAGGCTTGCAGCGATAAGTGCCATTATGACTCTTGGTATTCAGATCGTGATAAATTGGTATCAGAGAAGCCAAGTTCATTGGTCTCAATAGTGTAAGAATTGGCTATCTAATTGAAATATCCTAGGATTTGGACCCTTGAAAATTTTCAAAGTTTGGACCTTTTTTGATTTGGTACGACTCAAGGGAGTCACTAGTACTCTTGGTTACGAGTCGTAGGGTTCCTAGGTTGTCCAATCGTAATCCAGGCAGTAAGGATGGCTTATATACTGCCCAAGGTATGACTCATATAGGTAAGAGTCACATGGTAGCTTACGAGTGGTATAGGACAAGTCGTAAAGTACATGTTTGAGTTATCTAGTGAAGTATGTCCACCATACGGTTAGTGGATACTATTAAGGTCACCACTCATACCATTAGGTACGATTTTAAAAGGTTAAGTTTATAGAAACCAGTAGGTAAGGTCTTATCAAGGTTGTATATGAGTTAGGGTATGAGTTGGGGTGTCACTCGTACCCTTGGATACGAATGAGTAAGGTGAGTCATACCTCAGGACGTGAATTGTTTTAATTTTTATGCCAAAGGGTAGTTTGGACATTTCCTACTCCTAAACCCTATTTTCCTCACATTATATAACCCTAAAAGGACTTCCATAAATCATATAAAAGGATCATAACACTTCAAATATCCTCTAAAATATTCTCTTGGTAGATTGGAGGTAAGGGTTACCCATGTGTTTTTCAAAGGGGATCAAGAGTCATGTTTCTCTTCAGAATCTTCTTGTATAAGGAATGTACTCCTTACCTCATTGTTATTTCAAAATAAAGGCATGTGTATTATGTTTTAAACATTGGTTTATGAATATTGAATGGTGGATTTTGAAATATTGTTGAGGGTCTTTATACATGTGGTTTGATATTGGTTTAAACTATGTTTTTACATATTTTTATAATGGTTTTCATATGTTCTTGGTTGTTGGTTATTGTTTAACTAAGGGGTCTTGATTAACCCTAATTAGGGTGATTTATAGGTTGGTTTTGGTCTTGGTAAAGGTGTTCCCTCAACATGTTTGATAAAATGCCTCAACCATTACTTTTACTCTATTGTTGAACTTTTATTGGAACTGTTGCATTGTTTGGTTTCTTAATGGAACCTTAAATATATTTGTATTGTTTTGTATGTTTTAAATGGTTAAAATGATATAATTGCTTTAAATTTTTGGCATGTTCTTAAATGGTTTGGAATGGTTTAAAGGTTATGGTTTTGGTGGTCATGGTTGGTCTATTTTGAAAACCTTACGGTATACATAGAAACTCCCCAAGTGAATGAATTAATGGAATTGGTTTAAATGTTTTCCAAAGGCTTAAGGATAATTAGTTATGCTTGTAGAGATCATGAAAGTCTCCCAAGAGGTTAATGTGGTAAACGGAAAGGGCACTTGAAAGTCCCCTTAACCTAAATGGTTTGGCTATGGATAAATCTTGCAAATACGATGGTATGATGATACCACTGGTTTATTTAATAGCATTGGTTAATAAATGGATAATTTGATTGTTTAGACTTGGTTTTAGTTGGGCATTAAAGGCAGAAAGTATAGCTAAGCCAGGGAAGGTGGCGGTCTCGGGGGGACCAAAACCTAAAACTCATATTTGCTGATATGACGAGTCTTCGATGACTATATATGAGTTTCACATTTTATATTGGAAGGATGTACCAGTCATCCCATGGGATATTACCTGGTCGTGTGGCTACATGTATTGGGACCCTTTTAGTAGGGAGAGCTGAACCCATATAGCCTGTGTGTGGTTAGGACAACAAAGCTACATAACCCAGGTAAAGGTTTTAACTACATACTAAACCCGATTCCCTTTCCCGGCACTTATATATATGTATGGTTGTATGCATATGGATGGTTTTATTTGGTTTCATAAATGGCATTATTTTATCCCTATCCTGAGTGCATGCTAGTGTTCACATATTAACTCATCCAGTGGCGGCTATATACCCATGTTATGTAGGAATCGACCATTCTACTCCTCTTTCTTGGTGATCAAATTCGGGTGTAGTCGATGTTGGATTGATGTGGTGAGCTTCCATAGTTTAGAAGGCATATATTTCATGTCATAGTTTACTTTACATATTTCTTGTCCTTCATAAACTTTGGTTTTTGGCTAAAGTTAGGGGCATGTCCCGACTAGGTACTCTTTGGTTGGTCTAGAGGCTTTGTATGGACAATTTTGGACTTGAGGTATGTTATGGATTGTTTATGCCATATACATATACATACTTTGGATTATTATTCTACACAATTTTGGTTTATGGTACCCGTATTGGTTTAGTTGGTTATAGGGTGGATAGACTTGGTTGGGTTGGTCTCGGTTATAGACTTATTCCAGATTCACCACATAGAAAAACATTTTATCTTATTATATGTTTGAAATTTGTTTGACATTCGAGATCGTCTTGGGTCGTCTCAATAACTTCACCATTTTTCGAGAGTCTGAGGCAGCTATTGATGCCGACTTTCCTATGTTGGGAACTTCTTTCTTGGTGGTGTGTATGGTTTACTTGGTTCAGGGTCCTCTCTTTTTGTGACCTCATTGTTGGTTGTGTGTTCTAGTTCTGGTCCCAAGGTTATTTTAAACTCTTTTCTCTGTCTATTTCTACCCTAGTAGGTGACTCTGCAGTTGTCAAAAGAGTCTATGGGGGTGTGTGGTATCTGTTGGTGATAAAGAGGATATGGTGGATTTATTTGACTCGGATATGGTGGATTTTGATATCATTCGAGAATGGATTGGTTGCACTCGTGCTAATCATTATTAGATTATTAGACTCGTAAAAAAGTTGTCTTTAGGCTCTTTGGCGAGTCGATTATGGGATAAGAGGGTGGTTTCATTTCCTAGTTATTAAGGTAAAGTTATATCATATCTTAGAGCTCAGATATTTATCTCCAAAGGGGTGTCATTCTAATGATCCTCATGGTGTCTTTCTAATGGAGAGGTTGGTTTGGTATTGTTCTTATTTTGGGAAATCATCCAAGTTCTATTCTTTATTGAAAGAATTATTCTGGTGGAGTTAAGGGAGCTTAAAGGGTAGTTAAGGGATCTCTTAGATTAAGGTTTCATCAGTCATAATATTTTCAGTGAAGTGTCTTCTTTCTTGAATGCATAAGGGGAATGGGCTCCTCAAGAATGGATAGGTTGTCGGTGGGTGACTAAGGAATTTGGAGTGTCCTCCTTCTGGGATGGACCATGATTATGTATATTCTATGAGGGTAATTTTCTAGTATTACATGGTGGTTGGTATTTCCTAGGCTTGAAACTAAAAGCTTGATTTTGGTAAAGGAAGTATGTTAGCTCGGGCATAGCAATGCAAGAATTGTGGGGGTAAATTGGAAGGTTGGATGAGGTTGATGACTTGAGGAATACAATAGTGGGAAAGTTGTGCCATATAGGTCATGAGTTTAGGTTAAACTTAGATATTTGGGGGTCTAGTCATTAGATAGGTTTGATCATAGAGCTTGCATGTATCTTTGTCCCTATACTTTTACTTTATGGTTTTCATGGAATTGGTTGTTAAAATTCATGGTTTTGAAAATAGGTTTTGGCATAAATTGAGGTCTTTGGCATGGTCACCCATCTAATTGATTTTCCATGGATTATGATGCACTATTCATGTTTTATTAATGTTTATTAACATTATGGGATGTATCAGAATGATAAATAAATTTTGAGGTACTATGGATTCCCCAATTACTTGGTTTTGGAAAATTATATGTCCTTAAATTATTTTTGAAATTTGCCATTGAATGTAATTTTTTCATATGGTTTGACTATTTTTAAATCCTTTGCATTGCCTAAATAATTAAGGGAGCATGAAATGGTTTAGGTTGGATTCAAATAATTTTGAAAGGCCTTGGTGGCCATAGTTTGATTTTGAATGGTTTATTTTAATTAGAAAACTTTGGAGTCAGTTTGGTATAATAGTTTTGCATGTCTTTTCTAGGCTCTAGGTAGCCTTTGCGTGGATCAAATTTTGGTATATGAAAACCAAGTGTCATTAGCGTACATCCTTGGTGATACCCATTAGGGTGGAGTGTTGTGCTTGTAGGTGTAATGGTATAAAAGTTGGTGGTTAGTCTAAAGTTTCCTTTTAGTAGTGGACTTTAAGGAAAGGTCGGGTTGTATATTCTAGTGATTCTCTTCTATCTGGGTTAAAAAAGTACTCTACTAGTATTGAATGTATTGTCATAGCACTTATGCTTAAGGGTTGTATTTTGCATTCATCTTATTCTCGGGATGTGAGTCTTTACTCTACATTGCATTACTTATGGTATAGGTGGTTGTATTTCTTTTGGTGTCCTTTTCTAAGGACTCCTTTAGTGGTATGGTTTGGTCGGGATGATTCTTTGTTATGACCCATGCGGTTGTTATGAAGTATTTTATGCCTATGGTGCCGTATCTTGTTTCGGGGTTCTTTTTCTTGATTTAGGTGGCATGGATAACTCTTGTGTTTCGGTTCTTTAATAACTCTTCTTATGTTAGGGTGGTAGTGGCTTGGGAAGCATGGTGATGTTTTCTAATAGGGAATGTAGAAGTCTCTAAGTGGGGGAGAGTCCCAGGTGACTACTGGAGTTATGGTTTTGGAAGGTGAGTAAGGTTGTTGTCATGAGAAATGGTTAGGGGAGGAATAGGTTGTGAAAATCCTTTGTGAATTTATAAAGGGTGCTAGACCTTTTGATGGGAAGATTATACCGTGGGTGTATGAGCGGTAGGCTTGAATGTTATGATTGGTAGATATACCCATAGTTGTGTTGGGTATCTAAGATGTTTGGTGAGGCATGGTTTTACCAATTGCCTTCATGGAATAATAGTTGTATTGAATTTGAGTGTTCAATTATAGGTTAGGGGTTTTGTTTATAATAGTTGGATATAGTTGGTCCATTTCTTTACACATGGTTTCCATATAATAATGGGATGGAAGCGGAGTAGTGTTTCGGGATAGAGGTAAGGAGTAGAGATCGGTGGCCTAGATTAACTCTTTTTTGTTTTGAATAGGTTAGAACATGGAAGTGGTGGTGTATAGTTAGACTCAATCTCTCAAAGTGATGTGTCTTGGTATATTCTATGTTGGATTGGACTTACTCTCTAGAACGAGTCTATTCATTCAGTATTCTATGTGTTTGTGTTGGGGTAAGGAGTGATTGGTTCCTTTGGGTGGTATATCTCAAATTTCTTGTTATTTAAAGGGGAATCTTGGATTGGTAAGTTAGATGGTTGCGAACAAAAGGTGTGGCTTCAGTAAAGGTTCCATAGTGGAGCTAAACATCCGAGAAAGCCATTTGGGATGTGAAAGTGGACATAGAAGTTCAAGTGTCCAGTTGGTTCTTTGTTTCGTAAATTTGTGCGTAAGGTGTGTGTTCTTCAAAAACATCTTTGTTTTCTAACTTGTTTAAGGGTGAGGAATGGTTGTACTTGCATCTTTGTTTTCTAACATAGTTAAAGGTCGGAACGAAAGTGTTGGGATGTAAATCATGATTGGAGTAGTGGTAATTTTCTCATCTTGGTTTGTGTTCTTGTCGTCCATTTTGGTTGGAGGAAAGTTTGATGTCTGTTGGTGTACTACCTCGTGCTTATTCTTAACCTTTCCTATCATTTGAGGATGAATGTTCCTAGTGGGGGAGACTAAAACATCCTAGGATTTGGACCCTTGAAACTTTCCAAAGTTTGGACCCTTTTTGACTTGGTATGACTCAAGAGAGTCACTTGTACCCTTGGTTATGAGTTGTAGGGTGCCTAGGTGGTCCAATTGTACTCTAGACAGTAAGGATGGCTTAGCTACTGCCGAAGGTATGACTCATATAGGTAAGAGTTGTATGGGAGCTTACGACTGGTATAGGATAAGTCATATGGTGCTTGTTTGAGTTGTCTAGTGTGATCTGTCCACTATATGGTTGGTGGATACGATTGAGGTTACCACTCATACCCTTAGGTATAATTTAGGAAGGGTAAGTCATATTGTAACCAGTTGGTAAGGTCTTGGCAAGGTTGTATATGAGTTGGGGTATGAGTTGGGGTGTCAATCGTACCCTTGGATATGAATGGTAAGGTGAGTCGTACTTCTGTACTTGAATTGCTTTAATTTTTAAGCTAAGGGTAGTTTGGACATTTCCTACTCCTAAACCCTATTTTCCTCACTATATATAACCCTCTATGGCCTTCCATAACATATATAAAAGGATCATAGCACTTCAAATATCCTCTAAAACTCTCTCTTGGAAGATTGAAGTCTAGGCTTTCTCATGTGTTCTTCAAAGGGGCTCAAGAGTCATGTTTCTTTTCGGATTCTTCTTGTATAAGGAATGTACTCCTTCCCTCATTGTTATTTCAAAATAAAGGCATGTTTATTGTGTTTTAAACGTTGGTTAATGAATCATAAATGATGGATTTCAAAATATTGTTGAGGGTCTTTATGCATGTAGTTTGGTATTGGTTTAAACTATGTTTTTACATATTTTTGATAATGGTTTGCAAATGTGGTTGGTTGTTGGTTATTATTTAACTAAAGGGGTCTTGATTAACCCTAATTAGGGTGATTTACCCTAATTAGGGCGATTTACGCATTGGTTTTGGTCATGGTAAAGGGGTGTCCTCAACATATTCTATAAAATGCTTCGAAGAATGTTTTTACTCTATTGTTGAACTTTCATTGGAACTCTTGATTGTTTGGTTTGGTAATGGAACCTTAAAGGGATTTAGATTGTCTTGCATGTTTTAAATGGTTTAAATGATATAAATGCTTTAAATGTTTGGCATGGTCTTAAATGGTTTGGAATGATTTAAAGGTTAAGGTTTTGGTGGTCATAGTTGTTCTATTTTGAAAACCTTGCTAGATACATGGAAATCCGCCAAGTGAATGCATTAATGGAATTTATTTAAATGGTTTCCTAAGGCTTAAGTCTAATTGGTTATGATTGTGGAGAATATGGAAGTCTCCTAAGATGTTAATATGGTAAACAGAAAGGGCACTTGAAAGTCCCCTTAACCTAAATTGTTTGGCTATGGATAAATCTTGTAAGTATGGTGATATGAAGATACCACTGGTTTATTAAATAGCCTTGGTTAATAAATGGATAATTAGATTGTTTGGACTTGGTTTTAATTGGGCATTAAAGGAGGAAAATTAGCTACGCCATGGAGGTGGCGATCTCGGGGGGGACCAAAACCCAAAACTCATATTTGTCGATATGACTGGTCTTCGATGACCACAAATGAGTGTCACATTTGATATTGGAGGGATGTACTAGTCATACCATGGGGTATTTCCTAGTTGTATGACTACACGCACTAGGCCCCTTTCAGTAGGGGGAGCTTAACCCATATGGCCCGTGGGCTGTTAGGATGGCAAAGCTACACAACCCAGGTTAAGGTTTTAACTACATGGTTGTATGCATATGCATGGTTTTATTTGGTTTTGTAAATGACATTATTTTATCCCTATCTTGAGTGCATGCTAGTTTTCACGTACTAACCTATCTACTGGCAGTTGTATACCCACGCTATACAGGAACCGACCATTTTACTCCTCTTTCTTAGTGGTCAGATTTGGGTACAGTCAATGTTGGATTGAAGTGGTGAGCTTTCATAGTTCGGAAGGCATCTGTTTCATGCCATGGTTTACTTTACATATTTCTTGTCCTCCATAAACTTTGGTTTTTGGCTATGGTCAGGGGCATGTCCTGACTAGGTACTCTTTGGTTGGTTTAAAGGCTTTGTATGGACAACTGTGGACTTGGGGTATGTTATGGGTTATTTTTATCATATACATCTACATACTTTGGATTATTATTCTATACGATTTTGGTTATTGTTTCCGTATTAGTTTGGTTGGTTATGGGTTGGATAGACTTAGTTGGGTCGGTCTTGGTTATAGACTTATCCCAAAGTCACCATATGGATAAATACGCTATCTTGTTATATGTTTGGAATTTAGCTGACTCAAGGTATACATTTGGTGGTTGGGCTTAGGATTGGCCATTACGTCTAGGACCTAGTTTGGGCTGTGACTCTAATAGAGTCTCGCAAATTGATACATAGACATCCGTATCTATCTTTTAGAGACTATAAGATGTCTTTAGGAAACTTTCTTTATTTTGTTCCTCATCATGCAGATCTTTCATACCTTTTGTTTTAAGTCATATTTACTCTTTTTACGTAGAAGGTGAGTACTAGATTAAGTAATTCTAGAGATGTGGATCCTTTATCTGAGTAGAGAGCCCAATCTAGATAGCGAGTTGTGGGTCATGGTTAGGATCAACGTGGAGGGCGGGCACAAAGATCTACCCCATACTGAGATAGAACTATAGAGCTTTTCCCCAAGCCTTAGGTTGAGCATGTTGGAGTTATATGACCTACTCTGGTCTAGTAGAGTTCTTTTGCCCTGGTCTTGGAGGGGTTGTTTATTCAATTGTTGACCCATTTACAGGGTGCTCTTGTGAGTGAACCTGGTGTTCCTCTAGCTTTGAGCATTGTACCTCCGTCTGTGCCAGAGTCTGCTTATGGTGTTCCTTCGATTCTAAGTAGGGATCCTCTTGTTGTATTGATATTTTCTTATAGTACTCCATAGACTTAGTGTGGTTTCTCTTTTAGTGCCTGTATTTGAGTATGGTATTTCAAGATTTAAAGTTTAACCTTCTTCTATGATGCATCCTTAGATAGGTTCTCAATAAGATGAATTTATTATGCCTCTTATTATTGTTAGTACAGTTATTTATTTTGAGTATTAGGAGAGATTTGAGAGATTCACTCATTTGGGTCCTCCTATGTTCAGTATTGTTGTAGCCAAGGATACCTATGAGGTCCTGATGGATTGTTCTGAAAATTTGCATAACCTTGGTTTGCTTGAGTCATATGGGGTTGCTTATACTACTTATCCATTGAGGGATGCTACCAGAGATTGGTGGAGGTCACTTATTTGTTATTCACCTCTTGGTTCACCAGAGATGACTTGGAATCAGTTTACAGAGGCCTTTTTGGACAAGTTTATGCCTTTCATTTTGAGGATCAAATGAGAGATGAGTTTGATCGATTAGATCAGGGATCCATGATCGTTGTGGAGTTTGAGGTACATTTCCATGCCTTTTCTAGATATTTTTATACCAGTATTGCCACTAAGTTAGAGAAGATTTGAAAGTTCATAAAGGGGTTAGAGGATTTTCTTTAGCTAGCTACTACTTAAATAGTAGTGTATAAGGCATTATTTCAGAGTATTATGGATCACACTACAACGACTGAGTCTATTCTTCAAACATCTCAGGAAGGCGCCAAAGAGATGCACCATCAGGGTGAGTTCGGAGGTCACACTTCTCCAGGTAGAGAGTTTAGATGCTTTCATAGTAATCTGGGTAGACTAGTGTAGTACCCTTGTAGAGTTTAAGTAGTGGGTCTTGTGGTTCAACAACTTTGGGTGGTCATCTTATTTCAGCTGTACCCCCTTCTATTAAGCTGGGCTACAGTGTTTGCTATGTGTATGATAAGATTGGCCATTTGGCAAAAGACTGTCCTCGTTGATTTTTTTGAGCTACTCCCATGTCAGCTGTGAGAGATAGAGGTTCTACTAGGGGTGCAAGAGGTACAGGTAGTGGTGTTCATATTGGTGGTCGTGGGGCTATTCAGTCGAAAGTAGATGTGGTCAGTGCTATGCTATACCTGCCCGGCCAGAGGCAGAGACCTTTAATGCTGTCATCACAAGCATCATCCCTCTTTATTTTAGATTTACATTTATGTTATTTGATCTGGGATTTACTTTCTCCTATTTCTCTACTTATTTTTCTTTGGGTTTTGATTCTGCTTGTGAGCCTCTTGATATGACTATCTATGTATCTACTCTTGGAGGAGACTATTTTATGGTGGATCGAGTGTACCGATCTTATGTTGTGAATTTTGCGAGGCATAAGACTTGGATGACCTGATTGTCCTTGATATAGTAGATTTTGATATCATCTTGTGTATGTATTAGTTAGCTCCTTATCATGTTGTCCTAGATTGTTATGCTAAGACCATGACTTCATCTTTGCTGGGTGTGCCAAGGATAGCTTGGAAGGGTGTGCTTCATTTGGGTTCTAAGAGAGTTGTATCTTTCTTTCAGGCTCATAATGCTTGTCTTATTTGGCTCATATTTGTGATACTTGTACTGCTTCACCTTCTTTCCTTGGATTTTGTATGATGTAGTCCATGAGTTCATAGATGTTTTCCCTATAAATTTGCTTGATATACCTCTGCATCATGATATTGACTTTTCTATCGACGTTGAGTCAGAAACTACGCCCATTTCTATTCCTCCTTATAGGATGGCCCAAAGAGTTGAAGAAATTAAAATATCAATTATAGGAATTATTGGATAAGGGATTTATCTAACTTAGTGTATCACCTTAGGGTGTGCCTATGTTGTTTGTACAAAAAAAAGGATGGGCCCATACATATGTGTATTGATTATCTGCAGTTGAACAAGCTGGTGGCTAAGAATAAGTATCCACTTTCTCGTATTGATGATTTATTCGATCAATTTCAGGGTTCTTCAGTATTTTTGAAAATTGATTAGAGATTCGAGTATTACCAGTTGAGCATTAGAACTTTGGATATTCTGAAGGCAACTTTTTGGACTCAGTACGGTCATTATGAGTTCTTAGTCATGTCCTTTAGGTTGACCAATGCCCCATCCATATTCATGGAGTTGATGAACTAGGTATTTCGACCATATATCAGCTCTTTTTTCATTGTATTTATAGATTATATCTTGGTTTATTCTAAGAGTGAGGCCGATCACGAGGAGCATTTATGAATTATGCTTCATATATTGAGGAATGAGAAGTTGTATGCTAAGTTTTCTAAGTGTGAGTTTTAGTTGGAGTCTGTCTTTTTTTTGGGTGATGTGGTGACCAAAGATGGTATTATGGTCGATCCAGCTAAGATTGACACGGTTTGTGATTGGGCTAGGCCTACTTCTCCTACCGAGAGTCAAAGTTTTATTGGTCTAGTGGGCTATCAGCATTTCATTAAGGGTTTCTAATCTATTGCGGCTCCATTGACCAAGTTGACTCAAAAGAAGACTTTTTCAATGGTCTAATGCTTGTGAGGTGAGTTTATAAAAGCTCAAGGATTTGTTGGTTTCAACTTCTATCTTGACTTTTCCCAAGGAGAGTGTGAGTTTTACCATTTTGTGTGATGATTCTGATGTTGGTTTAGGTCCTGTGTTAATGCAGGAGGGTAAGGTGATTGCTTATGCTTCTCTTCAATTGAATCCCCATGAGAGGAATTACTCTACCAATGATTTAGAGTTGTGTGTGGTTGTGTTTGCCTTAAAGTTCTGGAGGCACTACTTGTATGGAGTTTGTTTTGAGATTTTCTCAAATCATCATAGCCTTCAGTACTTCTTCACCCAGCGATATCTTAATGTGAGGCAACACCATTGGCTTGAGATTCTTATGGATTATGGCTTGACTATTCTCTACTATCCAAAAAAGGCTAATGTGGTTGCGAATGCCTTGAGATGGAAGTCAACTAGCACGAGTAGCTTGGCACATCTTTTGACTCAACAGAGGCTTTTGGCCTTAAAGGGATAACCAGATGGTTAGACTTTATATTTTGACACCTGGGTGTGTTTTGGCATTTGTGGAGGCTAGTTCTTTCTTGATGGAGCAGATTCGGGCTCATTATTTTGATGATGCTTAATTGAGAGTGATTTGGTATAAGGTTTTAAATTATGAGGACAAGGAAGCCTTTCTTGATCA
This sequence comes from Capsicum pubescens, assembly GCA_030864215.1. Classification (NCBI taxonomy): domain Eukaryota; kingdom Viridiplantae; phylum Streptophyta; class Magnoliopsida; order Solanales; family Solanaceae; genus Capsicum; species Capsicum pubescens. Next base: position 190,189,677 of record CM061546.1, read on the forward strand.
AGATGGTGTCTTGAGGATTGGTGGCCAAGTTTGTGTGTTGATATTGGGTGATTAGATTAGATTGAATTTGGAGGAGGCTCATTGTTCTAAGTATTCCATCTATCCGGGAGTGACTAAGATGTATTGTGAATTGAGACGTCACTACTGGTGGGGTAGTATGATAAATGATATAGATAATTTAATAGCTCATTGTCTATGTTGTCAGCAGGAGAAGGTCGAGTATTTAAGGCCTGGTGATTTGCTTAAGAGGTTACTCACTCTCGAGTAGAAATAGGAATAAATCTCTATTGACTTTATGACAGGGTTGCCTCATACTTCTTATGGTTATGATAGTGTTTGGGTCATCATGGATCGATTGACTAAATCTTCTCATTTCATTTTAGTTTAGGTTTTCTTCAATTCTGAGAGGTTGGCCAGTAGCTATATTTGTGGGATAGTTCATCTTCATGGTGTGCTAGTGTCTATCATCTCAGATTGAGGTTCAGTGTTCACATCTCACTGTTGGAAGACTTTTTAGGAGGAGTTGGGTACCCGGGTTGATCTTAGTTCAACCTTTCACCCCCAGACTGATGGTCAGTCAAAGAAAACTATTCAGGTTTTGGAGGATATTCTTTGTGCTTATGTGATGGACTTTGGTGGTCAGTGGGAAAAACATCTAGCTTTGCCAGAGTTTGCATATAATAATAGCTGCCATTCCAGTAATGACATGGCTCCTTTCTATGCTTTGTATGGAAGGCATTATCTCTCTCCAGTTGGTTGGTTTGAGGTTTTTAGGATTACACCTCGGGGTACAGACTTGCTTTGTGAGTCCTTGGATAGAGTTTGGGTCATTCAAGTTTGACTTCGTGCGACTCAGAGTAGGCAGAAGTGATATGTGGATCGTAGACTTCATGACTTGAGATTTAATATTGGTGATCGTGTCTTCATTCATGAGTTTCCTATGAAGGGTGTGATGAGGTTTAGGAAGAGGGGCAAGCTTAGCCCTAGGTATATTGGACCTTTTGAGATTCTTTGGACCACTGGGAATATGGCTTATGAGTTAGCATTGCCCCCAGATTTATCAGCTATTCATCCAGTTCTTCATGTTTCCATGCTTCGACATTACATTTTGGATGAGTCTTATGCCATTCATTGGGATTTAGTCCAGTTAGATGAGCAGTTGTCTCCATTCTAGCTAGGGATGTTAGATGGTTGCATTCTAGAGTTAATCTGATAGTTAAGGTTTGGTGGAGGCATCGACCTATAAATGAATCTACTTGGGGTGGTCAAGTCTAATATGCATTGTAGTTATCCCCTGCTTTTCGCTCAATCAGGTATTTCTATTTCCCTTAGTTCAAGGATGAACTAAATTCTTAGTGGTGGATGATGTAATGACCTGATTTTTGGTAATTTGTGTGAAATATTTACTTTTATTTGATTTGACCATTTTACCCCTCCCCATGGTTGCTTTGTGGTATTTCTGGGGTGTGGGATGATTGTCACGGTTTCTATTACATTTTAGTGTAATTTATGCAAGATTGTGTTTTTTGATGGTCTTAAAGGTTTACTAGTTAACTTCAATCAACGTCTTTTGATCTATGCATTGGTGGGCAAAATAGACTACGCTAGCAGATTCGAAAATTGATTTTAGGTTGGTAACATGGTTGGTGTGGTTTTATGGCTTTTAAATCTCATTTTAATCCTCGGCTCAAAAAGTTGTAAAATAGGGTCTCGAGGGTCAATTATGTGAAAACAATATTTTTTTTGAAATGTTGATATCACCATTGAGTCTGGAGCATAGAATTTGATAGAGTAGCATAGTTTGTTTGCATTCTCGGGCTTATGGATAAATCCTGAGAGGTATTTCCAAGTTTCCACAACTGGTGCACGACTCAGTGATGAGTGGTGAATTTACCACTTATTTGCACTCCACTTCCGTGCATGCTACTTTTATTTAAATGTCTAAATGAGATAACTTGGCTATTAAAATCACTATTTTCCACATTTTGTAGGCATACAAGTTATGAGAAGGAAAAATATGGATACAAGATGAAAAAGATCAAAAAATAGAGAGAAAAAGTGCAACTAGTAGACTTGGAGTAGAATACAGTCTTAGTTGCTGCGATCACGTTCTGAGGGCCGCGATCGCGGCCAGTCTAGTCAGGTCAAAGGATCACGATCACATTGATCTTAACACGTTTGCGGTTTCCATGATCGCGTACAAGCTACCGCGATCGCAGACTAGCGGGATTATGTCCAAGGGCAATTATGTCATTTTGGCCATCCCACCCCATATTCCTATTTAAAAGGCTCAAAACCCTTAATCCATGAATCATCATTCTACAACCCTACCTCCCATTCTTAGTTTAGGGTTTTTTGTACTTTCTTGGAGTTTAAATTTGTACTAATTTAAGGCAAAAGTGATTAGAGGAACTCCGAAGTGTAGATTTACCTTTGTCTACTGAAGATTCATTTAAATCTAAAGTGTGGTTTGTCCTCTCTTTATTTTTCTTATGCATAACTTTGATAGACATCTTGGTATATTTGATTTCATTATCCTTATGATGTGCTAGATCTACCTTTTGGGATTAATCTAGAATAGGGTGCAGTTGCATGTGGGTTGTGATGTATTTGTCTAGATTCTAGTTTGTTGATAAATGTGGTTCTCTATTGCTTGGGTTGACTAGTTGGGATTTGTGGGTGAAAGTCCCAAACACCCAAATGGGTTTGATGGGTGAAAATCCCAAACTCTTGAAAGCTCAAACCATCCTTGAAATAGGGGTTTGGGCGAACTTTTTGAACCCATATCATCCTTGAAAGAGGGATGTGGGAACCAAGGCAATTGTAGACAATTATGGACAGAGTTTGTTAATTTTCACTATCTCAGACATAAGGGTGATTATGAGGTTGACTAAACCGTGGTTATCATCCTAGAAATGGGGATACCAAATTGAGGTATGGGTGGCTTTAATTGACCCACTCGTTAGGTACTCGAAAGAGTCAATGAGTGATATCTTTGAGATTTGGTCGAAAAACTAACCTCAAGGAGTTTCAACCTAGCCTACCACATCATCAACAATTGAAATTTGCACTGAATCTTCACGAATCCATGCATAACTTGCCCCTAGGAAAGCATAACCCCAAGATCCATTCCTAATTTATTCGCCTCTAATTGATTTTAGCCTTAAATTAGTCCCTTAGAAGCCCAAGAATCACTTTCACACTCTACAAGATTGAAAACCCCCAAACTATCTTGTACCAAAGTTTTGAATTTAGCAAACACCTATTGTTTCAGACTTACTTAATCGCCACTCACATTGTTCCCCGTGGATTCGACCCTGACTCATAGTTGGGTAAATATATTGACAACAACCACCTTACACATAAATTAACATGTAAGTTGAGCGTTATCACTCAGCTAGTGCAGCCGCTAAAGCGCTACTTTGGCGGTAGACCTTAAAGCGTCACTTGGCTGCTTTAGCGGCAGACCTTAAAGCGCCACTTGGCTACTTTAGTGGTCGACTACTTACTAGTGAAGGGTTCTTTAACGACCTTCTCCCCCTTTAGCGGATGGCGCTAAAAAGGTCCTTCTCTGCTTTAGCGGACTGACATACTAAGAGGTTACCTCTAAAGTGGTACTTGACTACTTTAGCGGTGACTTCTATGGCGGCCACTTGACCGCTAAAGAAGCACATGGCATCCAGGTATAAATAATCCTTTTCTCGGTTTTCCTTCACCATTTTTGAGACTTGGAGCTTGGGGATCCAATTTTTGGGCATTTTCTTCCATTTCTAAGCTTGGGTAAGCTCCAAACTCCTATTTCAACTACTTTTCTTTAATTCTATCATTTAAATCTTGTTTAAACTTAGATTTAAATGTTGTATTTGGTTTGAAAGGCCAAAATTATCATTTCTTCAATTCAAACCCCAATTTCATTTGGGTATTCTCTTGTGAGTTACTCTGACCTTGGGAAAATGTTTTTTGGACAAAAATTATGATTTTGCCCATCTTTTTCGAAAATCTAATTCGAGGGTCTAGTTTAACCTCTATTCAAAAGTGGGAAATACAGGTGTTGTTGGTTTTTTTTACTGATAGATTCTTTATTTGTGTATTTTGGATGACTTCCAGGTCTGTGCGTGAGGTCAAAGCTCGATGAAAAAGGTTTATTTATTTTAATTTCGGCATTCGAGGTAGGTTATGGGTTAACTTTCTTTAAAATGGATTGGGTAGTTAATAATAATGTAAAAACATGTTATGGGTACAGGGTTGTATTATGAAAAATGTGTTTAGGTGTTTCATGTGACTGTGTGGGGGCCTATATGGATAATATTTGGTGGTTTTGGAGATATTATTTGCTATGTGTGACCATGTGGGGTCTTGTATGATGTTGTTGGCCTAGTATTGATATATTTATGCCCGCCTGTACTCCTTTTTGGTGGGATAACACCTATATTTTAGGATTTATGTGGTATCAATGACATTTTCTTGCATGCTTTAATTGATGGTTCATTGAATATACAGGATTTTGGATGGTTGGTTGATTTGAGTGGATTTTTTGCTTACATGATTAGTATATTGGTTGGATAGTGGATATTCTCATTTTGGTTAGTTGTGAGCATTACATCCTTATATGACATTCATTCATGAGACATTGGTACAACTGTGGAAATACTGGAAATGCTATCTTTTTCTTATAGAAAATGTGGCTTCTTTAAAAACCCTTTATCCATGTATGTGATGGAGAGGAGTTATGGATATTGGTTGAATATGGGTTGACTAACTGTAAGGCCTCAAAATTTGGGTCTCGAGATGTCACACGGTGCTTAGGGGAACAAGTGATCCCCAGCTAACCCTCCTATTGGCTTAACTCATAAACAACTGGATAAAATGCTTAAATCTATATAAAGTTAGCTAAAATATAGAACTTCTCTGAACTTTATAAATATAAACATGAACTTTACAAGATTAAACTCTACTTTTACAAATGAAATTGAAACTGAATACATCAACTTCTACTGACTGTCTATGAAGCCTCTACTGGTACTAACTTCAGATAGATGGGTCATGACTCCCAACTACCCAATCTCAATATGACTAAAGTAAGAAAAATACAACACTTCTCGAACTGTATAACTGACTCATGCCCTCGAATCAAAAGGACTCATCACCTGCTGACTGGAAGCTGCGAACTGACTGAATGCGGTATCTGAGCTATAACTTGTACCTACATTATAAGACACAGTATATAGAAATATATGAGGGCCAGTACTTTAAGAAATGTACTGAGTATGTGGGGGTGCAATGCAACATAATAAATAATATCATGAATGATTAAGAAAATCATGCATGCTGACGATAACAACTTTCTTCGCTTGAATTAACTGAAATATATTGCTTGTAAATTATCAATAGTAATACACGCATTATAAATCTCATAAATCATTATACTTAACTCAAACTCTTTAAGTCATGACTTGGAGTGACTCGGTAACTCATGAAACTTGAACTCTTATGGACTTGGGAGTTTCTTATAACTGACATAACTACACCATGTGAGCCACATGGAGTCCAACGTTTTGCCCTCCTAAGGAGAGAACCCCACATTGGCGGGGGTGTCGAACTCTTTCCAAGGAGTACAACCTCAATTTCTCAATCACAATCCCATACTCGGCCTCTGGCCCACAATCATCAATATCAATCCTACGGTGGTACGTAGTTTTGGGGAAATACCACATTTCCCGCTCAGTGCTAAATACTCCTCCCAGACTCAGCTCTGAACGCATTAGGAAATCCACCTTAATCAATATCAATTCGTGGGTCCATTATAAAGACCAAAACATAAATATATATCTCATCGGTAAATCATATACAACTGTGAATTACTAACTCAACTCAAAAATCAAACAATCTTTCTCAACAGCAAGATGTATCGATTCATTTAGTCATGGCAACATCAATAACTTTGAGGAAATATCAAGACTCATTATAACAACTCAATCTTATGAATCAATATACTTAATAATCCAATTTGTCATAAGGAAGCTTAAAGCTTGACACATGTCTTGAAAGCACTTGAAATACCAACTCATGGTAGAACATGAAATTCACAATATTAAATATCAAGTCATAATTTGGAAGTTGTAAAATAATCATTTATCAAAAACTTCAAGAAAACATCATAGAACTCATTCTTGACTCTCAAGCTCAAATATCAATATATATATATTCAATAATAAAAATTCTCATAGAAAAGCTTAAATCATGACTCTTATCTCAAATCATTCGGAAATCATCAACTCATAATAATAATATTCAACTCATGGCATAAGTTCTCAATTTAAGAAATAAAATGATGAAATAGTCATGTGTATCGATCTTGAATAGCTCAAATATCATAAATCATTAATAAAGTAATTTGGGTGTAAACCCACTTTGCAAAATCATGGATTTCAATAGTAGAAATTAAATCTTTGGGCACAAGAACGAAAGAAGTATTCTTGTTCAAACCCCACATACCTTGATTATGGATTTGAATGAAGAAACTTGTTATAGACTCCTTTTCCACTTCTTGAGTTAGGGTTCTTGATGCTTTTGACTTAGGTATTATAACACCCCGATTTTTTGAACCGGAATGCTACACAGTGCTCATGACTCCGAAGGACCACAAGCTAACCCATGACTGATATCTGTACCTGTATGCTACATAATATAACATGAAAATACGGAAAATATGTACAACAAGGCCATAAGGTTCAACTGAATAAAAATCTAGTAAGAATAATATCTAAAAATGGTATAACAATACTAAAACAAAACAGTAATAACTGTCTGACATGCTGTAGTCTCAAAGCCTCTAAACTGTCTGAATAAGGAGTTGATGGAACATGTCTCCAACTAACTCCATCTAACAATTGAAATAAACTGAAATGATAAATAAGGTAATAATCATATAGTCCTCGAATGAGAAGGACTCACTGCAACTCTAAACACTGGAATGCTACTACTGATTTAGAGCTCGTGCCTCTAAACCTATGGTGTAACATAAGAGAAAGCACCATAGCGCAAATGCGTCAGTACGTCTGAATATACTGAGTATACGAGTGAGGTAGGCTAAATGCAAAGGGTTATATGCATGAACAATACTTACTGATATATACGTGAGAATACATACATGCATACATAACTGTAACTGAACTCGTGAAGATACTGATTACTGAGTGTGAATACTGACAACATGAGTTTACTGATACTGAGATACTGAAAGACTGAGTTTGCTGATATTGATATGTAAATCACTAAAAAGTGATGGATCTGATACTGTATTACTTAATACTGAGAGACTGATATTGCATTATTGATAATTAATGATTGTTTCTGATAGTTCGAATTATGAAGAACTGGTCTAATTAACTGTATCTGACAGTCCTGATATACTAAAATCTGAAGAACTATCTGAGTTCTTTTACTAAGACTGAGACTAAAACTGAGACTGTGGGAAGTAGTTGTCTAACCGACATGCCCCAATAATGCATATAGCTAAGTTGGGGTCCAGTCTCTACCCCAACTGGAGGGGTATCAATATCTCACCTCTGGTAAGGACAGCAGTGAGTGACCCTTATCTGGCAGGTACTCAAATGAGAATGGTAAGAACCCTAAACTGACAGGTTAAGCCACCTCATCAACCCTAATCTGATAGATTAAGATGTCTCAACCTACGCTAGCTACGTAGTTCTGGAACACAAGGATGACTGCTAAGAATCATACCCTAAATTGGTAGGTGAGTTCCCATCCTTGGGTTTACTCAGTGCTAACTTCTACTCCCATCTGAAGAGACTGAACATGAATAACTAAAATGAACTGATTCTGAGTTTACTAAGTTCCATAGCTGACGGAATTTACTGATGTATGAGGATTTACAGAGAGTACTATAGTTACTGAGATTTTAATTGGAATACTGTGGAATTCTAATTCTATTTGAATAAGGCTGACTTTACTAGATGATGAGGTTACTGAGGTTTTGAACTGAATACTACTGATACATGATAATTAGCTGAGAATACTGCTCTTTCTAAGCACTGAGTTCATGAGATTTTTGAGAGTATTGAATTACAGAGATTACTGAAGTTACTAAGAGCACTAGAATTTCTAAAGCTTCTGATATCACTAAGTACTGAGATTAATTGAGATTTACTGAGATTAACTGGGTTACTGAACTTTCCTGAGTCACATGACCGACTGAGTTCTATGGAATATATCATGACTGAGAGTATCGTGAAATATGACATGGCCCTAGGCACACAACTATAGTTTTCGGGTACGAATACCCCCAGGACTCAATGGAATGAAACTGACTCATACATGACATGACTTGATCACAATATCGGAGTCCACAATTGACAATATCATAAGTAAGGGATATTATACTTCATGTATTTATTCAACATCTCAAACATGGTAGGGGAAAGCATGGATATATTTCATGTAAATAATTCATATCTCATTTATCATACATGCTTCATACCACAACAATAACAACACATAAATAGCATGGAAATCCATATTGAAGTGTATAGCTAACATGGACTTGTCATTTAGATATCATGGAATCATGTAAATATGAGTTTCTAGCATCCTAGGCATTTTATCAAACACCTTGCATACATTCTTTAAGGCATAGGTGGATTTTATACTTCCATCATATCAAACCACCCAAAGTTCATGTTTTTCAACTAACAACCACATATATTCCATGAAAACACCTTTAGATATCATCTTGAAACTTAAACAACAATTATCAACAAGTACATGCTCATATCACCACAAAAAGTTTACAAAATAACATTTAAAAACATAATTCTTTAGATCTATGAACGAATTGAATCCATAGATGAACACTACGCATACCTTAGATTAAGAATTCGTGAAGATTGACAGCGAAATTTCCTTGAAATAGACTCTTCTATGAAAACGCTAGGGCTTGTTCTTGAGTGTTTTGATCTTGAGAGAAAACCCTAATCTTGTGGTTGAGAGTGTATCAGAGAGCTTTTTGAGATGTTTAACTTAAGACAATGGAAGATAATATGCTCCTTGAGAGTTATAAGTCGTGGGAAGTGAAGGAAAAAGACCAAAATACCCTTACTAAATTAAATTCCCAGTTGCTGAAAATCATAGCTGAAGATATTTATGACAAGGCGTCAAAAATGTGACAAGCCATCAAAAATGTCATCACACAGGAGCAGAAATTGATGGTTTCTGCCTAAGTCTGACGACATTTTTGACAAGGCATCACAAATGTGGTAAGCTACCACGAATGTCGTCACTTAGGAGCTGGTTTCTGCCTAAGGCTGATGACCTTCATGATAGGGCGTCACAAATGTGGTAAGATACCACGAATGTCGTCACTTAGGAGCTAGTTTCTGCCTAAGGCTGACGACCTTCGTGATAGGGCGTCACAAATATGGTAAGCTACCACGAATGTCGTCACTTAGGAGCTGGTTTCGGCTCAAGGATGATGACTTTTATGATAGGGCATCACAAATATGGTAAGCTACCACAAATGTCGTCACTTAGGAGCTGGTTTCTGCCTAAGGCTGACGACCTTCGTGATAGGGCATCATAAATGTGGTAAGCTACCACGAATGTTGTCACACTGTTTCCAGCCTGACATGCTGGAGTAAAATAGGAATAAATCCTTGCTCTAATATCATATTTAGGAGAAATTGGTATCGTTGGAGATATAATTCAAAGAGATTTTATTTGATGTATAGTAAACCACCCAGTTCATTATATACAATGAGTTATGGTTGATTAAAGTTGACCCATGTTTGGAAGCTCACTAAAACTTAAACGATAGGAAAGCTTTCAACTTGTACTTGAGTTAGGGGACCTCTATGATCTAAATTCATGCTCAAATAGATCCCCATAATACATAATTGATTAACACACTAAATTTGCATAGGGTTCAAGGCTTTTGAAACTTCTACGCATAGGAATGATGGACTTTCATTCTATTCCAGAATAAGGGATATTATAATATCTCCCCCTTGGGAACATTCATCCTCAAATGAGACTGACTGATAGCGGAGAAAGACAACTGACGTGAGTACTGATCATGAACGATTGAATATGATTTCATGGCTGACATGACTGAAAATTGAGCATATCATACTATACATGCATATCTGATGCTTGGGTAGCTGATTTATGAATATAGGACTAAGTGTTTCGATAAACTGAGTTTCTCAAACTGAGAATGCATATCTGATGCATAACTAATAAGCTGAATCCATGCATATATGATGCTTGATTATATGACTAACATGATATGTGAATGCATGACTGAAAGTACTGGTAAGCTGATCACGCATATCTGATGCGGGAATACATAACTGAACTGACACATGAACATGTAATGGTAAAGATACCAAGTTTGAACTAAAAACTGAGCATGGAACTAAATACCAAGTTTCGTACTAAAATCTGAACATGAGAATGAGTAAGCTTAAAGAAGACTTCTACCATTTACTGAAAATACTAATGAGTTTGAGATTGATTACTCAATATGCATGAGCGGAAACATAAGAACATAACTGAATTTGGAACTTGATTCATGAACTGAACTGAGACTGTAATGCATGACATGGATAGAGTATCGTATCATGGACTAAACTAAGCTATTGAATACATGGTTTACTGCTGAGTTTTAGAGCTAGAGGGTCGGCTTATAAGTGACACTTCCTCCAAGATAGATTCATCAAAGAAAACGACAAGTTTAAATCATGAAAGTTTGGGGGCTACAGTGTATCTCCCTCTTGGGACACTATGTCCCTTGAAGAATGCTAAACTTTACAGAGATACTGGGGCGATGCTCAAGGCTCCTAGTTACGAAATTATGACTGATTATCTGAGATCTGAAACTGAAGCGTGATGCACGAATGCATAGACATACTGACTTATCTGATTAACTGAGTAACTGGTAACTGAATGCTGGGTATGCAAGGCTGAATTGTACTTAATCTAAATAGCTCGGCTGAAGCCATAATGTATTATGCATATGAGAAGGTACTGACTGAGTAATATGAGATGACTGATCATGGATTTCATGAAAGCTATATTGTCTGAAAATGCAGGACAAAGCGTATTATATGATTTTGAAACATTCCATAGACTGAGGTATTGAAATACCTATAACTGAATAGCTGGTAACTGTATGCAATGGTCCGACAAGATTGAAACTAAACTAAATTTTCTGATATGATTACTGAGCTAAAGTTGACATTATAACTAAGACTACAACTGGGATCCATACTGGAACTAAATGTTGGGTCTTGATAACTGAATACTGAAACTGAGGTTTTGACTGATACTGAAGTGCTTAATTCTGAGACTGAGCACTAATTACTGAGTGTTGAGTACTAAAACTGTAACTGAGATAGCAACTGAGTTATGATAGTCGCATAATGAAGGCTGACATAAGTCAAGGGTATGAATATACATTCACACTCTAAACTTTCCAAATTTCTAAATATTACCTCTTGCTAGCCCTTTGCTTGCATACTAACAGGATATTCAAGCCTATCTTCGTATCTAAACCCTCGTATAAAACATGCATACAATAATCTACTCTTAACATGAAACATTAACTCTCTCCCATCTAAGCAATTTCTCAACACTACACTATTCTCATAAAGAGAGCTCATGAAGGGTTAAATCAGGAGAACTTGAAACATGAATGGATACTAACTGAACTTGACACATGACTGAAACCTGAGGAATAAAATATCAACAACATGGATTTACCAAAAAGGTCTTAACTAAGTATATACTTGATATAGTCTGAATATATCTGATCAGTGAGGGCATAGCATGAGTTATGGAATCTGAGTGTACTGGGGAGCATGATACGTGTACATGAGTCATGAGCTTCATGACCTGAGTCTGGAATTTCTGAGTTCATGGAACATGATTTGTAACACTGAGTGATCTAGAACTGAACTCCCTATACTGGGAACTGAAAGCACACACAATTCTATGGAATGTGTGTGAACATAAGTTATATCCATAGAATCTGAGACATGAAGCATGCATAGGCATTATGCTGACTGAAGTACGGAGCTATACGCTGAGATAGGGATGGGTCGGGAATTATCTTCCCTAACTTCTTTTCTGTATATACTGGAACTATTACTGGAATTTGAAAGCCTGACTTGGTTACTTGATCTATCATATATCCCTTAGCTTAAAGCCATCATCATAAGTCTGCGAGCACTAAACTAATCTCTGAACTAAAATGCAATCATCATTACATACTTACACTCTGATCAACACATGCTCGCCTTACTGAACACATCATCTACCTCTGTTTTCTGACATACTACTAATATCACATTCACACCTTCATGCTCAATTTCAGGTCAATAAACTTAAATTTCTAACTCACACTGTTAAAGCCTACTGATTCATTATAGCATAACTATCCCCATGAATACATAATCTATTCAATCTGTATATCGTATCCCAACTTATCTACTGCTAAAATCCTGGGTTCATGCTTCTAACTCTGGGTCACATGCTATCATAGGATTTTGAGAAGGGATCTGATGGCATATCTAAATCCGGGTTCGAGAACGAGTTCTCATGATCATGAATGAGATCCGTACAACTTTGGAACATAACTTAACTGATGGGATACTGTCTGAGAAAGACCTATCTTTAGGACTTAAGCTTCACTATTTCTGTTACCTTGAAAGTAAGGTAAAGATGACATGAAGGGAGCATGATGTGAAACTACATGGGTTCCTTAGAGAACCTTGCTATAGCACGATCTGAGACATGAAAGAAGGGAAACTGTTCCTAAAACATCTCATAGCCTCCTGCACATAAGTGTGGTGCACAACACACGTATGTACAAGACTCTACTAGATGCGGCTTTCCGACTTCCTAGGACACTATTGAACCTTAGTCTCTGATACCAAGTTTGTAACACCCCGATTTTCTGAACCGAAATGCTACACGGTGCTCATGACCCCGAAGGACCACAAGATAACCCATGACTGATATCTATACCTGTATACTGCATAATATAACATAAAAATACAAAAAACACGTACTGCAAGGCCATAAGGTTCAACTGAATAAACATCTTATAATAATAATATCTAAAAATAGTATAAAAATACCAAAACAAAACTGTAATAACTGTCTGACATACTGTAGTCTGAAAGCCTCTAAACTGTCTGAATAAGGAGTTGATGGAACATGTCTCCAACTAACTCCATCTAACAACTGAAATAAACCGAAATGATAAATGAAGTAATAATCATATAGTCCTCGAATGAGAAGGACTCACTGCAACTCTGAACACTGGAATGCTACTACTGATCTAGAGCTCATGCCTCTAAACCTATGGTGTAACATAAGAGAAAGCACCATAGCACAAATGCGTCAGTACGTCTGAATGTACTGAGTATACGAGTGAGGTAGGCTAAATGCAAAGGGTTATATGCATAAACAATACTGATTGATATAAACGTGAGAATACATACATGCATACGTAACTGTAACTGAACTCGTGGAGATACTGACTACTGAGTGTGAATACTGACAACATGAGTTTACTGATACTTAGATACTGAAAGACTGAGTTTACTAATATTGATATGTAAATCACTAATAAGTGATGGATTTGATAGTGTATTACTGAATACTGAGAGACTGATATTGCATTACTGATAATGAATGATTGTTTCTGATAGTTCGAATTATGAAGAACTGGTCTAATTGACTGTATCTGATAGTCCTGATATACTAAAATTTGAAGGACTATCTGAGTTCTTTTACTGAGACTGAGACTGAGACTGAGACTGAAATTGAGACTGTGGGAAGTAGTTGTCTAACTGAGATGCCCCAATAATGCATATAGCTAAGTTGGGGTCCAGTCTCTGCCCCAACTGGAGGGGTGTCAATACCGCACCACTGGTAAGGACAGTTGTGAGTGACCCTTATGTGGCAGGTACTCACATAAGAACGGTGGGAACCCTAAACTGACAGGTTAAGCCACCTCATCAACCCTAATCTGACAGTTTAAGATGTCTCAACCTACGCTGGTTATGTAGCTCTGGAACACAAGGATGACTGCCAAGAATCACACCCTAAATTGGTAGGTGAGTTCCCATCCTTGAGTTCACTCGGTGCTAACTTCTACTCCCATCTGAAGAGACTGAACATGAATAACTGAAATGAACTGATTTTGAGTTTACTAAGTTCTATAGCTGACGGAATATACTGATGTATGAGGATTTACAGAGAGTACTATAGTTACTAAGATTTTACTTGGAATACTGTGGAATTCTACTTTATATCTGAATAAGGCTGACTCTACTAGCTGATGAGGTTACTGAGGTTGAACTAATTACTACTGATACATGATAACTAGCTGAGAATACTGCTCTTTCTGAGTATTGAGTTCATGAGATTTTTGAGAGTACTGAATTACGGAGATTACTGAAGTTACTAAGAGCACTAGAATTTCTGAAGCTTCCGATATCACTAAGTACTGAGATTACTGAGATTAACTGAGATTTACTGGGTTACTAAACTTTCCTGAGTCACATGACTGACTGAGCTCTATGGAACATGGAATGACTGAGAGTATCATGAAACATGACATGGCCCTAGGCACACAACTATAGTTTTCGGGTATGAATACCCCCCGGACTCTATAGAATAAAACTGACTCACACATGACACGGCTTGATCACAAGATTGGAGTCCACAATTGACAATATCATAAGTAAGGAATATTATACTTCATGTATTTATTCAACATCTCAAACATGGTAGGGTAAAGCATGGATATATTTCATGTACATAATTCATATCTCCATTATCATACATGCTTCATACCACAACAATAACAACACAAAAATAGCATGGAAATCCATATTGAAGTGTATAGCTAACATGAACTTGTCATTTAGATATCATGGAATCATGTAAATATGAATTTCTAGCATCCTAGGCATTTTATCAAACACCTTGCATCCATTCTTAAGGCATAGTTGGATTTCATACTTGCATCATATCAAACCATCCAAAGTTCGTGTTTTTCAACTAACGACCACATATATTCCATGAAAATACCTTTAGATATCATCTTGAAACTTAAAAAACAATCATCAACAAGTACATGATCATATCACCACAAAAAGTTTACAAAATAACATTTAAAAGCATGATTCTTGATCTCTATGAATGAATTGAATCCATAGACGAACACTACGCATATCTTAGATTAAGAATTCGTGAAGATTGACGGTGAGATTTCCTTGAAATAGCCCGTGATAGCCCGTCATGAAATGTCGTCACAAAAGGGTCAAATTTTTTATTTTCTGCCTAAGGCTGACGACGTCATCAGAAATGTCGTCAGAAAGTGACGATGTCGTCAAAAATAGCGTCAGAAACGTGACAGCCCGTCAGAACTGTCGTCACCATTTTTCAGCTTGACCATGTTGGAGCAAAATGGGCATAACTCTTTGTTCCGATATCGGATTCTGGCGAAATTGGTATCGTTGAAAAGATAATTAAATTATCTATCTGTTGATTGGTTATGAGCTCAAAAATTCCAAGTATAATGTGATATATTCTTGTTTGAAGTTGACTATACCAATATCTTTCCCAAGAACTCAATCTGTAAGGAATGTTTTCATTCGTCCAATCGTTAGGACATCTTTAAGGCCTTAATACACACCATACTTGATTAGAAAACAACCAAATCACTATAATTTATTTCTCAAGAGCTTGATTCATGGTTTCACTATTGGTTAGAGTCTCGGGGAATTACAAAATGACTCCAACTTCCTCACCGGGTATCCGATTCGGGTGAATCTTATGTCGATGGAAAGCTTATCCAATTCTCCACATGATCGAGAGTAGAATTTAGGGATATACAACATGAGATAAATAACAATCAATTTGTAATTCATCCATATTCACTCAAAAGATAGATTTAGGCTTAAGAAATGATCGGTGTATTACAATATCTCCCCCTTGGAAACATTCGTCCTCGAATGTTGCTTTTTGGCCAAGAATATAGAGAAAACTGAAGACACACAACTGAAACAACTTGTAAATCTAAATCTATATCCTTCTAAACTTTGAAGTACTTCATTGAATGTATAAACTCATGATGAGAATAGATATACAGCTGGATCCGAGACTGGAAAAAAATAGATAGAGGACAACTGTAATTCTCGACTGAATCTGAGCTGATTTGTCTTCTTCCTATATTAAAGAGAGGGCTCATATTGAGAGTTTGGAATTCACTTGATGTGATAAGGGTGCAATAGTACTCATAGACGGTGAAGAGATAATTTCTGCAAGTATAGGTCATGAGAAACATGGATAAGACTACACAATGAGTATTACATTGTCTGGAATAGAATACTTGGAAAACAAAGATTGTTCAATGAATGCTCACAGACTAAATCACAATTATATATCTGAATCTGAAACTGATGCCTGATACACATACTGAACTGAATTCGTAGATTTTGGGCTTGAGCAACTACTTATCGAATTGCTCATACCTATAAAATTTCGAGTTGTAAGACCAGACTAGTTCGAAAAAAATGGAAGACCATAGAAATTTGTCTGCCAAATTTTAAAAACTGGGTTGCTAGCTATGCAAACTGAATTGTACTAGATACTCATACTTAAGTAGAGGATTTATTCAACACCCTCCCAAGGAATTCTAATGGTCTTAAGGAGCAAAGAACTTTAGGCAAGATCTAAACAAGACATCTGAATCGGAGATCATAAAATTACCATAATCCCATAACTTGAAACCTAAACCTATGAATCATAAGTCAGGAGAAAAGTACTAAGCTTCAAGCAAGGCGACTCCTTACTCTCAACTCAACCACACTTCTCAAACACTCTCTTGACTATACTATACCCTTTTGATACTATATTTGATCGATTTGACTTACAATCCTCACATGACACCGATACTTCCATCTACTCATATCCCCTTGAACCAAACCCCCTCATCGTTTTCATGCGTAACCTAGAACCACAAGATTCTCCACATAACCCCATTCTGAATCATGAGCTCCCACACATCTACATTCTTATAACCTCTCACTTCAAGAGTAATTCTCATTACCACTTCGAAAAATCCAATCCACCTAGCACTAGCCATTTACTAATGTGTAAGGCACCCATCCGCATACACACAAACACGGCATACCCTGCACACCTCGTATCAAGAATATTTCCATGCACTCACCTCAAGCACACCTGACATACTCCTTGCTAATCGAGTTCTACACAAATGCTTCACTCCAATACTCCTTCCAACTCATGGAATTACACAAAATGAACACACCACAATCTTTCTAATCATAACACATTAAACTTCAACTAACCATAATATATATCAAAGACTTAGCCTCAATCTTACTTCACATTACCGCCAAGCCAAAGTAGGCATGGCACCCTCTATCGTTGATAAGGAAATATCTTTTCTCTCCCAACTAAACTACTATTCACCACCACTATCATGGGTAAGGAAAGATAACTAAAAGATTATTGCATGAGGATCTGACACATGAATAGATACTATGAATAACTTGACACTCAACTGAGGCTTGACGAATAGAGGATTTAACATCATAAACCCATCAAAGAAATACGGCCAGGGGATATGCATGATATGAATCTGAATTCCTTTCTTGCTGATCATTAAAAATAGCGCTTGAACATTGGAACTGAACATATCACAAAGCTTGAGTACATAAGTCATGCGTTGCATGACCTAAATTGGGAATTCGTAACTATGAATTGTGATTCCAATCAGTGAAAGGTCTGAGACTTCACATTTCGGTAACTAAGTGAGGACATGATTTTTTATGGCATGCTTGGACATGAATCATGATCATGGAATCAAAATGCAAAGCATGAATAAATATAGGAATGACTGAAAATACTAAAATAAAAATGGGTCGAGCAGTATCCCTTCTCACAGCTGTTCCATAACTTATTAGCATACCCACTAGAACCTGACAAACTAACCTGGTCACTTGTTCTACTATCTCCCTCTTAGACTAAAGCCATCACACTTCTTGACTCAATTATTAGGAACATCATTCATTGCCTAACTAGTCTTCCTCCACCTAGAAACTCCACGACACTTACTAATTACGCCACATACAATGACCCTAGAAAAAAATAAAGCATCCCCACAGAACCTTGGGCAAGATTTCTCACCAAGAACACAAAATCAAACTTAATTACAAGTTGATCAAACTCAAGCTCTCACATACACTGTCAAAGCCCATTAGATCACTTCCCTGTAACTTGCACCATTAACCAAGAAATTATCACATCTACCTTCATAGCCACTATTCATCCAAGCTTAATGCCTAGTGCTCAGCATAACTTACAACTCTACCTCACCCACACCATTCTCACTTGGAAACTATAAAACAAAACGTCAATAAACACTAGTTCACTTAACCCCCCTAATAACAATAACTGGTTATAATCATATAGCCTCTCTCATTTATAATCCATCAACACGCCCTTCTTCTACCCATCATTACTATCTATCCTTTATACATAACTTAACTTAGTTCATAACTCTCTAAGCCTCAACTTAACTTTCCCTTGCAATCTCAGGAGCATCTAAGTTAACAACACTTATCCACTAAGTATCATCATCTATAACTTATACTTATCTTGTGCAACACACTGTCAACAACTCTTTTCATACCTTAAGCAAACCATTATTTACCTCCACCAATAACTCTTTCTCTTTCTTCCATGAGTTGACACACAAGAATAATATCACTTTATCACTAACTCGATCACATGAAAAAGGCTCAGCTATACATACTTTTAATAAATCACACTTTCCACCCTTTCTTGCCACAACACCTCTAAACCAGTTCTAACCAGCACGAGAAAACAAGATACACAAGGAGTCGCTAGTGAATCAAAATAGGCCTCACCCGGCTTCACTAGTATTTGATTTGTATTTTGAAAAAGAATTTGAGATGGATAACAAAGTAATTATGCTAGTGAATCGAAAGAACCCCACACGGCTTCACTAGACTTTCAGTTCCAATATCATGAAGATAACAAGGTTACAAGAGATAGAAACTCGCCATACAATATTTGATAATCTAAGAATACACATCTTACTCTATCTTAACTGAAAGAATCATAAGGGAGAGGGTATAACATTGAACTTAGGAAACTTATAACACGTTGGTAAGCTCTTCCCAGGCCGCTTTGTGAGACTTCTGAAATTTCTCTCTTGTAAGTCTGAAAGCATTATCAGAGGAAGAGAATTAAAAATTGTTGATCATGTTACCTCAGGAACAGTACATAGATAAGGAAGTATAGATTATCAATATGGATTCTGAGAAGGAAATCTAAAAGTGCAACTGACTTGGGCTTATTACACAATTTATAAGAAAAGCATGATAAGGCACTAATAGGGTACTTTCTAACTCATTTACAACTTCATAACTATCTGTGGGGACTATTTAAGAAAGTACTATCTATAAAGAATTGAGTTTAACTGTCTCTAATACCTTGAAAATAAGGCGGGGATGCCTCGAATAGGGTAAGATGAGAATTTGTATAAATTTCTCAACGAACCTTTCTATAGCACGATCTAAGACTTGAAAGAATAGAGACCTTTTCTAAATGTCTTGTAGCCTCTCAAAGAAAAGTATAGAAATCTCCGTACCGTTCTGTAAGACTGTACTAGACACAGCTTCATAGACACCCTAGGACACTTAAACTCTGTTCTCTGATACCAAGTTTGTAACTCCCTAAAATTTGGGTCCCGGGACGTCACATGGTGCTTAGGGGCGCAAGTGACCCCAAGCTAACCCTCCTACTGGCATAACTCAAAAACAGCTGGATAAAGTGCTTAAATATATATAAAGTTAGTGAAAATATAGAACTTCTCTGAACTTGATCAATATAAACATGAACCTTATAAGATTACAACTCTACTTTTACAAATAAAATTGAAACTGAATACATCAACTTCTACTGACTGTCTATGAAGCCTCTACTGGTACTGACTTCAGATAGATGGTCATGACTCCCAACTACCCAATATCAATACGACTAAAGTAAGAAAAATACAACACTTCTCGAACTGTATAACTGACATGCCCTCAAATCAAAAGAACTCATCACCTGCTGACTGGAAGCTGTGAACTGACTGAATGCGGTATCTGCGCTATAACTTGTACCTACATTATAAGGCACTGTAGCATATAGAAATATATGGGGGTCAGTACTTTAAGAAATGTACTGAGTATGTGGGGGTGCAATGCAACATTATAAATAATAACATAAATCATTATGAAAATCATGCATGCTGACGATAACAACTTTCTTCGCTTGAATTAACTGAAATATATTCCTTGTAAATCATCAATAGTAATACATGCATTATAAATCTCATAAATCATTATACTTAACTCAAACTCTTTAAGTCATGACTTAGAGTAACTCGGTAACTCATCAAACTTGAACTCTTATGAACTTGGGAGTTTCTTATAACCGACATAACTACACCATGTGAGCCACATGGAGTCCAATGTTTTTCTCTCCTAAGGAGAGAACCCCACATTGGCGGGGGTGTCGTACTCTTTCCAAGGAGTACAACCTCAATTTCTCAATCATAATCCCATACTCGGCCTCTGACCCACAATCATCAATATCAATCCTATGGTGGCACGTAGTTTTGGGGAAATACCACATTTCCTGCTCTGTGTTAAACACTCCTCCCAGACTCAACTCAAAGCGCATTAGGAAATCCACCTTAATCAATATCAATTCGTGGGTCCATTATAAAGACCAAAACATAAATATATATCTCATCGATAAATCATATACAACTGTGATTCCTAACTCAACTCAAAATCAAACAATCTTTCTCAACATCAAGATGTATCAATTCATTTAGTCATGGAAACATCAATAACTTCGAGGAAATATCATGACTCATTATAACAACTCAATCTTATGAATCAATATACTCAATAATCCAATTTATCATAAAGAAGCTTAAAACTTGACAAATGTTTTGAAAGCACTTGAAATACCAACTCATGGTAGAACATGAAATTCACAATATTAAATATCAAGTCATAATTTGGAAGTTGTAAAATAATCATGTATCAAAAACTTCAAGAAAACATCATAGAACTCATTCTTGACTCTCAAGCTCAAATATCAATATATATATATATATATATATATTCAATAATAAAAATTCTCATAGAAAAGCTTAAATCATGACTCTTATCTCAAATCATTCGGAAATCATCAACTCATAATAATAATATTCAACTCATGACATAAGTTCTCAATTTAAGAAATAAAATGATGAAATAGTCATGTGTATCGATCTTGAATAGCTCAAATATTATAAATCATTAATAAAGTAATTTGGGTGTAAACCCACTTTGCAAAATCATGGATTTCAATAGTAGAAATTAAATCTTTGGGCATAAGAACGAAAGAAGTGTTCTTGTTCAAACCCCACATACCTTAATTATGGATTTGAATGAATAAACTTGTTATAGACTCCTTTTCCACTTCTTGAGTTAGGGTTCTAGATGCTTTTGACTTGGGTACCTTGAATCTTGAACCAATTTATAAAATCTATGGTTGGATTCTTGATGTTCTTGGGAAATTTGGATTGGATTTTTGAGAGAGAAACCCTAGTATTCTTAATGAAATGGAAGAAGAATGAAGTTTTCTTCTTTACTTGGATATATATAGAGGGTCAAAACGGGTGGAAAAAATGAAAATACTCTTTTAAAAATGCCCCTTAATTGCTGAAAAAAATGGCTGACGACATCCGTGATAGGCCGTCAGACCCGTGATAGGCCGTCACGAAATGTCGTCACAAAAGGGTTGAATTTTTTATTTTATGCATAAGGCTAACGACGTTTTTAGAGCATGACGACGTCATCAAAAATGGCGTCAGAAACGTGACAGCCCGTCAGAACCGTCGTCACCGTTTTCCAGCTTGACCATGTTGGAGTAAAATGGGCATAACTCTTTGCTCCGATATCGGATTTTGGCAAAATTGGTATCGTTGAAAAGATAATTCAATTATATATCTGTTTATAGGTCATGAGATAAAAAAATTCCCAGTATAATGAAATATATTATTGTTTGAAGTTGACTATACCAATATCCTTCCTAAGAACTCAATCGGTAAGGAATGTTTTCATTCGCCCAATCGTTAGGGCATATTTAAGGCATTAATACACACAATCCTTGATTAGAGAACAAATAAATCACTATAATTTATTTCTGAAGAGCTTGATTGATTGTTGCACTATTGGTTAGAGTCTCAGGGAATTACAAAATGGCTCTAACTTCCTCACCGGGTGTCCGATTCGGGTGAATCTTATGTCGATGGAAATCTTATCCAATTATCCACATGATCTAGAGTATAATTTAGGTAAATAAAACATGAGATAAATAATAATCAATTTGGTAGTTATCCATAGTCACTCAAAAGATGGATTTAGGCTTAAGAAACGATCGGGGTATTACACTAACCAACCATGGGTCCTACCATAAGAGTACCAATCGTTAGGTATATACGGAGGTTTTTCGACTACCTCATGTATTATGTCATTATCTTTATTGCATTGCATATATTGTGCTTATTCTGTGATTGTATTTCTGTTCTTGACTTGATATCTGTTCATTTATTCTATCTTCTTATATCTGTATTTGGTGTATGTGTATATTTGTTCTTATTTACCCTACTTGTAATTCTTATATATGTATATAATAGAACTGTTAGTAGAGACGGTGTGGGCTACTGTTTGGGATATTTTCTGAATGCCGATGACGTGCCCATAGTTTTATTTATATGCTTTATTTCCTGCATTACATTGTTGGCCTATGATACCTAATAAGTACAAGTGGACCATACTCATCCCTACTGCACCCTTTTGGTGTAGATATAGGTACAACTGTTCCACAAAAATAGATGATTCAGGCAATATTTGGAGTCTATTGGGGTAGCGGTTGATCTATGCATTCGGAGATGGCCACTACCTTTTCTTATCTAGACTTTATCCTGTTGTATTTAGAGATATAATTTTTTCCCTTTTGGATATCCTTTGTAGATTCTGACTTCGATTTGTATTAGTGGTTCTTACACTGTGACACCAGATTTTTGGATTTGATTTGGTATCTTTGATTATATTTCCTCTATTATCATGTTTGTGTGGGTTGGGTTTGCTCTAGAATCCTTATCTTAGGTTTTGGTATTGATTTCCCTTGTTATATCAGTTTAGGTGATAGACTTACTTGCCAAGGCTTGTTGTAACAAGTGTTATCATGACTCTTGATTTTTGGTTCGTGACACTCATACTTACCATTTTTATGATTACAAAGTGGATTTATTATAGTTTATCTTTGGAAGTCCTGGCTTAGGATAGAGTAACATATATGGATATTTCATGTTGCTTATAGGTCCTTCATCTGGGAACTAAAGTGTCGGAGGAGTGGTATACCCTGTGGGTCCTTCCTTGGAATCCACATGTCTGAAGGAGGTGCATATACTTTGATTAGACATGGGATTCCGGTCGTATTGTATCATTTTAATTTCATTGCACTAAATATCCATATACTTTTTTCGTTACCAGTATATTTGCTTACTTTTTGTGCCTATTTATCTTTTGAGGGGTTTGTTAGGATAAGGTTGTTGTTCTGTACCTTATAGACTTAAAAGGGTTCAGTTAAGTTATTCTTTAATTATTATTGTAGCTTGTGGTAGGTTGTATATTGGCATGCAGTCGCGATTTATGTGCGTCGTGTGGAGGTTTCTTCTTTTGTATTTCTAGTTTTAGTGTTAGACTATCTTGTTGTTCTATTACTTTAGGCATACAGTCTATGGCTACTGCTTTCAATATTCTTCTTTAGTGAGATTCTCCACAATATTATACTATTAGGATAGGACCCCAAGGTTAGTACTTTCTTCTCTAGTACTCTAGTTAATCATATTGTATATCATTTCTTCTCAACTTTCTTGTACTGTTTATCCTTTCCTTTCGTGTTTTTATACTTGCATTTATCTTTTGGGCCCAGTCAACCTATGCTTTGTTACGACACAGTTTCAAGGTTATGATGGCTCCGACTATAACCCACCAGTAGGTAAGACAATCTGTAGTGCGAAACCTCTATTAATAGACTATTGAAAGAAATAAAGGAAAACAATGGAAAAAATTTAATAAAAGGGATAAGAAATAAGCAACCCCAAGACCTAGTGAAGTTAGTACAAGAGATTCTAATATGATAAGAGTACAAAGCAAAATATTGAATAAATGTACATGTACAACCCATCTTTAAATACAATGTAGAGACCATTCTAATCAATATGAGGGAGAGTAGAGATACTTCGAATGTCAGGAGTTCACCCAAATATTTGATTCATAGCAGCTCCGCATGATGCATACAACAATGGAGAGGATCGTACTATGTTATTCAGGCTGCAGAAGTGAAGTATGAGTACTGATGGGTCATGAAAACACACACTTTCAATGCTTAAAACCAAGAATTTATGCTTGGACTTAGGTTATTTTGGTAGATAAGATATGGTTTTGTGGTTGTTATAGGTGAAACCGGTGTATAATGGTTGTGGAATGAAATTGGAAGAAAAAGCTCAGAAAAACATAAAGTCTATTCATCTTATGAGTCAGCATACTAGTCGTCAACATAACATATGTCTCATAGGTGAACTCGTAAGCAAGACAGTAACTAAAGCCAAGATGAGAAGTTAAGTAAAAAGAGAATACGACTAGAGAGTACGAACCACAAGTTATAGATATGGGACGTGACAAGCAACCAAAAAGAGAACAAAAACTTAGTCAGTCATTCAGTGTTGAAGTCACAAAAGAAGACTAGTCAGAAGATCTGAGTATGACTTGTAAGGATAAATTGTAAAGATACCAGTGTCTAGAGCTTTGAAAGATTAATGCCTAGGTGGTGATGAGTAAAGGCCACGAGTCATATGGTCCAGGTATGACTCATGAGGCTGATCCTTAAGGATAACAAAAAGTTCAAGCCTATGAGATCAGCTACTGGAAAACATACGACTAACATAGTACGAATCATAAGAATACCTTACGAGTGGACGATGTGAGTTGTACCTTATGCCGACATACTTTTCCTATTTTTTTTAATTAGGATTTCTGGTTTATTTCGAGATACTATAAAAAACTTATGTTTTTTCCTTTATTAGGTTGCATTCTTTAACATACTTTTATGCACTTTTACAATACTTTGATCATTGAGATTTTATTCTTGAGATTTTTGGGTTTTTATTCAATTGAAGGCATCAAATTTCCTTCTTCTTATTATTGTGCAATTAATTACATGTGTTCTTTATTGATTATCATGGATTATTGCATGAACATGAGTGGCTAATTTCCTTGACTAGGGTATTGGGAACCCTGGATAATTAACTACGTAGAGAAAGTGGGAGATTTATTTATTCTAACATGGTTGTATGTATTTTAATCTTCATCATATTAATTTACCTCATAGATACTACAGAAGCTTAAGGATTTCTTGTATTCGAGAACATACTCACAAGGGAGTTTGAGATTGGGAAAAGGGGATTAAGACGATAATTTGAGATACTCGTCCATCTTATTATTCCACCATCTCATCTAATCAACTTGAGACTCAAGAGGTAAAAGTTGAACTAAAGTCATACATAAAGAGCAATAAGGCATCACCCTGAGACTCACACATTAAAGGGTGAGATTTATCAATGCGTTCACAAGATAACTGATAATACATAGGTTGTCGACTTTACATAGAGAGCCACAAAATAGGTGAGTTAAACAAGAGAAACTTACAGAGTTGAGAAGCTAAGGGGATCATAGTCCTAGTGTTCGTCTTCTATTGTTTACAAACTCAAAGAATTTAGGTTCGGTTACTACTTACTATTGATTTTCAAATTCCCCTCATTTACTTTTCTGCATGGCTCATGAATTTTGTTAGGTTAAGTAACTGGTCAACATTTTCCCAGTGGATTCGATCCCAACCTATTTGGGTTACTATATTTGGAATCGACCACAACATACTTCTTTGGAGGTTAATTTTGGGTGACATCAAATTTTGGCGCTGTTGTCGGGGAAAAATGGTGTGAATTGTTGATTGAAGTGGTGAAGTTTGTGGGTTTTATTTTCTGTTCTTAATTTGGCATATGCCGGTGTATGCCCAACGCTAGGATTAGAGTTAATCCCTTACTCTCTTTTGATCCAGAGCCATAAAGAATTCTTTAAACACTGCAAAAGATATCAGAACAAGTTTGTGATAGTGTTTCTATTGGGGTTCGATACCCTCAGATTGTACCATTTTTTTCACCTATTGATCCTAATGCGGCACTTCTGCATGTCCTAGGTGATCTACAAAATTTTGTAGATTGACAGACTGAGCACTTACTAGCGGAAGAAATAGCCAGATTGGTGGAGGGAGGACTAGCTGGCCCTTGATAGGAGGTTGAGCATCAGGAAAGAGTCTAGAGAGGCATTGCTCCATTGATCCCTACATATCAGTATAGACACCTATACGATGAGAAAGAAGATATAGGTTATGTTAAACCTACTTAGACAGGATCCATTATTTGTCTTGCTCTACCCTTAATATTAATCCAAAGAATGATAGTCACTGCCATGCCATTACCACTTAGAGTGGTGAAATCACCAAAGACCCACCTATACCCACTGTAGATGAGAAAAAGAATAATGCTGATCATGTTTATGTAGAGAGTAGTAGCAAGCAAGATAAAGAAAAATAATGGGTTGAGGAGCCTGTGTCGAAATCCATACTGAGATCTCTCCCTCCTTTTCCTCAAAGGCTGAAAAAGAAACAAAAAGAGGGTAAGTATCAATTTTTTTTTATCTATGTTAAAAGAGCTGTGCATTAGAGAAAATGTAAGGATATGCAAAATTCAAGAAGGGCCTAATCACCAAGAAGAGGTCAGTCAGTTATGATCCAGTCAACTATATTAATCACTGCAACGCTGTAGCTACTAGATCATTGGTAGAGAAGAAGGAGGATCCTGGTGCTTTCACCATACCTTGCACTATAAGATCTTTCAACTTCACTCGGGAATTATGTAATTTGGGAGCTAGTATAAACCTCATGCATTAGTAGTGTTTAAATATTTAGGGTTGAGAGCTCCTAAACCAACCACCCTGAGACTAGTGTTGGTCGATCAATCGATAAAAAAACCAGTTGGTATTCTATATGATGTATTGGTGAAGGTGGCTTCTTTCATCTTTCCTGTTGATTTTGTGATATTAGACTGTGAAGTGGACTTTTAAGTCCCAATTATTTTAGGAAGATCGTTCTTGTCTCTAGGAAGGATGTTCATTGATTTAAAGCTAGAATATCTAAGCTGAGACTCAATGATGAATATGTGATATTCAATGTATGCAAATCCATGAAGCAACCAGATTAGTGAAGAGTGATATCCGTAATTGATGTGTATAATGAGGAGATGGATTCATTCTATGATGTTGATTTAGTGACTATTTAGGATGATGCTTCTGATGATGTTCCAATTGAAGAATGGTTTGGTGTTGAAGCTTTGGCTTCCGTGATCATGAACTTCGACAGTGATGGTATTGAAGACTATGATGAGATGGTATGTTCACTCTATATGAGTGGTTCTTATACTTATGAACCAAAGAAGCTTGATTTGGATATGAATAATATAACCACTCCACCTACTTTCCCATCTATCGAGGAGCCGCCCATCTTAAAGTTGAAGTCTCTCCCTTCTCATTTGTGATATGCATTTTTGGGGGCCAACAACACTTTGCCAGTAATTTTTGTAGCTAACTTGATTGAGATAGAAGTAGAATCTGTATTAACTGAGCTACAGATATTCAAGAGGGCCATTGGTTGGTCTATTGCAGATATTGTGGGCATCCTTCCTGGACTATGTACTCATAAGATCCAACTTAAATTAGATTGTATTCCAAGTATAGAACGTTAGTTTTGACTCAATCTTTCTATGTAGGAGGTGGTAAAGAAAGAGATAATCAAGTGGTTGGATACTGGTGTACTGTATCCCATTACTGATACTGTAACACCCCATACTCTTACCTAACTTAAATTCATCCCAAGAATGTCAAAGACTTTCTTTAAGAATGAATACAATTTTATACATATTTAATTTTTAAGATTTTTACTTATCATTGTGTGGGAAATTGAATAAGCTTTCCATCGATATACAATTCGCCCAAATCCGACATCCGGGTGAAGAGTTAGAGCCATTATAGTATGACAGTGTACCACCTGAGCCATCAGCGCATCACGGAGCCATCCAAAATGTCAATTGTCAAAAACCAGTGAGCCTCTGTGATATTGGCGCATCGCGCCAAGGCTCAGTTTCAGAATTGTCCTTTTCCAGTCTTCCAATGCGATACCACCGCATCGCGGTGAGCTTCCAGGTCGCGTCTAAGGTGGAAACGCGATTGTACCACATTGTGCCACCATGCAATTTCCCAGTCATTATTTTTCAGTGTCCTGGCACGATAGTGGCGCATCATGCCAGGGGTCTAAATCGGGAAAGTTTCACGAAAAATTAAAGTCACGCCTAGGGTTAAAACAGTCTTTTCCCATAATTTTATTCTGCCCTGATGTGGGATTTAAGCCCTAAAAATGAGTAAAACCCTTCATTATTCACTTTTCTCCAAAATTAAAAGATAATTCTCTCTCAAGAAATCAAACCCTAGCTCTCAATAATCAAGTTCAATCCCAAGAATTTCTCCAAGAACTCCAAGAAACTTTCAAATTAAGGTATGTTAGATGTTCATCTATGGATCCTTATCTTCCATGGATCCCAAGAATCCTTTTTCCAAATTCAAGATTTATGATTTATGATTTCCATGTTTGAATTAGATTGAATTCATGTTCATGATGTTGTTTGAGTGTTAATCCATGATTTAGATTACAAGTTCCAAGAATTGATTCTAGTATGTGTTGAATTACATGATATTTATGATAAACCCTTCAATTTGCAAGTTGATTGTTGTAACCATGTTAACACAAAGTGTTTATGATTTAATGAACCAAGTATGCTTCTTATGTGTTTGATAAATTGTCTATGAGAATGAAATAATGCCATTATAGCATGCTAATATATATTCCCCATCCATGTACAAGTTAATGCATTACAAGTGTTTGATAAAATGTCTCTATAAATGAACTATGACCAAGTGAACATTGTTATGTTATTCAAGATAATGCTTTGCTTTACTTTTCATGCTATCGAGTTCTGGGGGTATTTAATACCCGACAATTTAGTTGTTTACCTGGCGCCAGTGTCAGTGACAGGATAGTATAAGTCATGTCACAATCAGTAGTACTCTCAGTCTATTACTGAACTTAGTAGATCTTAGTCAGTTACAAAACTTAGGAAAACTCAGTAAACTCTGTTTCAGTCCAGTCCAGTTCAGTATAATCAGTTTAGTGTCTTTCAGTTGGGAGTAGGATTTAGCACTGAGCGGACCCAGGGATGGGGGCATTCCTGTTAGTGTAGGGGTTGACCCTTAGTAGAAATCCCTGAGTTACAGAACTACGTAGCCAGCGTAGGTTGAGATGACTTCCTACTAGATCAGGGTTGACACATCTCTCATGAGTTGTCCTATTAGTGAGGTTTGAAAAAATGTCTTCCTGCTAGTTAGGGTTAACTCCCATCCAATATTAGTAACCATGGCATGATACTGATACCCTTCTAATTGGGGTTACAAATTAGACCCCAACTCAGTTATCTTATCTTATTTGGGGCATGTCGGTTAGATGATTACCTCCCACAGTTTTAGTTTCAATCTTCAATCTAGAGCTCAATTTAGTTCTACAGGATCAGGACTTCCAGACATAGTCAATCAGTATCTGTAAATCAGTTATCACTAACTTCAGATATCAATTATACAGCTATCAGAACTCAATACTTAGCTTAAAAAAAATCAGTTATTGTATACACGTACTCTTATATTCAGTTACTATATATCATTTAGTTAGTTATTGTTCATGCATATGAACCCTTGCATTCAGCCTTACCTCATTTAACATACCAGTACATTCCCACGTACTGATCGCATACCCATTTATTACGCTATGATATTTCATATCATAGGTTCTAATGCTCAGGTTCTTGAATGTTCTTAGCCAGATTCAACCAGCAGTAGCAGATTTAGCAGTGAGTCCTCATCTATCAAGGATATGCTTTTTATTTTAGTATTTCAGTTTAGCAGTAGCTTAGTAGTCAAAGTTAGTTGAGGGCTTATCCCATCAACTCGACTTTTCAGATAGATTCAGTTAGAGGCTTTTCAGACAGTATTTAATTTTACAGATGTTATATTTTATCAGTATTTCAAATATTTTGAACCTGATGGCATTTCAACCCATTTTTTCATATTAGTTATAATATTATTATTCAGTGCTCACAAAAGATATCAGTCATGGGTTAGCTTGTGGTCCGTTGGGGTCATGAGCACTATGTGAAGACTAGGGGGTAGTCTCGGGTCATTACAAACTTGGTATCAGAGCCTAAGGTTCACCAGTTTCCTTGGAAGTCTAAAATCCGCATCTTGTAGAGTCTTATGCATGGGTGTGTAGCGTGCCACACTTATGGACATGAGGCTATGAGATGTTTTAGGAAAAGTTTCCCTTCTTTTAGTATTCATGTCGTGTGAGTGAGCATGAGGTCAAGTTACACTCTTAGTCTAATCCACTTCTTCCTTTCATTTACAAAACATGCCTCCCAAAAGGACTAACAAAAGAAGAATCGGAAATCAGTCAGCACCTCAGCCAGTTCAGGCAGATCCCCTGGATAAGAACATATCTCATGCAGAATTCAGAGATGAATTCACTACTCTAGCCAATTCAGTCGCAACCCAGAATGAATGGACAACTACTGTTCCAGCCAACCCAGTGGCCAATACTGCTACAACTAGAATTTGGGACTTCAACTGAATAAATCCTTCTTTTTTATGGGATCTAAGTCAGAAGAGGACCCACATGAGTTCCTCGATTAGATTCAGAAAGTCAAAAATATCATGGGAGTGACTTCCAGTGAAAGTGTTGAGTTGGTCGCCTATCAGCTACAAGATGTATCCCATATGTGGTTTAAGCAGTGAAAGGTAGATAGGGGTATAGATATAGATCCCATAGAGTGGGAAGAGTTTGATACTACCTTCCTAGATAGATTCTTTCCCTTAAAGCTGAGAAAATCCAAAGTGTTAGAGTTCATCAATCTCAGACAAGGTAGTATGAGCGTAAAAGAGTATTCCCTCAAGTTTACTTAGTTTGTTAAGTATGCTCCCCATGTAGTAGTAGATAATAGGTGCAGAATAAAAAAGTTCATATCTGGGGCATCAGATAGTATGGTTAAGAATTACAGAATAACGATGTTGATTAAAGAGATGGACATATCTAGGCTTATGGCCCATGCTTAATAGATTGAGGAAGGAGAGAGAGAATAAGAGGGATAGAACATGTAGCTTTAATTTCAGTCAACCTAAGTCAGAAGGTGATAACCGTTCCCAGTTTCATCCAAAGTCTTCTATTCCAGCTCCATCTTCAGCTAGTGCGCCAGTACCAAAGTTCAGGAATGGCCGTTGGGATGGGGCGCTAGGCTCCAAAACCTAGGATAGTGTGAGCAGTGGTCGTACCCATCCACTTTGCAAAGAAAGTGGTAGAAATCACCTAGGTATGTGTAAAGACAGCAGTGATGTGTATTTTGGATGTGGCGATTCAGGTCACAGAGTTTGAGAATGTCCTAAGGCTGGTCCGTGAAGTCAGCATAGTCATCCTCCAGTTCTATCCAGTCGCCCGACTTAGCAGGGTGCCACTTCCAGTACCTCTAGTGGTCAATGCCAGAACAGATTTTATGCACTCCAGTCTCGCCATGATTAGGGAAGTTCTCATGATGTAGCTACGGGTACGTTATGAGTCTTTCATCTTTATGTTCATGTTTAGTTAGATTTTGAGGCTTCTCTTCCTTTGTAACCTCTATATAATTATCAACTCGGTATCAGACTCGAAATATTAGCAGATCTCTCCTCACTGTCTACCTCAGACTCTAGAAGTAAAGTGGTGACAATTTAGTTTGGAGCTTATTAAGTGATCCGCAGATTAAGAATAATGGCTTTAAGCTAAGGGGGATATGGTAGAAAAAGTAACCAAGTTAGCCTTTCATATTTTAGTAGTAATGTAAGTAATGTCAGTACTCATGCCTTATATGCCAACTCTATGATCGTAGCTCATACTCGTGCACATCATAAAAAAATCATGCATGCTTACAGTTCCTAGTATAAGGAGTTTCAGTTCACTCAGTATTTTGTTCCTGCATGATCTCAGTTACTATCTTAGTTACAGTCACAGTCATTGTCTTAGCTTGGTAATCAGATCAGTACCTCAGTTTACAGACTATTTCAAAATCATGTTATATGCCTAGTTTTACATTATTAGATAATATAGTTTTCATGAATTTATGCTCAGTTATCTCTTGTTACTTAGTCAGTCCCTTCCTCATATTCATAATGCTCTATAGCTTCAGACCAGTTATTCAGACTAAGTACAATTCAGTCTTACATGCCTAGTATTCAGCTATCCGGCATTCAGTTAATCAGACAGGTATGTTTAAGTATTCGTACTCAACACCCATATGAATATTCTTAGTAGCCCCAAGTGAAATACAGTGTTGAAGTAGAAATTATAGTTGAGGGAATAGTTGAGAAATTTGGCTAGGATGGCAAGTTAGTAGTTTCAGTACATGAGGCTTAGTAACTCTGTCTTAGATGACGTTTCGTAGGCCTTGCTCCATATTACAGAATCTTAGCCATGTTGTGATTCAGATGTCTTAATTAGATCATACCAAGGTTCCTTATTACCTGAAGCTATTAGAACTCTATAGAAAGAGTATCAAAGGAATGCTCTAGTCGAGTGTAAGTTTTCAGCATGAGTTAGTTCGTAAAGCCAAGAATTCAGTTTGGTTTCACAGTCAGGCGAACAAGTTCGTATTGTTTGCCATATTTCCATTTAGTTGTACTATCCAAAGTTTCATGAATATAACCATTCCAAGATAGAGTATCCTAGTAGTAACGAGCCAGTTCGTAGGTGCCCCATGCATCGTCCTATGCTTTTCCTTAGTATCTCAGCCAAGTTAGCATTTTCGAGGGACATAGTATCCCAAAGGGGAGATGCACTATAACCCCTGAGCTACCATGCTCTAAACCTTCCATTTTTTCTTCACGTAACAAATCCAGTTAGAGTAATGGGTCCTCATAGTTGACCCTTTACTTCCACTTTCAGCCGTAAGCTATGTACTCAAAGGCTCAGTTCAGTTTACGATATTCAGTTCGTGTATCATGTTTCAGAATCATTCATGTCCTCCTATTCCATATTCATACATGTTCAGTAAGTTATTTTAGGCTTATCAGTGTTCTCAGCTTAAGGTAACAACAGT
Source organism: Capsicum pubescens (assembly GCA_030864215.1). NCBI lineage: Eukaryota > Viridiplantae > Streptophyta > Magnoliopsida > Solanales > Solanaceae > Capsicum > Capsicum pubescens. The sequence continues at coordinate 190,223,206 of CM061546.1, forward strand.
CTTCCTTAGATCTACTTAGTTCCATGTTCAGTTATAGCCATAATCTTACTATCAGTTATCCTTGCATATTCAGTCATGACTTCATTAATCAGTTTAGTCATGTATCCCATACATCAGATATGCATGTCCATTATATAAACTTAGTCTATCAGTAGTCCTCAGCTTAATCAGTCTCATTCGAGGATGAATGTTCCCAAGGGGGAGATATTGTAACACCCCGTACTTTTACCTAGCTTAAATTCATCTCAAGAATGTCAAAGACTTGCTTAAAGGATGAATACACTTTTATACATGTGGAATTTTCAATATTTTGAATTTTCATTATGTGGGAAATTGAATAATCTTTGCATCGATATAAAATTCACCCAAATCTGACATCCGGGCGAAGAGTTAGAGCTATTTTAGTATGACAGTGTACCGCCTGAGCCATCAGCGCATATCGAAGCCAGCTAAAATGCCAATTGTCAAAAACCAGTGAGCCTCCATGATATTAGTGCGTCGCGCCAAGGCTCAATTTTAGAATGGTCCTTTTCCAGTGTTCCAACACGATACCACCACTTCACGGTGGAAACGCGATTGTAGTGTGTCGCTCCACCATGCAATTTCCCAGTCATCATTTTCTAGTGGCCTGGCGCGATAGTGGCACGTCGTGCCAGGGGTCCAGATTGGGAAAATTTCATGAAAAATTAAAGTTGCGCCTAGGGTTAAAATAATCTTTTCCTAAAATTTTATTCTGCCCAGATGTGGGATTTAAGCCTTAAAAATGTGTAAAACCCTTCATTATTCACTTTTTTCCAAAATCAAAAGGTAATTATCTCTCAAGAAATCAAACCTTAGCTCTCAATAATCAAGGTCAATCCCAAGAATTTCTCCAAGAACTCTAAGAAACTCTCAAATTAAGATATGTTAGATGTTCATCCATGGATCCTTATCTTCCATGGAGCCTAAGAATCTTTTTTCAAAATACAAGATTTATGATTTATGATTTCCATGTTTGAATTACATTGAATTCATGTTCATGATGTTATTTGAGTTTTAATCCATGATTTAGATTACAAGTTCTAAGAATTGACTCTAGTATGTGTTGAATTACATGACATTTATGATAAACCCTTCAATTTGCAAGTTGATTATTGTAACCATTTAACCCTAAGTATTTATGATTTAATGAACCAAGTATGCTTCTTATGTGTTTGATAAATTGTCTATGAGAATGAAATAATGCCATTATAGCATGATAACATGTATTCCCCATCCATGTACAAGTTAATGCATTACAAGTGTTTTATGAAATGTCTCTATGAATGAACTATGACCAAGTGAACATTGTTATGTTATTCAAGATAATGCTTTTCTTTACTTTTCATGCTATCGAGTCCTAGGGGTATTTAATACCCTATAATTTAGCTGTTTACCTAGAGCTAGTGTCAATGACAGGATAGTATCAGTCATCTCACAATCAATAGTACTCTCAGTCCGTTACAGAACTTAGTAGATCTCAGTCAGTTACAAAACTTAGGAAAACTCAGTAAACTCTTTATCAGTCCAGTCCAGTTTTGCATAATCAGTTCATTGTCTCTCAATTGGGAGTAGGATTCAGCACCGAGTGAACCCAGGGATGGGGGTATTCTTGTTAGTGTAGGGTTTGACCCTTAGTAGCAGTCCCTGAGTTATAAAACTACATAGCCAGCATAGGTTGAGATGACTTCCTACTAGATAAGGGTTGAAACATCTCTCATGAGTTTTCCTATCAGTGATTGTCAAAATGTTTTCCTACTAGTTAGGTTTAACTCACAACTAATGTTAGTACCTATGGTACGATACTGATACCCTTCTAATTAGGGTTACAGATTGGACCCCAACTCAGTTACCTTATTTTATTTGGGGCATGTCATTTAGTTGATTACCTCCCACAGTTTTAGTTTCAGTCTTCAGTCTAGAGCTCAATTCAGTTTTACAGCATCAGGACTGCCAGACACAGTCAATCTGTATCAGTAAATCAGTTATCACTAACTTAAGATATCAGTTATATAGTTATCAGAATTCAGTACTTAGCTTCAGAAAAGCTTAGTTATAGTATATGTGTACTCTTATATTTAGTTACTCTATATCATTTAGTTAGTTATTGTTTATGCATATGAACCCTTGCAGTCAGCCTTACCTCATTTAACATACCAGTGCATTCCCATGTACTGATTGCATACCCATTTTTTGCGCTATGATATTTCATATCATAGGTTTGAATGCTCAAGTTCCTGAATGTGCTTAGCCAGATTCAACCAGCAGTAGAAAATTTAGCAGTGACTCCTCATCTATTGAGGATATGCTTTTTATTTTAGAATTTTAGTTTAGCTGTAGCTCAGTAGTCGGAGTTACTTGGGGGCTTGTCCCATCAAATCCACTTTTTAGATAGATTCAGTTAGAGGCTTTTCAGACTAGATTTTCAGATAGTATTCAGTTTTACAGATGTTATATTTTATCAGTATTTCAGATATTTTGAACCTTATGGCATTTTGGCCTATTTTTCCACATTAATTACAGTATTATTATTTAGTGCTCACAGAAGATATTAGTTATGGGTTAGCTTATGGTCTTTCAGGGTCATAAGCATCATGTGATGACTAGGGGGTAGTCTCGAGTTATTACAGATAGTAAGTGGGTTAGTCTGGTACAATGTGTTCTAAAGAAAGGCAGTATTACTGTTGTACCTAATGAGAAGAATGAGCTAGTATTAATGAGGCTATTCATAGGATAGAGAGTGTGTATGGATTACAAAAAACTTAATGCATGAACTCATAAGGATCATTTTCTTTCATCCTTCATGGACTAGATCCTGGATAGACTTACGAGTGGAGGGTGGTACTATTTTTAGGATGGGTGCTCAGGCTATAACCAAATCACTATTGCATCTGAAGACCAAGAGAAAATAGCTTTCACTTGTCCTTATGGGATATTTGTATTTAGATGTATGTCATTTGGGTTATGTAATTCTCCATCCTTATTTCAGAGATGCATGATGTCAATCTTCTCCGACATAGTAGAATACACCATCGAAGTGTTTATGGATGATTTCTCTGTTGTTGGTGATTCTTTTGATGACTGCGTAGTTTACTTGGCAAATTCTCTTCGGATGTGAGAGAAATGCAACTTGGTACTTTATTGGGAAAAGTTCTATTTCATGATTAAAGAAGGTATTGTTCTTGGTCACAAGTTTTCAAAAAGAGGTATTGAGGTAAATAGAGCAAAGATTGAAGTGATCGAGAAATTACCTCCACCAATTTTTATGAAGGGTTTTCGAAGCTTCTTAGGATCTGCTGGGTTTTATAGGCGATACATCAAGGATTTCTCTAAGATTTCAAACCCTCTTTGTAGGATTCTTGAGAAAGACGTGAAATTTGATTCAACTTAAGCATACATGAAAGCTTTTGCATCATCGTGTCCCCTAATTGGTCCTTTCCATTTGAGATTATGTGTGATGCGAGTGGATTGGACTTAGGTGTTGTACTATGAAAACAAAATGAGAAGATCCTTCATCCCATCTAATATGCTAGAAAGGCACTAAACCCTGCTCAAAATAACTACATAGCCACAGAACCAAAGTTGTTGGCAGTGGTGTTTTCCTTTGAGAAGTTTAGGTCTTATTTGATTGGGAAAAAAGTAATTGTGCACACTGATCATGCAACATTGCAGTACTTAATGGCAAAAAAGATGCAAATCCTAGACTGATTAGGTGGGTCCTATTGTTGTAAGAATTTGATTTCGAGGTCAAGGACAAAAAAGGCACTGGCAATCAAGGTGCTGATCATTTGTCTATACTTGAGGAGAAAGCTATGCAGAAAATTGAAGAGGGGCTCGAGATTGATGAAGTGTTCCGGACGAGTAGATATTATCTACTTCTCAAGATCTAATTCCACGGTTTGCTGACTATGCAAATTATCTAGAAAGTGATCTAGTCCCAGAAGACCTTTCCTTCTAGCAAAGAAAGAATTTTATGCATGAGGTAAGGAAATTTTTTTGGGATGAACCTTATTTATTCAGAATTTGTGTGGATGGTATTATTCATAGATGTATACCTGAGGTGGAGATGATAATCATATTTGAGGCTTGTAATTCTTCACTAGTTGGGGGTCATCATTGAGTAACCCACATAGCTTATAAAATCTTGAAATATGGGTACTATTTGCCAATAATTTACAAAGATACACATGATTTTGCTTCAGCTTGTTGATGTGAGGTGGTTTTATGCACCTTAGTGTGTTATCCTAGCTTATGTAGCCTTGTTTTGAGGAATTCTCATGTGATTAATGTGTTAATTATAATATAAGTGAGAATCTAAGTGTTTAAGTACTTAATTACAATTTTCATGATGTCTTTCAAACAAGTTTGTACTTAATTTGGTCACTTAGAGTTTAAACGAGGAAACTAGTGTTACTAGCTTGAACTAGGTGTTTGTCTAGTTGATCTCGATGGTTTCTAATGTGTTTAATGAGTTCCTAACGTTATTATTGTGTAATTATGTGTGAAAAAACTTGTTTATATTTTTCAAAGTTCAATTGTATCAAGACAAGAGGCAAAACACTAGGCTAATGAGCAATAGAACGAGACTAGTCTTAGCTTGAGTTTCTAGTTCACCGTTCTTGATATTATGTCATTTTGAGCTCTAATCCATGGTGTATGATGATGTAGGATGCTATTTGAGTTTATTATGATGATATATTGATGTTTAAAAAGCTTTAAATCAAGGAAAAATAACACCACAACTCTTTGTATTGAAGAACAAAGGCTTAAAACGAGTTTAGATGTCAAACGACAATTTCCAGAGAGCCCTTGCAACAGAGGTGCGTCACGACACCCACTCCACTAGACCATCGACTGCGTCATGATAATATTACCTTATAACACCCCCTTGTGACATGAGCCCTACTTCCTAGGACTATACAACACGGCACGAGGCATACTCCACACACGACCAAATATGGCTACTATAAATAAGACTCTTTGTACTTGTTATTGGATATCTTGTATGATCTTGGATGTTTTGTAGGGGATTATCAACACTTATTTTAGAGTTTAGGCTCTTTACTTTAGCTTTTGAATGGATTTTATCAAGTATTCAATTACTTTGATTACGGTTATGTCTACTAGTGGCTAAACACCCCATTTCCGGGGTTAAGGCCAAGAACATGTTTATGATTGCTTTGAATTGAGTTTTTTTTGATTGCCTATCATATTTGGTTGCTTATTTATCCTTTTTATCACTATTATAAGAATTTGCAACCCTTAGAATACATATATTATTGACTTTGTGAGCCCAAGAGGGGGAATAAAGAGATAGAACATAGGGATAGAAAGAGCAAGATTCTTATTCTTTTATAAATAAGGAATTTGAATTAGAGACTAGGAGAGGGATATACATAGAATCCTTGCTTGGTTCACATGTAGGATGACATCTTAATGCATTTAAATGGATTATTACATCCCCGTTCAATAATGTAGTTGTAATGCCCAATTAGATAGAAGGTTAGAGGTCGGGAGACCATGATCATACGATAAACCCTACAAATCAACAATCAAGATAAGTGATCTAATGAATGAGGTTCAATAGTGATGGATGTATTTATGCATTCTACCATTACTATTCTAGCCTATTTAGCCTTGTTTTGAGGATGATTCATGTGCTTAACGTGTTGATAGTGAGGTAAATGTGCATATAAGTGTACAAATATATGTTTACAATGTCTGATGGTGTTTTAACATGAGTTTTGATTCAAATTGATCATTTGGAATTCAACCGAGAAAACTAGTGTGACTAGCTTGAGTTAGGTGTTGTCTAGTCTATCATGTTGGATTCTAATGTGTTTAATGAGTTCATATGGTTGTTATTGTGTATTTATGTGTGAAAAAACTTTCTTATAATGTTAAATGATAAATTGGATCAATCCAAGGGTCAAAACAATGAGTTAAATATCAAAGTGAAATTAGCCTATGCTTAGCTCATGTTTTTGATTCATCGTCTTGGATGTTGTGTTGTTTTGAGCTCTAAATTGTTCTGTTTAATGCTATAGGATGCTTTATTAATGGATTATGATTATATATGAAGGATATACAAGCTTCAAATCAAGTGGAAACAACTCAAAAAGGCTTGGAATGGATCAACAAAAGCACAATACACTAATTGATGCAATTTGGACCCCTGAAATATATTAGCTGCGTCTGGACTGCGTGATTGGCCAATTGGTGAATTATGTACACCATTTGATTCATAAGGGTCCCAAATTTTAACCACAACTCAGCGGTGATAAGTAAATTGGCATTTGTCCAAAAACATAAGATCAACACGATTATACCGCTTAGCGGTGATCATCAAAATTGGAAAAAATCTGCCCAGCTGAAAGAAAATAGTGTGGAAAGCTAATCCAAGTCGGTTTATCCCTTTTGAACTATAAATATAACGACTTAAATTATGTTTTAAACATCTTGGAGAGTCTTGGAACACCCTAGATCGCTTAGAACAAGATTGGAGGCTACCACAACTTCTTTTTAGGTTTTATATCTTTAATTTAGCTTTTATTTATGGTTTTAATCATTCATACAATTATTTGAATATTGATTATGACTATGAATGGCTAAAAACTCCCTTTCTGGGATTAAATCCAAGAACATGAATACTATTGTTTTGAATTAAGTTCGTTTGATTTCGCTTATCATTATTGGTTGTTTGTTTATTCTTGATTTAACTATTTTAAGGATTAACTACCCTTAGAATATATCAATTGTCAACCTTGTAAACTTGGGAGAGGGAATAGGAAGATAGAACATGGAAATAAACAAAGTATGGTTTGTATTCTTTTATAAAATAAGGAATTCAACTTAGCATCTAGGACATGTATGTACTTAGATACCTTACTTGATCCACACGTAGGATGATAGCATAAAGAACTTAATTAGACTATTACATCCCCTATCAACGATGTGGTTGTAAGGTTCAACTTAGGTTAAAGATTAGAGGTTGGGAGACCATGATCATGAAATTAACCCTACGAATCAATAACCAAATAAGAAAGTTAATGAATGAAGTTCAACAACATAGTATGATTGTTCGAGAGTGCTTTAACCCTGGGTTTTCTCCTACTGATTGTTTCAAGATCTTTACATTACGCATTGTTTATTTGACTTGCAATTATAATTTCCAAACTCTCTTTTTATTTACTCTTACACCAATTAAATCTAAATCATGACCTAGAAAAGAATTATTGTTGAATCAAGTCCCTGTGGGATTGATACTTGTCTATCATTAGGTTACTTTACTATTGATGAGCCTGAAAAGGCTATTGTTGTTGAGACTTCGGGTACCCTTGATAAATCACACCCAAGAGGTGTGAAAAGAATCAGAATATGGCCTCCAAGTGTGAGAAAAAGGGTGAAGGAATTTGGTTGAGTTGAGTTGGGTCATTCCATAATACTAAATCAGGCACTTCTTGGGAGGTAACCCAAGTTCATTAGGTATGCTTTATTTTCTAGTTTTTTTAGTTTTTACTTCACGTAGTTTTTGTTTTTGATTGAGTCACAGGTTAATGGAAAGTCTGAGTACCAAAAATCTAAGCTAAGGTGCATGAAAAAGACTGAGTGTGGGGTCCCACGAATCTCATTTATGTTTAAAGATGCTACTAGCTAGGCCTAGAGGCCTCAGGAAGTATTTCTATCTTTCACTTTGAAAGTTCACATTGGGGACAAAGTAGATTTTTAAGTATGGGGTGGGGAAATTCCTAATTTTGGGCTCAATTTTTTTTTTGTGTAATATATTCGTGTTGGTGCTATTTTTGATTTCATGGTTCTAGTGTTTTAGTTGTGAAAGCATGTTGAATGGTGCAAATTACTACTTTTGAGACTCCTTGATTCATGTTTGTGACTCTTGTTCTTGTGGCTTAAAATTTGAATTCATGCTATTGTTGATTGAGAGTCTATGATGATCCTATGTGAATCAAGCATGTGCCCTGTGTGATGTGAGTTTTTGTATATTTCTTATTGCATATGATGTCTAAAACTTTCCCAGTGTGTATATAAAGCGAAAAAGAGTGTGGGTTTAGGAGATGATGTAGGCTTTTCTTTGATAGCCTTGTTTTTACCTTCTATTTGACCTACCCTTTGTGCATAATCCTGGCGAGCCTCGTTGAGCCTTTAGCTTTTTCTTTGGAAGCCTCATATGTAGTCTAATCCCTTCTTTGATTGACCTTAATTTGATCCAAAAGATCCTAGGCACTTTAATGAAAAATTAAATAAGTAAGGAGTTTGACAAATAAGAGGAAAAAGGTGAATTTAATGCCCCAAGGTTATAGTTATTGGTGTTGATAATTAATGTGTGGTGGATGGGTGTGATAGACATTGTGCGAGAAATATTACCATGGTTATGAATAAAAAAGAAAAAAATTGAGTCATGTGGTAATAAATAATACTTCCACCATATGTTTGTGAAAATTCTTAAAAGAGATTGGGCAAAACAAAATAATGGGATAGACAAAAGTGGTGTAATTTGGTTGTTGAAGATTGGTTTTTAAATGTATAATTTAGTGTATTAAAGCACTTTGAGAGGCTAGTCACTATTCCCAAATAGTTTCTACCCATCCCTTAGCATACACTATAACCCAAAAGACTTATTTAATCATATGCTTGACATTCTGATATTAGTGGAGTATGAAACTAAGGGAAAGCCTATGGTTCATCTAGTGCAATTTGTGAATTCTTTGTGAGAGTGAGCATAACATGATTTGTATACCCATTGAGTTCTGAATTTGTATTATTGTGTATGATTATGGGTAACTCTCTTATTATGAGGGACACATGTTTGACAAATGTGGGTGATTTGCATGATGTTGTTGATTGAGGCATATGAATGAGTTTGTCACTTGTGGAGTTTATTCTTGAGGCTAGGATGTTTTGAAGTAGGATTTTTGAGCTTTCAATTGTGTATAACATGCTTAGTCAAGAAACTTGCATTTCGTGTAATTATTGTAGTGATAGCTTGAGTTTCTTGCTTGTATTAGAAGTTTGGAGTCTATTCATCTCATGATGTTTATAGTAAAGAGTTGTTCGAGGATGAATAATGCTTTAAGTGTGGGGTGGTGATGTTGGGTGTATTTATGCATTCTACCATTACTATTCTAACCTTTTTAACCTTGTTTTGAGGATAATTCATGTTCTTAACGTGTTGATAATGATATAAATGTGTATATAAGTGTCCAAGTATGTGTTTACAATGTCTAATGGTATTTTCACATGAGTATTGATTCAAATTGATCATTTGGAATTCAACCGAGAAAACTAGTGCGACTAGCTTGAGCTAGGTGTTGTCTAGTCTATCGTGTTAGGTTCTAATGTGTTTAATGAGTTCCTAAGGTTGTTATTGTGTATTTATATATTAAACAACTTTCTTATAATGTTCAAGGGTCAATTGGATCAATCCAAGGGTAAAAACAATGAGTTAAATATCAAAGTGAAATTAGCCTATGCTTAGCTCATGTTTTTGATTCACCGTCTTGGATGTTGTATTGTTTTGAGCTCTAAATTTTTGTGTTTAATTCTATAGGATTCTTGGTTAATGGATTATTATGATATATGAAGGATATACAAGCTTCAAATCAAGTGAAAATAACTCAAAAAGGCTTGGAATGGCTCAATAAAAGCACAATACATAAATAGACGCAATTTGGACCCCTGAAATGTCTTGGGTACGTGTGGACTGGGTGATTGGCCAATGGGTGCGTTATCTACACCATTGGATTCATAAGATTCCCTAAATGGTAACCCACCACTCAATGGTGATAAGTCAATCGGTATTTGTCCAAAAATTAAAGCTCAATGTGATTATACCGCTCATTGGTGAGCACCAAAATCAGGAAAAAGAGCCCAGTAATGGCTTTTGGCACTATACCACTCAGCGGTGAGCATCAAAATCGAAAAAATGCTGCCCAGCTGAAAGAAAATATCATGGAAACCTAATCCAAGTTGGTTTATGACTTGTGCACTATAAATATAACGTCTTAAATTCCATTTTAAACATCTTGGAGAGTCTTGGAACACCCTAGATCGCTTGGAACATGATTGGAGGCTACCACAACTCCTTTTTATGTTTTATTTCTTTAATTTAGATTTTTTTCATAGTTTTAATAATTCATACAATTATTTAGATGTTGATTATGACTTTGAGTGGATAAAAACTCCCTTTCCGGGGTTAAAGCCAAGAACATGAGTACTATTGTTTTGAATTAAGTTTGTTTGATTTCTCTTATCATTATTGGTTGTTTGTTTATTCTTAATTTAACCATTTTAAGGATTAGCTACCCTTAGAATACATTAATTGTCAACCTTGTGAACTCGAGAGAGGGAACAGAAAGATAGAACATGGGAATAAATAAAGTATGGTTTGTATTCTTTTATGAAATAAGGAATTCAACTTAGCGTCTAGGAGAGGGATATACTTAGATACCTTACTTGATCCACACGTAGGATGATAGTGTAAAGAACTTAATTGGACTATTACATCCCCGCTCAACGATGTAGTTGTAAGGTTCAACTTAGGTAAGATATTAGAGGTTGGGAGACCGGGATCATGCAATCAACCCTATGAATAAACAATCAAGATAAGCAAGTTAACGAATGAAGTTCAAAAATATAGTATGATTGTTCGAGAGTGCTTTAACCCTGGGTTTTCTTCTATTGATTGTTTCAAGATCTTTAATTTATGCATTGTTTATTTTACTTTTAATTACAATTTCCAAACTCTCTTTTTAGTTACTCTTACACCAATTAAATCTAAATCATGAACTAGAATAGAATAGTTGTTGAATCAAGTACTCGTGGGATCGGTATTTGGCTTTCATTAGGCCACTTTACTACTTGATAAGACCACGTACACGTGCGTGTGCGCTTGGGTGATATCAAATAGCGTAGTATGATTGTTCATAGTTCTTCAACCCCGATCTTTTATCTATTGGTTGTCCGAAGTCATTACTTTTTTGTATTATTTTAGTTTACTTTTAGTTTATAAGCTTTCAAAACTCTTTTGGTTATGTTGCACTAATTAATCTCAATAGTTAAATTAGAATTGGATAGTTGTTTAACACAAGTCTCTGAGGGATCAATATTCGGCTTTATTTAAGGCCACTGTATTACTTGGTGAGACCACGTATCCTTGCGTGTGCACAACACTTATGATTAATGTCAACACCAAGGTAACATCTCTAGATGCAATGAACTTCCTATGACTTTTATTTTATAATTGAAATTGTTTGATGTATAGGGTGTGGATTTCATAGAACCATTTATGAGTTCTTTTGGCATGAAGTATATTCTTGTGGTTGTGGATTATATCTCTAAACGGGTGGAAGCGGTTTTGCTCCCCAACAATGAAGCACGTAGTGTCACTGTATTCTTAAAAAATCATATCTTTTCTCAATTTGTCACAGCATGTGCGATCATCAGTGATTGTTGGTCTCACTTCTGTAATTATCTATTCAATAGTCTGCTTGAGAAGTATAGAGTGAAACACAAGGTGGAAACACATTATCATTCGCAGACTAGTGGACAGGTTGAGGTCAAATAGATAAATCAAGTCCATTTTGGCAAAGACTGTGAATGCCAATAGGACTGATTGGTTAAGAAATCTAGATGATGCATTATGGGCTTACCGAACAGCTTTCAAAACCCCCATTGGTGCTTTTTCTTATCAGTTGGTGTATGGAAAGGCATGTCACTTGCCTATTGAACTTGAACATAAAGCACTATGGGCTTTGAAAAAGCTGAATTTTGAGTGGCAGGATGCAACAATGTCAAGGATGAATAAAATGAATGAGTTAGATGAATTTCGACTCTGGGTGTATGAAAGTTCTTCACTTTACACAGAAAAGATGAAGCTGTATCATGATCACAATATTGAGAAAAGGATTCTTCACGAGTTGTACCTTAACGTGATGACTCATGAGTAGGAGTGGTAAGGATCTAGGACTTGAAACATATCCAGGGAATAGTTTTTAGAGTCTTTATGACTCGCATAATGAGTTGTAACTTAAGGGTATGATTCGTCACCTTAAGTCGTATCAACTTTAGAACCAGGTAAGAAGTTTCCAGTCTTTACGAGGGAGGAAAAGACCCATAAGCATTGGTTACGAGTCGTACACATGGCTTATAACCAAACTTACCAGGTCGAGGATCACGGGTCAGCCTGGCCTAGGGATACCCTTTTTAAACAAAATAAGGGCACCCGATTTGGGTACTCAACATCACAATCGATGACCCACCTCCATTGTTTCCAATTTTAAAGCTCTAAACATATGAAGTCACTCTAAAACACACACCTAATCATTGGTTGCTCTCATATTTCATGAATTCTTCAAGTATTTGGGGTAGAAAAGTGTTCAAATCAAAGAAACCTAAAATTTCAACAACTCAAGTAAGTCTTTGAACTCAAATGCTTTATATTTCAAGTTGAAATTGAAAATAAGTTGAGATTTTAGCATTTATTCGAGTTGAATATCTCTGTGCATTAAAAATTTGAACCCTAGTACTTAGAAATTGAGTTTGAAAGAGGATTTGGGGTTATAATTGAAATTATGTACTAAGAATGTGTGTTTTGGATTGATATGGGGTGGTAATACTATGAACTGTAGGGTAAATTAGGGATTGTATGTTGGAATCAACTCATCAGCTAAACCTTTATGTTCTAGTGGATATGAGACTCCTCTTATGACTCATACCTATACATAACAAGTCGTGACGAAACTCATAACCACTGACAATATAAAGGTCTAGCTAGGTGTAGGTTCTGATATGGGTACAACTTGCCTATGTGAGTCATATCCAACACATACGACTCATAAACATAAGTTATAATGACCTAGGGACTTAACAAATATTAGAGTTTAGTTTTTGGTCTGCTTACTAGTGTTGGTACTGACTCGTAAACTGTCTTTATGACTGGTTAGGAGGACTCGTAAGATGACCAGTGAACATTTATTAATACACTGCTTAACTGATGACACGTACATATGAGCCATATCTAGTGAATGTGACTTATACCCCCCAGTAGTAACATGAACAGAACATGCGCACTAACACCTAATTTTTTTTTTCTTTCCTTTCCTTAGTAATTACTAATGAGTGTATGCACACAAGTACTATGGCTCCTAAAGGTGACTCCATAAAGAAGAATACTAAGAAGAAGCCGGCTCCTATGGAAAATTTATATTTGACAGACAAAGAAATAAGTGAATCAAGTGGGGACCTCATTGAGTACCCAATGAAAAAGAGAGCTTACCCAAGGGAAATACGACCTCAAGGAAAAAAGGTCATTACACCAGAGGACAAACCTCTATAGGGGCCCAAAAATAATAACCCCCACACCTATCCACCCCGAACACTATCCCAGTCTGAAGAAGACAGTGATGATGATAATGGGGAAGTTGAATCGAGTTTTGAGAGAGGTGGTAGTGATACACGTGAGGAGGATTCCAATTACTATGAGTTAGAATCGAAAAATGGGAGTAATCTTGAGTAGAACGTGACTCCTATTGATGTATAGGACCCACCTCTCCCTATCGAGCTTACTCCGGTGCCCACTGTTGAACAGTGGGGGTACCTCAGTATGTAAGAGACTTATAATGATAGGATAAGCATACTCTCTACTAACGGAAGAATCAAAAGGATTCTATATCTTGAAAAGTGGTTAATCACTATCGGTATGTCTGAGTTGCCAAGATTTGAGGCCAGATTTTGGCAGTATAGTTTCCAATGGATGACTATAGCACTAGGAAAGTACAGTCCTGCACTAGTGCAAGAATTTTATGCTGCGTATGAAGGAGAGCTAAAGATGAAATATATGCAGGGAAAATTATAGAGGGGTGGTGATCTAATTATATCGTTATCAGTTTAGGAAGCGTGGGTGAACATCTCCCCACTGACTATTTCATGGTTCTTAAACATACCAAGTTTTCATCCACCTGTAAAGATCAGTGAGATGGATTACCACGTGGATGACATATAGAAGATTGAATGGAAGCATCTAGGTTTGAAAGACAAAATGAGACACTTTTGGTGGATCACAAGTTTAATTTCTTTATATAGGGAATAAGTCGGTTGGGTGATAGGTAGCCCAGGAGTATTCTCGTAGAAGATTGAAAAGAACACGCTGAACTTTGAGGCCAAGGCATGGTGGACACTGGCTCAACACAGACAATGTCCCACTACCGGGGATAACGTGCTCGACCCAATTGCTCAGCATAGTTTGTGCGACATTAATAGCTGGTTTTTAGCATGAGAAATACAAGATCGAGCTATGGGTGTGGAAAATATATTGCTAGCATGTCCATGTATGATCACCCAAATTTGTTTGGCTATAGTAGTTTAGGAACTTCCAGGAATCGACCAGTTTATTTAGCCTAAAAACATCATAGATTTAAGGTTGATTTGGGATATTGCTAATCCCAGATCCAGATAGGAAAAGCACGATGACTAATTATTGTCTTATGCAATACAAAAAAGAGTACAAAGAGAAGAGGATGCTGGAGTTGGTGAGGTTCCTATTGAGGGTGGCCAGTCTGAACCATAACATTTTGATACTACAGGCCAATCCAGTACCCCGGTCTCACCATATATTGCAACCCTACAACCATTATTAGACAAATATGTACCATCAGGGCATGTCATTATTTCCTAGTCAAGTTTAAATGATATTATGCAAAGGCTGGTGAAACATCCTTAAATGATATTATGCGCAAGTTGGTGAAACACCCTGGGTTCGAACCCTCAAAAAATTTCCTAGATTTCTGGATTTGGGATATCATATAGCTTATGGGTGCCAATCGTATGATGGGGTATGGTTGGCATGAACTTGGTCGTATGCTAACCAGTGTTGGTTGGTGGGTTAGATTGTATTCTGTAATGGGTATGACTTGGTTAGTACGAGTCATATAGTTATTGATGATTCATATAGTTCAATTCTTCCTTCACTTAATTTGAGACTTACTAACTTAACTTTGATCTGAGTATGAGTGCCTCATCAAGAGCTGTAAGATAGGGTACGAGGCATACCATTGACTCGTATGGTAGGAAGTGTTCAAACTTTCTTTTATTCTACTCTACCAGGGATATAATTTAGGGGCACTGGAATATAGTTTAGGTACGACTTGGTTTGGGTAAGTCGTATGGTGGACAGTGCTCGGTCCAAGGAGGAGGCCTAGGGTGTGAGTGACAGGTACCAATCATATTGAAGGGTACAATTGGTATGGGGAGTCGTATCATTTAATGGGGATTTTAAGCAGGTTAAGTTGGGGGTAATCTGGATATTTCCCAACTTAACCACTTAAGGCCCCACGACTTATAACTCTATAGGAGATCATTTACCATATTATTCTAATCTAAAACACATAGAAACTTTCTCTAATTTGCTCTATGGCTCTTAGGTAAAGAAAGGATAGGGTTTTATCTTGAGTATCAATTTGGGGCTTGTACGAGTGATTTCTCTCCATCATCTTTATAATCTAAGGCATTTAGTCCTCCCTCATTGTTAGTTTTAACTAACGACATATTTTATATAATGTTTTCATGGCATGATTATTGTGCGGTTTTGGGGTTTTCAAATATATATTGGGGTTTTTCTATTAAATACTTGGTTATGGTTTTCTCATGTTTTAATTATGAAATTACATGTTTTAATGGTGTCTTGTACAATTGGTTGCATTGGATGGTAAATTGGTAATTGGATTTGTTTTTTGTTAACACTATGCCCCCAACATATTTGATAAAATGCCTATGATAATGCTTTTATGATATTATCAGATTTTAATGGAACTAATGCATGGTATGGTTTAGTAATGGAACCTTTAATGGTTTAAATGATTTGGAGTGGTTAAATGGTTAGGTTTGGTGTCATGGTAATGGTTAATTAAACTTTATTTTGGGGCACAAGGGAATCCCCCAATAAATATGATAATGAACAACTTATGGGGTATCCCTCAAGAAAAACTAATAATTGAATACTATGGGGTATAAGATTCTTCCAAGCTTACTTGATAATGAAATCTATGGGTACATGCGAATCCCTTTACTTAAAAAGGTTGGCTAAAGACATTGCTTGCAAGGTATAATTGGTATGATGATACCACTACTTATAACCTTGGTTAATAATAATGGAATAATGGTTTGGTAGTATAGTAATTATTTTAATTGGGCATTAATGATGGGTTATGATAGCTAACCATAAAGGTGCAAGTCCAATGGATGGACATTGGAAACTAATATTTGTCGACATGAGGGCTTATCATAGAGATCATATATGATACTATAAGGTATATGGGAATCATCTAAGTACATTGTACATATATATCATAGAGATAAAAGGATACTCGAGAATCCCCTACTCTTATGGTATCTCTGATTCATGTGGCTACATGCACCGGGGCCTGTTCAGGGGGTCACACTGGACCTATATAGCCTATGGATGGTTCTAAGATAGTTAAGATACATATACCTAGGTTAATGGTTTTAAAGGTATGTTAAATCCGACTCTCTTTCCCGGCATGGTTACATATATATGCATGGTTTGTATGCATATGTTTGGCTTACTTTTTTTTTACTATATGGCATTATTTTATCCTTATCTTGAGTCCATGCTAGCATTTGTTCACCTACTAAACTATCTTCGGCTGGCTGTATCCCCACGCGATGTAGGAATCAGCCATTCTACTCGTCCTGCTCAGTGATCAAATTTGGGATCATCTATTGGTTTTCAATGGTGAGCTTCCATATTTTGGAAGGCTCTATTTCATATCATGGATGTCTTTACATACTTTAGTTATTTTATAGATATTTGTTTTGGCTTTGGCAAGGGGCATGTCCTAACCAGATATTGTATTTTGTTTGGTTAGAGTCTTTGTGTGACTAGTATGGGTTGGAATAG
Organism: Capsicum pubescens; assembly: GCA_030864215.1. Lineage (NCBI taxonomy): Eukaryota > Viridiplantae > Streptophyta > Magnoliopsida > Solanales > Solanaceae > Capsicum > Capsicum pubescens. The sequence continues at coordinate 190,240,154 of CM061546.1, forward strand.
GAAGTATTTATATTAGTGTAAGCCTTAGTATTGGAATTGGTATTGGGGCTGATGTCGATGGACTAATTTTATGATTGTTCTATCTTTTTATGTTATGTTATGGACAAGAACTTGGTTTTTATATTGGTTTGGTTATGGTTATTGGTTGGCAATGGATGGTTGGACTTTCTTGGGTTGGTCAAAGTTATTTATCTATCCCAGAGTCTCGTATTATAATAAATACTATTTTTTTATACATTTGGAGTTCATCCATCTAAGAGTATGTATATTTAGAGGTTGGGTTCGGTAACGGGGGTGGTCTCTGATCCTAGATGGACTTGGGATTCCCATTATGACAAAACCTTGGTTCAGGTCTTGTAAAGTTGACATTTGAGATTTAGGTTCATGGTCAATAGGGAGTCCACAAAGTCGTGTCGAGTAGAGTCTCTTTTAAGGGTATGTAGCGCGCCATACTCATAAAGAGGAGACTACAAGGCATTTAGGAATTTCACTTTCTTGGTATTCTATTTTCAAGCTTAGAGTCAAAGTCCTATAATCCTGGTAAATCCTTGTTTGTTCTCTTTTTAGATTATTCCTCGATGATCTGAGTTGCAAGGTAACACTTTTGTCCCAACTGGGGACAATGTTGATGGGACACCTACTACTCAGGAGATCTATACTCGGTCTATGGGTCCCATCCCTGATATCTCTGGAGTTACATTGGTTGATACTAGTGCTTTTCAAGGTAAGGTGACTAATACAGAATTTTATCAATTGATTTATGTTATTGCGTAGTTGGTTGCTGCTCAGGCTAAACGGAATTCATCTAGTGTTTCATCTATTGAATCCACAAGGGTTGTCCAGTTTATGAAGACGAATCCTCATATTTTACTAGTATAAAGGTGGAGGAGGATCCTCAAGGTTTCTTGGTTGAGATAGAGAAAAAATTTAGGGTAATGTAGGCTAAGAATGTGGAAGGGCTGAATTTTTTTGCTTACCAACTTAAGGATATGTCATACCAATAGTACGGGGGGTGGAATAAGAAAAGAGGTGATGTTAAGGAGTTGACTTTATGGGAGACTTTCTCAAATGCTTTTCTGATCACTTCTTTTCTTAGGAGTTGAGGGAAGAAAAAGTGGAGGAATTTGTCAATTTGAGATAAGGGAAAATGTCGATCAAGGAATATTCCTTGAAATTTCATCATCTATCAAGGTATGCTTCTGAATTAGTGTTTAATATGAGGGCATGGATAAGAAAGTTCACTTTTGGATTGTATCGAGATTTGATCCCTGAATGCCAGACTATATTGTTGAACAAGGATATAGATTTTTCAAGGTTGGTGGTTCATATGCTGCAGGTGGATGATGAAAAGAGGAAACATGTTGAGTTTGGGGAAAGGCAGGGTAAATATTTTAGGACATCTGAACATGGTGGTGTTCAATAGCAAGGCGGTCGGGATGGTGGTGAGTGGCCAAAGAAGAAGTGGGGGAGTTTTGGTTCCTTCTCTACTGTTAGTGCTCTTTAACCGAAGCAGTCAGGCTCATCATACCCCCCTTACCGATTCTGTGGTAGGTTGCATAGGGGTTTCAGTGATAAGGGGAGGGATAGATGTTTCAAATATGGTCAGCCAGGCCATATGCTTAGAAATTTTTGAGTTGGTAAGGGTGCTTCGGGATCAAGTAAGGCTCTGATTGCTTTATTTTTTGCTCCAACACCAAAAGGTGTTGCTTCTTCATTTGTTTCTGCTTCTGGTACCGGTGTAGGTCAGAATAGGTTACTGTTTTTGCTACTCCATAGGGATCTTAGGAATCACCGAATGTCAATACTGGTATGTTACAACTTTTTTCTCATGACATGTACTGTTTGCTTAATCCAGGGTCCAGTCTCTCTTATGTGACCCCATTTATGGATGTGTATTTTTTTTTTTATCTCGAGGTTAGTTCATATTCTTTTTCAATTTCTACCCTAGTAGGCAACTCTGTGATTGCAAAAAGGGTCTATTGGAGGTGTGTGGTATCTTTTGGTTGTATGCGGACTTTGGTGAATTTGTTTCAATTTGATATGGTATATTTTGATGTTATTCTAGGGATGTGTTGGTTACACTCTTGTTATGCATCCTTAGATTGTCGAACCCATAAGGTTGTCTTTAGGTTCCTTGGTGAACCAGTATTGAGTGAGAGGGTGGTTCCCTAGCTCTTAGAGGGAGGTTTATTACTTATCTTAGTTCTCGGAGATTAATCTCCAAAAGATGTCTCTATAAGTTGGTCTGGGTTAAAGATTCTAACTCAGAAGGTCATTTTTTGTATTCGATTCCGGTGGAGAATGAGTTTCCTGAGGACTTTTTGGATGATTTTCCTGGTGTTCCTCCGGATAGGGAGATTGAGTTTTGTATTGATTTGGCTCCAGACACTCTTCCAACATCTATTACTCCATATAGAATGGCTCTGGCTGAGTTAAGAGAACTCAAGGAGCAACTTAAAGATCTCTTGGATAAGGTTTCATCCGTTTAGTGTATCCCTGTGGGGTGCACTAATATTATTCGAGCCAAAGAAGGATGGTTCCCTTTGAATGTGCATTGACTATCGATAGTTAAATAAGGTAACGATTAAGAACAAATATCCACTTCCTAGGATAGATGACTTGTTTGATTAGTTGCAAGGTGAAAAATTCTTTTCTAAGATAGATCTTCGGTCTAGGTATCATTAGCTTAATATTAGGGAGGATAATATCCCTAAGATGAATTTTCAAACTCGATATGGACACTTTGAGTTCTTGGTGATATCATTTGGTTTGAGTAATGCCCCAATGATTTTTATGGATTTGATGAATAGGGTTTTTAGACAGTTTTTGGATCTTTTATCATTATGTTCATTGATGACATCCTGGTATATTCTAAGAATGAGGTGGATTATGCCAATCACTTCTGTATGGTGTTGCAGACCTTAAAAGAGCAGCAGTTGTATGCCAAATTCTCCAAGTTTGAATTTATGTTAAATGTTGTTACTTTTCTCGGTCATATTATTTCTAGTGGTGGGATCATGGTGGATCAACAAAATTGGCAGTGGTTTTCCTGGGTATTATAGGTGGTTCGTGGAAATTTTCTCGATGATAGCTTCCCCATTGACTAAGTTGATTCGGGAAAAGGTAAAGTTTTCTTTGTCGGATGCTTCTGAGGGGAGTTTTGAGATGCTAAAGGATAAGCTAACTTCAGCTCTGATTTCGACATTGCCTGAAGGTAATCAGGGTTTTGTGGTTTATTGTGATACATCCTGGATGGGACTTGGTTTTGTTTTTATGCAACATGGGAAGTTGATTGCCTATGGTTCCCGACAGTTTAAGGTGTATGACAGGAAGTATCCTACATATGATTTGGAGATTTTAGCGATGGTTTTTGCTTTAAAAATATGGCAGCATTATTTGTATAGATTGCACGTGGACATCTTTTCTAATCATAAGAGTCTACAGTATGTGCTCAATCAAAAGGAGCTAAATATCATACAGAGGAGATGGTCGATGCTTCTTAAGGACTATGATATGAGTCTTTTGTACCACCCAGGTAAAGCTAACATGGTTGTTGATGCTCTTTGCAGGTTTTCCATGGGAGTTTAGCTCATGTGGATAACGACAAGTGGGAATTGGTGAAGGATATTCACTGCTTGGTTAATGTTGGAGTTCTTCTCTTGGACTCCGAGAATGGTGGTGTAATGGTATAGGAAGTTGTTCAATCGTCTCTTGATGCAAAGATCAAGGAGAAGAAAATGCTAGATCCCATCTTGATGAAAATCAAGAGTTATATTTGTGGTCAAAAAGTGATGGTATTTGAGATCAGTGGTGATGGTACTTTGCGGTACCAAGGGAGGTTATGTGTTCCTGACGTTGATGGTTTGCATCATAGGATTTTGGTTGAGGCGCATGAATCGCGCTATGTTGTTCATTCTGGTTCAACAAAAATGTATCATAATCTCAAAGAGATGTATTGGTGTATTGGTATGAAGAGGGATGTGGCTGATTTTGTGGCCAAATGAATGGTGTGCCAATAAGTCAAAGTTGAGCACATGAGACTTGGAGGGTTGTATCAGGAAATTAAGTTTCCTAAATTGAAATGGGAGGTATTCAATATGAATTTTGTTACTGGTCTTCCTCGGTCTCGAAATCTATTTGATTCGGTTAGGGTCATCGTGATTAAGATGACAAAGTCCGCTCACTTCTTACTGGTGTGGACTAACTTTTTGGCTGAGGAATAGGTGTGGTGTATCTTTAGGGGATTGTAAAGATACATGGGGTACCTGTTTTAATTATCTCTGATCGTGGTACGCATTTTTCATCTCACTTTTGGCGGTTGTTTTAGAAAGGGTTGGGTACCAAGGTTAATCTGAGTACTACTTTTCATCAGCAGACGAATGGGCAAGTAGAGAGGACTATTTAAACATTGGAGGGCATGCTTCGTGCATGTGTGATTGATTATGGTTGCAATTGGGTTGATCATCTACCTTTACTAAAGTTTACTTATAACAATAGCTATCATTCTAGCATTAGGATGACCCTTTTTGAGGCATTGTATGGTAGGCGGTTTAAAACTCCTATTGGATGGTTTGACTTTGGTGAGGTTGATATGTTTGGCCTAGACTTGGTGTAATGCCCCGAGTCTGTACCCTGGATGCTACACGGTGCTCATAATTCCGAAGGACCCCAAGCTAACCCATGACTGGTACCTACTGCAATAACTGAACAATAACACTGAATAATATATGGAATTAGGAGGAAATATGCCATAAGGTTCAATCTGTAAATAATACTGAATAATACTAAATGCGGTATTAAATACCAAAACTGAAAGACAAAACTGAAATCTGAATAACCTTCTGAAATACTCTAGTCTGGGAAACCTCTAACTGTCTGAACTATGGAGTTGTTGGGACAAGTCCTCATCTAACTCAGTCTACTAACATAAACAGAAATAATGTAAATAGAAATCATGTCCTTGAACTATGAGGACTCACTACTACGCTGAATGCTTAAAGTTTGGTCTACTGAGGGTGCTCTGGAGCTCGTGCGTCGGAACCTATGATATAAGACATCAAAGCATAAAAAATATGCGTCAGTACTTTGAATGTACTGGTATGCTCAGTGAGGTAGGCTGAAATTCATGGGTTCATATGCATGAACAATAATAACTGAATAACATGAGTATGACTGAATAAGAGTACATGCATGAATACTTATACCGTAACAAAATCGTGATAACACCAAACATTGAGTCTGAATACTGATCAACGATACTATATAACTAATGACTGGGTGACTTTATCTGACAGTCTTGAATTCTGGAGAACTATACTGAGTTTCGTACTGAGTTGAGTGACTATGTCTGATAGTCCTAAATCTATAGAACTAGACTGAGTTCTATTTTTAGACTGAGACTGAAACTGAGACTGTGGGAGGTAATCATCTATCTGACATTCCCCTTCTCTAACTAATTTAGGGTCTAACTTGTAACTCAGTTGGAAGGGTGTCAATACCGTGCCACAGGTAGAGACAAACTGTGAGTTAAGCCTCTCTGACAGGAAGCTCTTTCGTCAACCCTCACTGGCAGGATAACTCGGATGGGAAGTATAAACCCTCATAATGTCTGGAAGGAAGATATCTCAACCTACGCTGGTTAGGTAGTTCTATAATGCAAGGATTACTACTAAGTGTCAAACCCTCTACTGACAGGAATGCCCCCATCCCTGGGTTAACTTGGTGCTGAATCCTACTCCCAACTGAATAGACACTGAACTGATTTCTAGTCTGTACTAGGATGGACTGAATGATTACTGAGATTACTGTTTAATTGAATTGGACTGAGTTTACTGTGTTTTGTTGACTGACAGAATACTACTGAATTCTATTAACTGATAGAGTTTACCGAGGTCTGAACAAAATACTGAGTTAGACTGAACTACTAAATCTATTGAGTTTTTCTGAGTTCTGTAACTAACTGAGAGTAATACTGATTGTGACATGACTGATACTTTTCTATGACTGACCATGGCTCTAGGTAATCAGCTAAATTGTAGGGTACAAGTACCCCCAGGACTCGATAGCATAAATTAAGAGACATGGCATAAACATGAAACATGTAAACTGTAAAGTTGATCATCATTTATTCATTGGGGCATTTTAACAAACACTTGCATGATTTCATTCTCTTAATAGTTGACATGAACAATTTATCAAATACTTGGAAGGCATATAACATGCGCATAACACTAATCAACATGTGAGCACACAATTCAATCATAAATTCACTATTTGAAGGCTTTAACATGATCTGACATGGTAAGACATATAAATCAATAAACTCCACATGAAACTTAGCATAACTCATGGATTTGAAACTCAAATAATCATTATAAACATGAATATTATCAAACCAATCATGGTATTCATGAAATTCATATACTTGAAGTTTAAAAACTGATTCTTGGACTCCAAGGGTGGAAGAAATCCTTGGATGAACACTTCACATACCTTTGTTGAAGAATTTTCTAAAAGTTTATGGTTGAATCTTGAGTTCTTGATTTGAAATTTGAGGACCTAGGGTCTTGTTCTTGAGCTAATTTGAGAATGAATAAGTATATTTTCTCTCCAAAGGGCTTAATTTCGTGTTTTGGGGATTGAAGGACGCGGGGAAAAGACCCAAAAAACCCCAAGAACACGGTCTTTTAATGATTGAAAACTGGGCTACTGACGCGCAGGTCGACATAGCGCATCGATGGCATCGACGTAATAGGTCAATGCATCGTGCCATATTTGCATCGATTCACTGGAATTAGATACTGGTAGATGGAGAAATATTAATCAATGTGATAGCTGATGCGGCACGCCAAGATCGCATTGATTCACTGTTTTGGGATTCCAAAGGAGCTACAAACGAAGTCCGAAAAATCCAAAACTTGTCCAGGAACACCTATGGACATTCTTGATAATGAATAAACATAAACATCAATATTTAATGGATGTAAAGGTCACAAATTAAGATTTCCAACCTTCATAGGCTAAAATGGCACTACGTCTGATTACTTAGCTAAAATATTCTAAGTCTGGGACCCCTTCACAATCCTAAAGGACTAAATCAAGCTTAGAATTTTGCAGGGTCTTACATTATCTCCTCCTTAGGAACATTCATCCTTGAATGAGACTTTTGAGACTGAGAATACTGAGAGACTGACTTACCTACTAGACAGGAACATCTGGAACATGACCATATGACTGATATTAGTAGTATTCTGAATCATCATACTGAACATGCATATTTGATGCATGGATATAGCTGAACATGATTCATGAATGCATGAATAGGATTACTAATAAAATGAATCTAAATACTGAACAAGAATATGTGATGCATGGATACCTAACTGAACTGGCTCATGAACGTATAACTGAACATGCAATGGTAACTAATACCAAGTTTGTAACTAAAATCTGAACATGAAACTAATCAAGCTTAAGGAAAATTTTACCTTGAGCTGAGTTTATATTAGTGAAGAATAGATGAGGATACTTGGTTCTTATGTATACTTCTACTTCCCAAGTAGCTCCCTCAACGGTCTAATTCCACCAAAGAACTTTGACTAGAGGAACTTCTTTGTTCATCAGTCTGTGAATCTGAAAGTCAAAGATTTCGACTGAGATCTCTTCATAAGAGAGACTGTTCTAAATATCTATGCCCTCAATAGGTACTATGATTGTTGGGTCACCTATGCATTTCTTTAGCAAGGAGACATGGAACACTGGATGAACTGAATATAAATCTGAAGGTAACTCAAACTCGTAATCTACCTTTCCAAAATGGTTGAGAATTTGGTAAGGACCGACATATCGGGGACTGAGTTTCCCTTTCTTGACAAAATGATTCACTTCTTTCATCATAGAGATCTCTAAGTACATATAGTCACTATCTCAAATACGAGATCCTTTCTACGCACATCTATATATGATTTTTGCCGGCTCTGAGCTGTCTTAATCCTTTCCCCGATCAACTGGACCTTCTCTAAGGTATGAAACACCAATTCAGGACCTACCACTGTGGCCTCACACACTTCAAACCGACCAATGGCTGACCTACATCTTCTCCTATAAAGTGCCTCAAATGGAGCTATCTGAATACTGGAGTGATAGTTGTTGTTATATGCAAACTCAATCAAAGGAAAGTGGTCATCCCAACTACCTTTAAATTCTAACTCACATGCTCGCAGCATATCTTCTAAGGTCTAAATGGTCCTTTCTGCTTGACCATCTGTCTGAGGATGAAATGTTGTACTGAGATGTACTCGGATACCAAAACCCTTTTGGAATGCTTTCCAGAAATAACAGGTGAAGTGAGTACCTCTATCTGAGATAATGGCCAACAGAACACCGTGCAATTTGACACACTCTCTGATATAGAGTTTGGCATAATCCTCAGCTGAATAGGCGGTATAAACTGGAAGGAAATGAGCTGATTTGGTCATCCTGTCTACAATGCCCAAACTGAATCATGTCGACGACGAGTACGAGGTAAATCCATCACAAAGTCCATGTTCACTTCTTCATATTTCCAGGTGGGAATACTGAACTCCTGCATGGACCCATTAGGATTCTGATGCTCAATCTTAACCTACTGACATGTTGAGCACTTAGCCACAAATGCTACAATGTCTCTTTTCATCCCACTCCACCAATAGATCTCTCACAAATTATGGTACATCTTCGTGGCCCCTGGATGAATATAGTAACGCGCACCATGCGCTTCTGCAAGAATTCACTGCCTCAAGTCATCTATACCTGGCATACACAGATGACCCTAACAATGCAATACGTTATCTTCCCTTTGGGAAAAAACCTCTACTTTCTAATTTTTGACTGATTCCTTCAACTGGAATAGACTGGGATGCCTATCATGCTTTTTCTTCTCTTCAAAAACTAGGGATGATTCTGAGGTACTCAACACCCACACACTACCTTCTGCTGAATCGACTAAGCGAACACCTAGTCGGGCTAGCTGATGAACTTCCTGGGCTAACTTCTTCTTACTGTCCTCAACATGGGCAACTCTACCTATAGACATTCTACTGAGAGAATCAACCACTACATTGTCCTAACCCGGATGATAAAGAACACTCATGTCATAGTCTTTCAACAATTCCAACCACCTTCTATGATGAAGGTTGAGGTCTTTCTGAGAGAACATATACTGCAGGATCTTATAATCAGTGAACACATCAACGTGCACACCATACAAGTAATACCTCCAAATCTTTAAGGTAAAAACTACTCCTGCTAACTCATGATCATGAGTAGGATAGTTCTTATCATGGGGCTTAAGTTGTATAGAGGGATAGGCTATGACCTTATCTCTCTACATCAAGACACAACCCAATCCGACTTTTAAAGCATCACAATACACAACAAAATCACCGAAACCATCTAGTAGGGTTAAAACTGGAGCTTTAGTGAGTCGAGTCTTCAACTCCTGAAAACTATTCTCACAAGAATCTGACCACTAAAACTTGAATTTCTTTTGAGTCAATCTGGACATAGGGGATGCAATACAAAAAAATCCCACAACGAACCATCGGTAATAGTCGGCCAAACCCAAAAAACTCCTGATATCCAATAGAGAAATGGGCCTGGGCTAGTTTCTCACTGCTTCAGTCTTTTGGGGATCAACACTAATGCCATATATCCAAGGAATGCTACTGACCTTAGCCAAAATTTGCACTAACTAAATTTGGCAAATAGTTGATGGTTTTTGAGGGTCTGCAATACTATTTTGAGTTGGTCTGAATGATCCTTGCTACAGGAGTAAACAAGGATATCATCTATGAAGACTATGATGAACATGTCTAAGTACTGCTTGAACACATGGTTCATCAAGTCCATGAAAGCTGTTGGGTCATTGGTAAGACCAAAGAACATGACTAAGAATTCGAATTGACTATACCGAGTTCGGAAAGATATTTTTGGGATGTCACTTTCCCAGATTCTGAGTTGATAATAGCCTAATCTGGGGTCTATCTTAGAGAAATAACTATACCCTGAAGTTAGTCAAAAAAGTCATCAATTCTGGGGAGTGGATACTTTTTCTTGACCAAAACTTTATTCAACTGGCGGTAATCTATGCACATTCTAAGATAACCTTCTTTCTTATGCACAAATAACACTGGTACACCCCACGCAGACACACTAGGTCTGATGAATCCCTTATCTAAGAGATCTTTTAACTGTTTCCTTAATTCCCTAAGTTCTGCTAGGGCCATTCTGTATGGAAGAAGAGAGATGGGCTGAGTATCTGGGAGAAGATCCATTCCGAAATCAATTTCCCTTTCGGGAGAAACTCCAGAAAGATCATTGGGAAATTCATCTGGGAATTCACATGCTACTGGCACTGATTCAAGAGTAGGGTTTTCTGAGCTAGAGTCCTGGACTCGAACAAGATGGTAGACACATCCCTTAGATATCATCATTCTAGCTCGAAGGTAAGAAATAAGTTGACCCCTAAGTGCTGAAGTACTACCCTTCTACTCTACGATGGGTTCATTAGGAAATTGAAACTGGAAAATTTTATTTTTGTAGTCGACTAAGGCATAGCACGAATGAAGCCAATCTATGTCGAGAATGACGTCGAAATCAGTCATCTCTAATTTGACTAAATCTGCTGAAGTGACTTTCTGAGATATCATAACCGGATAATTCCTGTATACTCGCCGGGCTATGATAGATTTACCCACTAGGGTGGAAACTGAGAAGGGATCTGCAAGAATTTCAAGACTAACTCTGAAATCAACTACTATAGATGGAGTAACAAAATACAAACAAGCTCCTGGATCTAGCAAAACATAAACATGCAAATAAAAAACTTGTAACGTACCAGTGACCACATCAGGAGAACTGGCCTGATCCTATCGAGACTAAAGAACGTAGAGTCTATTTGGGCGCGGCCCACTGGTGGCACTGGAAGAGGCATCCTGCTGATTCGTGCGACCGGACTGAGTTGGGGGAAGGTTATGCCTACTCAACAAACCCACTTGAGGACAATGTCTGACTCTGTGGCCTGGCTTGCCATATTTGAAATGCATATCACTGACATCTCTGTAGATACCCTAGTGGTTTCTGCCATATTTCTGGGAAAGGAGATTAGTTCGGGCACTGCTAACACTACCCTGAGGCTTAGGGCCTGATGCCCTGTCTATCTCTAAATTTTGGCACTGGAGCACTAGCTGAGAAAAGAGCTGGAACTAAGGATTTTGGGAGGAGCTGAGAATGATTCCCACCCTCTAACTTAGGTTGAACAAAATTGAAACTACCTATTCTCGCTCTCTTATTCTCCCTCTCTTTCTGTTTATTCTTGTCCTCCTCTATCTGATGAGCATGGACCATGAGCCTGAATAGGTCCATCTCCTTAATAAGCATTGCGGTCCTACACTCTTTGACCACACTAGTAGACACCCCTAACACAAATTTACTCATCTTCGCTCTGTTATCTACTACCATATGTGGGGCATATCTCGCTACCTGAGTAAACTTGAGAGAATACTCCTGCTCTATCATATTGCCCTACTTTAGGTTTATAAACTCCAAAACCTTCGCTTCCCTCAACTCTAGAGGGAAGAACCTATCCAGAAAAGCAACTGCAAACTCCTCTCATTTTATGGGCCCTATATCTGCGACCTTTTCTACCTTCCACTGTTTGAACCATGAGTGAGCCACATCTTATAACTGATATGCGGCCAACTCAGCGCTCTCAAAAGCAGTCACCCTCATGATATCAGTAACCTTCTACACCTGATCAAGAAATTTCCTGAGCGTCTTCATCTAACTTAGACCCGATGAACGATGGAGGGTTCATTTGGGTGAGGTCACGAATCTTGGCAGCAGTAGTATTTGCCACAGGGTTGGCTAGAATCACAGCTGGACATTCATTTTGGGTTGCCACAGAATGAGCTAAGGTGGTGAAGACTACTCTGAACTCCACGTGAGAGACATGCTTGCCCAAAGGATCTGGATGGACGAGCTGAAGGGCTGACTGATCTGCCGTTCCTCTTCCCTGAGTCCTCTTTGGAGGCATATTCTGTAAATAAAAGAGAATCTAGGATTAGAAAGAGAGTGTAAGTGGAGCTCATGCTCACTCGCACAATATGAATACTGAAAGAAGGGAAACTGTTTTTAAAATATGAGAAAAGTCATAAAAAAACCCCTGAACTTGTCCGCTCAACTCACTTTAGCACTTAAACTAAACTTCTGTTTATTTACCCCCTTAACATCTTTAAAGTGAATTAATTTCACCCTCAAAATCACAATCCTACTCTCACTACGGAGAATGCACTACACGCGCACCATGTCAATGCCAAATCAGTGCCACATTAGTGTCAGGTCATTGCCACATAAGAAAATAGAATTTTTTTTAAAAAATAATCCAACACACATATTATTTTTATATATTTTTTTTAAAAAAGAAAAAAAATATATGTACTATTTATATATATGTATAAAATATATATATGTTTAACATATATATATATATTATTTATATATTATTTTTAATATATATATATATATATATGTATAAAAGACCCCCCCCCCCTTCCTCCTTCTTCTTCTTCAACAACCCCCCTCACCACCACCACTATCCGTTCCTCCTCCTTCTTTAATTCTTTATCAGCCCCTCCACCCCACCCCCACCCCTCGTTCCTCCTTCTCCTTTAATTTTTTTTCATCATTAACATCATTGTTTCACCATTAACACTAATAACTTGATTCGAATTTAACAAGAAATTGATAAATAACTTATTTATGTAGATTAAGCCATGGCTCCTCCATCAACAGTTAGAAATCAACAATTGCAAGTAGAACAAAACCTAAACCCATCTACAATAATTCCAGGTTTGCCAAATAATTTAGTAGCAATAACACAAATATTCGTTCCTTTATTTTAATCTACCATGAAACCCATTAACGGAACCATACTAAACAGAAACTCAAACATACACCACATAATGGGGAGCTGGCCGAAAAACACATATACTACACGAATTCTCTCTCATTTTTGTGGATTCACGAAGAACCTCTCACCATCAATACAAAAGCAATGCATCAGAGAGATCGAGGGAGAGAGATTTGAGAGGGGGATAGATCCAAGACAAGAAACAAGAGGGAGAGTTGAGAAAACACAATTAAAAAAGAGAGAGAGAGAGAGGCGGGAACAGGCTGCTCCGGCAAGTTTTTACCAAAAAATGGCGGCACGGCTATCCGTTTTTCTTGATATTTGTCATTGTCAAGTTCTCCTGAGATTTGGCGTAGAGAAACAGTATCCCCAACTCTAATTCAAAAAAACTGAAATAATTTCATTCCAATTCCGGCGAAGTTCGCCAGAAGATGATTGAAATAGTGATGGGATATGTGATTTTGGTACAGATTTAACTCTATTTCGGTGCGATTTAGGTAGTATTGTTTGATGATGTACCGAAGAAGAAAAGGATGTGGGGTGTGGGTATAGGGATGTAGAGTAGGGATGAGAGGTGAGGGAGGGTGGGGGGCATTGAAGAAGAAAAGGTTATTTTGTTAATATATATATATATATATATGTAAAATGAGTGGGATTATATAATTTTTTAAAGAATAAACGAGACCCTTTTTTTTTTAAAATGCCACGTCAGCATTAAGGGTGAAATAAATACACTTTAAAGATGTTAAGGGGGGTAAATAAATGAAAGCTTAGTTTAAGTGCTAAAGTGAGTTGAGGCAAAAAGTTCAGGGAGGAAATCATGTCTTTTCTCTTAAAATATTGCATAGCCTCTTGTCCATAAGTATGGAGCACAACACACCCATTCACAAGAGTCTACTAAATGTGACTTCTAGACTTCCTAGGACTCTAGTAAACCTTAGGCTCTAATACCAAGTCTGTAACGCCCAGAGTCTGTACCCTGGAAGCTACACGATGCTGATAATCCCGAAGAACCCTAATCTAACCCATGACTGGTACCTTCTTTAATAACTGAATAATAACACTGAATAATATGTGGAATTAGGTGGAAACATGCCATAAGGTTCAATCTATAAATAATACTAAATGTTGTATTAAATTCCAAAACAGAAAGAAAAAATTGAAATCTAAATAACTGTCTGAAATACTCTAGTCTAGGAAGCCTCTAACTGTTTGAACTGTGAAGTTGATGGGACAAGTCCCCAACTAACTCTGTCTACTGACATAAACTGAAATACTATAAATAGAAATCATGTCCTCAAACAATGAGGACTCACCACTACACTGAATGCTAAAAGTCTGATCAACTGAGGGTGCTCTGGAGCTCGTACATCGGAACATATGATATAAGACATCATAGCACAAAAAGCATGCTTTAGTACTTTGAATGTACTGGTATGCTCAGTGAGGTTGGATGAAATGCATGGGTTCATATGCTTGAACAATAATAACTGAATAACATGAGTATAACTGAATAAGTGGACATGCATGAATACGTATACCATAACTAATACCGTGATAACACCAAACTCTAAGTCTAAATATTTATCAATTGATTTACTGGATAACTAATACTGTATAACTGATGACTGGGTTACTGTATCTGACAGTCTTGAATTCTGAGGAACTATACTGAGTTTTGTACTGAGCTTAGTGACTATATCTGATTGTCCTAAATCTGTAGAACTAAACTGAGTTCTATTATAAGACTGAGACTGAAATTGAGACTGTGGAAGGTAATAATCTAACCGACATGCCCCTTCTCTAACTGATTTGGGGTCCAACCTGTAACCCCAGTTGGAAAGGTGTCAATACCATGCCACAGGTAGAGACACACTATGAGTTAACCCTCTCTGACAGGAAGCTCTTTCGTCAACCCTCACTGGCAGGATAACTCAGATGAGAAGTATTAACCCTCATAATATCTAACAGAAATATATCTCAAGATACATTGGCTACGTAGTTCTATAATGCAGGGATTGCTACTTAGGTTAAATCCCTCTATTGATAGGAATGCCCCCATCCCTGGGTTAACCCGATGCTGAATCATTCTTCCAACTGAATAGACACTGAACTGATTTCTATTCTGTACTAGCCTAGATTGAACGGTTACTGATATTACTATTTAACTGAACTGTACTGAGTTCACTAAGTTCTATTGACTGACGGAATACTACTGAATTTTGTTAACTGATAGAGTTTACTGAGGTCTGAACTAAATACTGAGTTAGACTAAACTACTACTAAATCTACTGAGTTTTCCTGAGCTCAGTAACTGACTAAGAGTACTACTGATCGTGACGTGACTGATATTATTCTATGAGTGACCATGGCTCTAGGTAATCAGCTAAACTGTTGGGTACAAGTACCCAGGACTCAATTGCATAAATTAAAAGACATGGCATAAACATGAAACATGTAAACTATAAACTTGATCATCATTTATTCATTGGGGAATTTTAACAAACACTTGCATGTTTTCATTCTCTTAATAGGTGACATGAAGAATTTATCAAATACTTGGAAGGCATAGAACATGCGCATAACACTAATCAACATGTGAGCACATAATTCAGTCATCAAATTCACTATTTGAAGGCTTTAACATGATCTCACATGGTAAGATATATAAATTAATAAACTCCACATGAAACTTAGCATAACTCATGATTTGAAAATCAAAAAATCATTATAAACATTAATATTATCAAACCCATCATTGTATTCATGAAATTCATATTCTTGAAATTTAAAAACTGATTCTTGGACTCCAAGGGTAGAAGAGACCCGTGGATGAACACTTCACATACCTTTGTTGAAGAATTTCTGAAAGTTTATGGTTGAATCTTGAGTTTTTAATTTGAAATTTGAGCACCTAGGGTTTTGTTCTTGAGCTAATTAGAGAATGAATGAGTATATTTGCTCTCCAAAGGGTTTAATTTTGTGTTTTAGGGGCTGAAGGACATGGGAAAAAGACCTAAATACCCCAAGAATGTGGTCTTTTAATGACTGAAAACTGGATTGTCGATGCGCAGGTCGATGTGGTGCATCGATGGTATCGACGTGATAGCCAACGCATTGCACCGTATTTGTTGGATTCACTGGAATTGGATGCGGGTAGCTGGGGAAAATATTAATCAATGGGATAGTCGACGCGGCGTGCAAAGATCGCATTGATCCACTATTTTAGGATTCCAAAAGAGCTTCAAACAACAACAACAATAACAACAGCAAACCCAGTATATTCCCACATAGTGGGGTATGGGAAGGGTAGAGTGTATAAAGTCCATACAACTACCTCTAACGAGGTAGAAAGGCTATTTTCAATAGACCCCCGGCTCCCAAAAGAGCTTCAAACGAAGTCTAAAAAATCTAAAACTTATCTGGGAACACCTACGGACATTCCTGATCATTAATCAACCTAAAAATCAATATGTAATGGATGTAAAGGCTATGAAATAAGATTTACAACCTTCGTAGGATAAAATGACACTAAGTCTGAGTACTTAGCTAAAATATTCTATGTCTTGGACCCCTGACAAGCTTAAATGAATGAATTAAGCTTAGAATTTTGTGGGGTCTTATACTTGGTTTATCAGACTATGGAGATGGTAAAGGTGATTCAGGATGGTAAATGTGATTCAGGATGGTTTATCAGATTTTGTGGGGTCTTACACTTGGTATGCTCTTAGTCGTATGCTAACCAATATTGGTTGGTGGGTTGGATTGTATTCTAGAATGGGTACGACTTGGTTGGTATGAGTCGTATGGTTGGTGATGATTCATATGGTTTGGTTTTTCCTTCACTTCATCTGAGACTAACTTAACTTTAATCTGAGTATGAGTGGCTCATCATGAGCTATAAGATAGGGTACGAGGCATACCTTTGACTCGTATGGTAGGCAGTGTTCAAACTTTCTTTTAATTTATTCTACCAGGGATATAGTTTAAGGGTACTGGTAATACGGTTTGGGTATGACTTGGTTTGGGTAAGTCATATGGTGGATATTTCCCCACTTAACCACTTAAGTCCCCATGACTTATAACTCTATAGGAGATCATTTACCATATTATTCTTATCTAAAACACTTGAAACTCTCTCTAATTTGTTCTAAGGCTCTTAGGTAAAAGAAGGATAGGTTTTTATCTTGAGGATCAATTTGGAGCTTGTACGAGTGATTTCTCTCTATCATCTTTATAATATAAGGCACGTACTCCCCACTCATTGTTAGTTCCAACTAACAGCATATTTTATACAATGTTTTCATGGCATAATTATTATGTGGTTTTGGGGTTTTCAAATATATGTTGGGGTTTTGGTATTAAATACTTGGTTATGGTTTTCCCATATTTTAATTATAAAATTACATGTTTTAATGGTGGTTTGTACAATTGGTTGCATTGGATGGTAAATTGGTAATTGGATTTGTTTTTTGTAAACACTATGCCCCCAACATGTTTGGTAAAATGCCTATGATTATGCTTTTATGATATTATTAGAATTTTAATAGAACTATTGCATGGTATGGTTTAGTAATGGAACCCTAAATGGTTTAAATTGTTTGGAGTAGTTAAATGATAAGGGTTGGTGTCATGGTAATGGTTAATTAAACTTTTTTTGGGGGTACAAGGGAATCCCCCAAATAAACATGATAATGAACAACTTGTGGGGTACAAGGGATTGCCCCAAGAAAAAATAATAATGGAACACTTGTGGGGTACACGGGATTCTTCCAAGCTTACTTGATAATGAAATCTATGGGTACATGTGAATCCCTTTGCTTAAAAAGGTTGGCTAAAGATATTGCTTGCAAGCTATAATCGGTATAATGATACCACTACTTATATCCTTGGTTAAGAATAATGGACTAATGGTTTGGTTGTATGGAAATTATTTTAATTGGGCAATAATGGCGGGGTATGATAGCTAGCCGTGAAGGTGCGAGTCTAATGGACAGACATTGAAAGCTCGTATTTGCCAACATGAAGGTTTATCATAGAGACCATATATGATACTATGAGGTATATGGGAATCATCTAAGTACATTGTACATATATATCATAGAGAGAAAAGGATACTCAAGAATCCCCTACTCTTATGGTATCTCTGATTCATGTGGCTACATACACTGGGGCCCGTTCAGGGGGTTACACTGGACCCATATATCCCATTGATGGTTCTAATACAGGTAAGATACACATACTCGGGTTAATGGTTTTAAAGGCATGCTAAACCCGACATGGTTACATATATATGTATGGTTTGTATGCATATATTTGTCTTACTTTTTTTTTACTATATGGCATTATTTTATCCTTATCTTGAGTTTATACTAGCGTTCACCTGCTAAACCATCTTCGGCTAGCTATATCCCCACGCGATGCAGGAATCAGCCATTCTACTTCTCCTGCTCAATGATTGAATTTGGGATCAGCTATTGGATTTAAATGGTGAGCTTCCATATTTTGGAAGGCTTTATTTCATATCATGGATGTCTTTACATACTTTGGTAATTTTATAGATATTTGTTTTGGCTATGGTAAGGGGCATGTCCCAATCGGATTTTGTATTTTTTTTTGTTAGAGGCTTTGTGTGACTAGTATGGGTTGGGAAGGGCAGTATCTATATTAGTATCAGCCTTAGTATTGGAATTAGTATTGGGGCTGATATCGATGGACTAAATTTATGATTGTTCCATCCTTTTATGTTATGTTATGGACAGGAACTTGTTTTTTATATTGGTTTGGTTATGGTTATTGGTTGGCAATGGATGGTTGGACTCTTTTTGGTTGGTCATGGTTATTGATCTATCCTGGAGTCTCGTATTATAATAAATACTATCTTGTTATATATTTGTAGTTCATCCATCTCAGAGTATGCATATTTAGAGGTTGGGTTCGATAACGGGGGTGTCTTCGATCCTAGATGGACTTGGGATGCCCATTACGATAAGGCCCTAGTTCAGGTCGTGTCAAGTTGGTATTTGAGATGTAGATTCATGGTCAATTGGGAGTAATAAGTCGTGTCGAGTAGAGTCTCCTTTAAAGGTATGTAGCACGCCACACTCATAAGGAAAAGACTATAAGGCATTTAGGAATTTTTCACTTTCTTTGTATTCAGTTTTCAAGCTTCGATTCTAAGTCCTATAATCTTCTCAAATCCTTATTTTTTAAATTTTTAGATTATTCTTCGATGATCTGAGTTGCAAGGTAATACTTTTGTCCCAACTGGTGACAATGTTGATGGGACACCTACTACTCAGGAAATTTATACTTGGTCTATGGGTCCCATCCCTGATATCTCTGGAGTTCCATCGGTTGATGCTAGTCCTCTTTAAGGTAAGGTGACTAATATGGAATTTCATCAATTAATTTATGTTATTGCTTAGTTGGTTGCTACTTAGGCTAAGCGGAATTCATCTGGTGTTTCATCTATTGAGGCCATAAGGGTTGACCAGTTTATGAAGAGGAATCCTCCTATTTTACTGGTATAAAGGTGGAAGAGGATCCTCATGGTTTATTGGTTGAGATGGAGAAAAATTTTAGGGTAATATAGGCTAAGAATGTGGAAGGGTTGAATTTTTTTGTTTACCAGCTTAAGGATGTGGCATACCAATGGTACGGGGGGTGGAATAAGGCAAGAAGTGATGTTGAGGAGTTGACTTTATAGGAGACTTTCTCAAATGCTTTTCTCGATCACTTCTTTCCTTAGGAGTTGTGGGAAGTGAAGGTGGAGGAATTTGTCAATTTGAGACAAAGGAAAATGTTGGTCAAGGAATATGCCTTGAAATTTCATCAGCTGTCATGGTATGATTCAGAATTGGTGTCTGATATGAGGGCAAGGATGAGATTGTTCACTTTTGGACTGCATCGATATTTGATCCCTGAATGCCAGACTATATTTCTTATCAAGAATATAGATATTTCTAGGTTGGTGGTTCATATGCAGCAGGTGGAGGATGAAAAGAGGAAATAGGCTGAGTTTGGGGAAAGGCAGGGTAAATATTTTAGGACATCTGAACATGGTGGTGTTCAATAGTAAGGCGGTCGGGATGGAGGTGAGTGGACAAAGAAGAAGTGAGGGAGTTTTGGTTCCTTCCCTATGGTTAGTGCTCTTTACCCGAAGTAGTCAGGCTCATCATACCCTCCTTACTGGTTCCGTGGTAGGTTGCATAGGGGTTTCAGTGATGAGGGGAGGGATCGATGTTTCAAATATGGTCAGCCAGGCCATATGCTCAGAAATTTTCGAGTTGGTAAGGGTGCTTCGGGAGCTAGTAAGGCTCTGATTGCTTTATTTTTTGCTCCAACACCAAAGGGTGTTGCTTCTTCATTTGTTTCTGCTTCTGGTACCGGTGTAGGTCAGAATAGGTTAATGTTTTTGCTACTCCACAGGGATCTTAGGAATCATCGGATGTCAATACTGGTATGTTACAACTCTTTTCTCATGACGTGTATTGCTTGCTTAATCCAGGGTCCACTTTCTCTAATGTGCCCCCATTTGTAGATGTGTATTTTGGTTTTGATCCTGAGGTTAGTTCAGATTCTTTTTCTATTTCTACCCTAGTAGGCAACTCTGTGATTGCAAAAAGAGTCTATTGGAGGTGTGTGGTATCTTTTGGTTGTATGCGGACTTTGGTGGATTTTTTTTAATTTGATATGGTGATTTTAATATTATTCTAGGGATGTGTTGGTTAAACTTTTGTTACACATCCTTAGATTTTCGTACCCATAAGGTTGTCTTTAGGTTCCTTGGCGAACCAGTTATTGAGTGGGAGGGTGGTTCCCTAGTTCTTAGAGGGTGGTTTATTACTTATCTTAGTTCTCGGAGATTAATCTCCAAAAGATGTCTCTATAAGCTGGTCTGGGTTAAATATTCTGACTCAGAAGGTCATTTTTTGCATTCGATTCCGGTGGTGAATGAGTTTCCTGAGGACTTTTCAGATGATCTTCCTGGTGTTTCTCCGGATAGGGAGATTGAGTTTCGTATTGATTTGGTTTAAGACACTCTTCCAATATCTATTACTCCTTATAGAATGGCTCTGGCTGAGTTAAGGGAACTCAAGGAGCAACTTAAAGATCTCTTGGATAAGGTTTCATCCGTCTAGTGTATCCCTGTGGGGTGCACTAATATTATTCGAGCCAAAGAAGGATGGTTCCCTTCGGATGTGCATTGACTATTGATAGTTAAATAAGGTAAAGATTAAGAACAAGTATCCTTTTCCAAGGATAGATGACTTGTTTGATTAGTTGCAAGGTGCAAAATTCTTTTCTAAGATAGATCTTCAGTCTAGGTATCATTAGCTTAAGATTAGGGAGGCGAATATCCCTGAGATGACTTTTCATACTCGATATGGGTACTTTGAGTTCTTGGTGATATCATTTGGTTTGAGTAATGCCCCGACTATATTTATGGATTTGATGAATAGGGTTTTCAGGCAGTTTTTGGATCTTTTTGTCATTGTGTTCATTGATGACATTCTGGTATATTCTAAGAGTGAGGTGGATTATGCCAATCACCTCCGTGTGGTGTTGCAGACCTTAAAAGAGCAGAAATTGTATGCCAAATTCTCCAAGTGTGAAGTTTGGTTAAACGTTGTTACTTTTCTTGGTCATGTTATTTCTAGTAAGGGGATCATGGTGGATCCACAAAATTGGCAGTGGTTAAAAGGTGGCCTAGACCCTCGACTCGAACTGACATTTAGATCTTTTTTGGTTTGGCTAGGTATTATAGGTGGTTCATGGAAAGTTTCTCGATGATAGTTTCCCCATTGACTAAGTTTACTCGGGAAAAGGTAAGGTTTTCTTTGTTGGATGCTTGTAAGGGGAGTTTCGAGAATCTAAATGATAAGCTAACTTCGGCTCTGATTTTGCCATTGCCTGAAGGTAATGAGGGGTTTGTGGTTTATTGTGATGTATCCCGGATGGGACTTGGTTTTGTTTTTATGCAACATAGGAATTTGATTACCTATGTTTCCCGATAATTGAATGTGCATGAGAGGAATTATCCTACTCATGATTTGGAGATTTTAGCGATGGTTTTTGCTACATTATTTTCATAGAGTGAACGTGGATATCTTTTCTAATCATAAGAGTCTACAGTATGTGCACACTCAAAAGGAGCTAAATCTCAGGCAGAGGAGATGGTCAGTGCTTCTCAAGGACAATGATATGAGTCTTCACTACCACCCAGGTAAAGTTAACATAGTTGCTGATGTTGTTAGTAGGTTGTCCATGGGAGTTTAGCTCATGTGGATAACGAGAAGTAGGAATCGGTGAAGGATATTCACCGGTTGGTTAATCTTAGAGTTCGTCTCTTGGACTCTGAGAATAGTGGTGTAATGGTATAGGAAGTGGTTCAGTCGTCTCTTGATGCAGAGATCAAGTAGAAGAAAATGCTAGATCTCATCTTGATGAAAATCAAGAGTGATGTTTGTTTTCAAAAAGTGATGGTATTTGAGATGAGTGGTGATGGTACTTTGCGGTACCAAGGGAGGTTATGTGTCCCTAACGTTGATGGATTGTGACACAGGATTTTGGTTGAGGAACATGAATCGTGCTATGTTGTTCATTCTGGTTCAACAAAAATATATCATGATCTCAAAGAGATGTATTGGTGTATTGATATGAAGCGATGAGGCTGATTTTGTGGCCAAATGCATGGTGTGACAATAAGTCAAAGTTGAGCACATGAGGCTTGGTGGGTTGTATCAAGAAATTAAGTTTCATGAATGGAAATGGGTGGTATTCAATATGGATTTTGTTATTGGTCTTCCTCGGTCTCGGAATCAATTTGATTCGGTTTGGGTCATCGTGGTTAAGATGACAAAGTCCTCTCACTTCTTGCTAGTGCGGACTAACATTTTAGCTGAGGAGTATGTGCGGTTGTATCTTTAGGGGATTGTAAACCTATATGGTGTACCTATTTTGATTATCTCTGGTCGTGGTACACAGTTTTCATCTTACTTTTGGCGGTCGTTTTAGAAGGGGTTGGGGACCAAGGTTAATCTGAGTACTACTTTTCATCAAAAGACAAATTGGCAAGTAGAGAGGACTATTCAGACATTGGAGGACATGCTTCATGCATGTGTGATTGATTATGGTTGCAATTGGGTTGAGCATCTACCTTTTGTAGAGTTTGCTTACAACAATAGATATCATTCTAGCATTGGGATGACCCTTTTTGAGGCATTGTATGGTAGGAGCTGTAGAAATCCTATTGGGTGGTTTGAGTTTGGTGAGGTGGATATGTTTGTCCCAGACTTGGTGTAACGCCCCAAGTTTGTACCCTGGACGCTACACAGTGCTCATAATCCCGAAGTACCCCAAGCTAACCTATGACTGGTACCTACTATAATAACTGAATAATATACGGAATTAGGAGTAAACATGCCATAAGGTTCAATCTGTAAATAATACTGAATACGGTATTAAATACATAAACTGAAAGACAAAACTGAAATCTGAATAACCTTCTGAAATACTCTAGTCTGGGAAGCCTCTAACTGTTTGAACTGTGTAGTTGATGGGACAAGTCGCCAACTAACTCTGTCTACTAACATAAACTGAAATAATGTAAATAGAATTCATATCCTCAAACAATGAGGACTCACCACTATGCTGAATACTGAAAGTTTGGTCTACTGAGGGTGCTTTGGAGCTCATGTGTTGGAACCTATGATATAAGACATCATAGCGCCAAAAACATACATCAGTACTTTGAATGTACAGGTATGCTCAGTGAGGTAGGATGAAATGCATGGGTTCATATGCATGAACAATAATAACTGAATAACATGAGTATGACTGAATAAGAGTACATGCATGAATAAGTATACTGTAACTAAAATCATGATAACACCGAACACTGAGTCTGAATACTGATCAACTGATTTACTGGATAACTAATACTATATAACTAATGACATGGTGACTGTATCTAACAGTCTTGAATTCTGGGGAACTATACTGAGTTCCGTACTAAGCTGAGTGACAATGTCTGATAGTCCTAAATCTGTAGAACTAGACTGAGTTCTATTTTGACACTGAGACCGAAACTGAGACTGTGGGACGTAATCATCTAACCGACATGCCCTTTCTCTAACTGATTTGGGGTCCAACCTATAACCCAGTTGAAAGGGTGTCAATACCGTGCCACGGGTAGACACAAACTGTGAGTTAAGCCTCTCTGACAGAAATCTCTTTCGTCAACCCTCGCTGGAAGGCTAACTCGGATGGGAAGTATACACCCTCATAATGTCTGGAAGGAAGATATCTCAACCTACACTGAGTACGTTGTTCTATAACGCAGGGATTGCTACTAAGGGTCAAATCCTCTATTGACAGGAATGCTCCCATCCCTGGGTGAACTTGGTGCTGAATCCTACTCCCAACTGAATAGACACTGAACTGATTTCTAGTCTATACTAGGTTGGACTGAATGGTTACTGAGATTACTATTTAAATGAATTGTACTGAGTTCACTGAGTTTCGTTGACTGGCAAAACACGACTGAATTTTGTTAACTGATAGAGTTTACTGAGATCTGAACTAAATACTGAGTTAGCCTGATCTACTGAATCTATTGAGTTTACCTGAGCTCGGTAACTGACTGAAAGTAATACTGATCGAGATGTGAGTGATACTGTTCTATGAATGACCATGGCTCTAGGTAATCAGCTAAATTTTTGGGTACAAGTACCCCTAGGACTCGATAGCATAAATTAAGAGATGGCATAAACATGAAATATGTAAACTATAAACTTGATCATCATTTATTCATTGGGGCATTTTAACAAACACTTGCATGATTTCATTCTCTTAATAGTTCGCATGAACAATTTATCATATACTTGGAAGGCATAGAACATGCGCATAACACTATTCAATATGTGAGCACACAATTCAATCATCAAATTCACTATTAGAAGGATTTAACATGATCTCACATGGTAAGACATATAAATCAATAAACTCCACATGAAACTTAGCATAACTCATGGATTTGAAACTCAAATAATCATTATAAACATGAATATTATCAAACACATCATGGTATTCATGAAATTCATATACTTAAAGTTTATAAACTGATTCTTGGACTCCAAGGGTGGAAGAGACCCTTGGATGAACACTTCACATACCTTTGTTGAAGAATTTTCTGAAAGTTTATGGTTGAATCTTGAGTTCTTGATTTGAAATTTGAGCACCTAGGGTTTTGTTCTTGGGCTAATTGGGAATTAATGAGTATATTTTTTATCCAAAGGGCTTAATTTCATGTTTTGGGGGTTGAAGGACGTGGGAAAAAGACCCCAAAACCCCCAAGAACGCGATTTTTTAATCACTGAAAACTGGGTTGCCGACGCGCACGACGTGATAGCCAACGCTTCACGCCATGTTCATGTCGATTCACTGGAATTAGATGTTGGTAGCTTGGGAAAATATTAATCAATGCGATAGTCGATGTGGCGCGCCATGAACGCATTGATCCACTGTTTTGGGATTCCAAAGGAGCTACAAATGAAGTCCGAAAAATCCGACACGTGTCCAGGAACACCTATGGTCATTCCTGATCATGAATCAACCTAAACATCAACATTTAATGGACTTAAAGATCACGAATTATAATTTCCAACCTTAGTAGGCTAAAATGACACTAAGTCTAGGACTCCTTGACAAGCCTAAAGGACCGAATCAAGCTTAGAATTTTCCAGGGTCTTACATTATCTCCTCCTTGGTAACATTTGTCCTTGAATGAGACTTCTGAGACTGCGAATACTGAGAGACTAACTTACCTACTGGACATGAACATCTGGAACATTACTATATGACTGATATTAGTCGTATTCTGAATCATCATGCTGAACATGCATATCTGATGCATGGATATAGCTGAACATGATTTATGAATGCATGACTGGGATTACTAATAAACTGAATCTGCATACTGAACAAGAATATCTGATGCATGGATACATGACTGAACTGGCTCATGAACGTATAACTAAACATGCAATGGTAACTAATACCAAGTTTGTAACTAAAATCTGAACATGAAACTAATTAAGCTTAATGAAACTTTTATCTTGAGATGAGTCTGTATTAGCGGAGAATAGATGAGGATACGTAGTTTGCATGTCTTCTTCTGCTTCCCAAGTATCTCCCTCAATGGTCTAATTCCACCAAAGAACTTTGACTAGAGGAACTTTTTTGTTCCTTAGTCTGCGAATCTGATAGTCAAGGATTTCGACTGAGATCTCCTCATAAGAGAGACTATTCTAAATATTTATGCCCTCAATAGGGACTATGATTGTTGGATCACCTTTGCATTTCTTTAGCAAGGAGACATGGAACACTGTATGAACTGAATATAAATATGAATATAACTTAAGCTCGTAATCTACCTTTCCAAAATGGCTGAGAATTCGATAAGGACTGATATATCAGGGACTGGGTTTCCCTTTCTTGACAAAATTCTTCACTCTTTTCATAGAAGATATCTTTAAGTACACATAGTCACCAATCTCAAACTCGAGATCCTTTCTGTGCATATCTGCATACGATTTCTGTCGGCTCTTAGCTGTCTTAATCCTTTCCCTGATCAACTGGACCTTCTCTAAGGTATGAAACACCAAGTCAGGACCTACCACTATGGCCTCACCCACTTTAAACCAACCAATGAGAGACCTACATCTCCTCATATAAAGTGCCTCAAATGGTGTAATCTGAATACTGGAGTGATAGTTGTTGTTATATACGAACTCAATCAAAGGAAAGTGGTCATACCAACTACCTTTAAAGTCTATCGTACATGCTCGCAGCATATCTTCTAAGGTCTGAATGGTCCTTTTTGCTTGACCATATGTCTGAGGATGAAAAGATGTACTGAGATAAACTCAGGTAGCAAGACCCTATTGGAATGCTTTCCAGAAATGACAGGTGAACTGAGTACCTCTATCTGAGATAATGGATAATAGAACATCGTGCAATCTGACCAACTCCCTAATATAGAGTTTGGCATAATCCTCGGCTGAATAGGCGGTATGAACTGGAAGGAAATGAGCTGATTTGGTCATCCTGTCTACAATGACCCAAACTAAATCATATTGACGACGAGTACGAGGAAAATCCATCAAAAAGTCCATGTTCACTTCTTCCCATTTCCAGGTGGGAATACTGAACTCCTGCATGGACCACTAGGCTTTTGATGATCAATCTTAACCTGCTGACATGTTGAGCACTTAGCCATAAAATCTGCAATGTCTCTTTTCATCCCACTCCACTAATAGATCTCCCACAAATCATGGTACATCTTCGTGGCCCCTGGATGAATAGAGTAAAGCGCACCATGCACTTCTGTAAGAATTCACTGCCTCAAGTCATCTATACCTGGAACACACAGACGACCTTAATAACATAATACACCATCTCCCCTTGGGAGAAAACCTCTACTTTTTTATTTTTGACTGATTCCTTCAACTGGACTAGACTAGGATGCCTATCATGCTTTTCCTTCACTTCAAAAACTAGGGATGATTCTGAGCTACTCTACACCCACACACTACCTTCTACTAAATCAACTAAGCAAACACCTAGTCGGCCTAGCTGATGAACTTCCTTGGCTAACTTCTTCTTACTATCCTCAACATGGGCAACACTACCCATAGACATTCTACTGAGAACATCAGCCACTACATTAGCCTTGCTCGGATGATACAGAACACTTATGTCATAGTATTTCAACAATTCCGACCACCTTCTTTGATGGAGGTTGAGTTATTTCTGAGAGAAAATATACTGCATACTCTTATGATCAGTGAACACATCAACGTACACACCATACAAGTAATGCCTCCAAATCTTTTAAGGAAAAAACTACTGCTGCTAACTCATGATCATGAGTAGGATAGTTCTTCTTATAAGTCTTAAGTTGTCTAGAGGCATAGGCTATGACCTTACCTCTTTGCATCAAGACATAACCCAATCCAACTCTTAAAGCATCACAATACACAATAAAACTATTGAAATGATATGGTAGGGTCAAATTGGAGCTGTAGTAAGTCGAGTCTTCAACTCTTGAAAACTCTTCTCACAAGAATCCGACCACTGGAACTTGACTTTATTCTGAGTCAATCTGTACATAGGGGATGCAATAGACAAAAATACCTCAACAAACCATCGGTAATAGACAGCCAAATCTAGAAACTCCTGATAGAATGGAGAGATGGGCCTGGTCTAGTTTCTCACTGCTTTGGTCTTTTGGGGATCAACTCTAATGACATCACCAAAAATTATATAGCCAAGGTATTCTACTAACCTTAGCCAAAATTTGCACTTACTGAATTTGGCAAATAGCTGATAGTTTTTGAGGATCTGCAATACTATTCTGAGATGGTCTGGATGATCATGCTCACTACAAGAGTAAACAAGGATATCATCTATGAAGACTATGACAGACATGTCTAAGTACTTCTTGAACACATGGTTCATCAAGTCCATGAAAGCTGTTAGGGAATT
The DNA here is from genome assembly GCA_030864215.1 of Capsicum pubescens. NCBI lineage: Eukaryota > Viridiplantae > Streptophyta > Magnoliopsida > Solanales > Solanaceae > Capsicum > Capsicum pubescens. Next base: position 190,268,655 of record CM061546.1, read on the forward strand.
GGTAAGACCAAAGGACATAACTAAGAATTTGAAGTGACCATACCGATTTCGGAAAGTTATTTTTGGGATGTCACTTTCCCGGACTCTGAGTTGATGATAGCCTAATATGAAGTCTATCTTAGAGAAATAACTGGAACCCTAAAGTTGGTCAAACAAGTCATCAATTCAGGGGAGTGGATACTTGTTATTAACCGAAACTTTATTCAACTAGGAATAATCTATGCACATTCGAAGAAAACTATCTTTCTTATGCACAAATAACACTGGTTCGCCCCACGGGGACACACTAGATCTGATGAATCCCTTATCTAAGATATCCTTTAACTTTTCTTTTAATTCCCTAAGTTCTGCTGGGGCCATTCTATATGGAGGAATAGAGATAGGCTAAGTATCTGGGAGAAGATTTATTCCGAAATCAATTTCCCTTTTAGGAGAAACTCCGAGAAGATCTTTGGGAAACACATCTAGGAACTCACATACTACTGACACTGATTCAAGATTAGGGGTTTCTGAACTAGAGTCCTAGACTCGAACGAGATAGTAGACACATCTCTTAGATATTATCTTTCTAGCCCGAAGGTTAGAAATAAGTTGACCCCTAAGTGCTGAAGTACTACCCTTCTACTCTAGGATGAGTTCATTCAGAAATTCAAACTGGACAATTTTGGATGGGTGTAATACCTAACCGTGAAGGTACAAGTCTAATGGATAGACACTAGAAACTCATGTTTTCCGACATAAGGGTTGGTCATAACGACTATATATGATACTATAAGGTACATGGTAATCCTCTAAGTATACTATACATATGTATCATAGAGAACGAGGGGTACTCAGGGAATCCCCTACTCTTATGGTATCTCTTATTCACGAGGCTACATACACCGAGTCCCGTTCAGGGGTTACACTGGACCCATATAGCCCATGGGTGGTTCTAGGACAGTTAAGCTACATATACCCAGGTTAATGGTTTTAAAGACATCTAAACCCGAATCCCTTTCCCGGTATGGTTACATATATATGTATGGTTTGTATGCATATGGTTGGTTTACTTGGTTTTACTAGATGACACTAATTTATCCTCATCCTGAGTTCATGCCAGCGTTCACCTGCTAACCCATCTTCGGGCGGCAGTATCCTACGCGATGCATTAACCGACCATTCTACTCATCTTATTTATTAATCAAATTCGAGATCAACTATTGAATTGAAGTGCTGAGCTTCCATATTCTAGAAGGATCCATTTCATATCATAGATGTCTTTACATACTTTGGTTATTTTATGGATATTGGTTTTGGCTATGGTTGGGGGTTATGTACCATGGATATTTCATTTCTTTTGGGTAGAGGCTTTGTGTGATAACCACGAGTTGGAATGGGCAGTGTCGGTATTAGTGTCATCCTTAGTATTCGCATTGGTATTGGGGATGATATCGTCGAACTAAATTTATGATTTTTCTATCCTTTTATATTATGTTATGGACAAGAACTTGGTTTTAATATTTGTTTGGTTATGGTTATTGGTTGGCAATGGATGGTTGGACATGCTTGGTTTGGTCACGGTTATAGATCTATCCCATAGTCTGGTATCATCATAAACGCTATCTTCTTATACATTCAGAGTTCATCCAACTCAAGGTATGCATATTTGGAGGTTGGGTTGGGTAACAGGGGTGGTACCCAGTCCTGGATGGATTTGGGATGCCCATTATGATAAGGACCTGGTTTGGGTCGTATCTGTTGGGAATAGTGGAAGCAAAGGTACAGTTGATAGAGGGTAGTGTGAAACCCTAGGTTGAAAATCAGCTGGCAAAACAAAACCGATGGGTGCAGGGTAGGTTGGATGCTTTGAGCAAAGGATGGCCCATCAGTTGGGAAGCGGACAAATCTTGGAAATTACAAAAGTGAAAGTTAAGGTGGACGAGATAAAGAAGATGGTGAATGAGCTGTATGACAAGCCTTTTATCTCAGCACCTGTGGTAATGAAGATTGAGCCTGAAATACAAGTTGAAAACATTTGGAGTATTTCGGAACCAAAAAAAGAAAGGAGAGAGAGAAAGAAGAGAAAAAGGTAGAGTATAGAAAAAGAAAATATCAAGAAAGTGAAGAAAGATAGCATACAGAGCGAGAGGGACCGGCAAGGCAGGGTCCATGAGATATAAGATGATGTCGATAGCTTAAAACTGGCAAATGATGACATTAAGGGGGCAGTGATGTAGCCCGATGACTGACGTACCATTGAGTGCACCGACCACAACCAATGCCACTACTGTAGAGACAGTCTAGCAATAGTTAGGACTACTATTGAGGATGGTGGGACCCAATATGAGGTCCAACATGATGATTCGGCATAAGCCAGTGCCCTGAGATCCCAGGTATGTCCTTGATCCCTGTATTTCATTATTAGATGCACTGGTGATAGGGCAATGGATTTAAGTTGGGGATGGGGTGTACTAAAGTTGCTATAGGCTATACTTGCCGTGTTTCGAAAATCATGGCCACAATCTGAAAAGTTTGAGAACCAACATGCATTTTTGTTTTTTTTGTTAGTTTGTTTGAGTGTGCCGCTGAAAAAGGGAGAAAATTTGTACTTATGGAAGTAGACATGGTTTTGATTGATTATGTTGAGTTTGTGTGATTTTGAATAATTGTGCTGAAAAATTGATGCCTTTCCTAAAATTTTGCTAATTGTGCAATGTGTGTATATGTGAGGAACGACCATAAATCTGATAATGGAATTAGAATTAGGGATATAACAACTATGTCAAACAATTGCATAACTAGATAAGTAGTACCTAGCAATATGACCCTGTACGAGTGTGTGTGAGGCGTTACTTAGTTCCCGGTGTGTTAGAATGTAGAACTTACCTGGTTGCTCTTACCTACGGTTCAGGATAATCGATAGAAAATGATCATAGGCTATTCTTGTTTTGAATCCACTCGAGCCTAAATGCCTAATCATATATGATATGAATCCCTTGATCCAAAAAATTAAGCCTAATTGACCCATATTTATTGATTACACTGATTTCACCTTCCCATTTCACTTACAATGAACCTGTATTGGCCCTGGTCCTCCTTGGACATTGTGCACCTTAACTCAGGCAAATCACTTAAGTTAAGGGTGGCTATTATTGGGGTGTGTAGGAAACAAACGAGTCTGAAGAAAGACGTGTAGAAGGAAAAACAAAGAAGGACAGGTGCGATGAAAATAAAAGATAATAAAAGAAAAATAAAAATAGCAAGAAAAGAAATATAAAAGAAAAAGAAAGTTAGAAAATAAAACCGCACCCAGTCTAGTATGAATGTGCTTTAAAATAAAAAGTGTGACATAAGGGCGGAAATAAAATAAAGAAAAAGTGGAAAATAAGTGGACCCTAAATAAAGCGTAGTGTAAAGGAGGCGTAGTCACTAAAAATCCCAAACAGATACCATACTATCCACAAACTTACGTTACAAGTTGAATAAAGTTCTTTAGTGATCCTATCCCGACTGTCCAAAAACTCAAGAAGTGAGCATATGGACAAGCCTATGGTATTTTGTATACACCGGACGATACTTCTTTGTGAGCGAGAGAATCTTTTGTAATCTCCTCGAATAACTTGATTGATCTAAACTGAGTGAATGGTATTTCTTTGACTTTAAGCTCACATGGGTTATGTTGTTAGGTTGCTAGACTGTTCGATGAGTGCGATTTGTATATGCTTAGTTGTTTGTTACTAATGTAATGTCGTCAATGGATTCCTTTTTGTTATTCCATGTGCTAAATCGATATACACAATTGGATTCATGAAAGGTTAAAACTAGGAGGGGGAATAAAAATGTCAAAAATTGAACTGATAAGTCACTGCAATAGGTATCTTAGGATTTTCCTGTTTAAGCATCATTTTTGTGTTAGAGGTTTTGATTTCTTTATTCTTTAGGACACACAAACTTTCCAAGTTAAGGTGTTGATGTGTCATGGATACACGACACTTTCGATGCTTAAAACAAAGAATTTATGCTTAGACTTAGGTTATTTGGTAGATATGATATGGTTTTGTGGTTGTTACAGGTAAAGTAGGTGAAACATGGTTGTGGACTGAAATTGGAAGAGAAAAATCTCGAAAAAACATGAACTCTGTTCATCTTAAGAGACATCATACTAGTCATCAACATAACATACGACTCGTAGGTGAATTCGTATGAAAGACAGTAACTAAAGCCAAGCTGAGAAGTTAAGTAAAGAGAGGATATGACTGGAGAGTACGAACCACAAGTTGTGGATACGGATCGTGACAAGCAACCGTAAAGAGAACAAAAACTAAGTCATTTAGAATTGAAGTCACAAAATAAGACGAGTCGGAAGATCTGAGTACGAATCGTAAGGATAAATTGTAAAGATACTAGTGTCCAGAGCTTTAAAAGATTAATGCCTAGGTGGTGATGAGTGAAGGCCACGAGTCGTATGGTCCAGGTATGACTGGTGAGGCTAAGCTGTAAGGATAACAAAAAGTTGACTAGCACAATACAACTCGTAAGAATATCTTTCGAGTGGACGATGCGAGTCGTACCTTGTGCCGACATACTTTTCCTATTCCATTTTAATTAGGATTTCTGGGTTATTTTGAGATACTATAAATACCGTAGGGTTATTCCTTTATTAGGTTTCATTCTTTAATATACATTTATGCACTTTTACAATACTTAGATCATTGAGATTTTGTTCTTGAGATTTTTGGGGTTTTATTCAATTGAAAACTTCAGAATTCCTTCTTCTTATTCTTGTGTAATTAATTACATGTGTTCTTTATTAAATATCATGGATTGTTGCATGAACATAAGAAGCTAATTTCCTTGAGTAGGGTTGTTGTGACCCTAGTAGATTAACTACGTAGAGAAAGTGGGAGAGTCAACTATTCTAACGTGGTTAAATGTATCTTAATATTCTTCATATTAATTGGCCTTAGAGCTACTACAGAATCTTGAGGATTCCCTGTATTCGAGAACATATTCACATGGAAATTTGAGATTGGGATAAAGGGATTAAGACAATAATTTGAGATTCACGTCCATCTTATTATTCCCATCTCATCTAATCATCTTGAGACTCAAAAGGTGAAACTTAAACTGAAGTCATAGACAAGGATTAATAAGGCGACACCCTAGACTCACAAGGTAAAGGGTGATATTTATCAATGTGTTCACAAGACGATTGATAATACATAGCTTCTCAACTCTATAAATAGAGCAGCAGAATAGGTGGGTTAGACACAACAAACTTACGGAGTTGAGAATCCAGAGGGGACACAGTCCTAGTGTTCATCTTCTATTGTTTACAAACTCAAAACATTCAAGTTTGGTTACTACTTACTATTGATTTCCAAATTCCCCCCATTTTTCCCCACGGCTCATGAATTTCATCAAGTTAAGCAACTCTTCAACGTTTTCCCTATGGGTTCGACCCTAACCTAGTTGGATTAATATATTTTCATCGACCACAACATACTTCTTTGGAGGTTAGTTTTGGGCGTCATTAAGACCAAACACGTGGTACTCAGTAGGCATTGACTGAATGTGCTTTAAAGATAATGCAAGAATAAATAACATGTAAAGTCGGAATATAACTATAGGCAGTCATCCAAGAAACTAAACATGATAATGCTAGGGGAGAAGTAAGGATAAAACTATTTTTCCCTATTAGTAATCAGAATCTAAAGTGCAATACCGTATATCATTAGTCAATATATAAGGCCAAAAATACATATACCGCAAGAATGGAAAAAAAAAGAGGGATATAAGGTAATATCATATCATATATACACACATACACACACATATATAAATACATACATACATACATACATATATATATGTATATATATATATAAATAGGACTACTCAAGGTAATGACTAACGTAACCAACCTAGCATCTCAAGGCATCCTAACCAAGTAGGAAACTAGTGCTGGAATAATCAGGGTCCCTAAACATAATGTCAAACCATGATATAACTATCCATAATATAATTTACCGTAAAAGGAAAATGGATCCAAATTATACCTCTAATCTCAATATCAATCCATAAACAGCCTGCCACAAACTAACTATAATAACAACAATAAAGTAATAGGCTAGTCCGAACAAACAATACCTAACTAGGTACCCATAAACCTTGAAGGTTCAATCTACAGTCGACAAAAAACAATCATAACCTATACCCATACAACCCTCCATAAAGCTGATAGACATAAGCACCAAATAATATAGTAGTGATAGACAATGCATATGAACGAATGAATGTAAGGTAAATCCATTATATCATAATTGATCCAAGTGATATAACGTACCAAGTATATACACCTCCTCCAGGTCAACAAATTTAAAAGGCAGGACCTATGATGATCTTTCTTCTCCGACACTGCGCCTCATGGACGAAGGGGCCCGTTGGGGATTCAGATATATCTATATACACTTAGCTTATCCTAATCGATAATTTCCAATCATCATTATCAATCTACTCTGTCCAATACTAGAGAGATGTATATATAATAAGTGCGTAGACTCAAACCATGGCTAAAAGAGGTAAGTCTGTAAATCTATTACTTGAGATCAACTTTAGGAAAAAATAGTATCATAGAGTAGAAAGTGTCGGAGTCTCTCTCAATTGAAATAAAAAGTAGTGGTTAAAGAGTGACAAACCATGGTCTAATTTCCAAAACATCATTTGGTTTCAAAAGCTTGTAAACCATTAAGTAAGGTGGTACGATTCCTGTTATAAAAATATTGTAAAAGAAAAAGTGAGAGATAATCTCTTTTTTTATAAAATAGTAGTAAACTCATTATTTTGGTTGGAATCGTAATGAGCATGAATGTGCTAAGAACATGTAAACCATCACCAATATCCAAATAATACATCCATAATCATCTAATAGTCTTTAACTAGAATTATTCCCTTTCAATAAATACAAAGTTTGTTTTCGGAAAAAAGTAAAGACATGATAAAGTAAGAGGAAGTTTGAGAGTAGACTCTCATCCCTAGAACAACCCAGTACCTCAATCACAATCTCTTAAAGCATGAATTAGTTACCATGGGGAGGGCTCGTACTAGGATTTGTACCAAAAGTTCACAGTAGGAGTGAGTACGATCCAAAAGTACTTAGTAGGTATTTGTAACACCCTAGAATACACCCTGGATGCCACATGATGCTTATGGTCACAAGTGACCACAAGCTAACCCATGAGTTGGTACCTGTTGTGAGCACTGAATAATATACTGATAATAAAAACATTTGCATAAAATAGCTGAAAATGTCATAAGATTTTAGAAGTTGAAAGAAATACAGAATCATTATTCTGAACATCAGGAGACATACTAAAAATACTGATAAAAACAACTGATAAACTAACTCTCTGTCTGAAATCCTCTAAAACTGACTGACTATGAAGTTGATGGGACAAACTCCCAACTAACTCTGACTGACAAAATAATTGAACTGCTAACATAACTAAATACAAGATAAACCCATCCTAGAAGGATGAGGACTCACCACTACTATTGTTGCTATAATGCTGAACTATCTAAGCTCGGTCGGGAAACTGAGTATCCGAACTATGATATAAGACATTATAGTGTACAGAAAGAGTACATGGTAAGTATTTTGAATGTACTGGTATAGGAAATAAAGTTAGGCTGAATGGATAGGTTCATGTGCATGAAATAATGATTGACTGAATAGCATGAGACAATGGCTGACTGAATAACATGAGATATCTGATATGCATAATATGCATGAAGCCGTAAACTTTGAGGATGCATGGCCAAGCATATAACATGATTCTAAAATAGTATGTAAAATGGAATACTGAAATTTGATAACTGAATAACTGAAAATCTGTATACTATGGTCAAGAAAACATGAATTCAATTCTATACTGAAAATTAAAACTAAAATTGTGGAAGGTATCATCTAACTGACATGCCCCGGTCTGAGTTGATCGGGGTCCAACCTGTGACCCCAGTTGGAAGGGTGTTAGTACCGCGCCACGGGTAGTAACACTGGCTATGAGTCCTTCCTAAACTGGCGGGTGATCCCAAAGAGAGTGTCAGTCCTAAACTGATGGCTGACCTCTTAAAGAATGTCAGTCCTAAACTGGCGGGTGACATCTCATAACCTACGTTGACTACGTAGTTCTAGAACTTAGGGACTACTACTAAGGACCCAGTCCTAACTAACGGGTGAGTCCCCATCCCTAGGTTCACTCGATGCTGAATCCTATTCCCAATTGAAAGACTGTGATTACTGGACTAAACTAAGCGTAACTGACAATCAACTGATCATATTAACTGACAGAATGATAATTCTCATGGTTTGTCTGATACCATTCTAAAACACTAAAATTATATCTAAAATCATTCTGAATATACTGAGACTATGTAAACAACTAAGTTTCGGGTATTCATAACCCCCATCACTGAATGTAAATAACAATAAAGGCATGCAAGAGCTTTGAAAGACCATAATGGGGAATCATTCAAAAAAATCATTCTCTCTGGCATTGTATCAAACATATCGGGATTAAGTCTTTAACATGGGGATGTTTTTAAACATGATGAGATAGCATGATTATGTGATAGAATCCATAATTTGATGATTTATCTTGAATTGAATGAACCTGAAATGGGAACTTCATCATCCAAAACATATTATAACCAATTGCACTTGAAAACAATTGTAATCTTAACTTGAAATCAAAATAACAAGTAATTCATGGAGATAATTCATTTAAAACATGGAAACTCATAATTTAACAATTAAAAAAAGATTCTTGGACTCTATGGTGAAAGGAAACCATAGATGAACATCACACATACCTTAAACCTTAATTCTTGAAAGAGAAACACAATTCTTTAAGCTTTCTTAAAGGTTCTTAGATTGGGGAAGTTGATTTCTTTTTCTCCTTAGGGAGAAAGGAATATAATTTCATCATCTTGGGGATGATTAAAGTTTGTTTCTTGAGAGAAAATTGGAGAAAATAATGCCCTAAAAGAAGTTTAATTTCGTGTTTTTACGAATTAGGGTGCTTGGAAAAGACAAGACTGCCCCTCAGAGAATTAAACTCGTAAGTAAAATGTCATTTAAGGCATCACCGCAATGCGCCAATCTTTCCATCGATATACCAACCGTAATGCACCATAATCGCGGTGAGGTTCTGAATTGAAATACAAATATGCCTAAATCCTCATTCGAAAAATCTAAAACTTGCCCGAGACATGCTTTTTACACCCTGAACATGAATTAACTCAAAAACTTACATCTCGGGGTCAGGAAGGTCACTTTAAAAATCATCAAAGTTAAGAGGCTAAAAATAAAACTAAGCCCCTATACTTAAACTAAATTTTCAGGTTCTAAGCCTCTTATACATGCACTATGGGCTGAACTGAGTTAAGACTAATACAGGGTATTACAATATCTCCTCCTTGGGAACATTCATACTCAAATTTGGTTGGTTAAGCTAAGAGTACTGTACTGAGGTAACTGTGATCATGTACTGAACATGTATGAATTTGAACATAACTGCATAACTTATTCTAAAACATGATACATGAACAAAATATCATGAACCGAACTAATTTCCTTGAATACATGCAATGACATGATAAGGGCTGAGATAGGAACGAGAGGATCAACTTATGAGTAACCATTACTTTAAGCTAAATATGATTTTGTGAAGAGAAGATGAGAGGATTAGGACGTGAAAATTTAGGGTACTACAACATCCCCCCCTTGGGATCATTCTCCCCCCCAAAGGGTACTGACTGGCCTAAAATACTAAGGGAAGACTGAGAAGATACGCGAGGCACTTATGAACTGAATCATAATTGAATACCTGAATTTCGCTGATCATTAAGAGATTAGAATGAGTACTGGAACTGAACATACTATAAAGCATGAGTACATGAGTCATAAGCTGCATCACCTGAGTTTGGAGTTCATAAATTTCATTGAATATGATCCGTACAACTAAGCAAACTGGAACTCCATTTACTAGGAACTGGAAGCGTACATAATTCCATACAGAGTGCATGAACATGAACTATGATCATGGAGTTGACATGTAAGGCCAGAGTAGATATCGTAATGACTGAAGTACCAATACTGAAATAAGCATCGGTCAGGCATTATCTTCCCTAGTGTTGTTCTTCAGCACATTAGCATGACTACTAGAATCTGAGTGCCTGAATTGGTTACTGGTCCTATCATATCCCCCATATCCTTAAGACATCACTCTAAGTCTGTAGACCTCTTTAATCAACTTTAAACTGAACTGCAATACTCAACCCGAAAGACTACACCTGAAAATGTACAACCTGCTGCTAGTACTTTACTCAATTCTGAGATACAACTCTTAACTTTTTATATCCCCAATAGTCATCATATAATAACTAAAACAATGAATAACTTAGAATTTCCATGAGTATCACCATACACTGAGTTTACACTATCAAGAATTTCAACACTACTTTCTATTAGCTCAATTTTTAAAGATTCAAACTTAGATTCTAACACTTAATATAAATATCCCCAAACCTTTAATAAACCACACTAACTTCCTTCATAGCCTACTAATATCACATCTCTAAGTCACACCCATATCATCATACTTAATTTTGAATTAATGAACATAAATTCTTCCATAATCTATTTCAAGCCTACTGATTCACTTTTCATACAACTATCCCTATGGATACATAGTCTACTAGATTCAGATAACACTATCCCCACTTTACTACTGCAAAACTTTTGGGTTCATGCTTCTAACTCTAGATCATATGTTGTCATAGAATTCTGCGAAGGAATCTGAAAACACATCTAACCCTAAGTACTGAGTTACTACCCTTCCATTCGATGACTGGTTCATTGGGAAACTAAAACTGAATGACTTTATTTCTTCTATCAACTGAGGTATAACATGAGTGTAGCCAATCTATATAGAGAATGACATTGAAAATCAGTCATATCTAACTCCAAAAGAGTTATTAAAGTGAATTCAAGGATATTGTGATTGGACAGTTCCTGTATACCTACCTAGCTACAATAGAAACATCTACTGGAATAGACACTAAGAAGGGTTCTGCTAATTATTCAAGAATGACACTAAAATCTGTTGCTATAGGGTTATAAAGGAGAGAGAATCTCTGGTATCTAACAAAGCATAAACATTAAGTTGAAAGACTTGTAACATACCTGAAACCACATCAGGATAAATTTCCTAATCATGTCGGGATTGGAGTGCATACAATTTATTCTGGCGCTGACCACTGGTGGCACTGGAAGTAATGCCATGCTGAGTCGAACGACCAGCTAGAACTGATGACAGTTTAGAATGGCCCTATTGGTGCAAATTCTTTCCACTCTTAGAAAATACTGGACACTCTCTGAACCTATGGCCTAGCATGCCACATCTAAAACATACATCACTGTCAACTCTACAAAAACCTTTATAATTTATACCACATTCTTCACAAAGCAATTGGTATGACTACTTCTCACACTACCCAGAGTCTTGGAGCCTGGCGCCTCATCATGACTGTCATTCTTAAACTTAGGTACTAGCGCACTAGCTGAAAAATGACCTGAGGCTAAAAACTTCTAATGGAACTGAGAACAGTTACCACCCTCTAACCTTGGCTAAGAAAAATTAAAACTACCTGTTCTAGCCCCCTTACTCTCTCTCTATCTCTCTCATTAAGCTTTTGTTCCTTAATCTATTGAGCATGGACCATAAGACTAGATATGTCCATATCCTTAATCAACATGGCGGTCCTACACATTTTGACCACACTATTAGCTACACCAGAAACAAATTTACTCGTTCTACACGTATTATCAGCCACTTTATTTAAAGCATACCTCACTAACTAAGTAAACTTAAGTGAATACTCCTTTACACTCATACTACCCTTCTTGAAATTAATAAACTCCAGCACCTTAGCTTCCCTCAACTCTAAAGTAAAGAACCTATCTAGAAAGGTTATGGAAAACTCCTCCCACTCTACAAGCCCTGCCTCAACTCCTCTATCCTCTTTTTACTACTTAAACCAAGTGTGAGCTACATCCTATAATTAGTAAGAAGCCAAATCTTCACTCTCACTAGATGTGATACTCATAATGCCAGTCACCTTCTGAATCATGTCAAAAAATTCCTACGGATTCTCATCAAACTTGGATCGCGTAAACAAAAGAGGGTTAATTCGGGTGAAGTTCCGAATCCTAGTTGTGGTAGTATTAGCCACTAGATTGGCTGGTATAACAGCCTGCTGATTATTACGAGATTCTACTGAGTAAGCTAAAGTAGTAAATACAGCTCGGAATTTGGCATGAGAAACATGCTCATTTAGAGGGTCTTTCTAAACGGGCTGAGTTATGGGCTGATTTCTATTTTTTCTTTCATTATTCTTTTTGGGAGGCATTTTTTGTAAACAAAAGAAAGAATGAATTAGAAAGAGAGTTCAAATAGAGCTCATGCTCATTCGCACGACATGAATATTGAAAGAAGGAAAACTTTTCCTTAAACATCTTGTAGCCTCCTGTCCATAAGTGTGGCGCGATTTACACCCATGTACAAGACTCTACTCAACATGGCATTCAGACTTCCTAGGATACTTTAAAACCTTAGGCTCTAATATCAAGTTTGTAACACCCCAGAAATACACCCTAGATACCACACGGTACTTACGGTCATAAGTGACCACAAGCTAACCCATGAGCTGGTACCTGCTGCGAGCACTGAATAATATACTGATAATAAAGATATTTGCAAAAAATAGCTGAAAATGCCATAAGTTGTTAGAAGCGCAAAACACTACTGAATCATAGTTCTGAACGTCTGGAGACATACTAAAATTAATGATAAAAATAACTGATAAACAGACTATCTGTCTGAATATCTAAAAGCCTCTAAAACTATCTGACTTTGGAGTTAATGGAAAAAAATGCCAACTGACTCTAACTAACTAAATAACTAAATCACTGACATAACTGAATATAAGATAAACCCATCCTTGAAGGATGAGGACTCACCATTGCTGTTGTTGTAGTAATGTTGAACTATCTAAGTAGGGTCGGGAAACTGAGTGTTCGAACCTATAATATAAGACATCATAGCGCAAAGATAGAGTATGCGGTCAGTACTTGAATTTACTGGTATAGGAGATAAAGTTAGTCTAAAATGCATAGGTGTATGTGCATGAAATACTGACTGACTTAAGAGCATGAGACAATGACGGACTAAATAGCATGAGATATCTGATGCATAATATACGTGAAAACTGTAAACTCTGAGGATACATGACCAAGCATATAACATGATTCTAAAATAGTCTGTAAACTGGAATACTGAAATCTGATAACTGAATAACTAGAAATCAGTATGCTATGGTCAATCAAACCTGAACTGAATTCTATACTGAATACTGAAACTGAAACTATGGGAGGTGTCATCTAACCGACATGCCCCAGTCTGAGTTGATCGGGGTCCAATCTGTGACCCCAGTTGGAAGGGTGCTAGTACCGTGCCATGGGTACTAACACTAGCTATGAGTTAGTCCTAAACTAGCGAGTGATCCCAAGAGAGTGTCAGTCCTAAACTAGCGGGTGACATTCATAACCTACATTTTCTACTTAGTTCTGGAACTTAGGGACTGCTACTAAGAACCCAGTCCTAACTGATGGGTGATCCCCCATCCCTAGGTTCGATTGGTGCTGAATCCTATTCCTAACTAAAAGACTGTGATTACTGGACTAAACTAAGCTTAACTGGACATACAACTGATCATAATAACTGATAGACTGATAATGCTCATGGTTTGTCTGATACCATTCTAAAGACACTAAAATTATAGCTATAATAATTCTGAATATACTGAGACTATGTAAACAGCTAAGTTTTAGGTATTCATAACCCCTATCACTGAATGTAAATAACAACAAAGTCATGCAAGATCTTCGAAAGACCATAATGGGGAATCATGTTACAAAATCATTCTCTCTGGCATTTCATCAAACATATGGGTATTAAGTCTTTAACGTAGGGATGCTTTTAAACATGATGAGATAGCATGATTGCATGTCAAAAACCATTATTTGAGGATTTTTCCTGAATTGCATGAACATGACGTGGGAATTCATCATCCAAAACATATTATAATCTATTCCACTTGAAAACAATTGTAATCATTCATGGAGATAATTCATTTAAAACATGGAAACTCATAATTTAACATTTTAAAAAAGAATTCTTGGGATCCATGGTGTAAGGAAACCATAGATGAACATCACACATACATTAAACCTTAATTCTTGAAAGAGAAACACAATTCTTTAAGCTTGCTTGAAGGTTCTTGGATTCGGGAAGTTGATTTCTTGGTTTTCTTGGGGAGAAAGGAATATAATTTGATGATCTTAGGGATGATTAGGGTTTGTTTCATGAGAGAAAAATAGAGAAAAGTGGGCAAATAATGCCTTAACTGAAGCTTAATTTTGTTTTTTCATGAATTGGAGTGCTAGAAAAAGACAAGACTGCCCCTCAGAGAATTAAACTCATAACTGAAACTTCGTTTAGGGAATCAGCCTGATGCTCCAATGTTTCCCTCTCTATACCCATCACTACGCACCACACTAGCGGTGAGGTTCTATAATTAAAATCTAAACATGCCCAAATCCTCGTCTAAGGAATCCTAAACTTCCTCGAGACATTCTCTTTACCCCCCTGAACATGAATTAACTCAAAAACTTATGTCTCGGGGTCGGCAAGGTCACTTTAAAAATGATCAAAGTTAAGAAGCCAAAAATAAAACTAAGCCCCCAACACTTAGCTAAATTTTCAGGTTTTAAGCTTCTTATGCATGCACTATGATCTGAACTGGGCTAAGACTAATACGGGGTATTACAATATCATAGAGAAACTGAGTAAAACAAAATATAAGATAAATATAAAATATACTATGAGCACATCACCTGCAAGAAGAAAAGTCCCAAATGGTAGCTCACACCGTCTCCACTAACAGTTCAATATTTATACAAGTACACAAAAATAACAACAACATAGTAATAAAGGAGAAGTACAAAAAAATCAACACAAGTCAAGGAAAGTAAGAAGACAGACAAGATGCAAATATAAATAAAATGCAATGCAATATGGATGGATCCATTGCATGACTTTTCCTATACACCCACCGAACTTACAGATACCAAGTAGGACCTATGGGGGCTACACAACCAATAAATTATATCTCATATATCAATCTCAATCTTAGTCTCAACTCTCCTCTTTGACTCCTATTTACAGAGAGTGTTTTCATAAAAGTGTCTCATTTTCTTTCAAAAATAGTATTTCCCAGTGCTACAAATATCTCATGAATGTATATGTATAGAATGAGGTTGTAATGCTCATAATCAATTCAAATGATGATATACGATCCATCCAACATGAAATGTATATACAAGTAATTCTAGAAATCAACTCAATATGACCATAATTCATGATTGTCAACTCCAATTAGGCACCACCAAAATGAATATACATGCAAGACAACATTATAATAATATCAACCCTAACTCAAGTATTTTATCATGATAAAAGCAACCATATCTCAAATAAGGCCCAAACTTAAAAAAATCAGCCCCCCGTATATGTATCATTTACTTAATAAAGGCATTTAGATGCACTGATAAGGCCATTGATCTCAAATAAAGTCCCCACATGGGTATCACATAATATTAGATATCACAAACCAACAACAACAAAATATAATCCCTCACATGGGAACACAACGGTAAAAAATCTTTAAAACATAAATCCTATAGTTATTTTCCCCAACCCATAGTATGCTTTACTTATTCATTAATTAATCATCTCAATATAAAAGACGTTAAGCCATAACCTACCTCAAAACAATGAAAATATCAGTCTAAAGTGCTTCAACATGGAGCCTTTCCCCCACGAATGGCCTCAAAACATATTAAAATATTCAAATATAGCATCTTTTCCTTAAAAATAAGCTAACGATACACATATTTCCCATATTTATGTCGGGTCAAAAATCGGTTTGAAAATTGGGTTCCAAAATGAAAAATATCAAACCAGTATTTTGTTTCAAAAATTTTTATCCATGATTATAGGAGTCTATAGGAGAAAACCCATGCCAAAATGGGCTAAATTTGAGGTCCAAAATGTAGGAAAATCCTTTCTAAACTTTATCGGTAAAACCCTAATTTTCTACTTTGAAATCAAGATTTAAAGGTATTTTTTAAAAATAAAATCAACCAAAAATAGTGGTATCATGAGTTTAGAAGTTACCCAAACAATAATCAACATTAAAACCCTCTAAAATTGACTTTAACAAAGCTTGGAGATCTAAGAATGGAGTAGAACTACAAAAATAGAGTATTTATACAGTTTAGTGAACAGTACCTCGTATATGCGATCAAACCTTCACATTCACAAGGATCAATAGTGACCAAACCATTAAATTTTCCTTCGTATTCAAAGCCAAGTCTTTGTATTTGCAAGGGCTGATGAATTAAGCCTTAGCATTCACAATAACCTCATTGTGTTTGCACATAAGAACTGCTATATATATAGTTTTGATGATGAGTAGCTAGATACAAGGGACCAGTTCCCTAGATGTTCATAGTACAGTACAACTGGCACGCGTGTCTGCACTGTTTTGTCCTCTTGTGTAACAAACATGCAGGTGTTGTTTGTACTTAATAGGACACGTGGTCCAATAATATTTTAGCCCTAATCATAACTCATCTATAAAAGAAAGAAGATACTTCTTCATCAAATGGTTTTTTCAAATACAAACAGAGTGCTAAAGAGAGAGAAAGGCAAAAACTCAATATCTAATATTTCTCAAGCTCTTTTGCCATATGTGTGTGCTGACTTAAAAAGTGTCTTGAGTGAGTCCAAATTTGTAATTGAACTACTTATGATATAAGAAAAGTGTTTTTTGTTATGAGAAGTGCTTAGGTAGGGTTGCCTAAGTGTGATACTAATTAGAGTTAATCAATTTAGAGAGTGCCATGGCAGAGTTTTTAAGATGAGCTTGTAGTAGAGGTATTACAAGCGAGAAGAACCTAGATTTAGGTTTAAATTCAAGTCTATAATCAAGAGGTTGATTATAGTGAACTTTAGAGGTGCTTGTGAGGGAAGGGTTTTGTTTTTCCTCACTTGAGCAAGGAGGTTTTCACGTTAAATATTGTGTGTTGTTACTTTCTTGCGTTGCCTTTAGCTTTTCTACATTTTATTGGTTGATTGCCTGTTATTGATTTTGAGCGACCTGGTCCCTCACTGTGTGGTGTAATCCCTAAGGGTTCCAACCATTAGAATTAGAGCCGCTAGTTCACTCTAAATGGTTCACACCTAGAGTGTTTTGGTTTTCATGGCGCTCCATCAAACCTGGACAAAGGGCAATCCACCTCTAGACCATTTAAATTTAATGGACAGTACTATGGGTGGTGAAAAACGAGGATGTTTGACTTCATTATGAAGCGGTGGATATAATTCTTGATGGTCCTCATGTACTTATAAAAGAAGTCAAAGAAGGAGATGTTACAAGAATGGTTATCAAAATCAGGAGGAAGTTCAATGATGAAGACAAGAAAAGAATTGAGAAGAGATACAAGGCAAAGAAATTGCTTGTCTGTGGCATAGGACCAGATGAATACAACAGGATTTTAGCTTGTGAAACAGCTAGAGAAATCTGGGACTGCTTGAAGACTGCACATGAGGGAACTACATATATGAAGGATTCTAAAGTTGGCATGCTAACAACATAGTATAAAACCTTGATTATGAAAGAAGAAGAGATAATACAGGAATGCATACAAGATTTACTTCCATCACAAATAAGCTACACTGCTTAAGAGAAGTGATTTCACTATATAAGCAAGTAAGAAAGATTCTTGGTGTTCTTCCTAAGTCATGGGAATGCAAAGTGGATGTCATAACTGAGGCAAGAAACCTAAAAACGCTCACTATGGATGAACTTATTGGGAACCTGAATACCCATTAACTCAAAAAAATAGAAAGGAGAAGAGAAGAAGGAAGTAAAAGGGAAAACTCTTTGGCTTTAAAATCTTTAAATTAGAGAAAAATGAAGAAGACACTGATGTTTCCTGCTTGGAAAAAAGAATTGTAAAAGCTATGAGGAAAAGTGGTCAGTTCCAAAGAAGTTGAAGTAGCAGCAGTAAAGATATCACTGTGGAGGTGTGTCACAAATATGGTAGTCCTGAGCATTTCATAAAAGGTTGTCCAATTCACAAAATGGGCCATTAGGAGTATCTCAATGCTGGAGGTGACAACGGAAAGAATAGGGACCAGGTTCCTGTAAAATCAAAAAGACAGGTTGTAACTAATTTTGCAGTTAAACAAGCCTTAGCTGGTTGGGGTGACTCCTCCAGTGAATCTAATAAAACTGAGAATTTTGCAGATGTCTACATACTTGTAGTGAAGGATGATAAAGTAACCTTTGATTTATTATTTTCTTTTATGGAAAACACTAAAGATGAAGAAGAAAATGAGGTGACACTTTCTGACTATAAAGAAAACTTGGATAACTATTCTGCTAGAAAGCTAAAAAAGATTGCAAATCTGCTGATTGACTCTATGTGTGGAATGCTGAGAAAAAATTTACTCTAGAAGAAAAGGTGGAAAGTTAAGAGCTTGAGTTAATTGATCTAACTCTCCAAATATCTAAAACTGGAGAGCGTGTTACTAACTTAAAATAAAAAAAATTAAGCTTAGTTAATCAACCAGAAAAAGCTAATAGTGTTTGTGATAAAGAGAAAACAATTCTCTAGAAGGAAAATTAGAAGATCAGGAGCTTGAATTGATCGCATTAACTCTCCAGATATTTGAAACTGAGCAACAAGTTGCTAAGCTTAAATTTGAAAATCTGAGCTTGGTGAGTCAACTAGAGAAAGTAGATGCTTCTGAGAGTAAGAGGAAGAAAGAAACATCAAAGTTTTAAGTTGAGCTTGAATAAAAATAGGAGGATTCCCAAAAGCTTTTTATGTCAGCACTTTAGAAGAATAAAGAGTTAGAGAGGGACCGGTTCCATCAAAGGGAAGAACTCAAAAAATCCTCTCAGTGGACTTCATCCTCACAAAATACTTTCTAACCTAACTAGTTAAGGAGTCGATAATGGTAAGGGCCTTGAGTATCATGAAAAAAATCATTTTTCTAGGTCACAAGGCAAGGTTTCTTAAAATGTTAAAAACAAAGAATATAAATCCTTGTGCACTCACTGTGGAAGACATAGACATCTAAAAGAAGACTGTCAAAGCTAGCTTAGAACAACAATGAAAAATGTTAGATATATTTACCAGGAGAGGACCTATCCCAAAGGTTTTATACTTTGGAAAAATATGAAGAAGCTCACATTACCTAGATGGACAAAGAAGGATTTAATCACACCCCTGTCCTACTATTGGGAACTCAAATTCAAATGGGTTACCATGTCTAACTAATGATTGTAAGTACATGAAGGAGAAAGGGTTTTCAATCAGAATAATCTTCTTGATATGACATTACTTAAGGCCATGAATGGAAGGTCTGATTGTATTCTCTTTTCTTAGACACATCAAGGTGAAGGTGTCTTATGTGAATAGGTAAAAAGGGTCAAAAATTGCATGCAACTGATAGGAATAGTCAAGAGCCTAATAATACAGAAGAAAATAATGAATGATGATACACGATCTCAATCACTAACATCAACTCAAATGGAAGAATTCCAAGAAGTTTCTAGTCAAGATTTCATAGGGACCTGGTCCCAGTGAAATTCATCTTAGAGAATCAAACTGCAAGTACATATCCTCTTATCTCCCTAAACATTTGGAGGAAAAATTGCAAATAAGAACCTAAGTAAGAAATTTCATGGCTTTTTCAGCATTCCTGTCCCAAAGATGAGCTCACAAAGGTGTGAAAGAAGCTGGAAAGTTCAAAGCAATGTAGAAGGAAATCTAAACATTTGAAGAATGCCAAGTATAGGACCTGGTCCTTAGACCTATTTCCAAAACAAGTCGCGGTATGATGTGGTGTAATGAATCTAACAAAATGATACTGGGATTGATCAGATTAGCCCGACCTACTATAAAATAAATCAGTTTCTCATCACAAAATTGGCTATGTTCAGGAGGCAGGTATCCTTGGTAAATTAGGTACTTATTGGTCTAACTCAGTACCATACCTTTGCAGGTATACACCCATGGGAAAAACTTTGGAGGTGGACAAATGTGACAAGCACAAAGTTGAAGATTCACACAAACTAGAGAGGGACCTAGTCCCATCTCTTAGGTTAGTATCTTGTATGTGCAAATTTTTCTTTTTCTATTAAGAAAAATGTATGTCCTCATTTTCCTTCTGTTAGAAAAAGGTTGTTCTATTATAAAAAAAAAAGGTGAGTCACCTAAAATATGAAATTAATCATATCCTGTTCCCACAAGAAAAACTTTCCCAGTGCTCATTATTCCTTATATCTTGTTGCATCCACTCCTTCTTGTATCAAAAAAGGAAATCCAAATTCCAAGACGGTTGCAGTTCTTCCATTTTCAAGTCCTTCAAAGGATTCTGAGATTAGAATAGTTAAAAATCCCTTTCGAAATATTCTTGAAAAACATCCTTCAATTTTTAATCTTCCAAAGCCTAACTCCTTTATTACTCAACCTGTTGATGAAGAATCATCCCTAAATCCTCAAAAAAGTTTTGATGAAGTTGTGATGGATGAAAACTGGGTTGTTAAAACTTTATTTTATTGTCAAATAGCCCAGTAAAGAGAACAGTTGATCAGAGGAAAACCAATGTCTATAAAATAACAAGAATTTCTTGAAAATCATCTGGAAGTTCGACTAGGAAGCTGTTGACACTTGAGGGACCTAGTCCTAAGAAAGGGAAAGTAAATGAAAAAGAATTTGTGATCACTTATACTAGAAGAAAGAATGGGGACAAGAGTTAGGTGGTATCTAAGGAAGTTAGAAAAAGGCTCTTAAAACATAAAAGGGTGTTAGCTAGAAGGATTTTTTATTTAAATATGCTAACAAAACCTGATATGATGAAACTTGTTGAGTTGGTAAAACATAAAGGCTGGATGCATCTCATGAAAGGACCTATTCCACTATTTTTAGTGAGATTGTCAGGGAATTTTATTTCACATTGAAATTCTCAGAAGATGGGTTGAATCTAACTACACAGGTCCAAGAAAATAAAATAAAGTTGAATGAGGAAACATTGGAAGAATTTTGGAAGTTCCTATCTATGGTGTGAGAACTATCTTAAAGTAGTTGCCTTCAATAGAATTTTTAGCTAATGCATCAAAGGTCAAAGAAAAATCTATGGCTGCAGTAAATAGGAAATTACTTAGCTAATGCATCAAGGGTCAAAGAAAAATTTTTGGCTGCAGTGAATAGGAAATCACTCAAGTGTGAGTTTCAATTGGTCTTTGACTTTGTGAAAAAAAATGATTCTCCTTAGATCACAAAAGAAAAGCATTGCCTTAGCCACTGATTTATATGTGATAGATGCTTTAGTAGCTTTGAATTCATTAATCCACCTTCTTTAATGGTGGAACACATTCACAAAGTGGTTCTTGGGAAAAGTGAAAAACATGACATGCCTTATGGATAGTTGTTAAACAAGGTATTTGACCAATTTGGTATTGTCTGTGAAAATAAAACCTCTGGGACTGTGTTACAAATGTTTGGCATGAAGGCATTATTCAAAACTGAATGTGTTAAATCAAGTAGGATTTCTCATAAGGAGTTCAACAAGGAAATAGAGGAACTAAAGTTCAACCGAGTTGCCAAGAAGGAAGAAATTAGCAAGATCCAGGTGATAATTTAGTATCTCTCCAAAAGAAGCCCAAGTGTCTCTAAAATGCTTAGAACTAAAAATGTTGAACTGAAAAAGAGGGTGTTAATCTTAATTGATGAGGTACTTATCCTGAATGCAGATATAAGGGATCTAAACAACAACCTAACCCTACTCCTTCAAAAAAAATTCCCAATCCTTTTCTTGTTAATCCCTCTTGATTCATGTAGCTTTGTCTCTAGAACAGTTAAATTATACACTACAATGATACTTATCCTTTACTTCTGAATGAATCTTTGTTTTGTGGATTATATTTGTTTCATTTAAATTGTAAGTTATTCTTCATGTTAGTGTTGATCCAGTGGCCAAGAGTTAACTAATTTGTGCTTATTTTACTCTTAATTTACTATTATTCCTTTTCAATAATGCCAAAGGGGAAATACTAATTTCAGGGACCAAATATGATATGTGTACTGTGTAGGGACCCGGTACCATGTAATGTGTTGAATTGCAGATGAATAAATGAAGGCATCGAGAAGTATTTAAATGCACTAGATGAATTATGGTGCATAATGATAGGGGGATGCAAAAAGCAAATGTGCTCATGTGATCAGAGTTTTTGCTGCAAATGACAACAAGGGACCAGGTCCCTGTGTTGCATGTTGGTGGGGCATGATGATAGGGGAATATTCATCTTCAGAGTGGTAATCACACTAATTAAATATGATGGATGCGTATTAATGCTCAAATTTGTATGATTGGTTTGTCACCATCAAAAGGGGGAAAATTGCTATATGTAGTTTTGATAATGAGCAGCTAACTGTAATAGAACAGGTCCCTAGATGTTCATGGTACAGTACAGCTGGCACGCGTTTCTACATAGTTTTGTCCTCTTATTTAACAAACTTGCAGGTGATGCTTGTAATAATTAGGACAATTATTCCAATGATAATTCAGCCTTAATCGTCACTCATCTATAAAAGTAAAAATATGCTTCTTCATAAAATGGTTTTTGTAAATACGACAAGAGTTCTAAAGAGAAAGAAAGGTAAAAACTTCATATCTGATATAGCTCAAGTTCTTTTTCCATATGTGTGTGCTTATTTAGACAGTGTCTTAAGTGAGTCCTGATTTGTAATTGAATTACTCATGATATAATAGTATTATTTTCTTTTGTTGAGAAAAGGGCTTAGATAGAGTTGCCTAAGTGTGATACTGATTAGAGTTAATCAGTTTAGAGAATGCCTTGGTAGAGTTGTCAAGATGAACTTGTAGTTGAGGTAATACAAACGAGAGAAACCTAGAGTTAGGTTCAAGATCAAGTCTGTAATCAAAAGGTTGATTATAGTGAACTTTTGAGGTTCTTGTGAGGGCAAGCCGTGGTTTTTCCTTCCTTGAGAAAGGAGGTTTCCATGTTAGATATTGTGTGTTGTTACTTTTTTCCATTGCTTTTAGTTTTTCTATATTTTATTGGTTGATTGCTTGTGATTGATTTTGAGGGACCTGGTCCCTCACTGTGTGGTGCAAACCCCAAGGGTTCCAACAAGAACCCTATTGCCCTTAGATATCGAGGTCACCCCCTATCAATTCCAATGTAGGGTGAATTTCTTATTCGTATTCGCATCCAAGGGCCTATGTTTGCGAACAAGGATCCATGCCTTAGATATCAAGTGTGCACCAACTGATTAATTTTGTATGGTTTTGAATGTTCCGAATGGCCCCTCGAGATTTGTTTAGGATCCGCAAAGTAAATCATATATTCTACTAGATTAATTTCCACTTTCTAGACTCAAGAGAGACGTCAATTTTGGGATAAATGTCATTATTAATAATTAACACTTGAGTCGCTATTTTACTATTTTTCAAATAAAGCATCGAAATGAGATATAAAAGTTTCAAAACCGAACTAACTCCACTAAGAATCCAATTTCAACATTTCAGATCTGCTGACATAGTTTATTTTTCCATCTCACACTCAAAACAACAAAGGCTGACCAAAGTCAACTATATAGCTTCGCAAGCCTCTAAAAATCACAACTCATTTTCGATCACATCGAAAATTGTGCCAACCATCTCCAAACCTCAAAATCAATATGTAGAAATTATAAGAAAGGGAAAAAGGCCAAAACATATAAAAATAAAAAAATCACATATTTAAGTCATTACACAATCAGAATGATTTGGGGGTAGGGAAGGTAAGGTTAAATAATTATTAAGTGTCGAAATAGGGAAACAAAATGGTGGAATGCTCGATAATGTGACTGTAAGGATGCATGTCCTCTTTTGAATATTTAATTTTATGTTTGTGTAATCCAATTCAGGTTGACTGACGAATTTTACCAGTAGGTGTGGCTTGTACTGATACCACTCTTGTGATATCCTTTTTTGGGTATAGTATTTTGTAGGAATGAGTGTTGATTTCATGATCATCGAAAATAGTGATTCTTCAACACGTTCTATTTCTCTTCTTCATGGTCGAAGTTGTGTCTGGTCTTACTTTTCACTTAGAAACTCTTTTACCTCTTTAGACTAGGTACTTGGTAGTTTATATTTTCCAGCATGCAATTTTTGTAAACTAGTTGTAATAACGTTTGTTCAATGGATACTTAGTTAAAAAGTTTCGCTTAATTTCTTAAATGATGGTAAGGATTTTTTCTATTTAGGTGGATTAGAATAGGTGTCCTCGTGATAATGCAGTAATTTGGATCGTGAAGCCTATGAACAATTCAAGTAGTGATGCATATAATATGAATCATCCAATTTATTATAGTGTTTAAAATAAAGTGTCTTGTCTCATGTCCCATTTACAACACTGTAGATTATTAAAAGTTGTTTGATCATTAAGACAATTATGTGTGTCATTATACACACCAAACCTTCTATCGTTTGCACAATACCAGAAGTGATAAAAAATAAAGTATTTACAAGAGAATTGCAAAAATGATCAATTAAAGTCTTCATCTATAGCCGGCCAATGGTGTCCTAAATCATCATCTTTTTGACGCACAATAAATTTTTAACCATGAAAAATTAGAAGAAAGTATGTTGATAACATGCACCTGAATCTTACCTTGGCCAAGGGGGCACTTTTAGCTAGTTAAAAGTCACAAAAACAATAACCAGATTACCAGATATTGATCAAGGAGAGATCTATACTGAGAAAGTATGATAAAAGTAGAGGGAGTTACTAGTGTTTTATATAAAAAAAATTTGAGTTTAGAAATATATCCGTAAAATCTTGATGTAACTGATTATCGAAAATAATTATTAAACCTTGATATAGTTTCATGAATTGAATTACTTTTCATAAAGAATATTTGGAAATCAAGTCATCACGATTAATTGATTCTTTGTGTATAAAACTTTAGTTTCTTGTGTTTTATTTAAGTCGTCTTTAATTAGAAAAAAAGTTACCTCTACCATTACAACATCCAAAGCAAAGGTATTTAGTTGATTTACTTGGAGAAATACTAAATTTCGCCAGAGGAGAATGCTGAACAATGAACATAACTAATTCAATTTTTCCACGTAATTATATAATATTGTAGAATAGAGAAATGGGATATTCTAAAGTATTTTTTATCGAACGAACAAAAGAATAAATTCGTTAGGTAATAACAAACTAGACAAACAATAATTTACCAATTTCACTAATCTTCACATAATTTCAAGGACAAATAATAGAAAGATAAAAAAGAGAGATCTATCATAGTTCAGTGATTATACAAATGTGAAAATTCTTGGAATATTCGAATGAAAGAAATAGTCAAATATGTTTCTGTATGTAAAAATTGAAATCACCCTTTACACCTTTTGATAACATTAGTTTCATGTCTTTAACTATTTTTTTTTTTCAAAATGAATAATCATCGATCACCCTTGATCAACATCATATTATTGTTAATGATTTATTTACTTGACTTTATAAATGAACATTTTTTTCCATCTCCAAAATATACAATATAAATTAAATCATGTTTGACTGATGGTCTTTCAACTGACCATATGTCACCTTTGATCAAATCATGAATATGCTTTTAAAGGAGGAGCTTATGTTACTTCTTAGTTTGTTTATCGATTGCTTGACTGAAAAGGATTTTTACAAGTGGCATCAGAATTAAGTAGTGTGCTCTTCTACATTAATGTTGCTTCCCTTTTAGTTTTTATTATAACTCAATTCCTTGTATGGTCAATTTAGCTGTTGAGAAGATCGTTTTAAATGTTTTTTAATTTCTTTTTTTTTTTCTAAATGATCATTCAAGTATTAGGAAGATTTCACTAAAGTTATTTTTGAATTTTCTTTCCTACAAAGTCAACCAACTATAACTTTGTGCCATAAATAATAAGGAAAGCTTCATTCTCTCAATAGTGTTTCTCAGCTGATATGTCATGTCATATTAAATTTTTATTTTTCATGTCATGTATTTATAAAATTTAAACTAATTTTAAATACAAAAATATTGAATCTTGCCGTTCAGTTTTAAGGATATGTCAATGTAAATTCTAATTCACTTTGAAACAAAGTCGTATTTTCCTAGCAAGAATTATTTCGGTGCAGGTATTAATTAATTTGATTGTAAAAATGAAATTTAACCATCTAACTTTATGTATATCAATCAAAGATGCTAGCAGAAAAAAATAAATAGGAAAAAGGATATGGCAGGGTCATTTTAAAAAAAAATGATTCATAATTGAAAAGGTGGACATGTTATAGTCAGTTGACTAAAGTAATTCCCATTTTTAGTCATTTGGCCCAATTGGGCACATGAAGTCTCTATACTCAATTGATACACTTTTATACCACACTGATACACTTTTATACTATATTGATACACTTTTTAAAAAAAGAAAGAAAATTTTATGCAACCACATGCAGTCTCTATACCCAATTGATACTCTTTTATACCACATTAATACACTTTTATACTATATTGATACACTTGCAGTGTCCATATACTCAATTGATACTCTCTTATACTAGATTGATTTTTTAGAATGCATATAGAAACTATATAGATTCGTATAAAATATATATCTAAATAATAATTGTAGTTAAAAATTGTATAAAATGTATATAAAAATGCTATAATTATTATATAGAATATGTATAGAAACTGCATCATTATTATATATAAATATATATCTTTAACAATTGTATTATAT
Organism: Capsicum pubescens; assembly: GCA_030864215.1. Lineage (NCBI taxonomy): Eukaryota > Viridiplantae > Streptophyta > Magnoliopsida > Solanales > Solanaceae > Capsicum > Capsicum pubescens. The sequence goes on from CM061546.1 coordinate 190,295,669, forward strand.
TAAAAGTATATGATATTGTATTTTATTGTATAAATAAGTAAAACTAAACAAAACAAATAATATGTTATTTTAATAATGTTATATCACTTAAAAAAAATTGTCATGTAAATGATTTAGAATAAAACTTATAAATCTACCTAAAAATTCAGTTCAAATTGTTCAACGTCTACTTTGACTTTTGAAATGAATTGGATTAAAATTTGCATTATTAAAAAAGAAAAGGATCCAAAAAGCATGGACCCATTAAAGATGAAACTCTGTTGAAGTGGAGCTACTAGCGTATCTACTAGCGTTATCAAGTAAATTTGATTGAAATGGTTAGTTAGCTCATAGGGAAAAAAATTATTTTAATCCCTGTGTTAAGACCTTATTATGATTTTGATCCCTGTGATATTTGACTTCTCTCATTTTACCTTTAATTAATTAAAGTGAATGATTTTAATCCTATAAGTAACAGGGATTAGAAATTTTAGCAGTTCTGTCAATACAGTCAAGGGCATTAATGGTATAACAACAACAAATACTTCTTTACGAATAAAAAACCCTCTAAACGTAACACTTTCACAAATCCTTTTATATCTTCCTCCCGTCATTCATAACACATCACAGCCTTCTTCCTTTTTTCATTCATTTGGATGAGATTAATTATCCAATTCATGGATGTATGTATTACTTTTGTGTTTGTAGGTTGACGAACACTTCTCCTTCTCTTTTCTTGCTTTCCCTTTTCTGTGAGAACATAAAGGAACTCACTGTACCTTGAGAAAAGAAAGATAATCAGCATTTGCGATAATGAAATTGCGTTACAAGAGCGAGCTGCAATCCACGCCGACATGTGAGTACTCAGTCAAGTTTAATTAAACTAGATCTTTAATATTATTCCATGAAAACAAACCAAAACCTTTTATTTAATTAATACATAACAGTGCTTATATATATATTGCAATTGAATCATATTTTGATTTTTTTTTTACGTTCGTTCTTTTTTACTTGATTTCTCTTTAGATATTTGGTTTGTATTAAGTTTTGTATACTTATGACTTCAATACTAATTTTCTACATAACAGTGATTATATTTTGGTCATTCTGATACATAACACTGAATGCTGCAGTATTATAAAACTAAGAATAAAGCTGAAACATCTAATATAAAGATGAAATATCCAAAAAAAAAATTATAATCAAATATCTACTATTTTACATAAAGAATAAGTTTGGTTAGACTTTTTCAACAAGAAACATAAAAATTAAATACTGTGGTGCACATTCTAAATTTATATGAACATTTATACTTTTTAATGCTAATTTTACTTATTAAAATAACCCTAACAACTTCTACTTTTGCTATTCTCATGACAGATGAAGGCGGGAATTCAAATATGTATACCATTAAACTACATTACAAAGGTCGGTGAGTGTTTGAACCAGAGATAAATTATGTTAGTGGACAAATAGCCTATTATGACTATTGCAATGGTGATGAAAATTCTATCATTCAGATGAGGCAGTGTATGAAAAAGTTGAACGTCAATGATAGAAAAGTGAAATTTTGGTTCAAATTTGGGCCTTTTTTTGAGATGGATATGAGACTTTTATCAACTGATTTGGATATATATAGCCTTGTCTATAAAATACCCAGCAGTAAAGAGGTGAAAATATTCGTCGAGCATACGAATGAGGATCAATGGAGCTATGATGTGGTTGATTTTGAGGGTGAACCGATACTACATAGTGAAGAAGTCCTAGTTGATGTGGAAGTAGTAGAGAAAGATGATGAGAGTGGTGCAACAAGTGAAGAATGTGAGTCCTTTCATGACTCTGATTATTCCTTAGAAGAAGATGATATGCTTTTTGATAAAAACATCGATTCCACCGTAGAGTGGGTTGGTGTTAATGAGAGAAGTAGAGATAATAATGTTAAAGAAAAAATTATAGAGTTCGGAGTTGCCTCAAACATGTTTGATATGTGCTCTAATGACATTCAAGAAGATGATTGTGCTACATCAGACGAGGAATTAATGAGTTTACATGGAGATTCAGATGATGAAATTCAGAAAAAGTTCACTCTTTTTAATCCAACCAGGGATTTGGAGGATCCAAAATTTAAGTTTGCGCTTAATATGATTTTCAGTAATAGCAGGGAATTCAAATGGGCAGTTGAAGTACAAGCTGTGAGTCAAAAAAAAGATATCAAGTTAAAAAAAATGAATGTAAAAGGGCGAGGGCAACTTGTAAGGTTCCAACCTGTAAATGGTTTATATTTGCATCGTAAGCTAATCAAGATGAACCTTTCATGATCAAGACAATTGGCCCTGACCATTCATGTGGCAATCAAAGGGATAATAAGACTATTGACTTTGGATTTTTAGCTAAGAAATACATAGAAGAGTTTAGAATTAATCCAAGTTGGGGTGTGAAAGAATTTCAAGCGCATGTGATGAGGGCTCATAATTGTACCATTACTCGGAATCAAGCTTATATGGCAAAAAGAAAGGCACTAGATCTAGTTACCGGGACTGGAGAAGAGCAATATGATATGTTGTGGGATTACTGTGCAGAGCTAAGGAGGAGTAATCCAGGGACAACATGTATTTTGAAGTTGGACGAAAATCCAAAAACAATGATCAATGGTAGAAACAGATTTTTAAGACACTGTGTGTTTTGCAGCTTGTAAACAGGGGTTCTTAGCTGGATGTCGACCTATAATAGGAGTTGATGGATGTCACTTGAAAGGGAACCAAAAGGGGGGGCAGCTATTGACAACAGTCGGCATTGATGGAAACGACAATGTGTATCCTATTGCATTCGCAATAGTGGAAGGTGAATTGAAGAAAACATGGAGTTGGTTCCTTACACTTCTTGATGAGGACTTAGGCATCTCACAAAATCCTTTTGCATGGACTTTCATTTCAGATAAGCAAAAAGGTCTAATTCCAGCATTTGATGAGACAATGCCAGATGTTGCTCACAGAGTTTGTGTGAGACATTTGCACAACAATTTTAAGACTGAAGGTTTTGGGGGACAAACACTGAAAGATGCCCTATGGAAAGCTGCCAGGGCTACTACAGAACCTGAATTCTCCAAACGTATGGAAGAAATGGCAAAAATAGATCCAAAAGCCCCGGAATGGTTCATTAATAAGCCTCCCATCCACTGGTCAAGGGTTTTTTTCTCTTCTTTTTCAAAATGTGATGTGTTATTAAACAATTTATGTGAGTCATTCAATAGTGTACTTCTACATGTAAGAGACAAGCACATTTGGACAATGATTGAATCAATTAGGATCTACATGATGTCCAGACTTCAAAAGAACAGAGACAATATGATGAAGTATTGCCGGAGAATCTTTCCGAGGATTGTAGTGAAGCTAGAGAAAAATAAGGCTAAAGCTGCTGAATGTATTGTCACTAAATCTGATCAATTTCACTATCAAATTGAGGACATCTATCTTAAACTATTCTCTGTTGATCTTAAGGAGAAAATTTGTTCCTGTAGGAGATGGGAGTTGACAGGACTTCCTTGTAATCATGCTATTGCAGTGATATGGGTTAAGAAGGATGAGCCTGAAATCTATGTTCATGAATGCTACACAGTTAATCAGTACTTAAAGAGTTATGATCCTTCAATCTTGCCAATTGTTAGTATTGATCAATGGCCTAAGACAGGGCTAGAACCACCACAGCCGCCTATATACAAAGCACAACCAGGTAGACCAAAAAGATCAAGAAAGAGAGGAATTGATGAGACAACTTAAAAAGAATCAGATTCTGAAAAGCTCACTTTGTTAAAAGCATCAAGAAAGGGTAGGCAAAAGAAGTGCGGATCATGCGGAACTTTAGGGAATAATAGTAGAAAGTGCCCTGTTCTTATGGAAAGAAACCAATCTAAGGATCAACATCAACATATCCATCAACAAGGTGAAAAGGAAAGTCTTTCGGCACCTAGTAATGCAACAGAAGTAAGTGGTTATATAGCTTTATTTTCTTCATCAAGAGTAATAATACTAAAATGTTATTTTATTGTAGGTTTCAAACACTAGTACTGGCAATATGGCATCAGTGCAATCCAGTCTTCATTTGTGACAGAGCAAACTGTAATTACCTTTCTTTTTTTCTACACTTGTTGTCTATATTGGACCTTAACTAACTTATTCTCTTCTTTATCTTGTAGGTTAAACAACTTAATCAGGAAAGGGTACCTCAAGAACAATTGAGAAGTTCTACATTTATTTTAAAAGAAATTGGTGAGCACTCCAGAGAAGATACAACGCCACTTGCCATAAAAAAAATGGGAAAATAGTATGTCCCATTATCAAGATTACAAGAAACGCTTTCTCAAAATAGCAAAAGAGTAAGAAGTGATCCAAAGACTAAGAAGAAAGTTGTCCCTTAAATAAAGAGAAAGAAAATCGAAGACATTATGCACATGAGTTTAGATCTGGTTCTTTCTTGATGACTTGAAAGTTAATCATGCTCTAGGGATATATGAATTATTGTGTTTTTCCTTTTAAAATTCTATGCAACTTAAACCATTCCCTTTTATTCAATCTCACTGCTATGCTATATTAGTTTACTGATTACTTGAGTAATAAATTTAATTCTTTTAACAAGTATCTAAGCAAAAGCTGGAAACATCACTCTATGCCAAATTTATTTTCTTCCGTGTCTCAAGAAGACGAAGCACTTCGGTCATAGACAGATCTCAAAATTGTTTCAAGATATCAGAATACGTTTCCGTACCATAGTATGCAGATCTCAAAATTGCTTACAATCAGAAAATTATTGGCAGCAAAATGAAGCAAATTTTAAATAAAAGAGAGATTCTCCAAACTTTGCCTACCTCTTAATATCTTAAAATGATGACCTCTTTAGTTTTCAGCGACCTACAAAAAGTTGTCATACGGAACTGAAACAGGTAGCGCAAAGCCATAACATAAAGCCATACATATTCTCCGAGTAATTAGGATTCCAGCAGCAAAAGTCCCATTTAAGGAGAAAGTGGTTCAAAAGGATTTGTTTCTATACTCGGAGTTCATAATCGAGACCTCTAATCAAAGAGTGATGGGATCCTATCGATTTCACTGTAATTTTTGTGTTGGAAAGAGTAAAATTATTTTTTGATATTATTTTCATTATAATTTTTTATACTTATATAGATGCAATGTGCATTTAATTTCTTTCTTTTGAATGTTATGCCAATAACATCTTTAAAATTGCGAATACAATATAATATACCCAGTAATCCACAACGTGAAATCTAAGGAAAGTAGAATGTACAAAGGTCTTATCTCTACCTTTAGAAGTGAGAAGTAGAGAGATGTTATTTCTGAAATACAAGTTTGCTATACAGGATTTGGGTAGTTTCTAATGTTGCTATACAGGATTTGGATAGTCCCAGCAAATCTAATGTTGCTAGCATATCTAATGTTGCTATACAGTACCCATCATATCTAATGTTGCTATACAGGATTTGGACAGTCCAATTTCTTCAGTGGCTCCCTAATTGACTGTCACTTTAAAATTTTAATGGACTAGATTTACTTTATTAACCAAATAACTTAACAATAGTTAAGAAAACACTCTCTTTTCTCTCATGACAAGAGTCTATTAATTGTTATTAACACAGGTTCAAGAATAGTTTAGATCATAAGAGTCTACTATCCGTAGTCTTAACCTTTCCAACGATTAGTGCTAAAATTGAAAGGACAGAACCAGCAACTCTGGTTGCAGACTTCCATACAATAAGTGCAATTTCAATGAAACTATTGTTTCACTCTTCCCATTTCCTACTATTACGAATGTACTCCTACCCACTAACCTTCTATCCTAACAAGTAATATTGTTATGGTAATAATAGGAGGGCTCACCACGCCATTAATAATTCTGTAGTACTAAGCACCACCAACAAAAACAACCTCGACGACAACAGTTAGAACAAGACTGATGGAAATGTTCTTTTCGAAGTAGTTCAACGTGTTTCCATCTAGAAGTAAAACTCCAATCTACACAACAACAACGACAACAAACCCAGTGTATTCCCACATAGTAAAACTCCAGTCTACACATGAGACAAGATTTTATATTCAAGACTTCCCTCGCATTTAAATAATCAAGATAGGTGCAATTGATATAATGGTGATATATACCTTGAACCAAACAACCTCAGGACCACAGTTGACACAAAATTTGTTGAAGGCTTTAGGGATAATAAATCCAGCAGCACCGAGCATAGCCCATCTAGCGTGGATCAGCTCATATGCCTGATATCTACACCAGATCAAGCAATTTTAAACTTAGATCTATCTCGACAAACAACAAGAACAAAATTGACGTACTGAGAGTGTAATTAATTAATGTGTCAGTAGTATACTTACTTGATGAAGTCTTCTGGCTTCTTGATGAGACCAAAAGGATCATAACCGTATCTGCAGCAAGTACAAAAAAGTTCTTTTATGTATACATTTTACACACATCAAAAGATTTGTTATACATGTCTACTCGATGTTTATCACATAAAAAAGAACTGCAGCAGTAGTATAAACTATTAAGTGATGTAAGAAATTGAAATGGAAATATCATTCTCCCAACAGTATGGAATTCATTTAGCAAAACTGCAGAGAGGGAAATCAAACTCTCTTCATAAGTCGGAGAGTAAATATTGAGGAATAAGTAGAGTAATAAGAGCTCACATTGCTTTAGTTGATATCGTTCAGGCCCCAAAATTCTCATGTCATGGAATTCTTTTCCCTTCGACATATGCAACTTAGAAACATGATATCAGTTTGAGACACTGACAAGCAAAGTTCAATCTCTTTCTTTTTTTCCTTCATTGAAGTGCCATAATTTTTTGTCTTAAGGCTTTCGTTTTCTTATATACTGCTTTCCCTGTAGTACCAGAAGAGGAAGAGTCTATTTGCCTCAAGATGAATTAGCACAGGCAGGTCTGTTCGATGGAGACATATTTGCTGGAAGAGTGGCCGATAAATGGAGAATCTTCATGAAGAAACAAATTCAGAGGGCAAGAAAGTTCTTTGATGGGGCAGAGAAAGAAGTGACTGAATTGACGCATCTAGTAGATGGCCTGTAAGCATTCATAAACTCTTAGCTATATGAATATGATTTTCGAGCCCCCCTCCTCCCTTATTATTATATGAATGCGATATTTTGTTTTCAGTATTGCTTGGTGGACCAATGGGCGAATTGGTCAGGTTACTCTAGACAGACTAGAATTCTAACCTTATATCAGGACCTAAAAACCAATGGAGAGCCTTGCATTGAGCTTGCAGTTCCGAATAAGGCCTCATAGAGACTAACATAATTTTTCCCCACAAAAAAGGCACATATTTCTTCTTCAGATGAATAACAAGCAAAGATAAGAGAGTTTATTTCTTCTTCGTATAAAAGAACAAGAACTTTTAGAACATCTCCCCAAAGCTACTAGAAAGAACTATGACAGGCAAACTCTTTCTTATACAATTCTGCGGTTACTCATAATGGAAGGTGTGCAACTAAACTTAAGCTACCATGAAAGACCGACAAACGCATTCTTTACCACCAAATTCATCACCTACTAAATTTGAGCTACCATGCAAGAAAAAGTTTCAGATATGCAAATCAAATAAACCATCAATTTGAGAGTTTAATCAAAAAATCAAACAAAAATAACAGATTTCAAAAATCAAAATAAATTTACAAGGCCTATTAGAAAAAAGATTGAAGTGGAATAAAAGTACCTTAGACCCTAGATTGAACTGAAAAAATGAAAAAAGAAAATTCGATTTGACATAACTGGAGCAAAAATCATTCGGGTTAAGCTCCACCATGAATTTTCTCTTTAAATTTCATCAAATTTGATTTGAGTTATGCATTTGACTAGATTAGATGGAAATGATAAACAGAGAATTGAGCTGGAGAGAGAAAAACTCTTTGTTCAAAGTAAAGATTAGATGGAAATGAAGTGTTCTCCTAAGTTGTGATGGAGAGAAAAAACATTTCTTTTACACGTGATTTTTGATGTTTTGCGTCCAAAGAAAGGATAAAATAAAATTTATTATTAATAATAGTAATCTTTTGTAATACCATTAATGCCCTTGATTGTATTGAAAGATCTGTTAAATTGTTAATAACTGTTACTTCAAGGATTAAAATCATTCACTTTAATTAATTAATTAAAGCTAAAATGAGAAAAGTCAAATATCATAGGGATCAAAATTCTAATAAAACCCTAACACAGGGACTAAAACAATTTTTTTCCCTAGCTCATACTATGTTAGAAAGAATGAGTTGCAAAAGTATGCTTTGAGATCGCTCGGCCCAGTACACAAAATGGAAAGGATCGAATTGTGATGGTTAATGGTTATTTACTGGGTTTTTAAATTTAGATGCTAGTTTTGTGGAATTATTTTAATTTTAAGTGTTATTTTTGTCCTTTCCCCCAAAAAAATACTAATGACCCTCTCATAACTCCGACCCGAGATCCAAATTTTGAAGAATTACCTATAAGAAACTTGCATTTATGTATATTATTATATGAAGATTAACAACTCCTGGTGATTAATTATTTATTTAAAAACGCAATTTTCAATTGTAATAATAATTTTGTAAGCATCTAATAGACGAATATTAATTGATTTGTTGGGATATAAAAGTTCACTCTCAAATTAACATGAACTTTTATTTTCAATATTCAAATTAATTAGTATATGCACCAGAAATCATCCTCTTTAGGACATAAGACTTCATTACAGAATGATTAGGAATTAAGTTAACGTATATTTAAAAATAAACTACTAGATTAATATTTTTGTATCCAAAATTAGTTTAGATTTTATCTCACATGACATGAAAAAAAAGAAAGAAATTAGTATAGCATAGCATGTCAACTAAGAAATTTATTGAGGGAATTAGAATATTTTAGGACATAAAGATATAGTTGGTTAACTTTATTTTTAAAAAATTATAAATAACTTTAATGAATCTTTTTAATACTTGAATGACCATGATCAAAGTGACTTTATTTGGATCTTCTCAACAATTGAAATAACATATAGGGAGAAAAATTTAAAAGTGATTTTAATGGAATCTTCTTAATACTTGAACAATGAACATATAAAAAATTAATCCTTATCGCTATTGAGTTGTCATGATCCAAAAATGGGTCATGATGACACTTATCACGGCTTAGCCTTGATAAGTAAGTCAATCACCTAACTGATAAAGAAAAAAATAAATCGATAATAACATAAATCAAAGAAAGACTTTTAGAGTAAAGTCACGCCAATACGAAACATAATTAAATAGAAGTCTGAAAGAAATCTCATACATCCTCAAAATTTGGTGTCATAGTGTAAGAGCATCTAGTACATAACTGAATCTGAAATATACATTTGTCTCTGAAACTAAATTAAAGACAAAAAGTAAAATAAGATGAGGCTCCGAGTTGGCTTTGAAATACCTAAAGCACCCAATACCTTGAACACCGCTTCAAGCTGCACGTAATCAGGTGTTGCACCCGGTATTCACATTCGGATATGCACTAAAAGGACACAATAGGGGTGAGTATGATTCACTTATACTCAATAAGTATCATTGACCGACTGAGCAAAATAGAAAATAAGATAAGTAAAATATACTATGAGCACGCCACCTACAAGCATAAAAGTCCCAAACGATAGCTTACACCATCTCTACTAATAGTTCTAATTTATAAAAAGAAACAAAAGAAAAACGAATATACACGAAGATTACATTGAAATAAACACAAATCAAGAAAATTGAAAAATCATGAAAGATGCAAATGAAAATGCAATACAATATGGATGGGATGAATGGTGAAAGCCAGTGCCAGCTCTATGGTGAAACAAGTAAGGCACTTGATTTAGGCCCCCAAATTTTGGGGCCGTCATATTTTAGAAATAATAGATAGACGTTTGGACATAAAAAATGTGAAATTTGGGGGAAAATATTTATTTTCAAATTGAAAATGATATATAAAAATTGGAGTTTGTTTGGACATTAATAAAAAATAAATTTACTATTTAATTTTGTGAGTGATTTGAAGTGTGAATAGTTTTTCTTGGAAGTTTTTCAAATTCATGAAACATTTGTAGCAGTTTAAATCCAATACTTATTTGAAATTGTTAGGTGACGAGAATTTGTAACAATATTGTCTTAACTTTGAATTTTCCTTAAAATATAATAATATCTATGATATTGTTTATTTAGACTTATTTTTAAAATTAAAAGTTTTAAGCGAAAGCAGTACAAGTAAAAAATAATACTCTAATCAACATATTCAAGAAAATAAAAAGGCTTTGATGCTTTTAAATTAGTGAACTTCAGAGATAGAGAGATATTTTTATAATTAGTTGGTTTCTCTTTTATTATTCTTATAACATAATGTTAACAATTCCTATAGCAATTGCCTCAACAGAAATATATTTTTAAAACTCCAAATTAAAACATCTTACCCGAGATCAACAACTCTAAAGCAAGATTAAATGAGTTTACTAAAATATTATTTAAAGAGGAATTATTAAAAGAAATAGAAAATAAGAAAATTATTACTAATTTTGCATGTAAAAATGCTAGAAAAATAGTTTTTTTTTTGAGATTTTTTTTTTAACCTTAACGCCTCCAAGTAATTTTCGGCTTTAGGCCAATAAAATGTTTGAGCCGCCCCTGGTGAAAGCTATTGCATGACATTTTGTATACACACACCGATCTTGTAGCTCCTAGGTAGAACCAATGAGGGGATTCAAAATCTATATACTATATCGTATATCTCAATCTCAACTTACATCTCTGATATGTGTTCACGAAGAGGGTTTTTATAAAAGTTTTTCATTTTCTCTCAAAAACAATGTTTAATAATGGTTACAGTATATCATGAACGTATATGGACAGAATGATGTTGTAATGCTCACAATAAACTTAATATGATGATATCAAATCCATCCAACATGTATATATATAAATAAGTGATGTGTCATGGTTTCATGGCACTTTCGATACATAAGACGGTAAAAATATATAAATACTTAGGAATTTTGTTAGATAAGATGTGTGGTTGTGTGTGTTGCAGGTTAATTAGGTTGGAAGTGGCATTGAACAGAATTGGATGAAACAACTTTGAAAAACTAGGAGTACTGACTGCACCACGAGTCATTATGACACCATACGACTCGTAGCCCAAGTCATTATATTACTTGTAAGTGATGCTGATTTCAGGAGTAAAGGGAAAGGGTGATCATGACTTGTTAGGAGTGACAAAGAGTCATGGTATGAGTTGTTCTAAGCATTTGATAAAAATTCTCAAAGGTTGACAAGTTGGAGAACCAGTGAAAATGGATGACCATGAGTCGTTAGGACAATCGATGACTCGTGGTGAGGAGTCGTGCTAAGAATAGAATAAAAGTGCTAAAAGCTGTAACTTTGAGTGACAACAAGTCCTAGCTAACGACTCGTTAGTCCTGAAAATAATCATTACTACTAAAAATAGGTGAGAGCAATGAAAGCAACTAATGAGTCGTTATAAGTCCCGACGACTCGTTACCAGAGGCGTGACTACTGCCGACTTAGTTTTCCTATTTTGTTTTGGTTAGTTTTTTTATGTTATTTTGAGAAAATATAAATACCCTTGAGGTACTCTTGTATTAGGTTACACACTTAATACTCTTAAAAACATATATTGATTTCAAGATTGACTTTTGATCTTGAAATCCTCTTGTTCTTGGTTTTTGGTATTATTCAGCTCGTGACTTTAGGCTTTGTTCGTCAATTATTAGGAGATTATTTCCATGCTTTCACTTATGAATTTTATGGCATTTCTTACAACTATGAGCGGTTAATTTCCTTAGCTAGGATTCTGGGAACCCTAGCGGGTTAATAAAGTAAGAGAAGTGCGAGATAAGTTTAGATCATTGTTGTTGCATATATTGTGATCTTCTTCGTATTGATTACATTGTTAGCTACTACAGAAGCTAAGGACTCACTTGTATTTATAATCTTCCTCAAAAGAGAGTTCAAGATTGGGAAAATAATATTACAACTATGATTTGAGGCTATCAACCCTCGTCTAATAACTTGAGACCTACGAGGTGGTAGTTAAACTGAGATCAAAGGCAAGGGTTAGTAAGGCGACACCTTGAGACTCACAAGGTGAAGGGTGAAATTTACCAATAAGTCCCAAAGACAGTTAGTGATACCTATCTTGTTAGATTATTCATACGTAGCATTGAGATAGTTGGATTGACATGGGAAACCAACGAAGTTAGTAGCTAGGGGAACATAGTCCTGGTGTTCATTTCAGATTGTTTACAACCAAAAGCATTCGAGTTTTGTTACTATCTATTGATTATAGCTAATCCCCCTATTTACTTTTCTGCACTGCCCGACTGTTTCAACAATATTGAGAGATATTTCTAGCCTATTCCCTACCCAACCTAGTTGGATTACTATATTTGACTTCGACCATATTATACTTCTTTGAGGTGTAGGTTTTGGTGACATCAAATTTTGGCATCGTTATCGGAGAATATGGTTGCGGAATTATTGATTGAAGTTGTTGAAGTTTTGGATTTTATTTTTCCATTCTTCTTGGGGCATACGTCAGTGTATAACTAGCACAAGGAGTCAAGACAATCCTTTACCCCCATTAATCCTGGAGAAATAATCCTACAACTGAATTGTAGGATGTCAGAACACGGACGAGAAGGTGAGCTTGAAGGGGTTCTGAATAACCCAAATGATTTGCCTCCCCCTCTGTCTGGTGTGATTCAGGAGATTATAGATCAGACTACTGATAGGTTATTAGTGGAAGAAAATGCCGCAAGGGATGCGAAGGCTCGTCGTACAGCTCAGGAGGTAGAGCTAGAGAGGTAAAGATAAGGTGTAGATCATCAAGAAGAATGCAACAAAAATTGAGATAGAGTTAGCAAGGGTAGAGCTCAAGTACTCCAAGCCTATCAGAATATTCCATCATATGATGATTTACAGGAGGACTTGGGATACATTGAGCCTACCGAGACAAGAGCTATTATTCCTCCTGCATAGCCTCTGAATGTGAAGTTTGATATCATTAGTTCCATGATCCAGCTGTTATATCTGAAGGGTGTGTTTGTGGGCTTGCCCACTGATGACAAAACATGCACCTTATTAGTTTTATTAGGTTTTGATCTTCATACACTATACCTGGGTGGATCAGAAAGCTCTCAAACTCAGGTTTTTCCCTTTCTCTATAAACTGGTAAAGCTATATTATAGTTAGGGAAACTTCCCCATGGGTCCATTACTACTTGGAATGAGTTGCATAGGTAGTTTTTAGATCATTTTTCCCTATCCAAAATACTACAATTGAAGTCTGAGATATATAATTTCAAGTAGTTGCACTCTGAATCTATGTATGAGGCATGGTTTCAGTTCAAAAAGAAGTTGATGGTGGTGTCGAATCATAGAATTGCATGAAGCAACTTTCTTGAAATATTCTATCGAGACCTTAATGCCAGTTCAAAAGCTATGGCAGATATTATTATCGGTGGAGCATTCATGCGCCTGCGTTGGGAGGTCGCATTGGTGATATTAGATTAGATTTCTCTGACCAATCGAGAGTGGTATACTTGGGAGTCTGAGAGACACTTATACTATTGGGGCTTCTAGCAAGCATAGAGTCGTTGATGGCACAGTGGCACCAGAGGTTTCTCAGCTAAGGACAGAGGTTGGATTTTTGAACAAATAGTTTGTGACGATGAATTCTGAGAAGGTGAATGCAGTGGGCTTACAGGGTAAAGACTCTAGATCATATGGTTCTCATTTGGAAGAAGAGGAATACTATCTAGTAGGGAGTTGGCAGGTTTTTGAGCCAAGGGGCAAGGGAACCAAGGGCGAAACTACTATAGGGATAGGTAAAAATATCAAAACTGAGAGAAGGATGGTGACTGGAGACGCAAAGATGATTAAAAAGAGAAGGGTAGTGTATTTGTTCCACCATGCAGTTGTGATAGTGAATCAATGATAAAGGCTATGTTGTCCAAGCTAGTAAAGGGTCAAGAAATTCAGGAAACTTACCTTAAGGGGATTACGGTAGACATCTCAGGTTTGACCCAGAAAGTGGAATCACATGCTACTGCGATCAAACAGTTAGAGCTGCAATTTGGCTAAATATTAGTAACTTTGAATCAGTGTCATCCAGGCACCCTTCCAAGCAATACAATTCAAAATCCTAAGAACGATAGTCATTGTCTTTCCATCACTACTAGAAGTGGTAAGACAACTATTGAGCCCTTGTGCCAGGGTTGATGGGCCAACAAATAATAGTATTGATATTATAAGACACTTGAAGTAGAGATAGAGAAATCGACAGGTGTTGGTTAAAGTGTAGAGAAGGATAAGGGAAAGGGAAGGTAGTGGAGCCTATGTTGAAGACTATTCCATGACCTTCCCCTTCTTCCCCCCAGAGAATGAGGAAGAAACAAAAGGAAAGAAAGTATCAGAAGTTCTTGTCGATGTTGAAAAAACTGTTTGTTAACATTCCTTTTGTAAAAACTTTGGAGCAAATGTCTGGCTATGCAAATTTTGTGAAGGAATTGGTCACTAATAGGTGGACGGTGAACTTTAAGCCTGTCATGACCCCAAAGTTTAAGGGCTATGATGGCACGTGTCACGGCATACCTTGACAAGTAAGCCTATCACCTAACTGATACATAAAGGGAAAAGACAGAAATACCCCCACGGTAAGGCTTCTAGAATGAAGTCGAACCATATAAGTAGAAATAATGTGGAAAGAAACATAAATCACAATGCTGCCGTAACTTCCAAAATCTGATGTCAACAGTATAAGAACATATCTAGTACAACTTGAATCCAAATAAAATACATAAGAAAATCCAATAGATACAACCCTGTCTCTGAAAACTAGTAAAGACATAGTCTAATGATAGAGAAATATAGTAGAAGACATCCGGATGCCTGAAGATCATCCACTACCTTGAAACACCAATAAATACCCGAGTCAAGCAATGTAGAGTGTACCTAAACCTAAATCTGCACTAGAAGGGTATATTAGGAGTAAGTACGGTACACTTGTACTTAGTAGGTACCATAGGCCGACTGGACAAAGTAGAAAATAAGACATACAAAATACACACTAAGGGAATGTCACCTGCAATTACAAAATGTCCCATAACGGTAGCCCACACCACTTGCACTAACAATTTTAATATATCACATATATTGTAACAAAAATAGAAAGACCACAAGTGTATAATATACAACATAAAAGTAGGACAAGAAAGGACAATATACATAGAAGATTAGTGGGTATAAGTATACGAAGATAGGATGATTAGATAGGGAATAAGTCAAAGAAAATGTACAATAACATCACAGCCATAACGAAGTAAACATAATAAGAATGATGATGATGTATGAGGTTGTCGCACAACCTCCGTATACACCAACAGAGGAAAGCTTCCCTATATGGAACCCATGGGGGGTTATTTAAATCATATGAAATCCATATATCATATATCCTCCTCGGCATATACCTTGGGGAAGGTTTTATAAGATGTCACAATATCTCTTTCCCGACACATCCCTCATGAAGGGTTTTAAAAAGGTATTACCACAGTTTCACGAATGTTGCCACGGTGGTACCAATATTTCATGAGTGAGTGTGATATGAGGATGTAATGCTCACAACCAATCACAATGATATATTTCAACAATCATTAACAATGATATATTCTACAGTCACGTGAGCCAATATTTACTCATTGTTCCCACCATCCATGAAATTCCACATGATTCATATATCGATAAAGTATGAATATAGCACAATACACCAATGGCACCACATCAGGCATTTCAACAACACAGTATAATTTTTCATATGTATTTTAGTCTATCCACATCACATAGGACCCCACACAGTTGCACATATCATGTAATACATCAAAACCAATAATTGCATCACATATAGGCCCCCACATGGGAACAACACATAAAGATTCATGATTAGTTCCCATCCCCATAACATGCATTTTGTAGATAAATTAACTACCCAGCCAGCCTAAAAGAGTTAAGTCATAACCTACCTCAAGGCCGAAAACTGACTCACAACACTTCAGCATATGACATTACTTCTCATAAAAGATCCCAAAATCAACTAAAACCAAGATATATAGAATCTATGCATCAAAATAAAGTCAATTATGACCATATTACCCACTATAGTTTGGAGCCAAAACAAACAAATGGGTTTTTGAAAAAGAAGGGAAATTCATATTTTTATTTCAAAATCGCGTTCCCGATACCTTTAGGAACCTATAACTGAAAACCCAAGTCAAATCATGTTAAAAATGAGGTTCAAATAAAAAAAACCATTTTAAAACTTTATCAGGTAAAACCTTTGAAATCCGTTTCTAAATCAAGAATCGAAGTTATTTTGAAGTTGGAATTGAGGAAGAATAAGTAATTATAGGATTAGGAACATTATTCAAGTGAAAAAGAGTGAAATTGGGGTGTAAAATCAAGCCCTATGTTTTTGGGGTTTTGAGGAATTAATCAAGAAATTAACTAAGAAAATGATAAATTCGAACCTTAAATCCCTAAGAGAATCAAGAAATCGATGTTAATCTAGCTTCCTAAGCACCCACAAGCTTAACTTGTAAGCTCTCACACTATTTTAGGATTTAGCTTTCAAGAGGCAAGGTGAATAATGAGCTAATTCGCGACCTAAGGGATCTATTTATACTTCTTTCAGGTATTCAGATGCTGCAATTGCATACCAGGTGTGCCATCATACACCCTGGCAGCAGGAGGAGGTGTGGTAATTTCCAACCCCTTAGTGCAATCGCACTGCCCTCTCGTCCATACTTATGTGATCACCACTAAAGTGGTGCGATCTCACATGCACCAGAAATCAGCTGAAATTTGGAAATTCTTTCAAGTTTCCACCAAGGCCTCGAGATTCTTTCAGAATTTAATTTATGCAAGAGAACTATATAACCACTCTAAATTTGATGCTTCAAACTCAATGGCGATGTAAGATTTTTGAAAAGACGTCGTTTTCACAAACTTGACCCCCAAAATCCAAAATCATAATTTTTTAAGCCGAGGGTCAAAATGAGATTTAAAACCCATAAAACTACACCAAACATGTTACCATAAAAAAATCAATGTTCTAGATTTGTTGGCGTAGTCTGTTCAACCATCTATTGTACGGATCAAAAGATAATCACATAAATCCATAATAAGGTTCTCGAAGCCACCAAAAACCATAGTATTACATAAATGGCACCAAAATGCATTGGGAACCATGCCAATCAACTCACACCCTAGAATACCACAATGCAACTATGGGGAAGGGTAAAATAGTCAAATCACACAAAAAATACATTTTCACATATAATATCAAAATTTAGGTTATTACTTTATCCACCACTAATAATCTAGTTCATCCTCAAACTAGGGTAAAGAAATACCTGAAGAAACAAAGAGCTAGGTATAAGAACTATGCATATCAGACTCATCCTCCCAAGTAGCCTACTCTATAGGTTGATGTCTCCACTGAACCTTTACCAAAAGGATAACTCTAGAGAACAACTGCCTAACATCCCTAGATAAAATAGAGATCGACTCCTCAACAAAAGAAAACATCTCGTCTAAATAAAACGTCTCCCAACGAATGACATGAGACTCATTCAAAATATAATGAAGAAGCATAAAAATAGTAAAAATTGGATGAACAACTAATAAAACTAGGGACAAAGCTAAATCATAAGCCATATCACTAATAGTCTAAAGAATCTCAAATGGACCTATATACTAGGGGCTAAACTTGCCCTCTCCCAAACCTAATCACACCTTTTATCGGCGAGACTCGAAGGATAACTCGATCACCAACGTCAAATCTCAAGGCACGAAGTCTATGATTGGCATAGCACTTCTGACTACTCTGAGCTACATGAAGCCTATCCTAAATGATGCGAAGTCTATCCAAGAATGCACAAAGCAAGTTCTTACTTTGAGGTTTAACCTCAAAAACTTCAAACCAACCCACTAGAGAGTGACAATGCCTACCATACAATGCCTCAAGAGAAGCCATGTCGATACTGGAATGATAGTTGTTATTATAAGTAAACTCTGCTAAAGACAAGTGATGCTCCCACTGGCCACCAAAATCCATCACACACGCGTAGAGCATATTCTCTAAAACATAGATAGTCCACTTGGACTAACGATCAGTCTGGGGTGAAATGTTATATTAAGGTAAAAAAAAGTACCTAGCTCATCCTGAAAAGTCTTCCAGAAGTGAGAAGTGAATACCAAGACTCGATCTGATATGATAGGCACCGACATACCATGAAGTCACACAATCTCGCGAATATAGATACGAGCTGGACTCTTAACTCTAAAGGAGGCCCAATCGAAAGAAAATGTATAGGCTTAGTGAATCGATCTACGATGACCCAAACACTATAAGATTCATGGAAAGTGCGAGGAAACCTGGTCACAAAATCTATAGTGATCCATTCCTACTTCTACTCAGGAATAGGTAACCACAAAAGCAATCCAGCAGGCCTCAAATTCTCGGCCTTTACCTACTAGCAACAAAGGCAATGAGCTATAAAATCTACTGTATCCTTTCTCATACCACCCCACCAGTAATGTTGACTCAAATCATGATACATCTTAGTCACTCCCAGATGGATAGAATAGCTAGAACAATGGGCCTCCTCCAATATCAATCTAATCTAATCCCCCACTATCGACATACAAACTCATCCCCCAATTCTTAAAACTCTATTCGAATCAAGTGAGGCTTCCTTAGCCTCACTACTCAACACCTTTTCTCAAACCAATCTCAATCCCACACTATTAAACTAATGAGAGCGAATATGCTCCATCAAAGAAGACCTAGCCTTGACAAATGCCAAAACACACCCAAGTGTCAAGATATAAAGCCTAACCATCTGGTTAGCTAAAGACTGAAGCTATAAGGCCAAAGGCCTATCTTGGGTCAAAATATGAGCCAAGCTACCTATGCTAGTCGGCTTTGGGTTTAAGTCATCCACAACCACATTAGCCTTGTCTGGATGATAGAGAATAGTCAAGTCATAATACTTAAGCAACTCAAGACAACAATGTTGTCTCATATTAAGATCCCATTGGGGGAAGAAGTGCGGAAGTCTACGATGATCCGAGAAAATCTCACAAAAAATACCATACAAGTAGTACCTCCACAACTTTAAAGAAGAAATAATTGTGCATAACTCTAAATCATGGGTAGGGTAACTCCTTTCATGGGACTTCAACTGATGAGAAGCATAGACAATTACCTTACCCTCTTGCATCAACATAAAACCTAACCCAATACCTGAAGTATAAAAAAATGGTAAAACCCACGCACTCCTTAGGAAAAGTCAAGATAGGAGCTGAAGTCAACAAATCATTGAGCTTTTGAAAGCTCTTCTCATAAACATCAGATCACTAGAAAGAAATGTTGTTCAGAGTCAACTTGGTCAATAGAGCTGTAATGGATGAGAAACCCTCAACAAAACACCGATAATAACTTGCCAAGGCGACAAAACTCCAAATCTTAATGGGTAAAGTAGGTCTAGCCCTATCACGAACCATTGAAACCTTGGTCGAATCAATCATAATACCTTTCTTAGTCACCACATGACCTAAGAAAGAAATAGAATTAAACCAAAACTCACACTTGGAGAACTTGGCATACAATTTCTTATCCCTCAATCTCTAAAGCACCATTCATAAATGCATCTTATGCACAGTTTCACTCTTAGAATAGACAAAGATATCATCTATAAATATAATGACAAAGGAGTCGCGATACTATCGAAACACCCTGTTCATCAACTCCATAAATGTGATTGAAGTATTGGTCAACCTAAAGGACATGACCAAGAACTCATAATGCCTATATTAAGTCCAAAAAGTTAACTTCAGATTATTTGAAGCTCTAATCCTCAACTAGTGATAAATAGATCTCAAATCAATCTTGAAAAACACTGCAACACCCTTAAGATGATAAAATAAATCCTAAATATGAGTAAAAGAATACTTGTTCTTAACCACCACCTTGTTCAATTGCTGATAATCAATACATATACGCATAGACCTATCCTTCTTCTTCATAAACAAGACAGGTGCAACTCAACTCGTTATACTAGGTTAGATAAATCCCTTATCTTGCAATTCCTCAATCTTATCCTTTAATTCTTTCTACTCGGCTGGGGCCATTCTATAAGAAGGAATAGAAATGGGCTTGTGCCCAACTCAATATTGACACACCCTGGGTTTTGGTCCTTGGAAATATCTTGAGTTTTGATCCTTCTATTGATCATACGACTCACCATACTAGTCGTATGGTATGGGTACGGGTCTAGGGACCCTAGTCGTATATTGGTCAGTATGATATTAGACAAGTTCTATCCAAGGTATGAGAAGACTCCATAGAGTCATATATTAATGTGATAAGAGGTAGGGTCTTAATCATATGTTGTCCAATGTCTAGCCTTTGGTGTTCTACCTAGGGTATGACTTAGGGGTACTAGTCGATGGTGATGATATGAGTTAGGCAAGGAAGTCATATATTAGACAGAATGTGGAGTCTAACTTTTTATCTTGGATACAATTGAAGGGTACCACTCGTATAATGTGGGTATGAGTTGAGGGGTCCAATCATACCCACATGTAGGAATTCTTACAATTTAAGTTGGGGGTATTATGGATATTTCCACTCCTAACCCATTTTGACCCCACAATATAAAACACCTTTGGAGGCTCTCTTAAACTAATATTCTCAATAAAACACTCTTTAAATACTCTTAAATCTCTCTCAAGATCTTGGTTCAAGAAAAGACTAGCATTTTTTCAAGGTGAT
Organism: Capsicum pubescens; assembly: GCA_030864215.1. Classification (NCBI taxonomy): domain Eukaryota; kingdom Viridiplantae; phylum Streptophyta; class Magnoliopsida; order Solanales; family Solanaceae; genus Capsicum; species Capsicum pubescens. The sequence goes on from CM061546.1 coordinate 190,316,573, forward strand.
CAATTAGGGCTTTCAAAGGGTGGTTTCTCTACGTCTTCCTTGTTGTCTAAGGCATGTTACTCCTACCTCATTGTTAGTTCAACTAAAAGCATGTTTTAATGAATATTTTTTATGGTATTATTGTGGTTTTGTGTTGGTTTTGAAAAAGATGTTGGGGGTTTTTGGTTATTAATGGTTAGATAATATTTTCCCATTTCTTTCTTATGGATTCTTATGTTATTATTATGGTGTGAAAATATGGTTACATGGGAATGGTCAATTGATACTTGGTTTAGGTTTTGGAAACTATATGATCTCAACATGTTTGTTAAAATGCCAATGAGAATGATTTTGTCTCATAGTTTGATTATTCTCGAAATCTTTGCATTGAATAATATGGTAATGAAATTTAAATTGGTTTGGTTTGTTTTAAATGTCTTGGAAAAACCTTGGTGGCCATGTCTTTATTTTAACTAGAAACCTTATGGGGTACATGGGAATCCCTTAAGTGTTGGCTAATGACATTGCTTTCAAGCTATTTTCGGTATGACGATACCACTTCATAGTGCCTTGGTAACTAAATTCTGAAATTGGCAGTTTGATTATTTGCTAAAGGTTTTAACTATGCTATAATAGCGAGTTGTGATAACTAACCATGAAGATGTGAGTCTGATTGATGGACACTGGAAAATCATATTTATCGATAGGAGGATTGGTAATGGTGACCATATACTTATGGAGTACACAAGAATAACCTAAGTTTATACTTGTATATATGTATCATGGAGAGCAAAGGTTACACGAGAATCCCTGGCCCTTATGATATCTTCAATTCGTGTGGCTACACGCACTGGGGCTCGTTCAGAGGGTAACAATGGACCCATATAGATCGTGGATGGTTTTAAGACAGTTAAGCTACACAACCCAGGTTAAGATTTTAAGTGCATGCTAAACCCGATTCCTTTTCTCGGCATGGTATATATGTATATATGTATGTGATTACATATGGTTGTTTACTTTGGTTTTGAATAATGGAATTATTTTATCCTTATTCCTGAGTACATGCTAGCATTCATTCATCTAACCATCTTCAGGAGTTGTATCCCCACGCGATACAGAAACTGGCCATACTACTCTCCCTGCTCATTAACTTAGATTCGGGAACAACTTAGAGTCAGACTGAAGTGGTGAGCTTCCATACTTGGAAGGCTCCATTCATGATATGGGTTTTTTTATATTTTTTTATTTCTTGGAATTTTATTTTGGCTATGGTCGGGGGCATGTCCCGACTAGATGTTCTTTGTTTTTGGTTAGAGGCTTTGTGGGACTACTATAGGCATGAATTGTGTCAGTATTGGTGTCATACTTGGTATTGGTATAGGGCTTAGGGATGACACTAGTTTTATACTTGATTGAGTTTATTGGATTATAGTTATAGACTTCATTTAATGTCCTTGATTTATTCTTATTCTATCTTATTATATGTTTGGAATTTATCCAACATAGGTTGCAGGGTGGTTATGATTGGGTATTGGGGTTGGTCTCTAGTCCCGGTTGGACTTGAGGCACCCAACATGACTAGGCCCTGGTTCAAGTCATGTCAAATTAGTATTAGAGCCCTAGGTTTATGGTTAATTGGGAGTCCACAAAGACGTGTCGAGTAGATTCTCTTTTAAGGGTGTGTAGCGTGCCACACTTATAAGGGAGAGGCTACAAGGCATTTTGGAATGTTTCTCTTTCTTGTGTTCTAATTTTGAGCTATAGAATCTAATGTATTGAATTCTACTCTAACTCTAATTTGTTTGCTTTTCAGATCTTTCTTCCTTGACAATCTGAAGCTCAAAAAAACTTCTCTATCCCACCCAAGGACAATGTTGATGGGACATCCTCTACTTATAGAGTCCATAGTTGGTCTAGGGGTCCAGTTCCTTATTGTCCTAGAGTTCCCTTAAATCCCTCTAGTCCTTCTTGAGCTCCTCAGGCTGAAGTGACGAATGTTGAGTTTCATCAGTCTATTCGTATGTTGAAACAATTAGTAGCTTCTTAGTTTGAGTGTGATATTCCTATTACTCCATTATCTGAGACCAAAAGGGTTGTCCACTTTATGAGGTTAAACCCTTAGACCTTTACTGGTGTTAAGGTTGAGGAGGATCCTCAAGGTTTTCTTGATGAGATAGAGAATTTTTTTTGTGTTATGTATGCTACCAATGTGGAGGGCATGGATTTTTCCGCCTACCAACTAAAGGATATGGCTTCCAGTGGTATGAAGAGTGGGATTAGGCAAGGGGTGATGATGCTGAGTTATTGTTGTTGAAGTATTTTTCTAATGCTTTTATGGACCACTTCTTTCCTCAGGAGTTGAGGGGCAAAGGCAGAAGAGTTTGTTAATCATAAGTAAGGCAAGATGTTAGTCAAGTAATATGCCTTGAAGTTTCACCAGGTATCGCAGTAAGCTATGGAGTTGGTTTCTAGCATGAGGGTTAGAATGGAAAATTTCTCTTTCGAGTTGTATAGAAACTTAATCTTGAGAGTAAGGAGACCCTGTTAAACAAGCACATAGATATTTCTAGGTTGGTGGTATTCATATAACAGGTTAAGAAAGAGAAGAAGAAGTAGGATAAGTTAGGAAAGAGGTAGGGAATGAAGTTTAGGTTCTCTGAGTAGGGTGGTGGCCAGCAGCAGAGTGGAAGGGATGGTAGTAAGTGGCCTACAAAAAGTGGGGCATTTTTAGGTCTTACTCGATGGCTAGTGATCCCTACCCAAAGCCATTATGAGATAGGCATTTTCAAGGTGGCAATAACTTTAGGGCACTGGGTTCCCAATTTCAGGTTAGTGGGGCTTAGTCATCCTTCTTGTAAATTTTATGGTTGATTGCATCGAGGTTTCTATGATGAGGGGAGGTACAGGTGGTTCAACTGTGGCCAGCTAGGTCATATGCTTAGAAACTGTCCTATTTTTAAGGTTACCTCTGGGGATACAAGGTTTCAGTTGCCTCTTTTTCAGCTCTGACACCAAAAGGTGCACCATCTAGCTTCGACACTTGTCGAAACTATCTTTATGCTCTCACTACCTAACAGGAGTCTAAGACATATCCTGATGTCGTGACTGGTATGTTGAAACTCTTATCTCGTGATGTGTACTTCTTACTTGATCAAGGGTCCACTTTCTCTTATGTGACCCTATTTATGGCTGTGCATTGTTTTTTTTATTCCGAGTGTATTTCAGACCCTTTCTCTATTTCTACCTTGATAGGTGACATTGTGATTTCTAAAAGAGTTTATAAGGTGTGTGGGGTATCTGTTGGTAGTAAAGAAACTACGGTGGTTCTATTTTAATTTGATATTATGGATTTTGATGTCATATTATGGATTGATTTGTTACACTCGTGCTATGCTTCTCTAGATTTTCTGTTTTGTAAGGTTGTCTTTAATATCTCTAATAAGATGGTTATTGAGTAGGGGGATGGTTCCCTAGATCCAAAAGAAAGGTTCATATCATATCTTAAAGCTCAGAGATTAATCTCCAAGAGGTGTCTCTATTATCTAATCCGGGTTAAAGATTCTAACTCGGAGGGTCCTTTTTTGCATTCCTTCCCTATGGTTAATGGATTTCTTAAGGTCTTTCTTAATGACCTTCCCATTGTTCCTCCCAATAGGTAGATTGAGTTTGGGATTGATCTTGTTTTGGACACTCTTCCTATTTCTATTCCTCCATATAGAATGGCTCCAACTTAGTTGAAGGAGCTTAAGAAGCAGCTAAAGGATCTTTTATAAAAGGGTTTCATCTATCCTACTGTGTCTCCATATGGTGCAATAGTGTTATTCGTGTGTAAGAAAAATGGTTTTCTTTGGATATGTATTAATTACCGACAGTTGAATAAGGCAACCCTCTTCCAAGGATAAATGATTTGTTTGATCAGTTGTAGGGTGCTAAGTTTTTATCCAAGATTGATCTTCGATTCGGGTATCATAATTCAAAGATTAGGGAGTTGGGTATCTCTAAGACTGCTTTCTGTACCTAGTATAGGCCTTTTGAGTTTTTGGTTATGTCTTTTGGGTTGACCGACGCCCTAGCGATATTTATAGATTTGATAAATAGGGTCTTCCGCCAGTTTCTAGAATTGTTCATCATTGTATTCATGGACGATATTCTGGTGCACTCTAAAAGTAAGGTAGATCATGCCGATCACCTCTGTATTGTATTGCAGACATTAAAAGAGCAATAATTGTATTCCAAATTCTCAAAATGTGAATTCTGGTTGAATGCTATCACTTTTCTAGGTCATTTTATTTCTTGTGAGGGAATCATGGTGGATTTACAAAAAGTTGTGGTGGTTAAGAATTGGCCTTGACCCAAAACTCCAATAGATATTCGAAGCTTCTTGGGTTTAGTTAGTTACTACAGGAGGTTTGTGGAGAGTTTTTTCTTCTATTGCTACCCTATTGACTAAATTAACTCAAAAGAAGGTAAAGTTCTTATGGTCTGATGCTTGTGAGGTAAGTTTTGAAAAGCTAAAGGATAAGCTAACTTCGACTTCAGTTTTGACTTTGCCTAAAGGCACTAATGGTTTCGTGGTATATTGTGATTTGTCCAATGTGGGGCTTGGGTGCATTTTGATGCAACATGGAAAGGTAAAAGCTTATGTCTCTAGGTTTTTGAAGGTGCATGAGTGGAGTTATCTAACTCATGATTTGGAATTGCTAGTTGTGGTATTCGCATTGAAAATCTAGCATCACTATTTGAATGGAGTGCATGTGGATATCTTTTTTGATACTAAGATCCTGCAGTTTGTGTTTACACAGAAAGATCTTAACCTCAGGCAAAGGTGATGGCTTGAACTTTTCAAGGAATATGAAATGAGTCTTTACTACCATCTAGGTATAACTAATATGATTACTAATGCTCTTAGAAGGTTATCCATGAGGAGTCTATCTCCTGTGGATAAGAAGAAGTAGGAGTTAGTGAAGGATATTCACCATTTGGCTAACCTTGTATTTTGTCTCTTGGACTCTGAGGATGGTGGTTTGTTCATTTAGAAAGTGGAAAAGTCATCTCTTGGTTCTGAAATTAAGGAGAAACAAGTGTTAGATCCTATATTGATGAGGATCAAGGGTGATGTTGGTGGGAAGAAGGTGATGGCCTTTGAGATTAGCAGTGATGGTACTTTTCCGTACCAAGGGAGACTATGTGTTCCCGATATCGATTGTTTGTGAGAAATGATCCTGGTTGAGGTGCATGAGTCATGCTATTTTGAGCTGGAGTTGCTTTCTATTTTGAGCTCCATTCACCGGGTGTTCCATGTTTCTATGTTGAGAAAGTGTATAGGTGATGTGTCTCAAATCGTGCCTATCAAGTATATTGATATTTTGGACTCTTTATCTTATGAGGAGGTCCCGGTTGAGATCTTGGTTCGGCAGGCTTGTCGGTTGCAGACCAAGGATGTAGCCTTAGTAAAGGTTCTATGGAGTAACCACAACGTGGAAGAGGCTACTTGGGAAGCTAAAGAGGACATAAAATCCAAGTATCCGTTCCTATTTTTTGATTTGGAAGTTCATACGGAAGGAATGTGTTCTTCATAACATATTTGTTTTCTAACTTAGTTAAAGGCGAGAGTTGGGGTGTTGGGGTGTAAATCATGCTTGTATTACCTCATTCCATCATTCGAGGATGAATGATCTAGGTGGTGGAGAATTAAAATATATTGGGTTTCGGTCCTTGGAATTTTCCTGAGGTTTGAGCCATCTGTTGATCATACGACTAACCATACTAGTCGTATGGTGTGGGTATGGGTCTAGGGACCCTAGTCTTATGTTGGTCAGTGTGATATTTGCCAAGTTCTGTCCAAGGTACGAGAAAACTAAATATGAGTTATATGTTGATGTGATGAGAGGCAGGGTCAAAACCATATGTTGTCCAGTGTCTAGCCTTTAGTGTTCTACCTAGGGAATAACTTAGGGGTACTAGTTGTATGATAATGATATGAGTTAGGCAGGAAGTCGTATGTTGGACAGAATGTGTATTCCAACTATTTGTCCTGGATACAATTTGAGGGTACCACTCGTATGATGTGGGTATGTGTTGACGGGTCCAATCTTACCCACCTGCAGGAATTTTTACAGTTTAAGTTAGGGATATTCTGGGAATTTCCCCTCTGAACCCCTTTTGACCACATGACATAAAACACCTTTGACGCTCTCTTAACTTAATTTTCTCAATCAAATACTCTCTAAACACTCTTAAATATCTCTCAAGCTCTTGGTTCAAGAAAAGGCTAGGGTTTCTTCAAGGTAATCAATTAGTTCTCTCAAAGGGTTGTTTCTCTCCATCTTCCTTGGTGTTTAAGGCATGTTACTCCTCCCTCATTGCTAGTTCAAGTAAAAACATGTTTTAATGAATGATTTTTATTGTATTATTGAGGGCTTGTGTTGGCTTTGAAATATATGTTGGGGGCGGGGGGGGGGGGGGGGGTTGGTTATTAATGGTTGTATAATATTTTCCCATGTTTTTCTTGTGGGTTTTCATGTTATAATTATTGTTTGAACATATGGTTACATAGAAATGGTCAATTGATATTTGGTTTAGGTTTTGGAAATTATATTCCCTCAACATGTTTGTTAAAATGTCAATGAGAATGATTTTGTCACATAGTTTGACTATTCTTTAAATCTTTGCATTGCATAATATGATAATGGAACTTAAATTGGTTTGGTTGGTTTTTACTGTATTGGAAAGGCCTAGGTGCTGATGGCTTTGGTTTAATCGGAAACCTTGTGGGGTACATGGGAATCCTTTAAGTGTTAGCTAATGACATTGGTTGCAAGCTATAGTCGGTATGACGATACCACTTTATAATGCATTGGTAATTAAATTATGGTAATGGTGGTTTGATTATGTGCTAAAGGTTTTAATTAGGAAATAATGGCTGGTTGTGATAGCTAACTGTAAAGGTGTGAGTCTAATGGTCGGATATTGGAAACTCATGTTTGCCGACATGAGCGTTTGTCATGATGACTATATAATTGTGGGGTACACGGGAATACCCTAAGTTTATACTTGTATATATGTATCATGGAGGTCGAAGGGAACACGGGAATCCTCGACCCGTATGATATCTCTGGTTCATGTGGCTACACGCATCGGGTCCTGTTCAGGGAGTAACACTGGACCCATATAGCCTATGGGTGATTTAAGGACGGTCAAGCTACACAGCCCAGGAGAAGCTTTTAAGTGCACGCTAAACCCAGTTACCTTTCCCGGCATGGTATATATGGATATATATATGTGTGTGTGATTACATATGGTTGTTTACTTTGGTTTTGAATAATGACATTATTTTATCATAATTTTGGAGTACATGCTATCATTCATTCCACTAACCATCTTCGGGCGTTGTATCCCTACGCGATGCAGGAACTGGCCATACTACTCCTCCTGTTCAGTGACTTGGATTCAGGGACAACTTAGAGTCAAACTGAAGTGGTGAGCTTCTATACTCCGAAAGGCTCCATTTCATGATATGGATATTTTTACATTGTTTTTATTTCTTGGACTTTGGTTTTGACTATGGTCAGGGGTATGTCCTGACCGGATGTTCTTTGTTTTTGGTTAGAGGCTTTGTGGGACTACTATAGGCATAGGCAGTATTGGTGTTGGTGTCAGCCTTGGTATTGCTATTGGCATTGTTATTGGCACCGGTTGAATATTTGATTAAGGTTGATTGATTATGGTTATAGACTTCATTTAATGTCTTTGATTTATTCTTGTTCTATCTTGTTATATGTTCAAAAAATTATCCGATATTGGTTGCAGGGTGGTTATGGTTGGGTATTGGGGGTGGTCTCCGGTCCCGGTTGGACTTGAGGCACCCAACACGACTAGGCCCTGGTTTGGGTCATGTCAAATATCATTTGCAAAATCAATATCCTGATTCTGAGGTATACTAGGCAAATACGTAGGGAACATATCCACAAACTCACAAACAACATGAACAGAATCCAAGAAAGAAGGTAAAACAACACTAATATCACAAATATGAACCAAATAAGATAAACATCCCCTCTTAACCAATCTGCGAGCTTGACCATATGATATGATCCTCTTAGGACCCGAATTAAGAGTACCCTTCCAAGATATCCTTGGTACATCTAGCATAGCTAAATTCACTCTCTTGGCATAACAATCTAATACAATATGATTAGGATGCAACCAATCCATACCCAAAATAACATCAAAATCAACCATATCTAACACAAGACAATGTGACCAAGTCTCCTAGCCAGAGAAAGTGATAATACAAGATCGGTATACCCGATGCACCACTATATAATATCCTATGGGGGTAGATACATGAATATGTATAGAAAGAGGTTCACTAACAAAATCAAAACCCGAAGCAAAATATGCAGACAAATAGGAGAATGTTGATCCAGGATCTAATAACACAGAAGCAAACCTGAAATAAATGGGGACGATACCTATGATCATAATATCTGAAGACGCCGCCTATGACCTGGAGGGTATAGCATAACACTAATCATGATAACCAATAGGATGAGTATCCCCATGACCACCACCACGGGCTCCACCACCTCTACCTTTTGCTCCTCTGGTAGTACCCCTACCTCTCACAACTAAAATAGAAGTAGCTCTAATCCCATGGTAGGGATAATACTTTGCTAAATGGACAACCTTATGACACATATAACATACTCTATGACCCGCATCAATAGGAGGAGATACCACTAGGCTCGAACGACCACCCAAAAATGCTGAATCAGAAAATCCACCCCTAAACTCTATAAGGCTGCCGACACTGTCCTACCCTGATATCTATGAGAATATCTAAAATCTCTACCATGAGGATCCCAAACTCTAAACTCACCAAAACAACTCACTTTCTTGGTGCCTCCTCGAGATGCTCGCAAAATACTTTTGGTTATCTTAGCATGATCCATTATACACCGAAAAAATGCTCTAAATACAATCGTCTAAGACATAGCCAACTACAGTGAGACATCCACCCCCTTCAAAAACTTCTGAATCTTCTCATACTCGATTATTATACTAGCATAAGAATATTTGGACATGGCATAGAAGCCTGCCTCATACTCAGCTATAGTCATGGCGCCCTGCTCCAGGTGATCAAACTTATCTCGCATCTAACAACTCAGATTGTAAGGCATAAATCTCTCTAAAAAGGCATAAAAAAACTTATCCTATGCCATCTCAGGAGAATAATGAGGTCTACAACAAACAAGCAACCTCCACTAATATCTAGAAGCATATCTTAATTGATAGGAAGTATAAGCAACCCTATGCGACTTGAGAAAACCCAAATTGTACAGCTTCTCTTGACAATCAATCAAGAACTCATAAGAATCCTTTTACAAAGCATCAGTGAATCTAGGAAGACCCAAATAAGTAAATCTTAAACCTCTTTTAATCTTCAGAAGACTTAATAGTACTCGCATCAAGATGAGGCATAGTGAACATGGAAGGCTGAGATCCTATTTGAAGAGGTAACATAGATGAAGGTTGGACTGCTGACATCGGGATACTATACTCAGATGTCGACATTAAAATAGGAATAGGGCTCGGGGTTTGAGGAGTACCCAAAATAAAAGTAGGTGCAACTAGAGGATCCACACTCAGAACTGGAGGAACACCTGACATACACAAAGGAGAACCATCTAAGTGGGCCAGTAACCGCACCAACAACCCCTTCAAGACTAGGGCAGATGAACTCTAAGGATTTGGAATCGAACCTGCACCTCCAACATGCTCAAATTAAGGTTAAGGGGAGAGTCCCCTTGAACTCCTCCTAGACAGGGCTAATCCACAGTCCCGTTCACTCCCTCGAGTCCATCCATAACTTGAGGCTCACCCTCTGGGAGAAGGCTCTGCATATCTGACCTCGCAGGACCTAGTCAACACCATCTGCACAAAAAGAGTAAAACATAACTCAAATCACAAGGTATTCAAGTAATTCACATGATAAGGAATAAAATAAGGGAAGTTTCCTAAAGATATCCTATAGCCTCTCAAATATTAATATGGACATCTACATACTGATCCACGAGACTCTACTAGACATCCTATTCTTACATGATTGACTGACAGGTGAGGATTGGTGAAGACTGTGAATACGAACAGGACTGACTGGTCAAGGAAGTTAGCCAATGTATTGTGTCCCTACCGAACAGGTTTTAAAATCCCCATAGGTACCTTTCCATATCAACTTGTGTGCAACATGGCATGTCACTTGCTGGTTGAACTTGAGCATAAGACTATGGGCGTTGAAAAATCTTAATTTGGAGTGGCATGGTATAGCTACATTGAGTTTGATCAAGGTGAATAATTTGGAGAAAATTTGGCTCCATGCTTATGAGAGTTCTTCTCTATACAAAGAAAGGATGAAGATGCATCATGACAAGAAAATCAAGAAAAAAGTCTTTAAGCCCAACGATTTGGTCTTGTTTTATAATTCAACACTTTGCTTGTTCCCTGGCAAATTAAAGTCTAGGTGGTGTGGACTATTCATCGTGGTTTGGGTATTCCCACATGGTGCTATTAAGATAGAGCGTGATTGTGAAGCACCATTCAAGGTGAATGGTCAGTGGTTAAAGAACTATATAGGAAATCCTAATGGGGTGAAAGTATGCGTTGATATGGACCTTGGTAAAGTCTGAGTAACCAAGGAAATTGCATTATGTCGTGACGTTAAATTAGGAACTACATGGGAGAAAACCCATGGTCTAGTTGGTTAAATATAAGTATCCAACTTAGTCACAGTATCCTGTGATATTGAATCAAGTGCTGCGTGGGAGACTACCCATGTTTTGTACTTATTACATTATAGGGTAACTTGTGTGTTCAGTGTGCATGACTGGAGATTCCAGAAAAAGACCAAAAACTTTCTGGTGCCAGGTCCCTATAAATTACCTATTGAGTCGTTATCACACCCTACGACTGATTACCAAAGTCTTATAGAGCTGGATCTCTGGCCACCCTCAGGTAAGTAGTCTCTAGATTCATAATGACTCTCAGAATGAGTCAGTGTCACTGACAATGACTCATTATCCTGATTTGTTATGACTGGAGACCTATGTAAGGTTACAGTCATAACGGAGGGAGTCTATGACTCGTTATTTATCTTCATGATTTTTTACATTGACTTATTGTCAGGCCTGACATTGCGGGATCAACAGGTTGATCTAGTCCGATTTACGTTAATTAAAAATGACATTGAATTCGAAAATGGTTCACTTTTTATTTTAAACCGACGTGACTCCCTCTATTCCCAAAACTTCCCATTAACTCCTAAATATACTCTAACTTCAATCCCCATCATTAAGATTCACAAGTGCTTCTCCCCAAGCAAAGTGAACTTCTCAAGAACTAGGGCAAAGAAACTCCAAAGCATTTTTTTCAAGGAATCTAAGCAACTCAATCAAGTAAGTCTATGATTTAATATGTCAATCTTATAAGTTGGTACTTAATGTGGTATAAATTATTTGGATTCCTTGAGTAAGCTATGTTCATGAAGCAAAAATTAGGCTTGTTGTTAAGAAACATGATGCATAATGATAAAAAATAGGAGTAAAAAGAATTTTGTGCTAAATATTATTTGTGGGGATGAATTAGGAGTGTATTATGCACGATAAAAGCCTTGGGGATAGCTTGGGTTTATGAAAATCAATGTTCAACCTTTCGAACATCTATGCATCAGAGGCTATGGGACTCATAACGACTCGTGGGGTCACCAAACAAGTCATTACGTGATCCATAGTCACTGGGTACATGAGTGCAAAGAGAAGTTAGATTCTGTTGACATGAAAACTCACACAAATAGTCATTGTCTCACTATACGACTTGCGGTGAGGACTTGTGATGAGTGGGAAGGGACAACCACCAAGGAAAATTTACTGGTCAGGAAACAAGTATTGGTGAAGAGTCATTGTCTCATACATCGACTTATTAGGATGACCCATTACCTAACCAGTTATCAATTTCACATATGCCTTCCACCCCATGAGTCTCATAACAAATTGTTACCTCTGATAATGAGTCATACCCTAACTTATAAAGTACCCATCCCTTAGAAAACTTGTGATTTTTTTCTTTCTTTTCTCTCTATTTCTTGGATTAACTACTATGTATGATTCAAAAGGTACCGATGGCACCAAAGACTGATTCCACCAAGAAGCAAATACCCAAGAAGAAAGCCCGCACCTACACTCATCTTCTCAGGAATGAGCCCACTAATGATTGAAGAGTCGAGTGGATCAGTGGAGAAATACCCATTGAAGGGGGTGGTTGAGATAAGAATGAAATTAACTCGGGGTGCTAAAGCTACTTTATGTAAAGACACACCTCCATGCACTAGGACAAAGATGAAAAATACTAGACAATAACCACCACACTCCCAGTCCTAGTATGAAGAGGACAGTGAGTCAGGAGATGAGTGGCCCTAAGGATGGGAACAAGGAAAAAGATGCTAAAAATGGTAAGTCTGAAAATAAGAATCTGAGAAAAGGGTAGGGGAATAAAGAAAAAGAAGAGGAAGAAAGAGAATCTAGTGATATCTCGATAGCTGTACCACCCTCTTCTCAACCTTTTCCACCACTCCAAATAGATCATACCCTAGTACCTATAATTAATCAGTGGAGGTACCTCGGGATGCAAGAATTATAGAATAAAGGTAGTGCTATCGCCCCTTCCACCAAAAAATAAAGAGGGGGATTTATTTAGAGTTCATGTTGAGTACTGCCAGCATGTATGAAATGCCAAACTTTGAGGATAGATTTAAGCATTACCACATTGAGTAGATGACTAGAGATCAAGGAAAGTATAACCAGGCATTAGTACGAGAGTTTTATGTAGCATATCAGATGGAAATTTTGAGGATGTATCCGCAAGAGAGATTGTGGAAGGGTGGTGACCCCTTGATTTCAGTATTAATCATAGTCGTTCGAGTGGACTTATCTACTTAAATTACTTCTAGAGTTCTACTTGGAACGACGTTCCACCTTCTGGCTAATACTACCGATATTAACTACCACATGGATGTGATGTAGAAAAGTAAAGATAAAGAAAATTAGTTCAGAGGATAAGCTTACTCATTTTTGGTGAATGAAAGGTATCCTTTATATAGCGTAGGAGGAGGAGCCTTGGGTGGTTGGGAGAGTTGGATCTTTGTCATGGATTATGAAGGACAGTCTAAATTTTTTGGTAAGGTTTAGTGGACGCTTGTATATCATAGATTGAGTCCCATGACTAGGGACAATGTACGGAGTTCGGACCAAGCATCCCTAGTTGTGACATTATATAGGGATACGAGATAGATATAACTGAGTAGATAGTAAGGGAGATCCGCGATTAGGCAGTGAGAATAGACACAACCCTGGCATTCCCATATTTACTAACATAGATATGCTTGGTTCATGGAGTTGTAGAGATCTATGGAGTTGATTAGTTATTTCATGTATGGAGGACTACGGATTTGGGTTTGATACCTGATGTTGCTAACCCCATCTCCAAGGAAGAAAAAGTAGGGGCCACTTTACTGTGAGAGACATTTCAGTCTAGAGGGCATGGTATTGATACTCTGGGGTTTGACGATAATTTTCATACTGTCACTAAGACTTCCCAGTTTGATCCTTAAGCCTCAGATATAGTATGCACTTCTCAAAACTTGACCCTACCTCCTGCGGAAAGACCATTTGTTTCCAAGCTAGATCTCACAGGCTATGCTTTAGTTCCACAGGTCTTCGTGACAAATGTGCTAAAATTGAGCACAGTTAAGAAGAAAGTAAAAAATATAGAGGATGAGGTTTAGCCTTGGGACAAGAATAAGATACAAACTAAGATGAGGGGCATGCAGACCCAGTTTGATGGGTTCGTGTGACAAATGAACAATAAGTTGGCAAATATTCAGGGACCAGATTTGACGGGTATAAAATGAGGAGTTGTCCACATTTTGAGTTGCCATAGAGGACATTCATGTAAGAACTATTCCTACTATATCTATCATTGAGGAGTTACTCACATATAAAGTGCCTGATATATAAGGATTTAGGAGGATAGACACTACTGCTGGGGTTGATAAAGATGAGTGAGATAGAAAGAATAGGAAGAGAAGAAGAGGAGAGAAATATGAGGTAGAGGCTTCCAAGGAAACCAGTGTTAAGGATTATCATAACCATCAAATGAGGGTATGTAAGATGGCAATGAGATTCGGTAGCTCCCGAGTTATCGGTGACATGGCTGCAGATATAACTAATTTGAGTACGAGCACTGGTCAAACCCCAGAGGCACTATTGAGTGCACCGATCACCATCAATACCACTGTTGATATGAGCATCCCAGGAATCGCTGGGACTATAATTGATGAGAGCAGGGCATATTTTGAGGCCCCCCATGATGAGATATCATGATTTATTCCTAGTGCACCAAAGTATGCCTTCACACCCTATTGTTACATTTTAGATGCACTAGGGATAATGCTTATGCATTAAGTTAGGGTTGGGAGTGTACCACCGCCGCCACATATTTTTGTTGCCATGTTTTTTTTCCCATCGACTATAGTTTAATTGTAGAACCAACATTTTTAGGAAATCATTTTGTGGTGATGTGTTTTGTTTTGTATTGTGTTGTGTTTTTGTTTAACTACGAGGAAAATAAGTACTTATGGTAGTTGAAGATTTTGTTTTGATTTTGATTAAATATGTTACGAAAATAATACTTCTCTAAAAAAAATTATTTTATGTTTGAACTATGTGATGTGTGTATATATTTGACCATTATTAATCTTGTTATTTCATTAGGATTAGGGACATAATAATCATAGATAAAATTTACATGAATCAGATCAGTAGTATCTTTTGATGCAACCTTGTACCATGTGAGTGTGAGATACTACTTAGTTTCTTTTGTATGCTGACTCTAAAAATGGCCCGATTAATCTTATCTAGGATGTAGGATAGTCGATTAGGAAATGATCATAGGGCGTTCTTGAAACTAGTCCACTATTAGCCTAAAATGACCTTCCAAATGTGAATAAGTATACCTTAATCCTGATTTTGAGTCTGATAGACTATTTTTCTTATTTTTGATGTATGAGTAGATGCTAACACATTTGAGGCTTTTAACTGAGAATAATTGCAAAGTCTTACGCAACTTTTGTCATTTTTGATTGTTTTATCTTTGATTTTGTAGTGGAAGTCAAGAGGCAAGAGAAACAATAATGATGGAAGTAAAAGAGTTGAAATCTAAAGCAAATAGAAGAGAACTGTGGCTGACGACATTCCTGATAAGTCATCAGCACTCTGATAGGTTATCATCTTTATCGTCAACCTTTAATAGACAATGGAATTTAGTTTGAAGACCTGATGATGACATGTTATAAGCCGTCAGCCTTGTGATAAGCCGTCAGAGTCGCCGTTAGCCTTAGACAGAACATGGGAGCTAAGGTAGAGAAGTGACGATATTGTCTGATATGTCATCACAATTTTGATAAGCCCTTAGGATTCACCATCAGCCTTAAGCAAAAATTGTCAAAATTGAAGAGGAGCTGACGATATCCGTGATAAGTCGTAAGCCTCTTGATAAGGTGTCACATATGTCATCACCTAATCCGATAAAAACACTGAACTCTGTGATTTTATTTCCATAATTAGGGTAAACTATTTAAAGTATTGTTTAGAGTTTTGTTGGGGCTGGTACTCAACATTCGGAACCTATTTTGGAACACACATATTTTGTTATTTTCTCTCTACTTTCTTGGCTTGAACAAAACAATTAACTTTGACGAGATTATCATTAATATTTTGGGATTTCTACTTTGATCTAATTTGAGAAACACTCATAGCTATTTATCTTGATGTAAGTTCATCTTAAATTATGAATTCAACTTGTTTTATCGATTATTACATTAAGAGTGGATAAATCCCTTAAACCCAAATTATGGGATCTATGGGTTAGGTATTGGTAAGTTTCTAAGTGTTCAACATTCTAAATGTAATAGGACTCCTTGATAATTTTGAGTTTTTAATTATTGTCTATTGGTTGCAAACGATAGATAGCACCTGCTTTGATTTTCTTGAGATAAGAAATCAACTATAGTAGGAATTGAATTATTGACAGGGACTTGGAAGCTACCAACCTTCAGTTTAATAATTGACGCTATAACAAGGTTAATTAACCTGAGGTGAAGTTTGGTTTTTGAATATAAATTCCCTAAGTCCGAGAGGATTTGGTAATTAAATGCTTAAGTAGGTCGAGAGATATTTAGGCATAACTTTGATAAAGACAATCTGTTGTTCCTACCGATCGTGAGAATCTTGAATCACTATTAGCATCTGTCAAGTACCAAAACCCATAGTGAACATAATTTTGGTTTTCCATAAACTCTTGATTACAAACACTGAAACTAAAGTGACCAACAACTATTTGCTAAATTCTCATAACCCCCAATTTATCGAAAAGTACTAACTATCAGTTGATTAACTCAGATACAACTTAGATTCACGCAATATTTCCTATGGGATTCGACCCCAACCTAGTTGGGTTATTTATTGACAACGATCGCTTACATTCTCATATGAGAGGTATAGTTTGAGCGTTATAAAAAATGGTACCGTTGCCGGGGAATACGGTTGTAAATTGAAGTTTGTGTGCACTAATTGACTGTTAGTCAAATTTCCTAGTTTGACGTTTATTTGTTGTTTTTATTTATTGCAGGATCTTTGTAGTGTATGCCAAGAACCATATGTTCCGGAGAACCATTATTTCCAAGTAATTCAAAAATGCAATGAATTGGAAGAATGGCAGACCAGCAGGAGGCTGACAGGTTAGCAGCCTTAGCTAGAGCTCAGGTGAATGTACAGAATGTCGGTCAACAAGTACGACATCCAAATCCTGAGGATAAAGATTTGGGAGACGAGGAGTTGCTAAACCCTGGTAACCCAAGGTTTGCAGAGCAAGTAGCTGCACCAGTACAACGTAATGCTAACAGGAATCGTTTGTTCCGAGGAAGGCAAGATTACCAGCCGGTCCAGTATGACCTCAATGATGATGATGATGGAATGGAAAGATCAGGTGCAACGGGTGCAATTATTCCTCCACCGTTGGCACCTGGGTCAAAATTTAACATTACGAGTACTATGATTCAACTCCTCAATCTAAAGGGGTTGTTTGGGTGCCTTCCTAGGGATGACCCAATCTTGCATCTGGTGAACTTTGTCACCATATGTAAATCTTTTAATAGCCCAGGAGTGGGTTAGAATGCTATCCGTTTGAGATTGTTTCTATTGTCTCCGTATGGGGAGGCAACATTGTGGCTTAACGAGATGATACCCGATTCTATAACCAACTGGAGACAATTGAAAGGATCTTTCCTAGAAAGGTTCTTTCCACCTTCCAGGAGTGTACATTTGAGGGATGAGATCAGCAACTTTAGACAGCTCCCAACTGAAGCCTTGCATAAAACCTGGGAGATATTGAACCACAATATGATGGACATAAACTTGATGGAGACTTTGTACAAGGATCTTAACTCTGTAACAAAACAAATTATATATAATGATGGTGGTGGTTCATTTGTTGATCCTACATTTCCAGAGGCTTTATAAATGCTAGAGAGAATGACCAAACAGAGTCAGGCATGGCATACCAGAGACTCTATGGTAGCAAGCCCCACTATTTCTGTGGGTATGACTGCAAAATAATGCAGAAGATACAAGGAGTGTGATCAAGACATGGCTCACCTAAAAATACATATGGACTAGCTAACCAAACACTTGCTATTAGTCAAGACTGAGAAGGTGAAAGTTGTGGGATCTCAAGATAGAGTTGATGCTGATCCAGAAGAAGAGACAAATTATGTTAATAATCAGGGGGGTTTCTAAGGCAATAGCCAAGGGAATCAAGGTCAGAATTATTATGATAAGCCTGGATATAAGAGTCAGGAGCAAGGAAATTGGAGGAGCAATAATGATAGGAGCGAGCTATATGTCCCTCCTAGAAATTGTAAGGTTGCTACAACAAGTTTTGAAAAGATGTCCATGGAGAACATGATGGCTAAATTGTTAAAGGGAGTGGAGGCTACCAACTCAGGTGTGACTACCATGAAGACCAATCTGTCATCTATTAGTCAGTTGGTAAACTCGCACTCCACTTCGATCAAGCAGCTGGAACAGAAAATGAGCCAAATTTCTACAATACTGAATAAGAGGAAGAGTGGAACATTACCTAGTGATATTGTCCAAAATCCATGGAATGATGGCTCATGTATGGAGATTACCACTAGAAGTGGTAAGATATTTTCTGGACCTTCTGTGGGAAATAATGTAGTTGATGAGGTAGTTGATAATGAACTGGAAGAATGTGTTCCAGTGGAGTCTGAGAAGCTGGATGGTTCTGATAATTCTCTAAAAAAAAAAAGAAGGAGAAGGAGGTAGTGGTAAAAACTCTGCCAAGACCACCACCTGTCTTTCCTCAATGATTGTAGAAAAAAGATGAAGATACAAAGTTTAGAAAGTTCATGATGATGTTGAAGCAGTTAACAATAAATGTGCCTTTAGTGGAGGCACTTTAGAAAATGCCAGGATACGCTAAGTTTATGAAAGACCTTGTCACAAAGAAATGGAAGATTATCCATGAGATGAAGGACAATCTCCATCATTGTGGTGCTATCTCCATAAGGTCTTTAGTGCAGAAAAAGGCAGACCCGGGAGCATTTACCATCCCATGCACTATTGGATCCCTGAATTTTACTAAAGGTCTATGCGATTTGGGAGCCAGTATAAACCTAATGCCACTTGCTGTGTACAAGAAGATGTGTTTGGGGGATCCTACCCCGACAAACATGCGGTTGCTGATGGCGGATAGGTCTGTAAAGCAGCCAGTGGGCATATTACATGATGTGTTGGTAAAGGTGGCCGACTTTATACTACCTGCTAATTTTGTAGTTCTAGACTGTGAGGTGGACTTCAAAGTTCCCATCATCCTAGGTAGACCATTCCTTGAAACTAGGAGAGTGATAGTGGACATGGAGCTGAATGAGTTGAAGTTTAGGCTCAATGACAAAAAAACAAGATTCAAAATATACTCATCCATGGCCCAACAAAAGGAGATGAGTATTTGCTCAATCGTGGATGTATTCTATGAAGATGGTAAAGAGATATCAACAGTTTATCTTGACGAAGTCTGAGTAGTCAAGATAACCAAGTCGTGCCGCGACATTAAATCAGGCGCTATTGGGAGGTAACCCAAAATTTTTATGTTCCAGCAAAGTGTTTATTTTTTATTTTTTTATTTTTTTTGTAGTTAGGTTCTAGTTTAAAGAAGGTGGAATCGATGTATCCAGCTAAGTATTCCTGATGACATATTTGACAGGTTGTAATAATTGTGATAAGCTGTCAGATTCGTCGTCAGAGAAATCAAACCTGAGGCATGTTCTGTTAAGGCTGGTGAAATTCATGATAGGCTATCACAAGTGTGATAAGCCATCAGCCTTGTCATCAGAAAGTCTAAAAGAGTAGTTGAAATTTTGGGCCAAATTATAAAGATCCGACCCGACCCACAACTTTGTCTTCCACCTTCCCGTGTATTTTTTTTCTTTTCTTTAAGTTTTATTTCCTTCCATATTTAGTTTATTTAATTCCATTTCTAAAGTATTTCTAAGTAAAACAAAAGAAAACTTCCTTCCTTGTGAGTGTGGGTTGAAGTCAAAATCACGAGTTTTTCTTTCATCTACTTCCTCTTACTCGTGTAACCAAGTTGAAGGTACTTATCAGGTATGCTCAAAACCTAACTCTTCTCTTCAGTTGGTAAGTAATAAACTAATGTGAACCAAGGTTCCCAAGAATATTGAGACAAGTTTAGCTTGCCAATGTGTGAAAATTGGGAACTAGGGTTTGCTGTGCAAGCTTGGGACTTAAATCTCATCTCAAAAATACGAATCGATGGGATTTTAAGAAGAAATTAGATTAAAAATCAAGTTAAAGTTGAGTTGGGGTTGTGTCCTAAGCCGACGATATGGCTGATAAGTTATCACAGTTATGAAGGCTTATCAGACTTGTCGTCAGAAGTTGATAAAATTTTGTGGGTTCTATTTAGAGCTAACGACATTCTTGATAAGCTATCACAACTGTGATGGCTTATCAGACATGTCGTCACATCTTTGACTTGAAGCATTAATAAACCCTTTCAAGGGGTATGGAACTTCAATGACTGATGTGTTTGTGTATATACTCTAGAGTGTCGACTAATGGTTTTCCTCTTGCTACAGGTCTTATAATGGAAACCAAAGGAAAGAACCCAAAATCTACAAATAAAGGGACCAAGGGAAGTGTACCTTGGAGACTCTTCGATAAGGGCTCCGATTATGAGGAGGATGAGCCACTACTCAAGAAGCAAAAAAAAAAAGAAAAGCCCAAAAAAGCCTTCACCACCTCTACTAGTTGAGGTGGAGGAGAGTGATACTATGCCAACAACATCTGAACATACAGCTTCTAACCAGATGGCCTCTGAGCAACAAGAGTCTGAACATGCTAAATATGATAAGCATGATTTAGATCATCCTGATTCCGAGGAACATGAGTCTAAGCAACATAAATCTGAGGGACCATCATCTGAGTCCCCTTTTGCTAAGCAACAAGATGATGAAGAATCTCCGATTTGGGGAACTACGGTAAAATGCAAGAACCTTGAGGTTCGAGACAGTGCTAGTTGGAAAATTCCTAAGGCACATAAAATCTTTTATAATGGGATTCACAGAACAAAACGAAGGCCCATTAAAAGTCCAATCTTTGAAGAAAAGAAGATTATCACTACCGGTCTGAACAGATATCCTAAAGTGGAGCAGAAATTATGAGACTATGACTTGGGATGGATCGCGAAAGGAGGAAGCTCATTTTGCCCTACACTAGCTAGGGAGTTCTATGCGAACTATCAGGATTGATTGGAAAACATGTGTAAAGAAGGGAAGAAATCAACAGATCAACCCTTGTTTGATAGAGTTCCAGTACGGAGTGTGATGGTGGATCTCTTAGAAATGACAATCAACAGATTTCTTCATGGCCCCGGATTTACTCCTCAGGCCACTTCACCTACTTTCTATGCTCGGTTAAAGCATCATAAGAATCAATGACCTTGGTTAGTGACCCTCAAAGATGAAGGAAAACCTAAATGGCTGACCGACCCTAATGAGAGGATTTTTAAGGCTTCCCTGACTCAAGAGGAAAAGTTCTGAAGGGGTGTAGTGCGCACCCATTTGATAAGTAATGATGGAGATAATATCCTTGGAGACGAAAGAGAAATATTGGTCACAAGTCTTATGGCTAAACTCAAGTTAAACTTTGGGGAGATCATTGCTGAGGAGATGAAAATTCGAGTCTCAAGGCTTGATATGGCATATTCTTTCCCTTGTCTAATTACAAAATTATGTAAGGCATCCCATGTACCTGAGGTTGTGGGGTTAGACAAAGAACTGTTTTCCAAGAAGACCCACAATCCCATCCGATATGATGAAAATCAGCTGAGACTGACACTTGACAGAGGAGCAGAGGTTGAAATAGACCCACCAGTTATAGGTACCAGCTCAACACCTAATGTAGCGATGCAGGATTCTGAGGCTGCGGCACCGACCTCCTCAGCAATAGCAGATTCAATGCCTAGAAATGAAATAAATTCTTCAGCTGCTATGTCTACCAAAGAATTTTCCTTCAACCCTATGAACTTTAGGAGAGTGGGAAAACAAGCCAAGTGGTGCGAGGCTCAGTTACAACTTTTTTCCAAGCAATTTACCTCTGCAGTAGACAAGAGGATTAAGGTAGCACTGGAGCCCTTCCAAGCCTTGCCCGATCAAATTGATGAATTAGAAAATCATTTAATACACGGGTAAGAGAAATGTCGGGCTCAGACCTTACACAATTCAGATCAGCCCTGGACAAGGTGAAGGTGGATGTTAGAGTATTACAGCAACACCAACTTATGGTGTCAGAAAATCTGGCTGTTGATGAGTTTGAGGGTGAAATCCCATTGCTTGATCTCACGGGGGAACCAATAAAGAAAAAGAAGAAGAAGGGTGAGAAGAAAGGTAAGGGTAAGAGAGAAAGTCCTGATAGTGATAAAGAAAGAAAAGTAGAGAAGAGAAAGAAAGAAGGCTAAAAAAGAGGAGACGAGGAAGGCGATGATCAAGTCACTAACTGACAATGAAAAATGGAAGGAGGCCCTGTGAGCGAAAACCGTGGGTGCCTCAACTAGTAGGACTCCAACAACTACTAGACCAGATCTATATGAACAGGGGGACTCCCGATAAAGATAAGGCAGCTGAGGATGCAGCAGCAGGGTCAGGAACCCATGATTCCCGTGCTTGATCTACTCCAGGTATATCTAACCCTTAGTTTAGTTTTCCTTTGATTTTAAGTTGAGGGTGTAGGGTGAGTTATTGTGGTAACATTTTGTAGTTGACTAGGATAAATACAAGTACTTAAGGCAGTTAACATGATTTTGTTATTTTGTGAACACCTCTCAAGTGGTCTAATTCTTTACCTGTGTGATTTGCATCTCATTGTGACCACTGTTCATCTTTGTATGGTCTTAGTTCTAGTAACTTGATAACCATTTCTAAACAATTTCATGAACCGGATAAGTAGTAACTTGGGATATACTTATGTGTCATATGCGTGTGAGATTTTACTTAGTTCCCTTTGTATGTTGGATTCAGAACTTGCCTGGTTAGTCTTACCTAGGTTGAAGGATAGAGGTTAGGAAAGGATCATAGGCTATTTTGATATTAGCCCACTTTAGCCTAAATGACCTTTCCTGTATGCATAATATCCCTTGATCCCTATTTTGAGCCTGAATAGCCTATTTATTTTTATGATACCTATGACCGTCCCATTTTTATATCATAATGAACCTGTTTTGGCTCTGGTCCTCCTTGGACACTGTGAACCTTGACTTAGAAAAATGGCCTAAGTTGAGGGTGGCTATCATAGGGGTGCATGATGTAAAATAAGTATGAAAAAAGGTAGAGTAAAAGAAAATAATAAAAAGCTGGGTGCGGTGGAAAAGAGCAAGAAAAGAAAAGTGGTGAAAAAAAAGAAGTGATTGTAGAAAAGAATCGCACCCATCCAGAATAAGTGTGATCAAGAAAAGAGAAGAATAGAAAAAGGCTAATGAGTGAAACCCCAAAAACTAGTGTAGTGTCAAAGAGGCTTAGTCACTTTAAATATCATCGTGTATCATACCAGCCCCTAGCCTACATTACAAGCCAAAGAGAAGACCTATAGTGATCCTAGCTGACCTGTCTAAAGAACTTGGTAATGAAAATAAGGACAAGCCAATGGTATTCGACATACATTAATTGGAACTTCATTCTGAGAGTGAGTGTCTTGTGATTGTCCCCATGGTTACATATGTGATGTCTGATATAAGTGCAATGGGACTTCTTTGTAGTGAGGGAACACTGGTTAAGTTGCTAGTTGTTAACTTATTTGGATAGTGTAAGCTTGATACATGATTGGTTGTTGTTGTTGATTTGATGCCATATCTTGATTCCTGTGTGTCACGTTGTTGCTCTTCAATAACATACACAGTTGTTTGTAAATTGATTGACCTTGGATATGGTGAAGATGCTTTGAGAGAATAAGGATGGTTGACTATTGAATGTACTTTGTATTATCTTAGTTGTGTTTTAGTTGCTTGAGGAAAAATAATTCTTTTAAGTTGAGGGTGTTGATGTGTGAGCAGATGCTAACAGTTTTGAGGCTTTTAACTGAGAATAATTGCAAAGTATTAAGAAACTTTTGTCGTTTTTGATTGTTTTATCTTTGATTTTGTAGTGGAAGTCAAGAGGCAAGAGAACCAACAATGATGGAAGTAATAGAGTTGAAATCTGAATCAAATACAAGAGAAGTGTGGTTTAGGACATTCCTGATAAGTCGTCAGCACTCTGATAGGTTATCATCTTCATCGTTAGCCTTAAATAGATAATGGGATTTAGTTGGAAGAAGTGACGGCAACATGTGATAAGCCGCCAGCCTTGTGATAAGCCATCAGCATCGCCATCAGCCTTAGACAGAACATAGGAGATGAGGTGGAGAAGTGATGATAGTGTTTGATATGTTGTCACAGTTTTGATAAGCCTTCATGATTCACCGTCAGCCTTAAGAAGAAATTTTCAAAATTAAAAAGGAATCGACGACATCCGTGATAAGTCGTCAGCCTCCTGATAAGGCATCACACATGTAATCACCTAATCCTAGAAGAACACTGAACTCTGTGATTTTGTTTCCATAATTTGGGTAAACTATTTAAAGTATTGTTTAGGGTTTTCTTACAGCTGGTACTCGACATTCGGAACCTATTTTGGAACACACATATTTTGTTATTTTCTCTCTACTTTCTTGGCTTGTACAAAATAATTAACTTTGAAGAGATTATCATCAATATTTTGGGATTTCTACTTTAATCTAATTTGAGAAACACTCATTGCTATTCATCTTTCTATAAGTTCATGTTTCAAATTATGAATTCAACTTGTCGTATCGATTTTTACATTATGAGTGGCTAAATTCCTTTAACCCGAATTATGGGATCTATGGGTTAGGTCTTGGTAAGTTGCTAAGTGTTCAAGATTCTAAATGTAATAGGACTCCTTGATAATTCTGAGTTTTTAATTATTGTCTATTGGTTGCAAATGATAGATAGCACCTGCTTTGATTTGCTTGAGATAAGAAATCAACTATAGTAGGAATTGAATTATTGACAGGGACTTGGAAGCTACCAACCTTCAGTTTAATAATTGACGCTATAACAAGGTTAATTAACCTGAGGTGAAGTTTGGTTTTTGAATATAAATTCCCTAAGTCCGAGAGGATTTGGTAATTAAATGCTTAAGTAGGTCGAGAGATATTTAGGCATAACTTTGATAAAGGCAATCTGTTGTTCCAACTGATCGTGAGAATCTTGAATCACTATTAGCATCTGTCAAGTACCAAAACCCATAGTGAACATAATTTTGGTTTTCCATAAACTCTTGATTACAAACTCTGAAACTAAAGTGACCAACAACTATTTGCTAAATTCTTATAACCCCCAATTTATCGGAAACTACTAACTATCAGTTGATTAACTCGCATATAACTCAGATTCACACCATATTCCCTGTGGGATTTGATCCCAACGTAGTTAGGTTATATATTGACAACGATCGCTTACATTCTCATATTAGAGGTGTTGTTTGAGCGTTATCAGTTTTCACCTTTCACCTTTCTATTTTATTGCAATGAATCTCTTTTAGCCCTGGTCCTTATTGGACATTGTACACCTTAACTCAGGCAAATAGCCTAAGTTGAGGGTGGCTATCGTAGTGGTGCATAATTTGAAGTGTGCATGAAGAAGGGTGTAAAAAAAGAAAAGAGTGTAAAGTTGGGTGTGGTAGAAAAAAAAGAAAAAATAGAGAAAGAAAAAAGGGAAAACATATAGAAAATCTCACCCAATGGAATGAGCTGTAAGATAATAATACGGGAGAAATAAGAGAAAAAAATAGTTGTTAAGTGGACCCCCAAAAAGTAAGTGTAGTGACAAAGAGGCTTAGTGACTAAATTCTCATATGTACCATACCAACCCCTAAGCCTACATTATAAACTGAGTAAAGTCCTATAGTGATCCTTACTCAGTTGTCTGAAAGTTGAGCTAAAGAAAATAAGTGAAAGCTTATGGTATTCTGCGTACATTGTTGGAACTTCTTTATAGGTGTGAGTATATCGTGATCGTCCCTACATTGATGTGCATGACTCTATAGAGTGAGTGGGAATTCTTTGTTGTAAGGGTACACGGGTTGTGTTTCTGGTTCATTATTTTTTTGGATAGTGTAATTTGTACATATGCATGATTATTTATTTCTGATGCAATACCATAGATTGAATCCTTTGTGTCATATTGTTTTTCTACATTGATACATATAGTTAATTTAAAAAGGTTGAAACAGGAGGGGGTGATGTTCATAAACTTAAATTGGAAATTGACTGTCATAAGTATCTTAGTTTTTTCTTAGTTAAGCATCGTGTTTGTTTTATTTTCTTTTTGTTTCCTGAGGATATGCAAACATTCTAAGTTGAGGGTGTTGATGTGGCATAGTTACATGACACTTTTTATGCTTAAAACGGAGAAAATATGAAAATACTTAGGCCTTTTTGTAAGATATGATTTGAGGTTTGTGTGTGTTGTAGGTTAATTAGGTTCGAAGTAGCTTTGAATAAAATTAGATGAAAAAGCTCTAATAAAATCAAAGTACTGAATGGGCCACGAGTCGTTATGACACCATATAACTCATAGCCCAAGTCATTTGTTAAAACTGAGTGATGTTGATTTCAGGAGTAAAGGGAAAGGCTGACCATCACTTATTAGGAGTGAAAACGAGTCATGGTGTGAGTCATTCTGAGCATTTGAGAAAATTCCTGAAGGTTGACAAGTTGAATCCCCACTAGAAACAAATGAAGACCTCGAGTCATTACGACAACAAATAACTCGTGGTGAAGAGTCGTGCTGAGAACAAAATAAAAATATTAAAAGTTGAGAGTTCACTGGAGTGACAACGAGTCCCAGCCAATGAGTCGTTAGTTATAACAAAGAGTCGTTACCACTGAGCATAGGAGAGAGAAACAAATAAATCTTATGAGTTGTTATGAGTCTAGATGACTCGTTACCAGAGGCGTAACCTCTGCCGACTTAGTTTTCTTATTTTGTTTTGGTTAGGTTTTATTTGTTATTTTGAGAAACTATAAATACCCTTGAGGTATTCTTGTATTAGGTTACACACTTTATACTCTTACAAACATATATTGATTTCAAGATTGACTTTTGATCTTGAAATCCTCTTGTTATAGGTTTTGGCTTATTATCCAATTTGCTACTTTTGGCTTTCTTCATCAATATTGGTGGATTATTTCCATGCTTTCACTTATAAATTCTATGGCATTTATTACAACTACGAGCAACTAATTCCCTTTGCTAGGGTTGTGGAAATGCTGGCGGATTAACGAATTAAGGAAAGTGAGAGATTCGCTTAGATCATTATTGCTGTATGTATTGAGATCTTCTTGATATTGATTGCTTTCTTATCTACTGCAGAAGCTAAGGACTCACCTGTATTCATGATTGTCCTCACAAGGGAGTTCAAGATTGGGAAAAGAAGATTACTATAGTGGTTTAAGTCTATCCACCTTCTTCTAATAACTTGAGACCCAAAAGATGATAGTTAAACTGATAGCAAAGGCAAGGGTTAGTAAGGTGACTCCCTGAGACTCACAAGGTGAAGGATGAAATTTACTAATGAGTCCATAAGACAGTTGGTGATACCTATTGTGTCAGATTCTACATGTATAGCATTGAGATAGTCGGATTGAGCACGAGAAACCTACAAATTTAGTAGCTAGGGGGAACAGAGTCCTAGTGTTTGTTTTAGATATCTTACAACCAAAACCATTCGAGTATAGTTACTATTTACTGATTGCAGCAAACACCCCATTTACATTGTTGCACTGCCTAACTATTTTAGTAATTTTGATAGATATTTCAAGCCTATTCCCTATGAATTTGACCATAACCTAGTTGAGTTACTATATTTGACTTCAACCACATTATACTTCTTGGCGGTGTAGTTTTGGGCAACATCGGTAAGCTCAAATATCAACTCAATATGTCCAAAATTCACGATTATCAACTCTAATTAGCACTATTAGGATATATATATATGCATTTAAAACATCATTAATATCATATCAAGCCCTAACTAGAGTATTTCTATTATTATGAAGGCAACCAATGATCAAATAAGGACTATATAAGAAAAATAAGCCCCTGCACGTGCATTA
This sequence comes from Capsicum pubescens, assembly GCA_030864215.1. Taxonomy (NCBI): domain Eukaryota; kingdom Viridiplantae; phylum Streptophyta; class Magnoliopsida; order Solanales; family Solanaceae; genus Capsicum; species Capsicum pubescens. The sequence goes on from CM061546.1 coordinate 190,344,436, forward strand.
TATCTAGACTGAAGGCATATCAATGAGCAGATAAGGTCAATGATGCCAAATAAATCCCCCACATAGACAATACATAATATAAGATGTCAAAAATCAACAACAACAAAATATAAGCTCCCACACGGGCATACAACAGTAAATATAATCTCAAAATATAAACCCTATAGTTATTTTCCCCAACCCATAATATGCTTTACTTATTTATTAACTACCCCACTAAATTTAAAAGAGGTTAAGCCATAATCTATCCCAAAATAACAAATCTCAACCTAAAGTGCTTCAAAATAGAGCCTTCCCTTTATGAACAGTCTCAAAATCAACTATTGTTAAACGAAAGCAAATAATACCAATATTTCCTATGTTTGGGCCAGGTCAAAAATGGGTCTGGAAAATGAGTTTAAAAATGAAAGGGGTAAAACCAGAAGTTTATTTTAATAACACATTCTCAAAGTTTATAGGAGTCCACAGGAGAAAATCCACGTGAAAATGGATTTAAAATGAGGTCCAAATCAAGGAAAAATCTTTTTTAAGCTTTACCGATAAAACCCCCAAATTGTCATTTTAAAATCACGGTTTAAAAGTCTTTTTGATGATATAATCAAGGAAAATATTAGGAATACGGTAATGCAGCTTACCCATGCTGAAATGATGAAGAAATCCTAAAGAATCACCCAAATCTGAAGCTCAAAGTTCCATAAATGGAGGAAAAATGAGAAAATTTGACTTATATACTATTTCAGCGATGACCACTTTAGTGGCTAATTGACAACTTAAGTGACCACCGATTAAGCATGTAAAAGGTCGCTAAAGAGGCCAAGCCACTTAGGTTGGGCATCTCTTAAGCGACACATGGTTTCTAAAGCAGCTACTGCTTAACTGATGTCTGACTTCTTAAGCGATGCCAGGCACAAAATCAGCTATTGCTAAAGTTGTCCTTGGCCGCTTATGTGACTACACTTGATAGCATCACAATTAACAACTTAGATAAAATGCCAAGATTTTGATCGGACATTCGAAATTCATTTAAAATCTCATGAATGCGAAAAAAAACTATGCTACAAGGCTATTTTTGATATTCTGAACACAATGACAACGTCAAATTTTCAAAAAAAGATTGTTTTCAATCAATCAACCCATGAGACCCCTTTTTACTATTTTTCAAACAAAGGATTAAAATACAAGATAAAGGTTCTAAACTTAAACCAACCACACTACTAATCAAAATTAAACATTACAAACCCAATGAAATTGTCCAAATTGTCAAACGACACTCAGAATAACAAATATTGACCAAAGTCAACTACATGGCTTGTCAACTCTCTAAAAACCACAAACTAACACAAATCTTTTCCAATTGCATTGAAATCATACCAACCATACCCAAACCCCAAAATCAACTAATAGAATCTATGGGTAGGTCAAAATGGTCAAAAAATATAAAAATGGAAACTCACAATAATTTAGGTCAATACAACATCCACTGTCAAACTAAAGGGTAAGAAAATACCTGAATTGTTATAAATCTAAGGGTAAATACTTTCCATGTTGGAATCGACCTTCCAAGTATCCTCCTCAATAGGATGGTGCCTCCACTAACCCATAACCACAAGAATATATCTAAAACACAAACGTCCGGCATCCCTGGCTAGAATGGAGACTAGTTTCTAAAAAAAGGTCAACTGCTTATCTAACTAAATTGAGTCCCAACAAATCATGTGAGACTCAACTAGATTATAGAGACAATCATAGATACATGAAAAACTGGATGACTAGTTAAAAATTCCTGAGGTAAGGCCAACTCAAAAGCAACGTCCCCAAAGGTCCAAAGAATATCAAATGGTTTACTATACCTCGGGCAAAGCTTATACCTCTTCCCAAATATCATCATAACTTTTATGGGTGAAACCAAAAGAAATACTCGATCACCAGTCCCAAACTTGAAGGTACAAAGCCTATAGTTCACATAACTCTTTTGCCTTCTTTGGGCTACCCAAAGCCTATCCTAAATCACTCAAACCCTATCAAAAGACTCGTAAAGATAGATGGTACCATGGGGTCTAACATTTGAGGTCTCAAACAAACCAATGCAAAGAAATTTAGTACCATGAGGTCTAACATTTGAGGTCTCAAACCAACTAATAGAAGATCAACAACGCCTACTATGCAACATCTCAAAAAGGGCTATCTCAATATTCAAATAACAGCTATTAGTATAAGTAAACTCCACTAAAGCCAAATACTTCTCCCATTAACCTTCGAAGTCCATAATACATGAACAGAGCATATCATCTAAAACATAAATAGTTCGATCTGGCTGACTATCAGGCTAGGGGTGGAAAGATATGCTAAGGCAAACCTGAGTACCTAAATCCTCATGAAAAGTTTGTCAGAAGCTAAAAGTGAACACTGAACCTCTGTCTAAAATAATATACAAGGGTACCCTATGAAGATGAACTATTTCATGAACATAGATATGGGACAACCTCTCGACACTAAATGATTTGGTGAATCGATCTATGATAACCAAAATACTGTTAGAATCATGAGAAGTATGAGAAATCCTACTCACAAAGTCCATAGTGATATCCTTCCCCTTCCACTCAGAAATGACTTATCTCTGAAGCAAACCACCCAGCTCTGATGCTCGACCTTCACCTGCTCACAACATAAGCAACTAGCTAAAAATTTTATCACATACTTCTTTATACCACCCTACCATTAGAGCTACTTTAAATCATAATAAATTTCGGTCACACCTAGATGGATAGAATATCAAGAATAACGTGTCTCCTCCAAAATTAATCTCACTCATCTACCAAATCTCCTTATACAAACTCGTCAATCAATCTTCAAAACACTATTAGAATTAAGAGAGGCCTCTCCATCCTTGATATTTTTCACCTTTTCTTGAATCACCCTCATTGAAGGACAATATTGGGTAGAGATATTATCTAAAATCACTATACTAATTGACTTCCAGCTTAAGGCTTCTACAACCATATTAGCTTTGCCTGGATGATAAAGATTAGTGAGGTCATATTAATTAAGCAACTCAAGCTAATCACGCTTCCTGATATTAAGATCTTATTGTTTGAATATGTACTGAAGTCTATGATTGTCCAAGAAAATCTCACAAGGAACTCCTGATCGTTGGTGGATTTATGCTCTTAAGTGTCACTATCTACTTGCGTTTAGCCTAGTTTTGAGGACTTCTTGCGTGCATAATGAGTTATGAATGATATAATTCAATATTTATGTGTTAAAATAAATTATTATAATGTTTAAGGTGTGTTTCAAAAAATTTTAGAATCAATTTGGTCACTTTGATTTTAGATAAGAAAACTAGTGTTACTAGCTTGAGTAGTGTGTTGGCCTAGCTTATCTTAATAAATTCGAGTGTGTTATATTCACTAATTAATGGTGTTTTATGATATAGGATATCACGTGAGATACCAAAATCAATTTTAGGGATCATATCAAGGTCTAATAATGATGTAAATACACCCATGGTGTGAGGAACTCAAAGCCAAAGGGAAGGCATAAACCTTGATAAAATTTAGAATTTCTAAGCACATGGCATGCCACTCCCTCTAACCTTACAGATAAGGAAGATCAACTTTCTTGAACAAAAAACAAGATATAAAAAAATAGTAAGCATCTATGATAAGGGTGTTCCACGTCCTTATCGCACCAATACAAGAGCATGGCATACCTTTGTTTTCAAAATAGGATATTTGCTTTAAATTATAAATAAAATATTTGTATTTTAGTGTATACAGCTTGGACAAATTTTGGCACTGGAAATACATTCGAGAAGGTTTATTTTAGGGTTCTTAATCTTTTATTTCATTTACTTTTGATTTTTACAAATGAATTCCTAAGTTGTGATTCATTGTAAATACATGAGTTGCATAACACCCTCAACTAGGGTTGAGGACAAAACCAAAATACTTAAGCTTATATTTGAGTTGGCTTATGTTTATTTTCATGTTTGATTTGTTCATATACCCTTGTTATTTATATTCTATGGATTTGAAACCCTTAGGATAAATCGATATTTCTATTGTGAGCCCAGGAAGACAAACAATAGATTAGAACAAAAGAAATATGGAGTGAGATCTTATACGTTCAAGGGATTGAATTTAAGATTTGTGTTTAGGATAGAAATATACCTAATCCACCCTATTTGGTTCAGATACAAGATGAAATATAAAAATATTTAACTTTTTTCTCACATCCCCACTCAATAATATATTTGTGGGGCCAAGTTAGATAGACAATTAGAGGATGGATATATCCTAATTATGTTATCCCTCATGAATCAACAACCAAGATAATTAACTAAATTGATGAGATTTATTTGCTAAGTATGATTATTCTTAGTGCCTTAATACTGGATTTCTCCTCTTTATTGTTTACGTACTTTATATTATCGCATTATTTATAGTTACATTTAAGTTCTAAAATCTCAAACTCTTTTTATTACAATTTGCACTTGTTTAATCTATTTATTAATACTAGTATTAGACTATTATTGAGCACATGTACCTGTGGGATCGATACTTTGATTTTGAAATCCACTTTACTATTTAGGTGACCACGTACACTTGTGTATGCTCTATGATGCAACAAGTTTTTGGCACCATTGTTGGGGACTTGAAAATTAACAACTGTCTTTCTTTTAGTTTTACGAGCTTGTTTTATAAGTGCTAATGACTTGATCTTTGCTTCTAAAGTTGAAAGTACATGTTTGAAACTTAAGTAAGCTAGTATAGGAAATGAATTTGGTTGACCCATATACTGAACCTAAGTGATGCTTACCCTAATGAGGAGAGAAGCAATACTTCTCTATCGGATACTTCAAATTAATAAGGAAAAAGTAATTTCTACACCAATTAATAAAGATGAACCAGAACACAGGACAGTACGTGAAGTGGAAATCCCATATGCAACCAATGTTACCTCTTCCATCTATAGATCAGAACCTGGAGGTAGATTCAAGCTTAAACAGAATATGATGCAACTATTTCACAATAGTGGGCAATTCACAGAACTGTCACATAAGGATCAACAGGTCTATACAGAATTTCTTGGAGATCAGAGATACCTTTATCCCCGCTGGAGTCTCCACTGACTACATGAGGCTCACTCTCTTTCCCTTTTTAATTTTGAGAGATGCAAAGAAATGGTTGAAGAAGAACCTTCAAACTTCATTTCTATATGGGCTATTTTGGAAAAGAAATTCCTCATCCTATTCTTCCCATCTGGCTTAACTGCAAGGTTATGAGTGATATTATTAATTTTAAGCAAAAGCCAAAAAAGAACTTATATCATGTATATGAGAGGTTCAAATCTCTTCTTAGGGACTGCCCACATGACCAATAGAACATTGAGGTATTATCTTATACTTTTGTTAAAGCTCTTGATCATAATACAAAAATTTTGTTAGATTAAGCTGCAGGTGGTCAAACTTTGGAGAAAACATATGATAAGCTTTATAATCTCCTGAATCAAATTGTAAATGCAATCTTAATTGGCATAGAAATATTTCTAGAAGTGCGATGAAAAAGCCCGCAGGTATGATTGAGGTAGGTTATGTCATAGCATTAGCTGCTCAATTATAATCCTAGCAAAACCAAATGATGACACAATTCATCAAGTTAGATATGAATCAACCTCAGGTCCAAGTAAATGTAGTCCAATAGAACCTATATTAGTGTTAGATTTAAGGTATAAGTATCCACTCTACAAAATCTTATGGAGCAAATATTGAGTCAGTAAAATTTATGGGCAATGCACAAAAAAAAAATTTGAACTATGCTAATGCCTACAACAACAAGTGGCAGAGTCAGTCCAACTATTAGTAGGGTAACAATCAGGTTCAAACTTAGAAGTATCAATTGCAGAACATGCAGACCAGTAATATTAAAGAGTAATTAAAAAAGATCCTAGAAAATCAAGAACAAATATCTACAGAAATAAAATATCAACAACTTGCCCAGAAAAACATAGAGATGCAATCGGGGAAGTTAGCTTAGGTGTAAAGTACCAAACCTTAAAGTGGGTTGTGTAGTGATACAGAGTACACAAAGTGGGTAATATAAATCACCTTTAGGAGTGGTAAAGTTCTCCTTGATAGACCTACTAAGAAAAATTAGGAGGTGTAGGTAGAGTTAGTCCCAAAATAGGTAGAGGAGAAATAAGTTGTACCTGAAGAGGCTGAAAATTTGGGAAAGTCTGAGTACCTAAAAACTAATGAAACTGAGCATGTACAAGAGAGTCCACCACCACTGTTTTTGTTAAAAAACTTAAAAAGTCTAAGGAGGATATATGTTTTAAATAGTTCTTTTGACATATTTAGAGAACATATTAATATTCCATTGTTAGATGTTTTACAGGGTATGCCTAAGTACTCTAAGTACTTGAAGGGTGTGGTAACCAATAAAACAAAGTTGAATGACATTAATATTGTGGCACTTACTGAGGAGTGATGGTTGATCGTGATGAGGAAGATGCCAACAAAGCTAAAGGACCCAAGGAGCTTCACACTCCCTATACAAATTGGTGATAAAGATGTGGTGCATTATTTGAGTGAATTAGGAGAAAGCATAAAATTGATGCCCATGTCTATTTTTAATACTCTTGGTTTAGGGAAGCCGAGGCCATGTTCTGTGGTGCTCCAAATGGTGGATAGAACAGGAGTGTGGCCCAAACAGATCATAGAAGTCATGCTCATTAAGGTTTGTAAGTTTATTATTCCTGCTAATTTTATTATTTTTATCAATGATGTAGATGACAAGGTACCAATCATACTAGGACGTCCATTCTTGGCAATGGGAGAAATACTAATTGATGTAAGAGAGAGAACTCTTACTATAATATTGGATGATAAAGAGGTGGACTTCAAAGTTTATGAACCAATAAATCTATCTTCTCACTATAAAGACTTGTACATGATCATGTTTATTGAAGTGGATGAGTGCAAGCCACCATTCCCCTCTCTGAACTTTCTCATAAAGTTGCCCAAACCACGACTTAAGCTCAGATTTGAGAAACTGAATGAAAAGATTGAAAAGTATAGTGTTGAGAAAGATACAAACCTTGAGAGTAAGAACTCAAGAGGTTTGAAAAGAATGGGAAGATAGTTGCTGAGTAGGAGAAAGAGAATAAAAGAATATGGATGAAGAGTAGTGATGTTAGCCGTGTCGTGACACTAGATTTGGAACTGCTTGGGAGGTAATACAAGTTAAGGTAGGTATTTTATTTTCATATTATTTCATGTTTGTTTTGGTTTTTATTTGAGTCAAAGGTTGACGGGAAGTCAAAGTACTAAAAAACCGAGTTGAGGAGCATAGTAATGACTGGGTATGGGGTCTACTGGATCCTCTTAATGATTAAGATGCTACTAACTAGACCTAGAGGCATTAGGTAGTATTTCTATCCCCGATTTTGAACTATACCTTGGAGACAAGATTTGTTTTAATCGTGGGGTGGAGAATCTTTCGATTGCTAAGGTGAAGTACTACTTATAGTATTCTATTTTCTTGTTTTCCTAGTATTAGCAAAAGATTTTCTCTTTGTTTGTTTTACTATTTTGATGTTGGTATCAGCCTAGTAGGGGCACAGTTCACCTAAACCTTGGTTTTTCTTTTTAGTTCTTTTTTAAGGGGGCACCCTGTAAACCCAGTGTCCCTTTTTATTTTTAGGAGTAGATTTTAAACTTTTTGTTAGGAATAAGTAATATGTTCTTGATAGTTACAGTGTGTGATTACATGATGCAAGTGGATCTAAAAGTGAAAGAATTTTGATTGTGGTGAATAACTACTTTTGAAACTCCTAGTCCCATGTTTATGACTCTTGTGCGATGTTAGATTAATTTTGCATTGATGCTATTGCTTATTTTAGAGGCAATATGATCCTACTTGATTCGAGCATTTGTCATGTGTGATGTGAGGTTTTGTTGTATTTATTATTGTATTTTGACATCTAGAACTTACCTGGTGTGTGTGCAAAGCAAAATAAAGAATGTTGGATTTAGGAGATAATATAGGCATTTCTTTGATAGCCCATATTTATACCCATTTTTATTTACCCTTATGCATAATATTAGTTAACCCTGTTGAGCCTTATCCTATTGTTTGGTAGCTTTGTGTGTAGCCTATTCTTTTTTTTATTGACTACAATTTGATCCAAAGATCCTAAGAGATTTAGTTGAAAAGTTAGTATGGTTAAGGAGAGTAAAAATTTAGAAGTAAAGAGGTGAAAGTAAATCCATAAAAGATTATCTATTGGTGTGAAAAAATTTATGTGGTGTGGGTGGGAGTGATGGAATGAAAAAAATATTCAAAATTAAATAATGTGTTGATAAATAGTACTCCCTCCACACTATATGTGAACTAGCTTAAAGAGATGGGAAAAAGAGTGTGGGAAGATAGAAGTGATGGAAACTTGGTTGATTAGAGATGAATTGAATGACAAGAGTGATGTATTAAAGCACTTAAGGAAGATAGTCACTATTACTGGACAAAATAGTTCCTACTCGCCCCTTAGCCTATAGTACAACCAGTAAAGTCCTATTTGATCTAGATCCTTTATATTTTGATATTAGTAGATCCTTTATATTTTGATATTAGTAGATTACTATACTAAGGTCAAGCCTATGGTTCATCTTATGTGACATGAATTCTTTGGGAGAGAGTGTAATTTGATTCTTATACCCATTCTTGTGATGAATTGCATATCTGTTAGTAAATGTGAGTAACTCTCTTGTAGTGAGGGCACATGTTTTATTATGGTTATGTGAACTTCATGATATCTTTTATTGAGTAATATGCCTAAGTTTTCCAACTTTTTAGAGTCAATTTTTGAGGTTAGGATGTTTTGAAGTAATGTTCAAGAGCTTTCAACTGTAGTATTGCATGTTGGGTGTGAAACTTGCTATTAACATAGTCATTGTTGTGCTAGATTGTGTGTCTTACTTGTAGTAGTAATGTTGGATTTTTCCTTATATGGTTCTTAATGTAAGGAGTTATTTGAGGACGAACAAGGCTTTAAGTGTGGGTTGGTGATATTAGGTGGATTTATGCACCTAAGTGTTACTATCTACATGCATTTAGCCTAGTTTTGAGGACTTCTGTTATGTGTAATGAGTTGTGAATAATATTATTCAGTTTATATGTGTGAAATACTTGATTATAATTTTAAAGGTGTGTTTTAAAAAAGTTTAGAATTAATTTGGTCACCTAGAGTTTAGACGAGAAAATTAGTGTTACTAGCTTGAGCTATGTGTTGTTCTAGTGTATCTCAGTAGATTAGTGTGTTATATGCACCAATTAGTGGCGTTTGATGATATAAGAGACCATGTAATATGTCAAGATCAATTTTAGGAAGCATAACTAGGTCTAATGATGATGGAGATACACCCACGAAGTAAGGAACTCAAAGCCAAAGGGAAGGCGTAAACCTTGATTAAATCTGGAATTTCTGAGCAAAAGGGCTTGCCACACCCTCTAGCCTCTGATAAAGGTGTACCACGTTCTTGGAAAAAACACAATAAGAATCTGAGATAAGGGTGTTGCTTTCCCTTATTTCACCAATTCAAGAGCGTGACATGCCCTTGGTTTCAAGATGGGTTGTTGACTTCCTATTATAAATAAAACCCTTGTCTTTCAGTATACACACCTTGGATGACATTTGGGGATGGAAACACACTTGAGGAGGCTTAATTTAGGGTTCTTAATATTTCCCTTAGTTTAATTTTTGTTTCTTATACATGAATTCCTTTATTGCAATTTATTATAAATCCACGGGCGGCTAAACACCCTCATCTAGGGTTGAGGCCAGGAACATGAATACTTAAGCTTATTTATTTGTTGGTTTAGGTTTATCATCATGTTTGGTTGTTCATATATCCTTGTTATTACTATTCTATGGATTAACATCCCTTAGAATAAATCTATACATCTATTATGAGCCCGAGAGGAGGAACAATAGATTAGAATGTGGGATGTATGGAGTGGGATCTTATACGTTCAAGGGATTGAAGTTAAGATCTGCATTTAGGTTAGGAATATACCTAATTCATCATATTTGGTTCATATATGAGATTAAATATAAAATCATTTAACTTAGTTCTCATATCCCCGCTCAAAAATGTAGTTGTGGGGCAAAGTTAGATAGAAGATTAAATGATGACCATTCCCTAATTATGTTATCAACCTCATGAATCAATAACCAAGATATATAACTAAACTATTGAAATTTTGTCAAAGTAGGATTTCTCGTAGTGCCTTAACCCTGAATTTCTCCCCATTGTTATTCAAGTACTTTATCATATAGTATTTTTTACAATTACTTTTAGGTTCTCAAATCTCAAACTCTTTTGATTACAATTTGCACTTGTTTAATCTATTTAGTAACGCTAGAGTTAGACTGTTGTTGAGCACAAGATCCTATAGGATTGGTACTTGGCTTTTAAAGGACACTTTACTTCTTGGATTACCGCGTACACTTGCATGTGTGCTAAGATCCAACAAATCCATACAAGTAATGTCACAAAAACTTCAACACAAACACTACGGTTGCCATCTTCAAATCATGTGTAGGGTAACTTCTGTCATGAGGCTTCAATTGAACAGAGGCATAAGTAATCACCTTACCTTCCTAAATAAACACCATACGCAAACCAACACCAGAAGAATCATAAAACACGGTAAAACCTACACCCTCCTTGAAAAAAGTTAAGACTAAAGCATAAGTAAAAAATTCTTTGAGATTCTAGAAGCTCTTATCACACATATTAGACCACTGTAAAACAATCTTTTTCTAAGTCAACTCGGTCAAAGGAGCATAAATAGATGACAAACCCTCTACAAAAGTTTATAATACCCAACCAAACCAATGGAACTCTGAATCTCAATAGGAGAAGTTGGTGTAGCCCAATAATGAATAGCAACTATTTTAGCTGAATCAAACATAATACCATCCTTGGTCAGCACATGACCCAAGAAAGTGTTAGAATCCAACAAAACCTCACACTTGGACAACTTGGCATACAACATCTCATCAAACAACCTCTAAAGTACAACCCTCAAATGCTTCACATGGTCGACCTCACTATTGAAATAAACCAAGATGTCATCAATACATACAATCACATAGGAGTCAAGATATGGTCGAAAAGCCCAGTTCATCAACTCCATGAATGCTGCAGGAGCATTGGCCAACCCAAAAGATATGATCAAGAACACATAATAATATTATTATGTCTGAAAAACCACCTTTGGAATTTCTGAAGCCTTAATGTTCAACTCATGATACCTGAATCTCAAATAAATCTTGGAGAACACAAAAGCACCCTGAATATGGTCAAGTAGATCATCAACGCAAGAAAGAGAATACTTGTTATTAACTATAACTTTGTTCAACTACCTATAATAAATACACATCTATATAGAACTATCCTTTTTCTTCACAAATAAGATTGAAGCACCCCAAGGAAATACACTAGGTCTAACGAACCCCTTACACAACAAATCTTGCAACTGCTCTTTCAATTTCTTTAATTCAGTAGGGGCCATCCTATAGGGAGGTATATAACTGGATTGGTGCCCTAATTTATATCAATAAAAAACCAATATCAGGATTCGAAGGCATACAAGGCAAATCCATAGAAAACAGATCCATAAACTCGTTAATAACCTAAATAGAATCCATAAGAGGTTGTAAAGAGACAATAGTATCATGTATATGAGAAAAATATGGTATACATTCTCTCTCTATCTTGTTACAACTACACAAAAAAGATATAACACACTTTGGACCCAAATTAAGATTACCCTTCAAAGCTAACCTCGGTACACCCGGTGTAGCAAAGGTCTCAATCTTAGCAAACTAGTACAAAATAGCATGATAAGGAGATAATTAATTCATACCCAAGATAACATTAATATCAACCATATCTAGGAAAATCAAGTCTTCCCAAGTATCACAACCCTCAAAGGTAACCACACAAGATTGATACACCTGGTCCACCACTAAAAAATATCCTATGGGTGTAGAAACATGAAAAAAGCATAGAAAGGGGCTTACACACAACATAAAACAAGAAGAAAAATATTTAGTCATATAGGAGAATATAGATCTAGGGTCAAATAACATAGACATTGATCTATAGTAGATTTGGATGATACCTATAATAACTACATCAGAAGCCTCTACCTCGGGTCTCCCATGTATAGCATAAAACTAGCCACATCTATTCCTAGTCTAAGTAACCTTAAGACTACCTCCACGAGAACCCCTACCTCTTTATCTTGCACCTCTAGTACTACTGGTACAATCCTTACCACTTTATGAACTACCTCTCAGTATAGAAATTAGAGTAGGTCAAAGCTAAAGCTGAGAACCTTACAGAGTGGATCCATATACACATTAAGGGAAATTCTTGGTGACATGGCAAAACTCATCACAAACTAAACATCTTCCTTGACATAATTTAATCTGATAAGGTATGGATAAATTAGAATGATCACTTTGGCCTGAAGAACTAAACTTGGAGCCTCCACCCCCATGAGCTAATACTTACTTACCAAAAGCTACAGAACCTAAAGGTCAGCCAACTAAACCCTTCAATGCAGCCTAAACTAGAATTCCATGATAACCTCGAGAACCTCTACTAGAGATATCTTTACCTAAGGTTGTATGTCCACTAAACTCACCATATTGACACACCTTCTTAGTGCCTCCTTGAGTATCCTGGATAATAGACTCGACCATCTTGTTATGCTTAATAATACTCTGGATAAAAGCCCCTAAAACTACCATCTGGGTTGTAGCAAACGAATAAGTACCATTTAACGACTTCATAAACTTTTGAATTCTCTCATACTCGATGGAGATGCTAGCAGTTGAGTATCAAGATAAAGTGTGAAAAAGATCCCCACACTAAACTATAGTCATGGATCACTGCTCCAAGGGATTAAAATCATCATGCATCTGATCTCTCAAGCCATACAACACAACCATCTCAAAAAAAGCCTAAAAAATTGAGTGCAAAAATATAGGAAAACCCATAGGTCTATAACTAAAAAATAGCCTCCACCAATCCCTAACAATATTTATCAACTTATAGGTAGTATAAGCAATTACATAAAACTTAAGGGTTCAAAGATTATCTAACTTATCCTAGAAATCAATCAAAAAATCATAAACATCCTCGCCAATAGTTCCATTAAACATGGACGTACCCAAGAAAATAAACCTCTCAAATATCTTTTGATCATTAGAAAATATAACTGTACCTAAAGAAATAGGAAGAATAGTAAGTCTGACAAATAATGAATCCACACATGGGGGCACCATAGATGATGGCTGCACCCCAAAAGCAGTAAGTCCATAAGTAGATGTAGACACTAATGGTGGAATATCACTTGAAGTCTGACAATCACTAGGCACACTCAAGGGTACACCCTTCAAATAGCTCAACAGACAAACCAAGTGACCCTGAAGAACTAAGGTGTTGACTGAATCCTATGGTACTTGAGATAGACCCACATACCCTATCTGATAACCATTTATCGAGTTCATAATTCCCTATCATGTAATCTAGCTGGGGAAGCTTCTCGTGCCCGTCCTCTTTCTTTTGACATCCATGACCCTTAACTCACCCTCTAGTCTAGGATCCATCCTTGTACGTTAGGCTTAGTGTCCCTAGATTTTTGAGATCTAGTATGTAACATCTATACAGAAAAGAGTAAAGCACAACTTAGAACATTAGGTATGAACAATCTGTATGACTAGGAATCAAAATAGAGAAGTTCTTCCGAAAGACATCTTATAGCCTTTAATATATAGTTACAAACATCTATATACCAATTTGAGAGACTATACTAGATATCTTACTCTTACACTTATGAGATTGGTGAACCTAGATTATCTAATACCAATTTGTCACAACCTAAGAGTGGGTTATGATGGCACTTATCATGACTTAGCCTTGAATAATAAGCAAATCACCTAAACTAAATAAAGGAAAAATAAAATTGACAATAATATAAATCAAGGTGAGGCTTATAGAATAAAGTAAACCCAATATGAAATATAATCAAATGGCGGTCTGAAAGAATCTCATAAGTCCCCAGAATCTTGTGTCATAGTGTAAGAGCATTTAGTACATAACGGAATCTGAAAATACATAGCTATCTCTAAAACTAAAATATAGTCATAAATTATGATAATTGGAGGCCCAAAGTCGGCTCTGAAATCCATACAGAACCTAGTACCTCAAACACCGCTCCTATTTACACGTAATTAGTTACCGCATCTGGAACTTGTACTTATATCTGCCTCCTAAAGGGTATAGTAGGAGTGAGTATGATCCACTTGTACTCAATAGATATCATAGGACAACTGAGCAAAGTAGAAAATAAGATAAGTAAAATATATTATAAGCACGTCACCTGCAAGCAAAAAAAACCCAAACGGTAGCTCACACCATCTCCATATATATATATATATAAATATATATAACCAAAAACAACATGGATATACAAAAATATTATACTATAATTAAACTCAAATCAAATAAACTAAAAAAATTATGAAAGATGCATATACAAATGCAATGCAATGCAATATGAATGTGATGAATGGTGAGAGCCATCACATGACTTTATGCTTACACCTACCAAGCTCACAACTCCCAGGTGGGACCTATGGGGGGTTCACAACCCATATATAATATCTAATATCTAAATTTCAACTTACATATCTGGCTCGTGTTCACAAAAAGGGTTTACATAGAACTGTCTCATTTTCTTTCAAAAATAGTATTTATCAATGATACTTGTATCTCATAAGTGTATATGTATGTAATAAGGATGTAATGCTCACAATCAACTCTATATGATGATATTCAATCCATCCAACACGTATATGTATAAGTAATCCCTGAAATCTACTTAATATGTTCACTATTTATGATTATCAACTCTAATTAGATACCATCAAAATAAATATGCATGTAAGACATCATAAATAATATATCAACCCCTAAATTATCTATTTCTATCATTATAAAGGTGACAAATGCTTAAATAAGGCCTATATTAGAAAAATACCCCCCAGTATGAGAATTATATCTAGCTTGAAGGCATATCAATGCACATAAAAGGCCAATAATATCAAATAAGGCCCATATATGGGCAAAACAAAATACCAAGTATCACAAATCAACAACAATAGAATATAAGCTCCAACAGGGGCACAAAATAGTAAAAATAATGTCAAAATATAAAGTGAATAGTTATTTTCCCTAATACATAGCATGTTATTCTTATTTATTAACAATGCAACTCAATTATAAAGAATTTAAGTCATAACCTACCATGAAATGAAGAAATTCAAGAATAAAGTGCTTTACCATAACGCCTTACCCTTAGAATAGACTTAGAATAAACTACAATATTTAAATATAACATCTGTGCATTAAAAGAAAGCTAATGATACCTATATTTCCCATATTTGGGCTTGATCCATAATGAGTTTGAATACAAAAAGGTAAAACTAGAATTTTACTTTAAAGAAAAATTCCCTAAGGTTATAGGGGTAAACCAATGTGAAACGAGTTAAAAACGATATCTGAATAGAAGAAAAATCATTATTAAGATTTACCAGTAAACCCCCCAAATTTCCATTTTGAAGTCAAGAATTAATAGTATATATGATGGTATAATCGATGAAAAATAATGGAAATAAGATTTTGGAGCTTACGCAAGCTCATACAATGAAGAAATCCTCAAGAATCTCCCAAAACCAATTATCAAAGGTCCAAAAATAAAGGAAAACAAAAAAATTAGACTTATATAATGTTTCAATGATGGTAACTCAAGAGGCTAATTGACCTCTAAAACAACAACCGCTTAAGTGGCTAAAAGGTCGCTAAAGCAGCCAAACCACTAAGGCTAACCATCGCTTAAGTAATTCCTACCACTTAAGTGATCCCTAGATGATAAAATGAATACTACTAAAATGATGTCAGGGTGCTAAAGAAGCTACCGCCAAACCAGTCCTTGGCTTCTTAAGAAGATGCACCAGTTAGCAACACAATCAACAACTTGGCTAAAATGCCAACTTTCTAATCAGACCCTCGAGATTCATTTGAAATCCTATAAATGCAAATGAACAATTCTACAAGGATATTTTCATTGTTTTA
Source organism: Capsicum pubescens (assembly GCA_030864215.1). Classification (NCBI taxonomy): domain Eukaryota; kingdom Viridiplantae; phylum Streptophyta; class Magnoliopsida; order Solanales; family Solanaceae; genus Capsicum; species Capsicum pubescens. The sequence goes on from CM061546.1 coordinate 190,360,649, forward strand.
TACTGAATGGCAATGCCGTATTCTCAAAAAATGATTGTTTTCAAAATTTAACCTTGAGACCTCTTTTTACTATTTTTCAAACAAAGGTCGAAATATAAGATAAAGGTCTCAAACCTAAAATAACCATGCTAGTAAGTCAAATTTGATATTTCAAATCTAATAGAACTCTCTAAATCATCATCCAACATTTAGAGCAACAAACGTTGACCAAAGTAAACTATATGACTTTTCAAGAGTCTAAACACCACAAACTCGCACAAATCATTCCTGATTGCTTTGAAACCCATGCCAACCACTCCAAACCCCAAAATCAACATGTAGAAAAACTATGGGAAGGGAAAAATGATAAAAATATATAAAAATAAAATCTCACAATAATTCAGGTCATTATATGAGATATCTTTTTTTCCCTTTCTCTGTCACTTCTGAAAGATGACCATATTGAAATTTAACTCTTTTTGCTATTGAGATATATTTTCCCCCTTTATCTATCACTTGTATTTAGTGAATACAAGCTCACGTGAGCTTAGTTGGATCATATACATCCAATCTTTTAGCTACTCTTCAGTAATAATTTTAGATGTATCTCTTTATTTTTTGATTTAAGTTACAAACCATTCTCTTTATTTTGTTTTGCAACATCTTTTAACCAATGAATCTGCGTTGTCATTGCCCGTACTTTTCAATCAAACTAATAGATTGTCAAGATCCAAATTCATCGTGAGTAACATCCACATTAACCCCTTATTGGGAGAACCATCAACCCAAAATACTACTACAATAACTTAATCATTTTTTAAATAGGAAAAAAACAATTCTATTAAATAACCAATATTTTTTAAAAAATTTAGTAAATGCAGAAATAAAATCATCAATTCTAAAACTATAATGGCTTGAATTTGTAAATTACTTTTTTATGTGTTTTAACTAGTTTTCCCTTCTCCATAGTTGCTACATGTTGATTTTGGGGTTTGTGGATGGTTATCATAGCTTCCAATACAACTAGAAATAATTTGTGTGAGGTTGTAGTTTTTAGAAACTTGAGAAGCCATAAAGTTTTACTTTGGCCAACATTCATTATTCTTAGTGTTTGTTGGCAATTTGGACTATGCCAATAGATCTGAAATCTTGAATTCAGATTAGTAGCGGGTTTAGTTCAATTTTGTATCTTTATAGCTAAATTTGATTTTGGTTGAAAATAGTAAAAAAGCATTCACGAGGGGCCAATTTAGTGAAAACAATATTTTTTTCAAAATCCAACGTTGTCATTGAGTCCAAAACATTGAAATTATTGTAGTAGCATAATTCATTTGTATTCACGGGATTCCAACAAATTTAGAGGGGTTAACTAGCAACTTTACAACTTAGCAAAGTTGTTAGTGCAACAACTTTAGAGGCCAAAGTACTGCTCTAGCGGTGGGCTCTTAAGCGGGACAACACCACTTTAGTAGACAACGTGACCAGTCACCTACCCCTAAAGCGAACACTTTAACACTTTAGTGGGTTCCAAATTAGCGAAAGGGGGTCGCTTTAGCGGGCCTATCCATATAGTCCAGACCACTTTAGTGGTCACCCAATGCTTAAGCATCCAACACTAGGTTTGTATGTAACCCATTTTCATATTTTACTCTATTTTTGGAACTTTGAGCTTCGGGTTTGGGCTATTCTTGAGGATTTCTTCACTATTTGATCTTGGGTAAGCTCCAAAACCTTATTCCTATTATTATTCATAGACTATATCATCATAAACACCTTTAAATTATGATTTCAAAAGAGAAATTTAGGGTTTTTGCCATAAAATCTTAAGAAGGATTTTTCTTCGATTTGGACCTCATTTTAACTTATTTTCACTTGTAAATTTCCTTAACCTTGGGGAAGGTATTTCTAAATCAAAATTCAAGTTCTAACTATTTCATTTCAAACTCATTTTTGGATCCATTTTGGATCCAATGCAAATGTTGGTAATATGGGTATCATTAGCTTTCCTTTAATGCGTAGATGTTAAATGTAAATGTTGTTAGTTGATTTTGAGGTTGTTAGTATGGGAAGGACTCCATGTTAAAGAACTTTAGGCTGGGATTTTGTCTTTTTTAGGAAGGATTGATTACCTTATTTCAAATTGAGCAGGGTAGATAATAAATAGGTAAAGCATGCTATGGATTGGGGAAATAACTATAAGGTCTATATTTTGAGATTATTATTATTCTTGTGTGCTTGTGTGAGCACTTATATTCTATTTTTGTTGACTTGTGTTATCTGATACTGTGTGTTGCCCGTATAGGGACTTTATTGACATCATTGGCTTTGTTAATTTAAATGCCTTTATTCTAAATATAATTCCCGTGTGATAGTTTGTTTAGCTAATATAGGTCTTATGTGATCATTTTGGTTGCCTTATCATGATATAAATACCCAAGTTAGGGTTTGATATCTTATTAATGATATCTTACATAAATATTTATTTTGATGGTGCCTAATTAGAGTTGATACTCATAAATTGTGGACATATTGAGTTGATTTCTAGATTTAATTATATATAAATATATGTGTTTGATGGATTGGAATAATAATATTGAGTTGATTGTGAGCATTACATCCCCATTACATACATATATATTCATAAGATGCTGGTACCATTCCAAAACACCATTTTTTGAAAGAAAAGGAGAAACTATTATGAAAACCCTCTTCATGAACACGAGCCAAGAGGTGAGTTGAGATTAAGATATGAGATATAATGTATAGATTGTGAATCCCTCATAGGTCCTACTCAGGAGCTATGATCTCGGTGGGTGTATATAGAAAGTCATGGGATGATGTAATGACCCTTTAGGTCATTTTCTACATTTCTACTCATTTTTTTTCATTTAGAGATTTCCTATAGCTTCCTCAAGTCATTTATGACTTGTTGAAGCTAATAACCTAGTTACTGGTCAATTTATTTAGTTCTTACAAACAATTACCTATTTTAAAGTCTTCGATGGTAAGAATTGGATATCGTGCAAAAATTTTAGTCAAATAAGCTTGGAGTCCAATTTCGATAGTTCCAAAAGCTATGGAACATCAATTTTAGGCTAGGTGGACCTTTGGTTTGAGGTCCTAAGGTGTCTGAACACATTTTGGACTATTGACCGATAATTGATAAAAATAACACGTGGATGTAGGACATATTTTTCAATGAAATGACCACAAATAGAAATTTTGACTACTCCATTGAGTCTAAAACGTAAAATATTATAAGGTAGCATAGTTTATTTGCATATAAGGGATTTCAAATAAATTTTTAGGGGTCAGTGGAGACTTGAAAAATTTCCAAGTTTTCTGCTAGTGAACTCAGCTGGTGTATCCGCTAAACTGGAAGCCGCTTTAGCGACCTGTCCATCCCAGTGAACTACTTTAGCGGCAAGTTGATCACTAAAGTGCATGTCCCTTTAGATCTAGCTTTTCCAATTTAGCGTCATGCCAGACATAGGAATGCACCGCTTTAGAGACACCTGAGCGCTTTAGCACTGACTGCTAAAGTGGCGCAGTGCCTGCTTTAGCGGAACCTAAGAGACATTAAATACCACACTTAGTCTGATTTTCTCCCATTTTTCACACAAGTTCAAGAGTGGGAAAACCAAGAACGTGTGGAAAATTGGAAGAAACATTAATAGGAGATTTTGGGGTCTTCTTGATCTTGATTTTCTTATTTTTTTCCAAATTCTTGGTAAGTTTCCCTAATTTCATGGATAATTCCCAAATTATTTCCTAAAATCCCTAGACAATTGGTGGGATGATTTTAGCACCATTTGAGCTCAGGATTCACCTATTCTTTAGGGTAAATGTTCCTTGAGCAAAGAGGGTCACGTTGATAGTTTTGAATATATGATTTTGCATGCGGGCCCTACATGGGATTTTTATGTTATTTTGGACCTAAAGCATTAAATATAATATGGGCACCATTGTTCCCAAATGGATGAGTAGAATATGATTTTCATAGTGTGGCATTACACAAAAGCTTTTCAGAATGGAAAATCACTGATTTAACGGATGTTATCGGGCTTTCTTCAGTGTACAGTTGTCTAGGTTTACCTTTCTTTTAGATTGAGTTTAATTGTAAAATATTTATGATAATGTGAATGATATGGGTTGGGAATTAGATTTTAAGGCGTAATTAGTATATTTTGAGATATTTAGCCTATTATTGTAATTTAGGTGTAATTGACTTGGTGACTCATGCTTAGGATATAATTGCTATCTTTAGGTGTAAATATGGCTCATTTAATATCTAGAAGTGAATTTTGATGCCTTAGCCTTATCCGAGGTAGAATTTGTCTTAGAATGGATTTTGAAGATTAGAAGTGGGCCCCTCTGGTCCACCTTAAGCCAAGACTATTATTAGTTTCTTGTAAAATTTATAGGTGTAATTTATCCTTTAGATTGCATATTTTTGAGCTTGGAGAGGTTGGATGCATGATTCTTATGCTAGATTGGTATTTGAGAGTTGATACTAATTCTAATTCAAGTCCTGTTATTTATGATCTTAAGATTGGTTCGATTCCTTCATTATTCATGATGTGAGTTTTGGTTCAAGTCCAAAATTTGAATATATGAGTTCTGGTTCAAGTCCGATATTTGATTATATGAGTTCCTATTTCAAGTCCGACATTTGATTATATGAGTTTCGGTTCAAGATTAGCATTGAAAGGTTGCTTATGGTTGATATGGAATTGGTTCTAGTATGATGTTTATGGAACAACAAGATTCTCGGTTATGGCTTAAGATGTGGTTATTTAGTATAATTCCAGTTACTTATTATCTTTGATTGCACCCTCCGTGCTTGTGGGGTCCCACATTTGGTTATTTACTTTTTCACACTTGTTGGCTTATAAAGGACAATTTTGTAATGATAGATATGTGTTATTTTATGTTATTGTTCCATTTTGTTTATTTATTTACAGTACATGAAATAGTTTTTCAAGTTTGCGCTTTTATCTTGACTTATCTTATTTATATAGAATTTTTATTATACTTATATTACGATTACGCTCAGTCAGTTGATGATGCCTACTGAGTATCCATGGTTGTGGTACTCATGCTACACTTCTACATTTTTTGGTTATAGATTTAAGTACTAGTGGCTTCCACTATTGTTACGATCGTGCTCCTTAGAGTTTGGAGACAGGGTGGGCTCTTGGAGTCAGAGTTGACCTTTTCTCCTTCTTCTATATTTGTATAGTCTTTTGTTGTAATAACCCCAAAAATCCAAACCAATGCTAGAGTTATGTTTCAAGTACATCATAGTCCTTCTATAGTTTTAAGAGTTAGTTTGACGTATATTAAGGTCTCAAATAACTCCCAGCTATTACACGAATCAAAATAGTCCTTACCAATTAAGTTTTCAGGAAGAATATTGCTTTAGTCAACTTTAAACAAGTATATCTTTTTCTCTACTCAGAATTTTCCAGTTCAAGGACCACCAAATGATAGTAAATTAAATTATCTTTCCAAAGATACCAATTTTTCCCAAATCCGATGCTTGGGTGGGAAGTTATGGAACTTTTACTGCAAAATAGTAGCCTAACGCGATAAGGCCGCGTCGCGGTGATGGCCAATTTCATGGTCATCCTTTTCCAGTGTCTCACCGCGATTGCCACCATGTCACGCTAAGGGGTCATTTCACAAATGTCATTTTCCAGTCAGGCACTGTGATGGCGCCACTTCACGCCAAAATGCCAGTTCAGAATTGTCCTTTCCAATGGCACAACGCGATAGCACCACATTGCACCATTGGACAAAATAAGGAATGTCCCTTTTCCAGTGGCCCGATGTGATTTCACCGCATCACGCCAAAGGACAAAATTGAGATTGTCAGTTTCTCGACTCAAAATACAGGGACCATTTGGTATTTTTCCAAAGCCCCAAATCCATCCAAAACACATAATTAACACCCTAAAGGGGAATTATATGCCCCATTACTCACAAATCCTCTTCAATAAATTAATTATCTTTCAAGAATAAAACCCTAGCCTTCATAATTCAAGATCAAATTTCATGAAATCACCATCAATTCTCACAAATTCATCAATCCAGGTATGTTAAGTGTTCATCCATGGGTTCCTTTCACCCATGGAGTCCAAGTATCCAAGTTCTAATTCAAAATTATGATCTTTACAAGTTATTATGATTTTAAATTGTGATTTTAACCATGAACTCCCATAAATTGTAATTATATACGATGTTTACATGAAATTATTGTTGTTTATCACATCCCACATGTTTTAATGTGTTATTCTCTAATTTAATTCATAATTGGTGATGTTGGTGTTGAAGTCATACTATTCCTACAAGATCTAAGATATTCCCATGCTTAGCTTGAACTATGAACACTAAGTGTTTGATGACATGCCTACAAAAATGGACTTTGATATAAATGTTTCCATGCTATATCCTTAAAGTTTTAGTATTATTTTACTATTATTACTATTGAGTCCTGGGGGTTATGAATACTCAAAAACTTAATTGTTTACTTATTCTCAGTATCTTTAGAATAGTTTCAAATTATGTTATGAGCACTATCAGTTCAGTAAGTTATCAAAATCAGTTAATCTTAGCACAGTTCAGTATTCCGAGTCAGTTTAGTTGGGAGTAGGATTTAGCATCGAATGAACCCAGGGATGGGGCCTTACTTTCCAGTTGAGGGTGTGACCTGTCGTAGCAGTCGCCGTATTCTATAATTACGTAGCCAACGTAGGTTGAGATGTTAACCTGTCATTTGAGGGTTGATCTTATATGGGTACCTACCAGTTATGGGTAACCATTAGTGCGTCGAGACAACACTTTAGTGGATCCACACATCCAGTAATAGTACCCATGGCACGGTACTGATATCCTTCCCAACTGGGGTCATAGGTTGGACCCTAAATTTGCTCATTGGGGCATGTTGGTTAGATGATAGCTCCCATAGTCTCAGTCCAGTAATCAGCTCAGTAATTCAATTTCAGTTGCTTGACCATAGAATACAGATATCAGTAAATCAGTTATCAGATTTCAGTATATCAGTTTACAGATTATATTTAGAACATATTTTATGCTTGATCAAACATTCTCAGTATTTACAAATTTCACACATCTTTAGTACTTACAGATTTCATACATCCTATTTAGTATTTCATGATACTTATTCAGTCAGTTATTAGACATGCACATGAAACTATGCATATCAGCCTACCTCATTTAGCATACCAGTACATTCAAAGTACTGATCGCATACTCTTTTATTTTGCTATGATGTATAATATCTTACGTTTGGATGCTCAGTTCTTGCATCGTGCTTAGACTTTCAAGATTATCATCCGTAGCAGTGGTGAGTCCTCATATTTCAGGGACATGAATTATTTAGCTCAAATTTCTTTATCAGTTTCAGTTATTTATATTCAGTCGAACTTAGTTGGGGGTTTGTCCCATCAGCTCCTCAGTCAGTCAGTAGAGGCTTTTCAGACTAGTACAGATAGTTACCAGTTTTTAGGTTTCAGTTGTCATTGTCAGATGTTTTTATCTATATTATTAGTTTTTCCTTACAAATTTTTATCCGATTTATGATTTAAAACCTTATGCCATTCCTCAGTTAAACTCCACATATGTTATTATATTATTCAATGATCACAGTAGGTACCAACTCATGGGTTAACTTGTGGTCCCTTGGGACTGTAAGCACCTTATGGTGCCCAGGGTGTGCTCTCGGTATGTTACAAACTTGGTATCAGATACTAAGGTTTTAAAGTATCCTAGGAAGTCTGAAAGCTGCGTTAAGTAGAGTCTTGTGCATGGGTGTGATGTACGCCACACTTATGGACAAGAGGCTACAAGGCGTTTAAGAAAAGTTTTCCTTATTTTAGTGTTTATGTCATGCAACTAAGCATGATCTTATGTTAAACTCTCTATTTAATATATTTTTTCTTCTGTTTATAGAATATGCCTCCCCGAAAGATAAACAAAAAAAGAAATGTAAACCAGCCAGCACCTCCGCTCGTTCAGAAAGATTCCCTGAATGAGCACATTTCTCATTCAGAGTTCAGAGCTATATTCACTACTCTAGCCCATTCTATAGCGGCTCAGAATTCTCAGCCAGCCACTGTACCGGCCAACCCAGTGGCCAATACTGCCGCAAGTAGGATTCAGGACTTTACCCGAATAAATCTTTCTCTGTTTTCAGGATCTAAATTTGAAGAGGATCCTCTAGAATTATTAGACAAGGTGCAAAATGTGAAAGATACTATGGGGGTAACTTCTAGTGAGAGTGCGGAATTGGTCGGTTACCAGTTACAAGATATGGCTCATACATGGTCTAAGCAGTAAAAGGTAGATAGAGGCGCAGATGTAGGGCCTATAGATTTGGAATAGTTTTCTACAACCTTCTTAAAGAAGTTCTTTCTATTGGAGTTGAGGGAAGCAAAGGTCTTAGAGTTTATTAACTTGAGGCAGGGCACCATGTGTGTGAAGGAATATTTCCTCAAGTTTACTCAGTTAGCTAGGTATGCTCCTCATGTGGTAGCTGATAGCAAGTCTAAGATGAGTAAGTTCATGTCTGATGTATTAGACAATGTGTTAAAGGAGTGTAGGACTGCAATATTGATTAAGAAGATGGACTTGTCTAGGCTTATAGTCCATGCTCAATAAATTAAGAAGAAAAAAACCAAGGAGAGGGAGTGGAAAGACAAAGGGCTAGAATACGTAACTTTAATTTCAATCAGTCAATGTCGAAAGATGGTAACCGTCCTCAGTTTTATAAAAAATCTTTAGTCCCAGCTACATCTTTAGCTAGTACCCCAGTACCTAAGTTCAGAAATGACAATCGGGATGGGGCGCTAGGCTCTAAGTCCTAAGTCAGTGTTAACAGTGCTCGTATAAATCCTCTTTTCCAGAAATATGGTAGAAACCATCAGGGTATTTGTAGAGCCAGTAGTGATATATGTTTTGGGTGTGGCAATCCAATCCACCAAATTAGGGATTGTCCAAAGAGTGTCCATCAGGATCAGTCCAGTCGTCTCCTAGTTTTAGCCGATCGCCCGGATCAGCAGGGTGCCACTTCCAGTAATTACATTTGTCAGTGTCCAAATAGATTGTATGCCCTTCAGTACCGACAGGATCAGGAAAATTCTCATGATGTGGTCACTGATATGTTGTAAGTCATTCATTTACATGTTTATGCTTTAATAGACCCTAGAGCTTCTCTTTCTTTTGTAACCCTTTATATAGCCATCAACTTCGAAGTTAGTTCTAAAATCTTAGCAGAGCCTTTTTTAGTGTCTACCCTAGTAGGTGTCTCTATTGTAGTCATACAGGTATATAGGAATTGTCTGGTCAAAATATCTTAGAAAGTCACTCCAGTTGATCTTGTGGAGTTAGAGATGACAGAGTTTGACATCATTCTCGGCATAGATTAGCTCCCCTCATGTTATGCTTTAGTTGATTGCAAAAATAGAATAGTTCATTTTTAGTTTCCAAATGAACTAGTCCTTGAATGGAGGGGTAGTACTACAACTCTTAGGGGTCATCTTGTTTCGTACCTTAGAGCGAGAAAGATGATATCTAAGGGGTGTATTTATAATATTGTCCAAGTAAAAGACTCTAATTCTAAGACTCCTAATCTTGAGTCAGTTTTAGTAGTGAGTGAATTTCCAGATGTGTTCCCTTAAGATCTTCCTGAGGTTCCTCCCAAGAGGGAAATTGAATTCAGAATAGACCTTCTTCCATATACTCAGCCTATGTCTATTCTTCCATACAGAATGGCTCTATCCAAACTCAAAGACTTGAAAGAACAGGTGAAAAATCTCCTAGATAAGGGATTCATCAGGCCTAGCATCTCCTCGTAGGGCACACCAATTCTGTTCGTGCGTAAGAAAGACGGTTATCTTAAAATATGCATTGACTACTGTCAATTGAGAAAATTCAAATCAAGAACAAATATCCACTTCCCAGAATTGATGAATTGTTCGACCAACTTCAGGGTGATAGTTATTTTTCTAAGATAGACCTTAGAGACGGCTATCATCATCTCAGAGTCAGAGAATGTGACATCTCAAAAATAACTTTCAAAACTCAGTATGGTCACTTTGAGTTTCTAGTCATGTCCTTTGGTCTCACAAATGCCCCAACAGCCATCATGGACTTGGTGAATAGAGTTTTTAAACAGTACTTGGACATGTTTGTCATAGTCTTCATTGATGACATTCTTGTGTACTCCCGTAACAAAAATGATCATGCAGACCACCTCAGGATAGTATTGCTGACTCTTAGAGCCCATCAGTTATTCGCTAAATTCAGTAAGTGTGAATTTTATGTAAGATCAGTAGCTTTCCTTGGCCAGATTATTTTCGGTGATGGCATTAGAGTTGTTCCATAAAAGAACAAAGCGGTGAGAAACTAGCCTAGACCCATCTCTCCACCAGATATTAGGAGTTTCTTGGGTTTGTCTTGCTATTACCAATGGTTTGTTGAAGTATTTTTGTCTACTGCATCCCCCATGTAAAGATTGACTCATAAGAAAGTTAAGTTTCAATGGTCAGACTGTTGTGAGAAGAGTTTTCAGGAGTTGAAGACTTGACTCACCACAACCCCAGTTTTGACGTTACCAGATGGTTAAGATGGGTTTGTTGTGTACTTTGATACTTCAAGAGTTGGTTTAGGGTGTGTTTTGATGGAGAAGAGTAAGTTTCTGGCTTATGCCTCTAGATTGCTTAAGCCCCATGAAAAGAATTACCCTACCCATGATCTTGAGTTAGCAGCTGTTGTCTTTGCCTTGAAGATTTGGAGGCATTATTGGTATGGAGTGTATGTTGATGTGCTCACATATCACAAAAGCTTGTAGTATGTGTTTGCAGAAGGATTCAAATCTTTGTCAGAGGAGATAGTTAGAATTGCTAAAGAATTATGATATGCGTGTTTTGTATCATCCTGTCAAAGCCAATGTAGTAGAAGGCGCCCTAAGTAGATTGTCTATGGGTAGTGTTGCTGATGTTGAGGATGATAAGAAGTTAGCTAGAGAAGTTCATTAACCTTCCAGATTAGGTGTTCGTCTGGTTGATTCAACTGAGGGCAATGTTTGGATTTAGAATAGTTCGAAATCTTCTTTGGTTGCCGAAGTAAAAGAAAAGTAGGATTGGGAACCTAGTTTGGTGAAGTTGAAGGAGTTAGTCAGAGATCAAAAAGTAGAGGTTTTCTCCCAAGGGGGAGATGGTGTATTGCATGGCCAGGGTAGATTGTGTGTGCTATGTGTAGATAATTTGAGACAACAAATTCTTGCAGAAGCGAATGGTGCACGTTACTCAATTCATCCAGGGGCCATGTAGATGTATCGTGATTTGTGAGAAATATATTGGTGGAGTGGGATGAAGAGAGATATTACAGAGTTTTCAGCTAAGTACTCCGCTTGTTAGCAGGTTAAGATTGACCATCAGAAGACTAGTTGGTATATCCAGGAGTTCAGTATTTCCACTTGGAAGTGGGAGAAAGTAAACATGAATTTTGTGATAGGTTTACCGCGTACTCATTAGCAGCAAGATTCGATTTGGGTCATTGTGGACAGGATGACCAAGTCAGACCATTTCTTGCTAGTTCTTACATCTAATTCAGTCGAGGACTATGCCAAGCTCTATATTAGATAGTTGGTTAGGTTGTACGGTGTTCTGTTGTCCATCACCCTCAAATAGATGGTTAGGTAGAGAGGATAATTCAGACCCTTGAGGATATGTTGAAAGCATGTATAGTCGACTTTAAGGGCAGTTGGGATTACCATTTGCCTTTGATTAAATTCGCGTATAATAACAACTATCATTCCAGTATTAAGATGGATCCATTTGAGGATATATATGTAGAAGGCTATGTATATATCCAATTGGTTAGTTTGAGGTAGGAGAAACCACTTTGATTGGACCTGACTTGGTGTTTGATGCTTTAGAGAAAGTTTAACTGATTAGGAAAAGTCTTAGGGCAGCCCATAGCCGACAAAAATATTATACAGATGTGAGAAGGAAAGATCTTCAGTTTGAGATTGGTGATTTTGTATACTTAAAAATCTCTCCCATGAAGGGAGTGAAGAGGTTTAGTAAGAAGGGGAATCTTAGTCCCCGATTTGTTGGTCTTTACAGAATTTTGAGCCATTTCAGAAAGGTGGCTTATGAGCTTGAGTTTCCTGCAGACTTAGCATCAGTGCACCCAATGTTTCATGTATCTTTGCTAAAGAAGTGCATTGGTGACCCAACTGTAGTTGTTCCATTAGAAAGCGTAGATGTTCAGAATAGCCTTCCTTACGAAGAAATTCTAGTCGAAATCCTTGATCGACAAATTTGTAGACTAAAGAGTAAAAAGTTCCCCTAGTGAAAGTTCTTTGGCGGAATATATCCATTGAGGGAACCACTTGGATAGGAGAAGATGATATGCGGAACAATTACCCTCATATTTTCTCCACAAACTCAGACTTAGCCTAAGGTAACAATCTCTTCAGAATTCCTCTTTTCCATGCTCAGTTTCAGCTGTATATCATTCTCATGTCTGTCATGCATTCACAGAACCAGTTTAGTCGTTAATCATGTTTCATATTCAGTCATGTAATCACGTTTTCATCACGTATATTCGGCATGTAATCTCAGTTCCTCAGTGCTTTTAGTCTAACAAGTCTCATTCGAGGACAAATGTTCTCATGATGGAGATATTATAATACCTCAAAAAATCCAAACCAATACTAGAGTCATGTTTCAAGCTCATGTATATTACATCATAGTCCTTTGATAGTTTTATGAGTTAGTTTGACATATATTAAGGTCTCAAATAACTCCTAGCTATTAGATAAATCAAAATAGTCCTTAGCAATATAGTTTTCGGGAAGAATGTTCCATTATTCAACTTCAAAAAAGAATATCTTTTTCTATACTCATAATTTTCAATCTCAAGACACACCAAATTATAGGAAATTTAATTATCTTTCCAACGATACCAATTTCGCCTAAATTCGATACTCGGGTGAGAAGTTATGGAACTTTTAGTGCAAAATAATAGCCCAATACGATAAGGCTGCTTCACAGTAATGTCCAATTTCACGTTCGTCCTTTTCCAGTGTGTAACTGTTATTGCCACCATGTCGTGCCAAGGGGTCATTTTGCAAATGTCATTTTCCAGTCAGGCACCGTGATGGCGCCACGTGGTGCCAAAATGCCAGTTCAGAATTATCCTTTCCAATGGCGTAACACGATAGCACTGCATCACGCCATTGGACAAAATAAGGATTGTCCCTTTTCCAGTAGAGCAACACAATTGCACTGCATCACGCCGAATACCAAAATAGTGATTGTCAGTTTCACAAGTTAAAATACAGAGACCGTTTGGTCTTTTTCCAAAGCCCCAAATCCATCCAAAACACGTAATTAACACCCTAAAGGGGTATTATGTGCCCCATTACTCACAAATACTTTTCAAGAAATTAATTATCTTTCAATAAAAAAACCCTAGCCTTCATAATTCAAGATCAAAAATCAAGAACTCACCATCAATTCTCACGAATTCATTAATCCAGGTATGTTAAGTGTTCATCCATGGGTTCCTTTCACCCATGGAGTCCAAGTATCCAAGTTCTAATTCAAAGTTATGATCTTTACAAGTTATTATGATTTTAAGTTGTGATTTTAACCATGAACTCCCATAAATTGTAATTATATACGATATTTACATGAAATTATTGTTGTTTATCACATCCCACATGTTTTAATGTGTTATTCTCTAATTTAATTCATAATTGGTGATGTTGGTGTTGAAGTCATACTATTCCTACAAGATCTAAGATATTCCCATGCTTAGCTTGAACTATGAACACTAAGTGTTTGATGAAATGCCTACAAAAATGGACTTTGATATAAATGTTTCCATGCTATGTCCTTAAAGTTTTAGTATTATTTTACTATTATTGCTATCAAGTTCTGGGGGTTATGAATACTCAAAAACTTAGTTGTTTACTTATTCTCAGTATCTTTAGAATAGTTTCAAATTATGTTATGAGCACTATTAGTTCAGTCAGTTATCAAAATCAGTTAATCTTAGCACAGTTCAATATTTCGAGTCAGTTCAGTTAGGAGTAGGATTTAGAACCGAGCGAACCTAAGGCTGGGGGATCACCTGCTAGTTGAGGGTGAGACCTTTAGTAGTATTCCCTGCATTCCATAACTACGTAGCCAACACAGTTTAGGATGTTAACCTGCCAGTGGAGGGTTTATCTCATACGAGTGCTTGCTAGTTGAGGGTAGTACTTAGTCCTTCAAGACATCACTTTAGTGGATCCAAATAGCCAGTGCTAGTACCCATGGCACGGTACTGACACCCTTCGGGTCATAGGTTGGACCCTAAATTTAGTCATTGGGGCTTGTCGGTTAGATGATAGCTCCCACTATCTTAGTCCACTAATCAACTCAGTAATTCAGTTTCAGTTGCTTGACCATAGCATACAGATGTCAGCAAATCAGTTATCAGATTTCAGTATTTTAGTTTACAAATTATATTCAGAATATATTTTATGCTTGGTCATGCATTTTTATTACTTACAAATATCACACATCTTCTGTACTTATAGATTTTATATGTTCTATTCAGTATTTCATGATACTTATTCAGTTAGTTATTATTCATGCACATAAAACCATGCGTATCAACCTACCTCATTTAGCATACCAGTACATTCAAAGTATTGATCACATACTCTTTTCTTGTGCTATGATGTATCATATCTTAGGTTCGGACGCTCAGTTCCCGAATCGCGCATAGACTTTCCAGATTATCACCGTAGCAATGGTGAGTCCTCATATTTTAAGGACATGATTTATTTATCTTGGATTTGTGTATCAGTTTTAGTCATTTATATTCAGTCGGAGTTAGTTGGGGGTTTGTCCCATCATCTCCTCAGTCAGTCAGTAGATGGTTTTCAGACTAATACAAATAGTTAGCTAGTTTTAAGGTTTCAATTTTCATTGTCAGACATTTTTATCTGTATTATCAGTTTTTCCATATAGATTTTTATTAGATCTATGATTTAAAACCTTATGGAATTCCTCAGTTAAATTCCATATATGTTATTATATTATTATATTATTTAGTGGTCACAACAGGTACCAACTCATGGGTTAGATTGTAGTCCCGTGGGACTATAAGAATTGTGTGGCACCTAGGGTGTGCTCTTGGGGTATTACATTTATTATTCGATACTGATGTATATTTGACTATTACAGTACTCATCTTTATGCTAGTGGCTCTTCTACCGATACTACTAATTTATGGGATGTTGTTGTTACCCTATTTACCTTTAATATTATTGTTATTATTCGATTTGTAGACCATTGCTCATAGCTTCGGGCTGATTTGGCTTACCTAATGATGGGATAAAGTAGGTGCCATCATGAATGAAAATTGGGTCGTGAGAGATGACTTTTATTATTCATCCTATCCATATTGCATAGCATTGCATTCACATGCATCTTTGTGTTTAGTTTTAGTATTTCCTTTGTATTTATATGTGTTGTTTTTCATTTTCATAATAATATATTAGAACATTATAATGAGATGGTGTGAATGAATGTTTGGGAATTTCCTGCTTGCAGATGATATGCTTATAGTATTATTTAACTTATCTTATTTTCTTCTTTGCTGAGTCGACCTATGATATCTACTGGGTGAAACTGGACCATACTCACCCCTATTGTCACCTTTCAGAGCAGATCCTAGCATGAGTACGACACGTAGAGTTTGAGATCGTGTTGTTTATTCATGTTATTCAAGGTACTGGTTCGTTCTAATATTCAAGGCGGACTCCAGATCTCATTCTATTTTACTTATATCATTATTTGGATCAGAGACAAATTTTGTTCATATAAGTGTTTAGATTTGTATTTAGAGGCTCTTATATTATGATACTAGGTTTTTTTATGATTTATGATATTTCGTTTACACTTCCATTAGTAATATGCTGTAATTAGTCTGACATTATTTTAGAAGTCTCACCTTGGGTTCTATTATCATTGTTTTTGATTTTTCATATCAGTTTGGGTGATTGACTTACTTATCAAGGTTGAACTGCAAAAACTGCCATTGTGACCCATTTTTTGGTTGTGAAAAAACTTCAAAAAATTAAGGTCATTGTGCCAAAACATTTAACTAAATATATCCATCGGTATAACCCAAAAAACTAACAATAAAACAAAAACTACCTTTGCTTAAAAAATGGGTGGGATGTAAATAGGGTAGATCCATGGCTATCTAGAAGATGATTGCTCACCCTTGCATCTGAATTCACACTACGATCTACAAGTGAGGTATCATCAAAGCCGAAGAGATTTGTCTACACTCAGCAAAAAGAAGAGAAAAGAGTAGTACTAGTAAAAAACCACTATATACTGGTAGAATCATTGGCCAACTTAACTTAATTAATGTGAAAACTTAACCAACAATTTGTTACCAAGTAGCAAAAATATATCATCTTAGAAATAATTCATGTAAGTTAGTCTTTTAACCACAATTCCACTTTAACTAACCCAAATCAATTTGAGAGTGAATTAACTTTAAGTAATTACTATTGGATTATAGTCAACCAAGACAAAACTCATAAAAATAGTTCAACTCATCACATTCTTAGAAAATACCTCTTTATTGTATAACAACAAATGTTAACTCATTTCATGTATAATATCAAATAACTAGACCATAAAAGGATCTAAATATAATGACCAATAAAATGTAATTCGCTTCACTTAAGAAACTATCAAACTCTCCAAATCACTTTGTACACACATTCTATGGTTTATATTATTACCCACTTGCCTTGACCATTAGGGGACGAGCTCATTTCATGTACCAAAAAAAACCCAGACAACTAAATCCTGCCACCCTTACCCAAAACCAAGTGTTATACCACTGTTATTATAATGTCCCACCCCCATCCTACCTAAAATCCACCAATTCAAATCATGATCAACAATGACCGGTTGATATCAAAATAACAAATAACACCTTAAAATAAGTTGAATAAAATAGCAAGTGATACAACCATCTTGTATATTAAATAGGGTCTTTTTTACCAATCTCATCATAAATTATAAATTTTCAAAAATAAATTCAAAAATCAACAAATTCTACATTCATTAGCTTTGATTACAACTAAATAAGAAAATAATCAATTAGTATGCGCACATACAATCAACTTGAGTTTTAACTCTAATTAAACGATCACCTACCTTAATATAAGCTTTGCAATTCTCTAAATGATACGAGCCTTTCCCTTTCTCATAGCTTCAACTTTATTTCAGCCTAAAAACAACATATTGAACATAATTTAACCACTTCTCTATCAATTCCATGCATTACAATCTAAATTCATAACCCTAAGGCCAAGTTAATGAACAATTTCACTATTCTAGGGGTTTTCGACCCTTCATTCCATCCAAATACTCCATATATTATGATTAGGAGGCCAAATTATAGTTTAGAACACTTTAACAATTCTAAACCATTAACAAGCAATTCAATCCTACCTCACAAACATCCTATCAATACCTCCAACCTAGGGTAAACCCATCCTCCCCTACTAAGATCAACCGAGGAGGATTTTAAGGATTTGATCATTAAATATGTATTAGATTGGTGGAATGACTTACCTTAATATTAGAATTAAATAAAAAACTTAGAAGATCGCCCAAAATCACCCTGAATGACCTTTGAGTATTTTTGATTGAAACAAACTTTTTTAGGCAAAAACTGCTATTTACTGCATTCAACTATAGCAGAATCCCAATAGTGAGATATGGACACTATAGAAGAGTTGGCCCATATTGACTTCTATTATAATGGGAAATTACTGCTATACTAGGATCTTGGTAGCATCCTACTACCAGCTAAAGTGGGTTAGTCGAGGCAGTAACTCCATGTAGGTTCTCTATTTTGCAAATTTTATAACACACACTCGATTTAAACCTCACAACTTAACCTCTTTATGTCAAATGCTATATACAGAGTTCTACTAACCTAAATTCCTTTTTTAAAGTTTCTATGAACTCCCTAACCTCTTAGCTAACCTTTTACGATTTTAAGTCATTGAATCATTGGTCTATCTATTATCAATTTTACAAAAACCATACTACACCTGAAATTAATCCAAGACTAGCTTAACCTACAATTTTTAATACCTCATTCAAAGAGAATATTAATCCAAATCCTTGCATGCTAAGCTATACAATAACGATGGAAAGAGTCATTAAAATAGATACTAATTTACTTATCATTCATCCCTAAAATATAATCAAGGAGAAAAGGAAAAAGTTGGAAAAGGATAAGTACCTGAATTCTAAAATAAGTGAGGGTACTTGTTTTGAATATATGATTTAGTCTCCCAAGTGGCCTTCATAATAGGATAGTACTTCTAATGGACCTATAAAAACCTAATCTCCTTTATTCTCAACTTTGAAACATCTCGATAAAATATCATCACTGCCTCCTCCATACAAAGCTATTCTTATCAATAATACTGAGTCTTAGCGAATGATGTAGTTGTTATCCCTACGGTTCTTCTTAAGCATAGATACATAAAACGCTAGATATACTCTTGACAAACTTAGAGGTCACATAGATACATGGAACAATGGATGTACTCTTGACAAACTTGGAGGTATCACAACTTTGTAAGCACTGGACCCACATCATCAGGAATCTTAAATAGATAAATATACATAGGGATAATCTTTCCCATAGAAGAAACCTTAAGTAGTACATGTTCACCTTTTTAGAAGAACCTATCTCTCACTTTGTATATTTTATACTCTTTTTTGGACTTTAGGATGCCAATAACTTATCCTAAATAAACCTTACCTTTTTCTTTAGAATTTTTTTCCAAGTCAGTGCTTAAGATCCTTATATCACCCACATCAAACCAACCTATGAGTGATCTACATCATTATAATATCAAGTCTAAAATAGAGCATGGCAATAGTGGAGTGATAACTATTCTTGTAGAAAATTCACATAATGATATAAATAGATCCCAATAGCTCCCAAAGTCCATCCATACATGCCCGAACCATGTATTCCAACATCTAAATAGTCATTTTAGACTGCCCATCAAATTGAGGGTAGAAAATGATACTGAGATCTAGCTTTGTGATCTGTCATGGTCTCATAAAACTTTCATTGCTTGAAAGAAGAAAATTTGCAAGAACATAGGCAATTTATAGGTATGATGTGTTTTCTTAAGTTCTCTATATGATAATAGGTACTAGTAGTAAACAAAAGAAAAAACAACCAAAAATTGATAAGTGTTGGTATCTAATGCCTGGCCATGTTTTATTTGGTCATGTAACGAGTCATGGCCAGAACTACCGTAGGAACAATGAGCAAGGTATTAAAGTTTGAAGATTTATTATTGGCTATCACTGTACCATACATGTCAATGGGAGAGGCGATGGGTTCTCAGGTGATTTATCTTGAGCATATTATCCCAAAAGTCCCATAAAGGCATAATTCTTTCCCAATGGCAATGATTAATTTAGATGATCCATCATAAGGATCTATGAGTCATTTTCAAGATTCATCCTTAGTAGATATTTCAAAGTCTTAAAAGTGTGCAAAAATGACTCTAATGGAAATGATTCACCCAACGAGCCATTGGGAATTACTACGAGTTGTCACTAGAGATGTAGCTAGTATGCAAGAAAATGAGTCAATGAAAGCACTACAATATGCAACAAGTTATTTCTAGGCCATATAAATCATTTTAATATGCGTTGCCATTGCCAACCTAGTTTTCTAATTTTGATTTGGACAAGATTTATTTTGTATCTATGAATAATCCTATTAGTGTTTACATTTTAGTTTATGGTCTCTTACTACTTCTGAGTCCATATACTTGTTATTGAGAGTTGTAAACATATTCTTTGAGAGTTTAGTTCATAATTGAGGTTTGTTGTTTTAAGTTTTCTTCTTTTAAGTTCGTAATTATGTTTTTCTCTAAGAATTATTATCGTGTTCTTGCAATTAAGAATAACAAAACTCCCATAACTAGGATTGTAGGAACTATGACTAATTAACAAACTAGGGTTTGAAGTACACAGTGATTCTTGATGGGTGTTTATGCATGTATTGTTGTTCTCTTTGCTTTAATTCCTTTCTAAAAGTTGCAAATATTAGAAATTTCCTTATTCTTACTTGCTTTGGATGGAGGGGTAATAAATGGGAAAAGGGAAAAATAACGGAGACTTGGAGTTATCAATCTTTAGTTAATAGCTTAAGCGATAGATGTGGAAAAACTAATTTGGAATCTATGATAAGGGTTAAATAGCTAAGCTCATGAGATGTGGGCTTGTAATTATAGATAGTAAACTTGTAGGGGTTGGACTATAATGACCTGAATTTATGAATTTCAATTTATATGTATTTTTACCATTTCTCCTTACCAATAGTTTTTACATATTGATTTTGGGGTTTGGGGATGGTTGACACAATTTGCGATGCGATCGAGAATGATTTATGCAAGTGTGTTGTTTGTAGAGGCTTGAAAAACCATACAGTTAACTTCGATCAACATTTTTTATTCTATGTGTCGAATGACAAATTAGACTATTCCATTAAATTTGAAATGTCTAATTTGAGTTAGTATCAAGGTTGGTTCAGTTATGGAACCATTATGTCTCATTTTGACCCTTTGATTGGAAAATAGCTAAAAGGGGTCCCATGGGTCAATTTAGTGAAAGCAATATTTTCTTTTGAAAATTCAACATTTTCTTTGAGTCTGAAATGTAGAAATTAGCCTAGTATTAGTTCATTTGTATTCACATAATTTTCAATGAATCTCGAGGGGTCGACCAATAACTTTGAAACTTAGCAATGTTTCTAGTGTAGCCACTTTAGTGGTGGCCACTTAAACAATGAAGTACCGCTTTAGTGGTGGTCATTTAAGAGGAAAAGCACGACTTTAGCAGATGGCTTGACTAAATGCCTACCGCTAAATAGGTCACTTGACCACTTTAGCAGAAGGGGGCCGCTTTAGAGATGACACATCGCTTAAGCTGTCACCTATCGCTTAACTAATGACCTCTTTAGTAGTCATCTGAAAAGTTAAGTTGCTAGTTTTGGGTTGAATATATAGCTTATTTTAACATTTTCCTTTAATTTTTGGACCTTTGAGCTTTGGGTTTTATGTTTCTTTAGAATTTCTTCACCAATTGAGCTTGGGAAAGATCCAAAACCTTATCCCCACTATCTTTCATATATTATTGTAACGTACCGAGAATACCCCCTGGACTCACATGGTGCTTAGAACCATGAGTGATCCTAAGATAATCCATGATACTTGCATATCTCGTGAACAACTGGAAGTTACAAACTATCTGATTATGATGTGCTACAACTTGTACCTACATTATAAGATAATGTAGCTCATAGACATATATGTATGCCAGTACTTTTGGAATATACAGAGTGTGTGGGGGTGAATGCATAAGTAAAACCATAACTGAATATTCATATAAACTTTCCAATAATGCATGCTAAGTGTAAATGACTCGCCTTGAACTTGAATAAAAAAAGAATGTAAATCATAAAAATGAGTAATGAAGCATAAGGATAAACTTTGTGAGCCATAACACTTTGTTTCTAAAAGCTTTACTTATTATACTTTATTAGGGAGGTTCTTCTAACCTACATAAACCATGCGAGATATCATGGAGTCCAATGTCTTACCCACGTTGAGGAGAAATGTTCTACCCTTGCCATCGAAATGGAACCTTAACTCAAATGATCACTATACTTAACCCATATTTGGACTTAAACCTATGGTGGAACGTAGTTCTGGGGCATATTCCCTCAGAATCATACCCAACTCCGCATGTGACCTCAGACTCATACCCAACCCGGTGTTAAATACTACTCCCTTATTACTTATATGCTCATACTTTAGGAAATCCACCTTACAATAGCATAAGGTTTATAGAATGAAAAATGAAAACCTTTTATGCTTCTCTTTCTTTAAATCATAACCAGGATGAACAAATGTGAATTTCATATCTTATCTTAGGATCAAAAGATCAATCTTTGCTTTAAATCATGATATAAAACTTATCAATGGAGCTTAGGAGCATAATCTTCTTGTAAACTCAATACTTGTACTTAGGACTTTTAATATATGCTTAAATTCTTAGAAATTCATAACAAAACTTCATGCTCAATAATCATTGTGAAGTCTTTCACCAATATCATCCAAAATACTTAAACTAAAATCACAATATGAATCTTATAAGTTATAACTTAAACATAAGCAGTTCTTTAAGTACTTAAAGCGTTCAATCTCATGGTAAGAGCATGCTTCAAGAATATAGTAATTTTCTTATGAACCCAAATTCAAAAATAAGTAAATAAAAACTTAAACCATGCACTTTGGGAACAAGGGTGAAAGGATACCCTTATTCATAAACCCCACATACCTTAATTAGATGAAGTCTTGAAGGAAGTTTAAAATTGGTGCCTGAATCCTTGAAATCTTGAGGAAGAAAGCTTGAATTTCATTTATCTTGGGAAGGGAGGCTTGAATTGCACATTATTGGGGGGGGGGGGGTTCTATGTGAGAAATTTTGAGGAAGATGGGCAAATAAGGCCCTTTTGAGTGTTATAAATCGTGCTTTGGATGTTTGGGGTTGAGGAAAAAGGACCAAAATACCCCTTGGCCCATAGAAAGCTGAAAAAGTGAGGGAATAGCCCCCATGGAACTCCCCCTAGTCCTTGGGAGTATCCCTCACGATGCGACCCCTAGCCTAGGGGAATATCCCTCATGGGGCAGGCCTATCGTGATCCCTTACTGCCTCTCACAAGATAGGCCATAACTTTTTGCTCGGGTTTTAGATTAAGGAAAAATTTCTATTGTTCGAAAGTTAATTCAATTATCTAAAATATGGTATGACTTGAGATAAAAAATGTCACATATATAAAAATTTATACACGTTCAAAATTGACCCTTGTAGAATCGAATGCCAAAATTTGGCAGGATCAAAGCTTCTTAGCTCAAATTTGCTCTAAGTGACTTCTATGAATATTTTTCACCTCATAAGCCCTTCATAAACTAGGATAAAGGTCATGACACATGTATTCAAATAAAATCATGGGATTTGAGTTTAAACACGTAGAAACGACGGTTCAATTTCTAGCTAAAAAATGTGGGGTATTACATTATCTCCCCTTGGAATCATTCTTCCTGGAATGATGGATAGGGATTTATTAAAGACTAATGAGTGTAGAATGATATACACATGATATGTCTGGTAATGAAGGATATATATGAGTTGAATCATCATAACTTTATCATGAAACTTATTTTTGAGCAGACTTGACTTTATTTACTATAAGGAGCTGATTCATGCTGAGAGTCTAGAACTCACTTAAAATGATCATGATACAATCATACATATAGAACTACGAGGTGATTACTGATGCAATACCATTCCAAGATTACTAAGGAGGGAATAAAGTACATAACTTCTAATTAGGAATTGTTCCTCAACAAAACACGTATAGGAATAAAAAAAAAAGGTTTCATGGCATTGCCAAGTACATTATGTAAGCACGAATCATGAGACAAAGAGACTAAGGTTGTACAATGGGTATCAAAATGTCTAAGTTGGAATAGTTGGAAAACTTAGATCATGCACTGAACACTTATGTACCGAGTCTTCACTAAATAGCTGAATCTGAAACATGATGCATGGACTGAATTGAATCCGCAACTTACATGTATGCGAACAAATTACCCCATGGAATATCCATTCATAAAACTTTGGATAGTAAACTAGATGGAAATATGGAAAACCATAGGAACCTATCTGTCTGATTGCTAAGCTGAAGTGCTGGCTATACTGACTGAATCTTACTGAAAGCTTATCCTCAACTGGAGTATTTCTTCAACACTCTTTTTGTGAAGCTCTAATATCATTAGGGAGAAAAAAAATCATGGGCATGATCTGAATAAGGAATTGAAACACACCTATAGCTCTGTAACATGAAATATTTGCTAATAAAACATAAGCTACAATAGAACTACTAAGCCTTAGGCAATGCAACCACCCAATTCAAACTTAGCCTCGCTCCTTAAATACTTACATGGGTACATATAACTACTCCATCTAGAGTCTGAGTTGAACTACCTGCTCTCCTTATGTTCAAGCCTAACTTAAGATTACAATGTACTGCACATAACACCATAATACTAGTCTGAACCACAAATTCAATACCCCATGCATTTTCACTACTTCTCATCTCAAGAATAATTCTTCTTACCACTTCAACAACTAAATTCAACCTTTTACTAGGGATTCACTAGCGCACAATGCACCCATCCACTTATTTACTAACATAACATTCAAGCCTATCATTATAACCATATATGAACTTCTAGGCAAATACCTATAAAAGTATTTTTCTCATATTATCTAAACCTCTATCAATAACAACTTCTATGCACTATCCCAAACAAAATATATATGAAATTTCAACAAACCATGACATATATCAAAAGTTGTACCTTAATATTTCTTAAAACTTATAACCTTATACAAAACATGCACAAGATAATCTTTCATCAACAAGGAATATATACTCTCTCCCATCTAAAAAATTATTCATCACCACTATTATTTCATAAGGAGAGGTCATTAAAAGGTTAGAACATGAGATCCTGAAGCATGGAAGAATACTATATGTAACTTTGACACTTAATTGTAGCCCAAGGAATAGAGTATCAATGACATGAATTCATCAAAGAGATCAAAACTGAGTGCGTACATGCTATAATTTAAATTTTGCTGCGTCATTAAAAGTGCACCATGATTATGGGGAATAAGTTGTAACACATGAGTATGTTAGTCATGATTTGCATAAACTGAGTTTGGAGTTTATAAATTCATGGGGTATGATTTGTACTGGTAGGTGAACTCGAACTCCTTGTACTAGTAACTGGAGCACATGATTCTATGTAAAGTGCATGAATATGAGCTATGGTCATAGAGATGACATGTAAGACATGAATAGAAATCATGATGACTAAAGTACAAAGCTTTGCACTAAGATAAGAAAGGGTTGGGCATCATTCTCCCTTACTATTGGTTTACAACATACTGGCATCACTACTAGAATCTGAGAGCCTAATTTGGTTACTAGTTCTATCATCTCCCGCTTAGCTTTAAGCCATCATTCTAAGTCTATGGACCTTTTTTAAAAAATAATCTCTAAATTGGACTGCAACCACTGCTCTCTAGAGTCTAAGATATAACATTACACATAAATAATAAACTAAACCCAAAAGACTATACCTGAAAGTGTAAAACCAACTGCTAATACTTTCTTAGGTGATGGAACTCTTAACTTTCTATAGCCCCAACAATCATCAAATAATAACTTAAACACTTACAAACTTAGAATCTTTAGGAGTATCACCATACCATGATTTCACACTATCTAGAATTTCAAACTCTTCTATCTATTAGCTTAATCATCTAAGATTCAAACATAGGTTCTGACACTTAACATGGATATTCCCAAACTTTTAATGAACTATACTAACTTCATTCTTAAACATTCCCTTAATATATAATATCCATAACTTCCTTACCTTCATCAATCATCATATACTTACTCCCTTTTTAACAACATACTTGCATTACTAAGCATATATTCTCCCTCTTTTTCTTCATAGCCTAATTAAAATCACACCTGAACATCCAACATCAACAATCTATAGCCCATAACTTAGCTGGTAAGAATATCACATATAAAATTACCAACCTCATTCATACTTATCAACTCAAGGGTACTATCTAAGCACACAAACTTTAAAACTTAGAAATAATACAATCCTACATCACCTTGGGTACACCTCTAGATCATAACTACACCATCATACTTAACTTCAAATCACTAAAGATAAATACTTGCATACGTCATTTTAAGCCTACCGGTTTGCCTTTCATACAACAATCCCCCTGGATACATAATCTACTAAATCCAGATAAACACTATCCCAACTTTACTGCTAATAAACTTCTAGGTTCATGATTCTAACTCTAGGTCACATGCTATCATAGGATTCTGAGACAAGATATGAAAGCACATCTGACTCTCTCTTAGTGTACAATTTTCATGAACATGAATAAAATCTATCAAACTTCAGAACTTAAAAGAACTGATGAGATACTTTCGAGCCTATATACAATCCCATAACTATCTGTGGGGACTGCTTAAGAAAACTGTATCTGTTAGGATTTAACCTTGGTATTGCCTCAAGAATAAGACAGAGTTGGCACAAATGGATTAATATAAGAATCTGCATAAGTTCGTTAGAGAACACTTCTACTGCACGATCTAAGACATGAAAGAAGTGAAACATTTCTTAAATGACCTGTATCCTCTCAAAGAAAAGTAAAGACATATCTGTACCATTATGTACGAATCTACTAGACACGGCTTCATAGACACCCTAGGACACTTGAAACCTGGCTGTGATATCAAGTTTTGTAATGTTCCGGGACTACCCTCTGGATATCTCATGGTGCTTAAAACTATGAGTGATCCTAAGCTAACCCATGATACATGCATAACTTGTGATCAACTGAATATTTTACATAAGTTTGAAAGAAATAAGTGGAAGAAATGGCTTTGCTAAATATATTCAAAACATAATTTGGTTATACAAAATAAAATTGAATATAAATACATCAATTTTGAATGACCGTCTATGAAGCCTCTCCTAATATTGACTATGAGTAGCCGGAGTATGACCCCAACTATCCCTAATTGAGACTTAAAATATGTTGTGGAGAGTTGTTCTACCCTTGCCATTAAAATAGAACCTTAACTTGAGTGATCACTATACTTAACCCATATTGAGACTTAAACCTATGGTGGCACGTAGTTCTGGGGACGTGACCTTGGACTCATACCCAACTTGGTGCTTAATACTACCCCCTTATTACTTATATGACTATGCTTAAGAAAATTTACCTTAAAATAGCATAATGGCTTATAAAATGAAAATCAATTGTGCTTTTCTTTCTTAAATCATAATCAGGATGAACAAATATTAATTCCATAGCTTATCATAGGATCAAAATATCAATATTTTCTTTAAATCATGATATAAAACTTATCAATGGATCTTAGGAGCATAATCTTCTTGTAAGCTTAACACTTGTACTTAGGACTTATAATATATGCTTAAATTCTTAGAAATTCATGAAAAAACTTCATGCTCAATAATCATCTTGAAATCTTTCAACAATATCTACCAAAATAATAAAACTAATATCACAACATAAATCTTATAAGTTAAAACATGAATATAGGAAATTCTTGATATACTTAAAGCTTTCAATCTCATGGTAATAACATGATTTAAGAATATAGCAATTTGGGTATGAATCCTAATTTTAAAAAAAGTAAATAAAATTTTAAACCATGAACTTTAGGCATAAGGATAAAAGTATACCCTTTTTCATACACCCCACATACCTTAATTAGATGAAGTCTTGAAGAAAACTTGAAATTGGGGCTTGAATCCTTGAATTCTTGAGGAATAAAGCTTAAATTTAATTGTTCTTGGGAAAAGAGTCTTGAATTTATCATTATTGGAAGGGGGGGGGGTTATACATGAGAATATTTGAGGAATATGTGAAAATAATTCCCTTTTGAGTGTTATAAATCGTGCTTTGGGTGTTTGGGGTTTAGGGGAAGGACCAAATTACCCCTTGTACTATAGAAAGCTGAAGCAGTAGAGGAACAACCCCTCCAGCGCGCCCCTTGTCCATGGGAGTAGCCCCCATGACACGACCCCTATTATGGAGGAATATCCCCCACAGGGTGGTCCTATCATGTGCCCTTACTGCCTCTCACAAAAATGACCATAACTTTTTGCTCGGGTTTTAGATTAATACAAAATTGGTATCGTTGGAAAGCTAATTAAACTATATACAATTTGGTGTGTCTTGAGCTGAAAAATAAAACATATATCAAAGTTCAAAGTCAACCCTTGTAGAATCAAATTCCAAAATTTATTCGGATCAAAGACTCTTAGTTCAACTTTGCTCTAAGTGATTTCTATGAACATTTTATACCTCATAAGCACTTCACGCACTAAGGTAAACGTTTTACACATGTATTAAAATACATATCATGGAATTAGAGTTTACACACATTGGAATGATGGTTCGATTTCTAGTTTAAAAAAGTGGGGTGTTACAATTATTTTATCAAAAGCACCTTTAAATCATGATTTTAACACGAAAATTTTGGGTTTTTATCAGTAAAGCTTAAAAGTTTTTTCTTTAATTTGGAACTTATTTTAACCCATTTTCATATGTGTTTTAACCTATAAATTTCTATAACCTTTGGAAATATATTTCTGAAATAAAATTCCAGTTCTACCCTTTTTATTTTCAAATTTATTTTTTGAAGCCATTTTTGATCCAGCCAAACTATGGACAATATGGGTATTTTTAGATTTATTTTATTGCATAGATGCTATATTTTAATATTGCAGTTGGTTCTAATTTTGTTCGTAAGGGAAAGTCTCCATGTTTTAGCACATAGATTGAGATTTTATTGTTTTGAGATTGGTTATGGCTTATATTCTTTTACATTGAAATGGGTAATTAATAATAGGTAAAGTATGCTATGGGTTGGGAAAATAACTATGAGATTTATATTTTAAGATTATTATTATTATTATTGAGTGCCCGTGTAGGGGCTTATATTAAGTTATTATTGGATTGTGATATCTGATATTGAGTGCTGCCATGTAGGGGATTTATTTGACATTATTGGCCTTATTCATGTAGTTAAATGCCTCCATTCTTTATGTAATGCCCATGAGGGGGCTTATTTTTCTAGCAGGCATTATATTGAGCATTGGTTGCCTAATTATGATAAAAATACCCGAGTTAGGGGTTGATATGATATTAATGATGTCTTATATAAATATTTATTCCAATGATTTATAATTAGAGTTGATGATCATAAATTATAAACATATTGAGTTGATTATGAGTATTTTATCCTCATTCCATACATATATATATTAATGAGATGATGGTATCATTGAGAAATATAATTTTTGGAAAAAAATTAGATACTTTATGAAACCCTTCACCATGAACATAAGTCAGGGAGGTGAGTTGAAATTAAGATATGAGATATAGGATATCGGTATGGACCCCCCTCCCCCCCCAAGAATCCTACTTGGTAACTGCAAGCTCAGTGGGTGTATATAGAAATTCATGTGATGACTTTTATTACTTATCCCATCCATATTACATTGCATTGTATTAGCACATACATCTTTCTTAAATACTTTAGTTTTCTTGACTTGTGTTTAGTTTTAATATTTACTTAATATATATATATATATATTTACCCCTTTTTCATTCTATTTTTATATATTAGAACTGTTATTGGAGAAAGTGTGAGCTACCATTTAGGACTTTTCTGCTTGCAGGTGATATGCTCATAGTATTATTTTACTATTTCTCATTTGTTCAGTCGACCTATGATACCTACCAAGTATAAGTGGACCATATTCACCCCTATTATTCTCTTTTGATGAATATCCTAGTTTAAGCACCTCATGTGGTGGTTGATTTTATGTAGAGATTTTAGACTTTAAGGTAATGATTTACTCCAGTGTTCGGGGAGAGTTCATACCTCATCTTTCCATACTTGTCTTAATTTTATTTTTTAGAGATAGTGTGTATTTTTAATTTTTGGGTGTTGAACAAGATGTTCTAACATTATGATGCTAGGTTTTGTATGATTTATGATACTTATTTTAGACATCCACTAGTATTATACTTGTATGGGTTGAATTTGTTATAGAATTCTCCTATTGGGTTATATCATTCTTGTTTTTGGTTTTCTTATCAATTTGGGAGATTTTCTTACTTATCAAAGCTGAGACTTGATAATTTCCATTACTATCCCTTTTTAGGTTATGATAAATTAGTATTATAGCTAGGTTCAATAGTCTCATAACTATAAGAGTAGGATGTATAGAAGAGTCTCATAGATTGGTATGTAGATGTCTAAATTTTTCTTTGAGAGGATATAAGATGTATTTAGGAAAAACTTCTCTATTTTGGTTCCTAGTCAGGCAGGTTGTTCTTACTCAATGTACTAAGTTATGTTCAACTCTTTTCATCATAGATGATGAGGACTAGATCTTAAGATGCTAGGAATACTAAACTAGCACCCGAGGATAGATCTTAGACTAGAGAGAGAGGCAGGGGTCATGGATGGCCCAGAGTTAGGGGTAGGTCACAAAGAGTTGCCCTAATGAAAGGATATGCTAGGATACCTCTGTCAATCCTAAGGTTGAGTAAAGTAGAGATGACTATCAGACTTTGGTTACCTGTCCATCTTAGTTTCCATATAGATCAGTCGATGTCCCAATTCTTTAGGGTCTCTTGGTTCATCTCTTGAGTTGTTTGGAGGGTGTTTCCTTAAGTATATTTTGGTATTCCTTAGAATTAAGAGTGATGTTCCATCATTAGTGCCAGTATTTTCTTATGGTATTCCTACTTTTGGGGTACAACCATCATCTATGGTACCCCTATATATGGATTCATTGACTGCTAGATTTACTATTTCTCTAGTTTTTTGGGTATTTGTCTTATTTATCTCATATTCGTGATACAAGTGTTTCCTCATAACCTACTATGGATTTTATTTGAGTTGTTCACGAGTTTATGGATGAAATTCCTATGGATTTGCCTGGTATACCTCCAAATCATGATATTGATATTTTTATTGATATGGAGTCAAGCACCAAGCCTAATCTATTCCTCCCTATAGGATGGTCCCAACTGAGTTGAAGAAATTGAAGGAGTAGATGCAATTTTTGTTGAGTATGTGGTTTATTAGATGTAGTTTAACTCCTTGGGGTGCTCCTACTTCTACATAAAGAAAAAAATGGTTCTATGTGAATGTGTATTGATTATAGGTAGTTAAATAAAAAGACAGTTAAGAAAAAGTATCCTCTTCCTTCAATTGATGATCTTTTTGACCATCTTTATGGTGCATTGGTATTTTCCACGATTGATTTGAGATTTAGGTATCAACAATTGAAATTTAGATCTTTGATTATTTTGAAGATAACTTTTCAAACTCGATACAATTATTATGAGTTCTTGGCCATGTCCTTTATGTTAACCAATGCTCTAACAATGTTCATACGGTTGATGAATCAGGTATTTAGAATATATTAATAACACTCACATATACCATCTAGAGTGGTAGTGGATGGTTATGGTCAATTGCTCAGTTTTCCTTGAGGTCGAATACACAAGGAGCGATATTTAGATTTTGAGTCAAATGGGTGTCAAAATTACTAAAAATATACCCGAAGTGTACACAACGTAAAACACATATGTAAAATGGGGGGGGGGGGGGTTAAGTTTGTAATAGGATTTTGTCAATATCGAGTCAAGTAACACACAATGATGACACTTTTGTTTTAGAATTCAATTTTGGAAGGATCTTGGGATTATGTCTCTCTAAGGGCAATTTGTGCATGGGACACGATGGCTTGGTGTAAATTCTAAACGTTGATGGCATGGTAAGAAAGGTTGAATGTCCTTGAGGCTAGTTTTTCAACATGGCCTCAAGGATGTCACTGCTTGACTCTTTCGAGTACATAGTATGTGTATCAATAAAAGCCACCCAAAACTTCAATTGGGCATCCCTATTTCTAGGAAGATGCCCATGACATAACCTACTTTTCATCTACCCTTATTTCTAAGATGGCAAAAAATAGTAAGCTACATCTTCAATTATCCACTATTGCTTTGTCCCCTTATAGACCTCTTTTAAGGAATCTATGGGTTCCCAAGAGTTTACCCACATCCCTATTTCATGGATGATGAGAGCTTTCCAGAGTTAAGGGTTTTCACCCAACAAACACATTTTTGAGATTTGGGGTATTTACCCACAAATCTTAACTATTTAAACCAAGCAATAGTGGAATCCAAAATCAACAACTAAGAATTACACAAATATATCATCACCCAAAAACAATTGCACCTTAGTTCAACATAATCTCAAGACTAAAAGATTTAGCTACTCAGGAAGAAAAGGGATAAAAATATACCATAGGGATTGTTCAAAGTATCCACTCTTCGCAAATACTAAATTCAAAGTATCCAAATCAAATTACAATGCTTGCCCAATTTAGGGTTTATATTTCAAATTCAAAAATATCTCAATAGTTTGCAATACCCAAAAAAAGGGTTTAAGCCTATAAGAGGAATTGGGTTCGGCTGGGTGAAATGACAAAACTACCCATGGGCAAAATTCTCGATTAGCCACGATCGCAGAGGGTTATCCGCTATCGTGGCTACTGCGATCGTGATAAGGACACCATGATTATGGTCTTTTGACTTTCTTGATTGACCACGATTGCGGCGCACAGACCCCAATCACAGTAATTTAGGCTTGATCTAGCTCCAGGTCCTCCAGCTGCACTTCTTTCCCTTTTTTGGTCCATTTAAACTCAAATCCACATCTTTCATTCTCCTAACTTGTATGCCTGGAAAATATGGAAATTAGTGCATTAAATCTCCAATTTGTCTCACTCATATCTTCAAATCATAGTAGTGTGCACGATTGTTGAGTGTAATTGAATGGTAAATTCACTACTCATCAACATCCCCAACTTAAAACTTTGCTTGTCCTCAATCAACACTACTTATTACAATGAGACAATGCACATGTATGCCCAAATTTTATTACCCAATGATCACACTGACTTCAACTTGATTACTACCATAAATAGCTCTTCTCACATGGGCAAAACTATTTTATCGACACCCTTCAACATAAAATATAATTTTCAAGGATGCAAAAGACTCCAAAGAGAAACCATGACACAATCACTAATACTCTAGAAATGACTCACTTTTGACCTCAACTACATTAAACTCCTTTCACTTTATTTTTTGGGAGATGACAAAACCACCCACCTCAACTTGTTTACATGCCTCCTTACACGAAGAAAAATTCCACACACCAAGTTATCAATATGAAACAAGGAATTTAAGTGTGAAACAATATCTCTCTCAAGAACTCCCAATGCTAACAAGTACCATGCCATAGGCTTGTCCCTATTTTCAATCTCCACTAAAATTAATATACTTGGTTGGAAATCACGAAGTGCATTTTGATCTTGTAATGTAGGTTTGGGGTAGGTTAGGATATTATTTAGGAATGACATGGCTACATCCTCCTTGAATATCTACATTACACACTTCCATACAATATTTGACCATGCACTACTTCTTTTCTTTACAAATATGCCTATTTCTATTTACTTGGTTCACCTATTTTATTTTTATTTCTTTCTCTTGCATATTTCATGCATTTCTTTTCCTTACTCATTTGTTCTTCAATGCTTAAGATCTTAGGCACTCACTTATAACTTGGTTGCCAAAATTTACCTCTTCCAATCTTTACTACCCCCAACTTAAGCTTTTACCCTCAATTTGTATTTTTTTTGTTCAAGGAGATAGGGTTCAAAAGAGGGATAACAATTGAAAGTCTCACAGCTTGCAATATTTTGCCAAAGAAAGGTAAAAAGGCACAAAATGGGTTACTAGGGATAAAATCTATGTAAGGGCAGGCTTTTTTAGGCTAAAGTGGACTTTCGATGTCACAAATATGGCCTAGGATCATCTCACCAACCAAATACAATCAAAATTAGCCTTGAGAGACTAATGGGGAAAGTTCTAGATAGTACAAGTACACATGAGATTTGGACAAAAAATCTCACCACACATGGAATGAAAATTTGCTAAGGGGGATCAATTACTCCTCTCGCTAGAGATAAAAATTAAGTATATACCAATTTTCACAAGCCAAAATTTTTGGAGTCACAAAAAGAGAAAGTGTTTTCTCACAAGGTCGCTCACGTCCATGCTCTTGATTTTCAATTTTTTTTTGACGGAACAGGTGTTTGCTTTGCATTTGCACCATACAAAATTTGCTAATTGTGGCACCAACCCAAGC
This sequence comes from Capsicum pubescens, assembly GCA_030864215.1. NCBI lineage: Eukaryota > Viridiplantae > Streptophyta > Magnoliopsida > Solanales > Solanaceae > Capsicum > Capsicum pubescens. The sequence goes on from CM061546.1 coordinate 190,394,738, forward strand.
CTTTGTCTCACATTGTGGCTTTCATACAGACAAATCAACCAAATAGCTACTCAATTTTCACCATAGGTACAAATGCGATCCAAAAACCAAAACGCCATCGGTACTCAGACTTCCCTTGAATTTATGACATTGATGCCATGGGTACTAAGACTTTCCCTATATTTATGGCTTAAAACCCAATCACGACATTTTTTCCTTAAGAATGTCGTCACTCAATCTATCATAGAGAAAAGCTCATCCAATATTTTCATAAGTAAAATAAAGATAAATTAGAAATGTAAGAACAAAATAAATAATCCAAGAAAATATGAGCACCATTAGAGTGCCCGAATATTACAACCCAAATAAAAATAAAAATCATCCAAAAGAATAGAAAGGTATCAAGAAATATCAATAATACAAGACTAAATAAAATGAATACGTAAACAAGCACCCCTAATTAAAAAGGTAGAAGTGTCCTCACCACATAAATAATCAAGCAAAAAGAGAGATAAGGGTGATCCCTAAAATCCCATAAAGTGCTGCTATCACTCTCGGTCTCTGCATCATCATCAGCATCCCCAAGGCCGTACCACTCGGCTGGGGCCTCATAGTCATTTTTCACATGGGAGGAAGGAAGTCTATCATGGGGTTTTAAGAACTTCTATAGGCCCTTCACCCCCTTCCACGTCTTGCTAAAGAACTTATCTCTCTTGTTCTTCCATTTTACCATCTTATCATGTGAGGCTTGGAGATCAGGATGTGATACTACCAAGGATGAGTAGGATCTCTCTAGACTAGAAATGGTACCCCTATTTCTTCTGTTCCTCCCTATACTTCTCATAATCATACCAAGAAATATATGAGTGTCGGGTAGTGGAGGATCTCCTGGACCTTGGGGAAAACTTGACAAAAGCTCCTTGATGGAAGCGATATCAACCCCAATATCCTCAAGAGGCCTAGTGGTGGATAGCCTACAAGACTTAGACTCCTTACATACCGACTTTCCCAAGTAGATCTTCCTCTTATTTCTTTTACCTGGTGCACTCTCACCTAAAATTTTTAGAGAATAGATGGGGGTGATAGGTCACACCCAAGTGTCTCCAGGGTACTCCCCAACCTCGAATCTCCTATAGAGTTTAGTAATCAAATAGGGAAAAGAGAGATGCGTACCACCCTAGTTCTTGAATAATTTCATGTCAGAAACCATGAGCTAACCAATATTTAGATGAATGTCATCTAGAATGCAAGAAACCATCCAAACTTTCAAATCTAGAATTGTTGTCATGAGGGTGAAAGGGGATACTTATCTACATATGATGTTCAACTAAATCCAAGCCTCGAAAATAAAGTCATTCATGTAAATATTTCTCTAAGTTTCCGCCTAAAAGACTTTCTTTCAGTGGCAAAGTTTTTCTGCCAACCAACTTCCCAGCTCACACCCTTTTTTTTCAAACCCACCTATTTTACATTTGGGAGACCATAGTTTGCTCCGCCCCAAATTCCACCTCTTTTCCCCAGATCATGATAATCATGATGGATGGGTTTGAAAAAGATACTATGCTAAGGTTAGCATAAAAATCACTAACCCATTTCTCATTAGCCTTACAAGGATCTAGGGAAAAATATTGCCACCGCATGGCCATAAGCCTGTCATGAAATGCTGAAAGCTTTTTCAGAACTTTCTCCAAGAAAATTCCTCTCTCCCAGAGCAACTTTTTTGTTAGAAGAACACCATAGTAGAGTGTGCATCATTCGAGTGCTATGAATCATACTTAGTCATAGTCCTCCATGATATGATCCTTAAAAATGAAAGACAACACAACAACGTCAATCCTTGATCTTTAACTACACAAAGTATGGACGGTTGTCCAATAAAGCACTTGGGGTGGGTACTTGGTGGTGTTTGAACAAAAATTTAAAGTACTAAATTTTTGGCCAAGGCAGAAAATCAACCTTGGTTACCACAATCGTGAGCAATATATCCGCGATCACGTTGCCACGATCACAGTCCCGATGGCAGCAATCACGGTATCTGCGATCAGTTTCAAACAAATTTTTTAATGTCTAAAAATTCAAATTTTAAGCCCAAATGATGTTTTGTAATAGGAATCTACACTAAAACTGCTGGACAAGACTACTAGGTACTCGATTATGTCCTTAGAATGTGAAAACCATTAGCGAATACTCATTTGGGTAATTTACCAAGCACTTGGTGTGCACTCTTCATTTTTCTCAATTTCATACATAATATGGGTACTCAAGACTTCCCCACTTATGTGAACACTATATTTTAGTAGCTAAATGACATACAAGCACAATTGACTAAGTATTTAAGCATGAAAATCATAATTTCAAGCCTTCTCTATAACATGCATTCTATGCCCTATTCTCAACAATTAAAGCATGGATTTGAGGAACCTACCAGATAAATGATGCAAGAGGGATGAAAAGATGTTGTTGGAATGCTCAAAATTTAGCCAAAAATATGTCCAATTAGAGAGAAAAGTTGAGAAGGAAGTATGGGGTAAATGGGGATTCAGATGGGCTTATAACTGATGTGACAGTGATTGAAGACACATGGGTGACCGCGATTGCGGCTAAGGTCCCCGATTGTGGTAATTGAGGGCATTTCTGCAACCCTGCTTTCGCTGTTCAGCTTAATTCACATTTGGACAAATTATCCCCTGTTTAGTTCATCATGTAAAAATTTAAAATTTTCCCTTTTTAAGCTCATCCAACACACTCTATATCACCATAAATGAATGGGTTATTCAATTGACAAAACTAAAATCTACACTACAAAAATAAAAATAAAGGATACGAGCTACTTTTGTGGAATTTGTTGGTTGCCTCCCATGTAATGTCTTAGTTTACGTCGTGGAACAACCTCTTTGTTCTTTCTCAAGTTGGGTCCTCAAGGGCCCCTTCATCCACCTCCCCGACTTCAACACCGATCACTGATATTACTTGAAGTTCCACAGGATGGTTTTTTATCTTGCATACCAAAAAGGAGAACTCCTCCTCATGAACTCTAAACCTTGTTTCTCCCAAATCTATGTTAACAATGGCTCTTATGGTGTCTAAGAAAGGTCAACCAATAATGATGGGAAACTCTTGGTCCATTTCACAATCTAGAACTACCAAGTGCACCGGAAGTATGAATTTATCCCCTTTGACTAAAATATCAAACAAGATCCTGAGCGATCTTTTGATAGACCGATCCGTCATTAAAAGTCCATAGATATTGGGTTTGGGGTTCCTAATAAAAGATTTTTATAAATGAAAAAAGGTATGAGGTTTATATTTGCATGAGGTCGCATAAAGCTTTAGCAAATTTATGTGTTTCAATGGTGCAAGGGATGGTAAAAGCATCGGGGTCTTTTTTTTTCTTCACAATTGTGCTACTAATAATAGCACTACAACCATGGTTGACTTCGATGGTATCACCTTCAATGAGATTCTTCCCTGACATCAACTTATTCATGAGCTTAGTATATCTCGGGGTCTCTTGAATCGGTTCAATCAATGGGATATTGATCAATAGGTTTCTAAGATTGGCCATAAATTTCTTGAGTTTATCACCATCCATTTTTATTTAATGCATTTTAGGAAATGGGGGAGGGACTTGTATTGTAGGCATCACATCACTTTGTGGTTTATCATTTTTAACCACCTCTTCATCAACTTCTACTGGTTTCTTTTCATTCTATCCCTCTTCTTGGGATTTTAGGTGTCCTTATTTTGATATAATATTAGGGAACTTTTCACCCAAATCTTTGTTCAAGTGATCACATACGGTGTTCCCATTCATAGTGACTATTACCAAAACTTGAGCATCATTTTTTGGTTTCACAATAGTGTCACTAAAAAGAGCACCTTTGTCCTTGCATTTATTTGAGTCGAAATTTGACCGTTTTGAGTTTCCAATTATTTTATGGAAGTGGAGTGGAACATCATGTTTTGATTAAGTTGAGAAAAATCTCTTTTAATCTCACAAACCATCTTGTCCGTACCTTCCACTCTTATCAAGATTCTCGCTAAGATATCTTCAATTTTGTATTTGTCATGGTCGATGGAGCTTGGGTCTTTGTTCTTTGCCTAATCATTAGGGGGAACATAGTTCTCATAGTCACACTCTATATCTATCCAATCCCTATCACGATCACAATTCATCCAACCTTGATTCCCTTCTTGCCTTTGATAGGCATGGCAGGAACTCCCTAATAATTTACCAAGTATCGAATCTCCTCATCAAGATTTTTATCCTCTTCATCATCCTCATATGTTTAGTCAAAAGCTCTAATTGATTCATCTTTTCCATAGTATCCTCTCTTTCTTCATCTTGTTTTCTTTGTTCCTTATCTACAAAGGATGTAGTGGGATAACCTTTAGTCACCTCGGCATCTTGGGTATGTAACGCCTAATTTTTCTTAGTAACCTCTGCAAGAAAATTTATAGTTGCATGATAATGCAAATTCACAATAGATCCGCTCGTCATAGTGTCCACCACAGTTTTATTGAGTGGATTAAGGGCTCAATAGAAGATTTGGAGAAACATCTTCTCCGGGACCTTGTGGTTTGGATATTGCATTAGTTTTTAGTTGAATCTTTCCCATACTTCATACAAGGGTTCTTCATTCAATTGCCTAATGTTAATGATATCATCCCTTAATTGGATCATTTTGAAAGGTGGGAAATACCGGTTAAGGAAAGCCACAGAAAGTTTATCCCAAGAAGTAATTTATTCGACCGAAAGAGAACGGAGCCACAATACCAACTCACCTATTGGAGAAAATGGGAAAAGGAGTAGAGGGATAATCTTTTGGGTTATGTGTTCAATATCAAATGGTAAGTACAACTCTACAAAATCTTCAAATACAGGTTGGGTCCTCATAAGCTTACCCTTAAAAAGTACCTTCATTTGAAATATGTGCTAAATGATGCTTGTGACATGAAAGACACCATTCCCATGAGTAGGCGGGATACAAATAAAACTTGAACGACCAATGTCATTGAGTTTCCCCTCATCATCAAGAGAACCGTTGAACGACCCGACGTTACTAGTATTCTCACTCATTTTCCGTGTACACTACGATCACCTATACAAAAATAAAAGCAACAACCAATATAAATAAAAACCACTATTGGTATATCCTAAAGTAAAAATCAACATCGCATAAGTGAAATCTAAATTTCACTCCACGGCAATGATGTCACTTTGATAACACTCACCTATACCATCTAGAGTGGTAGAGAATGGTCATTGTCAATAGCTCAACTTTCATTGATGTCGAATCCACAAGGAGTGAGATTTACATTTTGTGTCCTATGGGTGTCAAAATTACTAAAAAGATATCCAAAGTGTACATAATGTAAAACACATAATGTAAAATGGGGGTTTAGTTTGGAATAGCATTTTTTCAATATCGAATCAAGCCACACTCTCTGATGAAACTTTTGTTTTAGAATATAATTTTGAAGGGATCTTGGGATTATGTCTACCTAAGGGCAATTTGTGCATGGGATCATGATGGCTTGGTGTAAGTTCTAACCATAGATGACATGGTAGGCTTGGTTGAAAGTCCTTGAGGCTAGTTTGTAGACAAATCTTTAAGGATTTCACTCCTTGACTCTTTCTAGTACCTAACGACTATATCAATAAAAGCCACTCAAAATTTCAATTGGGCATCCCTATTTCTAGGAAGATGCCTATGACATAACTACTCTCAATCTACCCTTATTTGTAAGATGGAAAAAGATAGTAAGCTACATCGTTAATTGTCCACTATTTCTTTGTCCCCCTATGGCCCTCTTTCAAGAAAGCTATAGGTTCCCAAGAGTTCATCAGCATCCCTCTTTTAAGGATGATGAGAGCTTTCAAGAGTTAAGGGTTTTCACCCAACAAACCCATTTTGGATATTTAGGGTTTTCACCTACAAATCCTAACTATTTAAACCAAACAATAGTGGAATCCATAATCAATAACTAAGAATTACATAAACACATCATCATCCAAACACAATTTAACCTTAGTTTAACATAATCTCAAGACTAAAAGATCTAGCTACTAACGAACAAATGGGAGAAAAAAATACCATCGGGATTGTTTAAAGAATCCATTCTTCACGAATACTAAATTCAAAGTATACAAATTAAATTACAATGCTTGCCCAATTTAGGGTTTAAACTTTAAATTAAAAAATGTATTAATAGTGTGCAATACCAAAAGAGAAAGGGTTTAAGCCTATAAGAGGATTGGGTTCGACTGGGTGAAATGATAAAATTATCCATGTGCAAAATTCTCACTTAGTCACGATCACAGAGGGTTGTCCGCGATCGTGGATACCATGATTGTGGTAAGGACACCGTGATCTTGGTCTATTTTCCTTCTTGACTGACCTTGATCATGACCCATAGACTAAAATTGTGATAACAGAGTCTTGATCCTACTCCAGGTCCTCTAACTGCACTTCTTTCCCCTTTTTGGTCCATTTCTGCTCAAATCCATATCATTTATTCTCCTAACCTACATGTCTGTAAAATATGGAAATTACTATATTTAATCACCAATTTATCTCACTTATATCTTTAAATCATAGTAGTGTGCACGATTATTGAGTGCAATTGAGTGGTAAATTCACTACTCATCACATATCTTAACTCTTTTATAATTGTATTTATAGATGACATCTTGGTTTATTCAAAGAGTGAGGCTGACCATGTGAAGCATTTGAGGATTGTTTTTCAAATGTTGTGTGATGATAAGTTATAAGAAAAATTTTCCAAGTGTTAGATTAGTTAGATTCTATCTCTTTTTTGGATCATATGGTGAAAAATTATGGTGTTATGGTTGATCTGACTAAGATAGCAAAAATTCGTGATTGGGATATTCCTACTTCTCCTATCGAGAGTAGTGTTTTGTGTTATTATCGATATTTTGTATAGGGTTTCTCATCAATTATAACTCTTTTGACCAAATTGACTCAGAAAAACATGGTATCTTAGTGGTCAGATGTATGTGAGAAGAGCTTCCAATATCTCAAAAAGTTGTTGACTTTAACTCCTATCATGACTTTACCTAAGGAGGGTGTGGGTTTTACCATATTTTGTGATGCTTATGGTGATGGTTTGGATATGATGTTGATAAAAAAGGGTAAGGTTATTGCTTATGCCTCTCAACGGTTTTATCCTTATGAGAGAAATTACCCTAACAATAATTTAGAGTTGGTAGTCGTAGTGTTTGTGTTTAATTTGTAGTGTCATTACTTGTATTGAGTTCCTTTGGTATTTTCTCGACCCATCATAGCCGTTAGTACTTTGTTATTTAGCGAGATCTTATTATGATATAGTGACATTGGATTGAGTTGCTTACGGATTATGACCTCACTAATCTTTACCATTTATTCTAGGCTAATGTTGTTGCAGATTCCCTATGTTGGAAGTCGACTAGTATGAGGAGTTTGGATTATGTTTTGACCCAAGAGTGGCCTTTCGCATTGGGGGTTCAGTATTAAGCTAACCTAATGGTTATACTTGATATTTTGACACCAAATATTTTATAGCCTTCATTGATGCTAGATCTTTCTTTCTTAGAGTAGATTCGAGCTCACCTGTTTTATTTAAAAAAGGTTGAGGTTGATTCGAGATAAGGAGTTGAGTGTAAATATAGGGATGTATATGTTAATTTGAATGGTGTTTTGAGGATTGAAGGCTGAGTTTATGTGACAATAGTTAGTGGATAGGTGAGATTAATTTTAGAAGAGGCGCATTGTTTGAGATATTCTATCCATCTAAGTGTGACCAAGATGTATCGTGATTTAAAGAAGTTTTACTAGTGGGCCTGGTATGAAGAAGGATATGGTGAATTTTGTAGCTCTTTCTTGTGTTATTAGCAAGTGATGGTCGAGCATCATATACAGAGTGGTTTTCTTCAGAGATTACCCATTCTTGAGTAGAAGTGGGAACGAAACACTATGAAATTCGTGAGTGGGTTACCTCACGCTTTTCATAGTTCTAATAACTTTTGGGTTATCATGGATTGGTTAACCAAATTGTCACGACCCGAGCCTAGGCCCTAGCCGTGACGAGCATCCCGAACTATGAAGGCCCGGAACACCCATTCTCAATATGGTTATCATGCACAACATTCATAATCATAATAAAATGTGGAATTGAAACTGAGTACGGAAAACATGGTCAAGTTCTGCAACATTTCTGAATAATACTATCTGACATCAGTCTGCGAAATCTCTACTAAGAACATAAACATCTGTCTGAAAAGAAACTGGGACAAGGCCCCCAGTAAACGAAAAACATAATAAATAAGATAATGTCTGACATAATTAGGCCTTCCGAATAATAGAAGGCTCACCACTGTGAGATAAAGTCTACAAATCCGAGAATGTCTACTGAGTAGCTGGACCCCTAGACTGTGCCTCAGAACCTGGAAGGAGGGGGGGTCAGCACAAAAGTACTGGCACGCGAAGCAATAAAAAAAAATAGTATAATGGAACATACATATATATATATACATATTAAGTGAAAACAATTTTTCATCAAGACATCATGTATAAAACTGTTTTTGAAAAATACATGGGCACTTTCTGAAAACATGTAACCTATCTGTTCATTTCAAATCATGATCTGTGTTTTACTTCTGAGTTAGGTGGTATTCCCCTATAAGTCTGATATTCCACGGGCTGTATGGAATCCGCCATTGACTCGGCGGGGAAGCCCCCAACCTAAGTGTGCCGCAAGGGTTGGAGTGTCTGAGTCTGATACGCCACAGGACATTTAAGTCAGCGCATAATAGTATACCCGGGTCGGCAAACCACGGTTTTAGGAAATGAGTCGCTTGAACTCAAGCCCTCTTCGGGGAACCACCTAACATCTCTGTATGCCCATTTTTAACCTTTTCTGTACATGCAACATTCTGAATGTCTAAAATCATGAAAGTCTGAAATGTCTGTTAGTCTGAGTCTGATATGGCATTAGTCTGAGTTGGTATCGTCATACCAAGACTTTCAAGTCGTGATTTTTCTTAGCCATAATGTATTAAGCAAGAGCTTTCATTCAAAACATAGTTTAGACCACCAAAACATGTAACTGATGTAAAGGATTTCATATTCCGAAACTTAAAGTTCAATTCATGCAGAAATTTCATCAAACACCTGGTGGTCAAATGTCTTTAGCAAGTTCATGTATTCAAAATTGAAACACATTCATTCATATATGTATATAAACTGTCAAATCGCTTTGGAGATGGTCAAAAGACCAAAACAATGATGTTAAAAAAACTTATACATAAATATATATACATAATTTAAAACCCCATTCTAAAACATGATTTTTCTATGCCCATGAGAATTTAGGAAAACCCCGCATACCTTGTTCTCCATGAATTTTGGGTGTCTATCGAAGCCTACGTCGAGAGGATTCCAAATCTGTAATTTGTTTCACGAACCCGCGGTTGAATCTTGAGTTGCTTGGGTTTTAATGTAGAAACCCTAGGGAGAGTTCTTGAGAAATTTTGGGAAAAGTATGTGTATTATGGTGTTTGAGGGATTATATCCCGTGTTGGTGGTATATATAGGGGTGGAGGATTACCAAAATACCCCTAAGGAGCAATTAAGGTCAAATCTGTCCCTCAGTTGACAGTTTGGTAGACTGGAGTAAATCGATTATAACTTTTTACTCATATACTCAAATTGAATGAAACCAACTGCAATTGAAAGAGGACTCGAAGATATTTTGTTTGATATATTATTGCTCACACATTTCATTATATACAGGGAGTTATGATCGTTTGAAATTGACCCTGAAATGCTGAAAATTGGGCAATAGTCTATGCGTTTTGCTACTGTTTTTAAATCCAAACGCAGCCTTATGCGTTCCGAAAAATTACGAAACTTATCCGAGATGTACTATGAGATTTCCCGATCATAACTCTACTTGAAAATCTAAAAGCGGATGTCGGGAAGGTTGAAAAGTTGTATCCCGAAGATTGCCAGCTAAAATGACTCTAAGTCCTCATTACAATTAGAAAAAATTTCAAGTTTTTAAGTCTAAGGGCACTCTATTAAAGGCTAATCCATGCACGACTTTTACAGGGTGTTACATTATCTCCCCCTTGGGATCATTCGTCCTCGAATGATGGGTAGGAACTTGTTGAAGCCTTAAATATATGGAATAACGCGGACATGACATGTCCTCTAATAAAAATACACTGATCTGAACATTTGGAATTTGAATTTAATGCATGATGCATGAACTGGGCTATACTCGTAACTACTGGTATACTCTATCTTCGACTAGTAGCATGTCTGATATTTCGAGTAGCATGAATAAGTGCAAAGACAAGAAAACAAGTCATGCGAATCTGACTGCTAAACTGACTTATTGGCCATACAGACTGAATTATACTACACCCTCATACTTAACTGGAGTATTCTCTTCAACACTCTTTCTAAGGAAGCTCTAGCAGTAATAGGGAACCATGAATCTTGGGTATGGATTACACAAAACATCCCACTGAGGAAATCACAACATTGACACTACTCTGCAGTCTGGAATATAGACATCTAACTCCTAAATTAGGATAGAATTTTCAGACCTTTGGCAATACAACTTCTTACTTTAAGGCTTAGAGCACTTCCCGAATATCCCTTAACTATACTATTCCCTATAAATATCATATTCATTCAACTCAGCTTAAAATTCTCATATGAGCATTGATAATGTTTTTTTTTCTACTAATGTCTAAAATATCTTAATCCTTACCCCGCGATCAAGCCTAACTCTAAATCACAAAAATACAACATGCTACACCACGCTATTATTCTAAACCATATGATGCCACCTTCTATACCTCTTTTAAAAATCACATCCTAAGCATAACATGCCTTACCACTTCAATGACTACACTGAACTCTTAATATGAAGTCGCTAATGCATATTGCGACCTTCCACTACAATCCCAAAACGTCGTTCAAGCCTAATTTATAACCACATGTTAACTTCAAGGCAAACACCCATAAGTATATACTTCACATAGTTTCTAAACTACTATCAATATAACTCCCACGCGCTATCCTAAAAACATACACACACAAACTTTTCCACTAACTATCACATGTATCAAAGACTTGGCCCCAAATCTTACTTCATACTTATGGCCTTATCTAAACAAGCATACTATGATCTTCCATAAACAAGAACATTTACATCAACACCACTATCATTGCATAGGAAGGGTCACTAAAAGGTTAAAACATAAGACCCTCAAGCGTGAAAAAGATCTTTATATGGGACTGAGCACACTATAAAGAGTGAGTACATGCGTCATGAGTTGCATGACCTCAACTAGAGTTCATAACATAAGGAATGTGATTCCGACTACTTGAATGAACTAGAACTCATTATCTTGGAATTGGAAGAGTACGTGACTCTCTATCATATACCGGAATCATGAACTATTATCACGGAACTGCATTGTAAGGCATGAGTAAGCATCCGGATAACCAAAAAAAAATAAAAAAATATTGAGGTAGGAATGGGTTGAGATTCACCCTTACTTTTTGATGTTCTAAATCACACTGCATCAGTACTAGAATCTGAGAGCCTTACTTGGTTATTCGTTCTATCATCTCCCACTTAGCTTCAAGTCATCATCTAGCGTTTGGGAGATCCCTTACCAGATTCTAACTGAACTACACTTACTGCACTCTAGGGTCTGATAAATTGACAATACATGCATATCATAGAACCCAACCCGAATGACTACCTTCTGGGATATACTCTATCTTTCCATAGCCACCAATAGTCAAAGTATAATGCTTGCACACTTTTTTCTATCCGTTCAACCTTTAAAACTCAAACTTAGATTCTAACACTTAACATGGATATCACCAAGCCTTTGATGAACCATACCACTTCCGTCCTAGCATACCAATATTGCTACTCCAAACTTATATCTCTCTACCATGAGAATCAAGATCACATCAAAAGGCTCAACACTATCAATCAAGGCTCCTTAACTTGGCTATCTAGAACACCATATATCATCTAACTAGTCTTTTTCCAACTAGCAACTCCATGGTACCACTAGTCACACACAACATGTAATAGTCTTAGAGAAATGCCACAACTCCATATCGCCTTGCGCATACTTTCACACCATACCCACAACATTATACTTCATTACGAATCAATTTAAACTTAAGCCATTTCACACACCGTTCAAGCCTATTAGATCACTTTCATATAACTAACATCATTGATCAAGAAATCATCACATCCACCTTTATGAACTTCAACTATTCAAACTTAATATCTAGTGCTATGCATGACTTACAACCCAACCTTACACAAAATTTTTATTTGGAAACTATAAGTAAACATCACGAAACACTAGTGCACTAGAACTTCATAACCACAATAATCGATCATGACCTAACGGTTTACCTTATCATCATTCCGTTAGCATGTACTATTTCAGCACCTCAAGCCTACTAAATTAATCCCACAAAATATGCATCAACAAAATCTTGCCACTATTTACCACCACACCATTTAAATTCAAGCCTATAGTTTAGTATCAATCATCTACCACCAATGAATAATGCAACATAATATAAATACACTAATCCATCAAATTGGGATATTCTACCCAAATATCTCAAAAATCTACTACATACCTTCTCACAAGTAGCACTAGTTTACAACTACTAATGAAAAGAGGGTCAAGAGGGTTAAAGCCTCATAATAGACATGGTCAACCTTAATCTTATATCATAACCCCGTACAATTGTATCTACTTATACGGATTTCTCACCTCATACTTACTCACTCATTCATACATTTAGACTGCCTTCAAATTCCTCAAACAACCATGAGTCTATAATCATAACTTACTCGCTAATATAGCCATTTCCATATTCAAGCAATCAACAAATCACCCTGACCAACAACTCCTTCTCTACCTTCAACTAATAACACACAAGGATGAATCACTTCATTACCAACTCTATCTCATGCAAACAGATTCAGCCATACATATATTAAACCAATAAAAGAACAACAAGTTGGACAACAAGTTTCTAGTGAATCAAAACAGGCCTCACACGGATTCAATAGACTTTGGTTTTGTATTTTGAACAAGAAAATGAGATGGATGACAAGGCAACTATGCTAGTGAATCGAAAGAGCCCCACACGGCTTCACTAGACTTTAATTTTTTTTTTTCAAAAACATCATGATAACAAGATTACATATTACAAGGGATAGAAAATTGACACCTAATATTTAATGGTCTAAGAATATACATATTATTTTGTATAAATAAAAATCTGAGTAAAACACTTCCCCCATGGACTACCATACAATCCACACATGCTGCTAGCTACCACATTAGTTTATCACTATAAAGGGGTAAATCATCCTCAAACATCGATTATTCATCTGAAATATTCATTTACACAAAATCACCCTCACTCTGACTTCTAACTTTGTGACTTTACATCACCAACTTCTTGGTCCAATATCACTACCAATAGGTCATGACAACAACACTTTAACTTATGCTACTATTTGGGTAGAAATGTAGTTCCAACATTCTGCTATACATTGTCCACAACTGTAACAAGATTTTGAAAGGGACAATATACACTTAATACCTTAAGCTGGAATGCACGATTCCATCAAAATCAATATTTACATCAGAATCATTATATATTGATGCACTAACAGACTCCTATCGAGTTTTTCCATAATTTTTAAAATCTTATAGAACGTAATTGAAAAGGACTGTATCATGTATACTCTAAAATTTTTTCACTTGAATCAACCCAATAATGGGACATTTTAAACTCTGAAGCACGAACTAAATCACAAAGAAGGGAAACATTCCTAAACGCCTAGTAGTCTCCTTTTTATAAGTGTGGCGCGCTACACACCCATAAACAGAACTCTACTCGACGCGATTTCGCAGACACCCTGGGACCATGAACTGTGCTCTGATACCAAGTTTGTCACGACCAGAGCCTAGGCCCTAGCCGTGATGAGCATCCCGAACCATGAAGCCCGGAACACCCATTCTCTATCTGGTTATCATGCACAACATTCATAATCATAATAAAATGCAAAATTGAAACTGAGTACGGAAAACATAGTCAAGTTCTGCAACATTTCTGAATAATACTATCTGACATCAGTCTGCGAAATCTCTACTAAGAACATAAAGATTTGTCTGAAAAGAAACTGGGATAAGGCCCCCAGTAAACCAAAAACATAATAAATAAGATAATGTCTAACATAATTAGTCCTTACGAATAATAGAAAGCTCACCACTGTGAGATCAAGTCTGCAAATCCGAGAATGTCTACTGAGTAGCTGGACCCCTAGACTGTGCCTCAGAACCCGGAAGGAGGGGGGTCAGCACAAAAGTACTGGCATGCGAAACAATCCAAAAAAATAGTATAATGGAACATACATATATATATATATACATATTAAGTGAAAGCAATTTTTCATCAAGACATCATGTATAAAACTATTTCTGAAAAATACATGGGCCCTTTCTGAAAACATGTAACCTGTCTGTTCATTTCAAATCATGATCTGTGTTTTACTTCTGAGTTAGGTGGTATTCCCCTACAAGTCTGATATTCCACGGGATGTATGGAATCCGCCATTGACTCGGCGGGGAAGCCCCCAACCCAAGTGTGCCGCAAGGGTTGGAGTGTCTGAGTCTGATACGCCACAGGACATTTAAGTCAGCGCATAATAGTATACCCGGGTCGACAAACCAAGGTTTTAGGCGATGAGTCGCTTGAACTCAAGACCTCTTCGGGGAACCACCTAACATCTCTGTATGCCCATTTTTAACTTTTTCTGTACATGCAACATTCTGAATATCTAAAATCATGAAAGTCTGAAATGTCTGTTAGTCTGAGTCTGATATGGCATTAGTCTGAGTTGGTATCGTCATACCAAGACTTTCAAGTCATGATTTTTCTGAGCCATAATGTATTAAGCAAGAGCTTTCATTCAAAACATAGTTTAGACCACCAATACATTTAACTGATGTAAAGGATTTCATATTCCAAAACTTAAAGTTCAATTCATGCAGAAATTTCATCAAACACCTGGTGGTCAAATGTCTTTAGCAATTTCATGTATTCAAAATTGAAACACATTCATTCATATATGTATATAAACTGTCAAATCGCTTTGGAGATGGTCAAAAGACCAAAACAATGATGTTAAAACATCTTATACATAAAAATATATACATAATTTAAAACCCCATTCTAAAACATGATTTTTCTATGCCCATGAGAATTTAGGAAAACCCCGCGTACCTTGTTCTCCACAAATTTTGGGTGTCTACCGAAGCCTACATCGAGAGGATTCCAAATCTGTAATTTGTTTAACGAACCCGCGGTTGAATCTTGAGTTGCTTGGGTTTTAATGTTGAAACCCTAGGGAGAGTTCTTGAGCAATTTTGGGAAAAGTATGTGTATTATGGTGTTTGAGGGATTAAATCCCGTGTTGGTGGTATATATAGGGGTGGAGGATTACCAAAATACCCCTAAGGAGCAATTAAGGTCAAATCTGTCCCTCAGTTGACAGTTTGGTAGACTGGAGTAAATCGATTATAACTTTTTACTCATATACTCAAATTGGATGAAACCAACTGAAATTGAAAGAGGACTCAAATAGATTTTGTTTGATATATTATTTCTCACACATTTCATTATATACAGGGAGTTATGATCGTTTGAAATTGACCCTAAAATGCTGAAAACTGGGCAATAGTCTATGCGTTTTGCTACTATTTTTAAATCCAAACGCAGCCTTATGCTTTTCGAAAAATTCCGAAACTTATCCGAAATGTACTATGAGATTTCCCGATCATAACACAACTTGAAAATCTAAAAGCGGATGTCGGGAAGGTTGAAAATTTGTATCCCGAAGATTGCCAGCTAAAATGACTCTAAGTCCTCATTACACTTAGAAAATTTTTCAAGTTTTTAAGTCTAAGGGCACTCTATTAAAGGCTAATCCATGCACGACTTTTACAGGGTGTTACACAAATCATCCCATTTTGTACCTATTCATATTTTCTTCAGTGCAGAGGTTGGTTTCTATCTATGTTCGTAAGATAGTTTGTCTTCAGTTTACCTGTGACTATTATTTTAGACTAAGGATCAATGTCACTTCTAAGTTTTGACAGTCTTTTCAAGAAGAGTTAGGTACTCAGGTTGACCTTAGAATGGTTTTCCACCCCAGACCGTCAGTCAGTCAATGTGAACTATTAAGGTTTTAGAAAATATCCTTTGCATATGTGGTATGGACTTTAGTGGTTAGTGGGAGCAATATTTGGCCTTAGCAGAGATTTTTTATAATAATAGCTACAATTTGGGTATTGAGGTGGAATCTTTTGAGGCATTGTATGGTAGGCGTTGTTGATCTTCTATTGGTTGGTTTGAGACTTCAAAGGTTAGACTTTGTGGTACCAACTTTCTTTGAGAGTCTTTGAACAGGATTTGGATGATTCAAGATAGGCTTTAGGTAGCCCAAATTAGGAAAAAAAGTTAGGCTTTGGGTAACCCCAAAAAGGCAAAAGAGTTAGGCAGACTATAGGATTTATGCCTTAAAGTTTGGGACTGGTGATCAGGTCTTTCTTTGTCTGTCTCCCGTAAAGAGCGTGATGAGGTTTTGAAAGAGGGACAAGCTTAGTCCAAGGTACATTGTACCTTTTGAAACTCTTTAGTTAGGTAGGTAGGTTGCTTATGAGTTGGCCTTGCATTTATATTTCTCATCCATTTCTCCAGTTTACCATGTATCATGCCCCGATGCTATATTTCAATTGAGTCTCGTATGCTTTGTTGGGATTTGGTTAAGTAGGATGAGAAGTTGACCTTTATGGAAGAGTCGATGTTCAATTTATCTAGAAATGTTAAACGGATGTATTCAACATATATTTTAGTGGTTACAGTTCAATGAAGACACCATCCCATTGATTATGTTATGTGGGAGGTAAAAGCTGGCATGAATAGTAGTTACTCTCCATTTTTTTTACTGATTTTGATATTTTCTTGCCTTTTAGTTCGAGGATAAACTAGAGTCTTAGTGGTGGATACTATAGTGATCTAATTTTTAAATTTTCATTTATATATGTTATAATCATTTTACCCTTCTCTATAGTTGCTACATAATTATTTTAGTGTTTGGGGAGAGTTGGCATGGTTCTCAATGTGATCGAGAATGATCTGTGTAAGTTTGTTGTTTTTAGAGGCTTATGAAACCTTATAGTTGACATCGATCAACATTTGTTGTTCTGACTGTCAGATGGCACTTTGCACTGCACCAACTAATCCAAAATGTCAAATTTGGATTAGTAGCAGGATTAGTTCAATTTCGGGACCTTTATATCTTATTTCGACCCATTTGGTTGGAAATAAGTAAAAAGGGATCTGAAGGGTCAATAAGTGAAATTTTTTTCCAAAAATTTAACATTACCATTGACTCTGTAAAGTTAAAATTAGCCTAGTAGTATAGTTCATTTGCATTCATGGGATTTTAAATAAATCCCAGGGATCGACTGAAAACTTAACAACTTAGCAAAGTTACTGGTGCAACCATTTTAGCGGCCAAAGTACCTCTTTCATGGTGGATACTTAAGTATCAAATCACCACTTTAGCGAATAGCTTGACCACTTGCCTACCGCTAAAGCTGGAACTTAACAACTTTAGCAGGTGCTGTTATAGTAGGCCTATCCTTGTAGGTCAGACCTCTTTAGCAATCACCCATCTCTTAAGAGATGACCCCTTAGGGGGACAACACTAGGCTGAATATATATCTAATTTTTAACGTATTCCCTCCATTATTGGACCTTTGAGCTTCGGGTTTGGGCGATTCTTAAGGATTTCTTCACCAATTGAGCATAGGTAAGCTCCAAAACCTTATTCCTATTATTTTCCTTAATTACTTCATAAAAAATTGCTTTAAATCATGATTTAAAATGGAAATTTTGGGGTTTTATTTGTAAAGCTTAAAAAGAATTTTTCCTTAATTTGGACCTCATTTTAAACCCATTTTCACGTAGATTTTCACCTATAAATTTCTATAACATTGGGGAAGGTATTTCTAAAACAAAATTTCAATTCTACCTTGTTCCTTTTCAAACCTATTTTGGACTTGATCAAAACATTGTCAATATGAATATTGTTACCTTTTCTTTAATGCGTAGATGTTGTATTTGAACATTATAGTTGATTCTGAGGTCATTCATATGTGGAAGGCTCTATGTCGAAGCATCTTAGATCGAGATTTAATAATTTTGAGGATGGTTATGGCTGTACATCTTTTAGATTGAGTTGGGTAGTTTATAAATAAGTAAAAAATGTTATGGGCTAGGGGAAATAACTATGGAGTTTATATTTCGAGATGATTATTGTTCATGTGTGCCAGTGTGTGGGCATATATTTTGTTATTCTTGACTTGCCATATATTCTACTGTGTGTTGCCCATTTTGGGGCTTTATTTGACATCATTGACCTTATTTGTTCTTTTAAATACTTTCATTCTAGATATAATGCCCGTGCGAAGGCTCATTTTGCTGATATCAGCTTTATTTGAGCATTGGTTTCCCTATCATGATAGAAAATCCTGAGTTAGGGGTTAATATGAGATTAATGATGTCTTACATGCATATTTATTTTGATGGTGCCTAATTAGATTTGAAATCATGAATTGTGAACATATTGAGTTGATTTCTGGTCTCACTTATACATATACGTGTTGGATGTATTGAATATCATCATATTGAGTTGATTGTGAGAATTGCATCCTCATTCCATACATATACATTCATGTGAAACAACTATCATTGAGAAATACTATTTTTGAAAGAAAATGAGACGCTTTCATAAGAACTCTCTCCGTGAACATGAGCTAGAGAGGTGACTTGAGATAGTAATATAAGATATAGAATATGGGTTATGTTCCCCCACGGGTCCTACCTAGGAGTTCCGAGCCCTATTGGTGTGTACAAAAAAACATGTGATGTCTTTCATCATTCATGTCGTCCACATTATATTGTATTGCACACACATCTTTCTTGAATTCTTTAGTTTCCTTGACTTGTGTTTACTTTCAATAATTCTTTCATATTATATATATATGTGTGTATATGTGTGTATTGTGGTTTCATGTTTATGTAATGAAATTGTTAGTAGATATGGTGTGAGCTTTTCTGCTTTCAGGTTACGTGCTCTTATTATTATTTTACTTAGCATATTTTCTGCTTTTCTCAGCCGGCTTACGATATCTACTAAATATAAATGGACCATATTCATACCTACTGGGCCCTTTTCGTGTAAATCCTAGTACAATTATGTCATGCAATGGTGTTATGACCCGAGACAACCCCCTAGTCGTAACACCATGCATAAGGCCACAAGTGACCCCAATCTAACCCATGATCTAGTATCTACTGTGAGCACTTAATAAAGTAATAATAAAAAATCATATGCAGAAGCTAAATGATGAAAACTCTAGTAAGATATAATATAGAAACAATGCCCAATGTCTATGAACTTCTGATAAAATTTTTAAAAAGTCTGACTATCTGAAAGATTCTAAAACATGAAGAGTTAATGGTACAAACCCCCAACTAACTTTGACTAACTGAAATAAAGAAAGTACTAAAAATAACTACAAATAACTTATTATCGAAGGATAAGGACTCACCACAACTGCTGCTGAGTGAAACTGAACTGACTAAGGGCAATTGAGGAAGTAAGTGTCCGAACCAATGTTTAAGACAGCATAGCGCAAAAGAGAGTATACGGTCAGTACTTCAAATATATTGGTATGTGAGATAGGACTAACTGAAATACATATAAGAACTGAGCTTGAATGTATGAACATGTAAAATGAATGAAAGACAAAGCATAATCATGTACTGAAATGATATGAATAACTGAATAACTGATAAAATGAAAACTTAGTCATGCAAACAAAAACTGATATAATCTGCATATTGAACCGAGACTGTGGGAGCTAATATTTAACTGGCATGGCCCAATCTGAGCTAATCAGAGTCCAATATGTAACCCAAATTGGAAAGGTGTCAATACCTTACCATGGGTACTGACACTGATGGTGTGGATCCATAAAGATGATGTCCCAAAGGACGAGGGTATCAACCTAAACTGGCAGATTCCCTTAAGAGAGTATCAACCCTAAGTTGGCAGAAAGACCACTCATAACCTATGCTGGCTACGTAGTTCTGAAACTCAGGGACTGCTACTAACGGTCTCACCCTTAGCTGACAAGAAAGACTTCATCCCTAAATTTGCTCGGTGCTAAGTTCTACTCTCAACTAAAAAAACACAGAAGCATAAATTAGTACATGCACTGTTAACTGATTTGCTCAAATATGATATTTTGAAAATAATAGTGCATCTATAATTTGAATATAATGATACAAACATGGTATGAATGACTTATAAGTTAAAAATCTAAATCATGCAATACTATCTAGGTGTCAGGTGTTCGTAACTCGCCAGCACTGAAAACATAGTAAATATGGAATTATCAAAATTATAACATAATGAGGAAATTTTATTACTTGAACTTAGGAATGCTACAATTTTGTAAATAATGAGATATAACATGCTAGAGATACTAAAGTATGTTTAAACTTATGGAAGAATACATATTCATTATAGAATTCAAGAATTAAATTAAAGAACTAAGTAAATTCAATCTTTTCATGGAACCCTAAATCAAAATAGAATTAAACTTGAAAATTTGGGGAAACTTTTGGATTTAACGGGTGAAAGGAACCCATTCATGAATATGCCACATACTTGAGTTGCTTGAATTCTTAAAGAGTACTTGGATTTAAGACTTTGGCAGAGTGAATTCTTTAAGAGGCCCATTGCTTTTTTTCTTGAGTATGAGAGAGGATTTAACGTTGTTAACTGGTTGAAAAGGGGAAAATAATGCCTCATTTAATGTTTTATGTCGTGGATTGGGTGTTTAAGGAGGAGAAAGGACCAAAGAGCCCTTCACCCCTTGAACAAGGCTACACGATTTTACACTGCAACATGGTACGGTGCCTATCGTTGTTACATCCTGAGTTTTGGCCTTAGAAATTTTCCTTGAAATCTATTCTCTAGACCCAGAAATTTCTTTAGGGCTTTCTTTGGTGATTTTCTTCCATCTTCTTTCTCGGTTTAAGGCATGTGTTTCTTCCCTACTTACTATTTCTAAAAATACGTGAATTTTATAGACGTTTTCATGTTTTTAATGTTGTATGGTTTATGGTTTTCAACTATTAATTGGGGGTTTTGTTCATAATGGCTTGGTTATAGTTTCCTATGGTTTAATTATGATTTTATATGCATTAATTATAGTTTTGGGCAATTGGTTTGCATGGTAATGGTTTAATGGTCTTTCGAATTGGTTTTGGTTATATTATGCCCCCAAGGTGTTTGATGAAATGCTTAAAAGATACGTTCATTACTTTGACTTCCTAAAATGGAATTTTTGCTTATTTTAAGCTGATATATGAAACAATAAATGGTTTATATAGTTTACAAAGGTTAGAGGCTAATGTGTTATGCTTGTGGAGAACATCGTAGTCTCCCAAGAGGTTAATATGGTAAACAGAAAGGGCACTTGAGAGTCCCATTAACCTAAATAGTTTGGCTATGGGTAAATCTTGCAAGTATAGGTGATATAACGATACCACTAATAATTGGACTTGGTAATAAATGGTAATTGGATTTTTTTGACATTGTTTCATTTTGGGCATTAATAGCAGGATGTGGAACTAAGCCGTGGAAGGTTCAGGTTCTGGGGGAACCAAAATTGGAAACTTATATTTGCTGATATAAGGGGTCTTCGATGAATACGTGCGAGTGTCGCATTTTATATTGGAGTAATGTACTATTCATGCCATGGGATATTTCCTGGATATGTGGCTACACGCACTGGGACTCTTTCAGCAGTGGGAGCTGAACTCATACGGCCCATGGGTATGGATAAAAGGAAGGGTTACACAACCCAGGTAAAAGGTTTTAAATAAATGCTAAAAACAAATTCCCTTTCCCGATACTTATATTTGTGCGGTTGTATGCATCATGGAATTTTTTACTTTGTCTTTTAAATGGAAGTACTTTATCCTTATCATGAGATATATGCTAGTGGTCACTCGCTAAACCATCTACTGGCAGCTATATACCTACTCTATACAGGAACTGGTTGTTAGACTCCTCCTACATAGTGATTGACTCAGGGAAAACATTTGGATTAAAGTGGTGAGCTTCCTCTTTTCGGAAGGCTCCATTTCCTGATATGGACATTCTTAGACATTTTACTTTTGTTTTGGATTTGGTTTTGGCCATGGTTGGGGGCATGTCCCAACCAGATATTTGTATTTTTTTGGATATATGCTTTGTGGTAATTTTAAGGGTTGGTATAGGCGGGACCAGTATTGGTGTTTGCCTTAGCATTAGAATAAGCTGGGAGGCTGGCATCAACTGACATGATTTCTCACTATTCCATCGAATTATATGTTGGGTTTAATTATCATAATATGTTTAGATATTCTCTTTGGTTTGGTATGACATGGGTATTTGGAGGGTTGTGGGTAAAATTGGTTAGGTCAGTTACGGTTGTAACCCTATCCCTGAGTCTTCTTAAGAGCATTTACGTAATCTTGTTCTATGATTAAAATTTAGGTCATCTAAGGATATAAAATGTGGTTATGTTGGGTTAAGGGGGTGGTCCTCGGTCCTAGTTGGACTTAGATTGCCAATTACATCGAGGCCCTGGTTCGGGTCATGATAAGTTGGGATCAGAGCTTTAGGTTCATGTTCAACTGGGATTCCATAAAGCCGTGTTGAGTATAGTTTATTTTAGGGGTGTGAAGCATGCCACACTCATAAGAGAGAGGCTATGAGACATTTAGGAATGTTTCACCTTCTTGAAATTTTAAATCCTGGAATCTTCTCTAATCCTTGGTTATTTGTCTTTCAGTCATGCCTCCTAGATTTAGAACACAAGGAAATTCTTTCATCCCATCTGGGGATAATGATGAAGGGGTACCTCCTACATTTGGAGTACATCTTCGATCTCATGGTCCTATTCCTTATTTTGCTAGAGTTTCTCCTATTCCTCTTACTTCTTCTCAGGTCCCTCGGGTTAATATGATGAATGCAGAGTTTTGTCAGTCTATTTATGTTATTGCTATGATAGTTTCTGCTCAGGTTGAGAGGGGTATAGCTAGTGCTTTTTCTTCTAATTCCATAAGGGTTGGCTAATTTATGAAGATGGGTCCTCTACTTTTAGGGAAGTGAATATGAAGGAAGACCCACTGGGCTTCTTAGATGAACTGGAGTAGATGTTTCAGGTTGTTCTGGCTTCTGTATGGAAAGAGTTAGCTTTCTAACTTATTATCTCAAAGATATTACTTATTAGTGGTATGAGGAGTGGGATAGAGATAAGGATGATATGGAAGAGGAAGGGTTATGGGAGTCCTTTTCTAATTCCTTCAGAGATCGTTTCTTTCCTCAAGAATTAAGAGAAGCTGAGATGGAGAAGTTTGTGAACCTCAGGCAAGGAAGGATGTCTATTAGGGAATATGCCTTGAAGTTTTATCAATTGTCAAGGTATGCTCCTGATTTGGTGGATGATATGAGGTCGACAATGAGGAAGATCACTTTCGAGTTGAATAGAGAATTAATTTTGGAGAGCAGAATTGCTTTGCTTATTAGAGATATGGATATATCTAGGTTGATAGTTCAAATATAGTAGGTTGGGGATGAGAATAGAAAATAAGAAGAATTTGAGGATAAGTAGGGAAAGCGGGGTAAATTTTTTGATCATATACGTGCACAATCTCATGGTGTTAAAAATAGTGACAAGTGGAAGAAAAAGAAGTGGGGAAGTTCTTATTCCTTTTTTGCTGCCAATGCTCTTTACCCACAACAGTCGAGCGACAGGCATCACCAAGGTGTTGAAAATTCTTGAGCTTAGGTTGCCCAATCTCAGGCGAGTGAAGGTCAACTTATTTCTTCATGCCATCCTTGTCGGTTCTGCGGTCATTCTCATTAAGGATTCTATGAGAAAGGTAGAGATAAGTGCTTTAAGTATGGTCAGGTAGGCTATCTTCTCGATGATTGTCCAGGTAACAAGGTTGCTACAAGGGTGAATAAAATTTTGATGGCATTATATTCTGCTCCTAACCTGGTGCTATGTCATCTTTTTCTATTACTACTCCTGGTTCTAGAGTTGGTCAGAACAGGTTGTATACTTTAGCATCCTGGAAGGAATCCAATGCATCACCTAATGTTGTTACTAGTATGTGATAACGCTCAAACTACAGCTCTCGTAAGAGTGTAAGCGGTCGTTGTCAAATATAGAACCCAACTGGGTTGGGTGTCGAATCCCACAGGGAATACTTGGTCACTAAGTAAGCGAAGATTATCAGACTTTTGATGAAAGTTCTGCGAATAAAGGGGGGATTTTGTGCGTGCAAATAATGTAAACAAAATAGTAGAGTAAAAAAGGAATACTTGGTAGGTTTTAATCAATGAGAATTGAGAGTTAGGGTTATATCCACCTTATGAGTTCTACGTATCTATTGTCTATGAGTTATGCGAAATTCAGACATTCATGTGCTTATAGAGATTCGTATTCTATGGTAAATCCAGGCGTCTTTCGACCATCAAGGATTATTTCACTTTAACTCTTTCGAGCTTAAAGCGTATCTAATGGTATGAATTCTCCAAGAGGTTAATCCAGTTACGACACCAACTTTTAAACGGGGTTTAGTAGACCTATTTCCTTGACATTCTCTCTTTTCCAGACATGTAACTTTTCTTTCGAACAAGTTAATGCTATACTGGCGTATTCTATATGTTTGCAACCACAAGAATTTAAATTAAGATGAAGAGAGTAATGATATAAGCAGTATACGTGTCGAGAATTCACAAACTCATAGCAATAGATAGTATCTCATAAGGCTTCCATAACCCTAACAGAGAAGTTTAGCTATTCATGAGTGCAACGGAAATCACAATAGACATTATCATTATACCAAAATAAGAGTCTAACGTGAAGTATGCTTTGGTAGTGCTTGTGGCGTGAATTCCTTGCAAATAACATTTCTCTTGTAATGAAAATTAAAAATTCGAATAGATGAAGAGAAGGGAAGAAGAATTAATTGAAAGAGAATGAGTGAGTTGAATGAATTGTATGAATGGAGAGAGATAATCCTAAAAACTTCAGCAACATAGGGTATTTATAACACCCATATCCTATTCCTACTAGGCTACTGCGTACTTATCCTAATCCTACTAGGTTACTGCATCCTTATCCTAATCCTACTAAGTTACTGCTGATCCCCAAAGTCTTTAGAAATGTTGTTTTTGCCCGGAACAAGTTATCCATGCATCACTTTCAGTCCATAGGCGTCCAAACGCTGTTTTCCTTCTTTCGTGAAGCTTCCTTGGGCGTCAAGTTATCCATAAAGTGCTGGAATCTTCATCGTTTATACCTAAAAACTTGCTAATCACGTTTGTTAGCTCATTTACAGGAAAAAGGACTAAAAGTGCATGAATTATATATTTTGTTCTCAAAACTTAGATAAAATATGGGTAAATTAAGGTGCTTTAGGCGTGTAAATACGCCTATCATCAGTATGTTACAACTCTTTTCTATTATTTATATTGTTTTCTTGGTTCGGTCTCCACTTATTCTTATGTAACTCTTTATATAGCTTTGCCTTATTTTGGATTTCTTTCTATTTCTACCCCGGTAGGAGACTCGATCACTACTGAACGGGTCTATAGGTGGTGTATGGTATTTGTTGGTAATAGAAAAACCTTTGTAGATCTATTTGACTTGAGAATGATGGATTTTGATATGATTTTGGGTATGGACTGGTTGCATTCATGTTATGCGTCTTTAGATTATCGGACTTGTAAGGTCATGTTTAGGTTCCCTGGTGAGTTGAAAATAAAATGAGAGGGTTGTTCTTTAGCTCCTTGGGGAAGATTTATTTCTTATCTTAGAGCTCAAAGATTAATCTCAAAAGGTTATCTTTATCACTTGGTCCAAGTTAAAGACTCTAACCCGGAAGGTCCTTCTTTACATCCAATTTTGGTAGTTAATAAGTTTCCATAGGTCTTTCTGGATGATCTTTTTGGTATTACTTCGGATAGGGAAATAGAGTTTTGTATTAATTTGTTTTTGGATACTCATCAAATATCTATTCCTTGTATAGAATGGCTCTGACTGAGTTAAAGAAACTCAAGGATCAAATTAAGGATCTTCTAGATAAGGGGTTTATTCATTCCAGTGTTTCTTCATAGGGTGCACCGGTGTTGTTTGTGTGCAACAAGGATGGTTCCCTTTAGATATGCATTGACTACAGGCAGTTGAAAAAGGTAAGGTATCCTCTCCTAATGATAGATGATCTGTTTGATCAGTTACAGGGTGCCAAGTTCTTTTCCAAGATAAATCTTTGGTTAGGGTACCATTATCTTAAGATTAGGGAGGTAGGTATCCCTATGAAGGCCTTTTATACTCGGTATGGGCATTTTGAGTTCTTGGTGATGTCATTTGGATTGACAAATTCTTGGGTAACATTTTTAAATTTGATGAACATGGTGTTTAGACAGTATTTGGATCTGTTTGTCATTGTATTTATTGATGAAATTCTGGTGTATTCGAGGAGTGAGATGGATCATGCTAGTCACCTCTGTGTAGTGTTGCAGACCTTAAAGAAACATCGGTTGTTTGCCAAGTTCTCCAAGTTTGAGTTTTGGTTGAATGTCGTGACTTTCTTGGGTTACATTATTTCTAGTAAGGGGATAATGGTTGATTTTCAAAAGGTTATTGCGGTGAAAGGGTGGTCTAGGACCACGACTCTATCCGATATTCTAAGCTTCTTAGGTTTAGCAGGGTATTATATTCCATTTGTGGAAAATTTTTTATCGATAGCTGCTCCATTGACTAAGTTAACTCAGAAGAAGTTTAAGTTTTCTTGGTCGGAAGCTTGTGAGGGGAGTTTTAAGAAGTTGAAGGATAGATTGACTTCCGATCCAATTTTAACTTTTCTAGAAGGCAATGATGAATTTGTGGTTTATTGTGATGCATATCGTGTAGGGCTTGGTTGTGTCTTGATGTAACATGGGAAGGTGATTTCCTATGCTTCTAGGCAGTTAAAGGTACATGAGAGAAATTATCCTACTCATGATTTGGAGTTATTAGCGGTTGTGTTTGCGTTGAAAATATGGCGACATTATTTGTATGGTGTTCACATGGATATCTTTTCAAATCATAAGTTTTTAGTATGTGTTCACACAGAAGGAGCTTAATCTCAGGAAAAGGATATGGCTTGATCTTTTCAAAGATTATGATATGAGTCTTCACTATCACCTGGGTAAGGCTAACGTGGTTTCTGATGCTCTTAGCAGTTTGTCTATTATTAGTTTGGCATATATGGAGGAAGGAAAATGGGAATTAGTGAATGATATTCACCATTTGGCCAATCTTGTAGTTCGTCTCTTGGATTCCAAGGATGGTGGTGTGATGGTGCAAGAAGTGGTTCAATTATCTCTTGGTGCATATATTAAGCAAGTGTTGGATCCAATCTTGATGAAAATGAAGAGTGATATGAGTAGACAAAAGGTGGAAGTGTTTGATATTAGTGGTGATGGTACTTTATGATACCAAGGGAGGTTGTGTATTCTGAATGTCAACGGGTTGCGACAAAGAGTTTTGGATGAGGCACATAAGTCGCGCTATATTGTCCATCCTAGTTCAACAAATATGTATCATGATCTAAAGGGGATATATTAGTGGAATGGTATAAAGAGAGATATGGTGTGTCAATAATTTAAGGTTGAGCACATAAGGCCTGGTGGGTTGCTTCAAGAAATAGACTTACCTAAATGGAAGTGGGAGGTGATCAATATTGATTTCGTTACCAATCTTCCTCGGTCTCAAAACCAATTTGATTCTATTTGGGTCATTGTGGATAGGAATACTAAGTCTGCTCACTTTTTGCCAGTGAGTACTACCTTTTTGATGAAAGAGTTTGTAAAGTTTATCATCAAGAGATTGTGAAGCTACACGGGGTGACTATTTTAATTATTTCTGATCGTGGTACGCAGTTTACACTCATTTCTAGCGATCTTTTTAGAAAGGATTAGGGACTAAGTTTAGTCTAAGTATGTCTTTCTATCCGCAGTTAGATGGGCAAGTGGAGGGAATGATTCAGACATTGAAGGACATAATTCAGGCATGCGTAATTGATTATAGTGGCAGTTGTGTTGATTATTTACCTTTGGTAGAGTTTTCTTACAATAATAACTATCATTCTAGTATTGGTATGGCTCCTTTTGAGGCCTGTATGGTAGGAGGTCTAGGTCTCCTATTAGATGCTTGAGTTGGGTGAGGTGGATATCTTTAGTCCCGATCTAGTCTATCAAGATATGGAGAAGATGAAGGTAATACAGGATAGGCTTAAAGCTGCTCAGAGTGGCCAAAAATCTTATGCGGATATTAGCCATAAAGATTTGGAGTTTGAGGATGGGGATAGGGTATTCCTAAAGGTGTCTCCTATGAAGGGAGTAGTTTGGCTTGGAAAGAAGGGGAAGCTTAGTCATCGATTTATTGGTCCTCATGTGATTTTACGGAGAGTTAGTAAGGTTGCTTATGAGTTGGAGTTGACATCTAGATTGGGTTTGGTTCATCCGGTCTTTCATGTTTCCATGTTGAGGAAGTTCATTGGTGATCTTTCATTGGTTGTTCCTTTGGAATGGTTGGATATCTCAGATTCCCTGTCTTATAAAGAGGTCCCAGTTGAGATATTGGATAGGCAAGTTCGTCGGTTGCAGACCAAGGATGTGGCTTCAGTTAAGGTTCTATGGTGGAACCATAAGGTGGAAGAAGTTACGTGGAAAATGGAAGAGGACATAAAGTCCAAGTATCTGTTCTTGTTTTCTGCTCTTGGTATTCGCGGAAGGTAATATTCTTGAACACATCTTTATTTTTTGAGTTTGTTAAAGGAAAGATTTACATTTTTGCCTCTTTGTTTTCAAACTTTGTTAAAGGGGTGTTTGATAATGCAAATGACTTCGTGTGTGGTTACCCCTACGTTATCTGTCATTCGGGGATGAATGTTCCTCGTAGGGGTGGGGTGAAGGGGGGGAATGTTACATCCTGGTTTTTGGCCTTAGAATTTTTCCTTGAAATTCGTTCTCTAAACCCAATACGACTCTAGGGTACGATTTATATATTAGGGTACGAGTGGTATGGTCATGATGTAAGATGACCATGTTAGTTGGTAAGATGGTTTTGATCACTGTAATGGTCACAACTTAGGGGTGCAAGTTGTAAGGATTGATACAAGTCGTATCAGTGACTCATATGATGGGAAGTGTTTGATCCTCCTGGTAATTTATTCTACCAGGGATATGAATCATGGGTACGGATCATATGTTGAGGTTACAACTTTGTTGGATGAGTAGTATGCTGGACAGTGTCTGATCCAAAGGTTAAGGCCTGGGTACGATTGGTGGAAACCAATTGTAAGGAAGGGTACGACTCGTAAGAGGGTCAACCGTATCCATATGATGAGTTTTTAAAAGACCTAAGTGGGGGTATTCTAGACATTTCCCTACTAACCTTAACTATAACCCACGACTTCTAATACACTTAGGAGGTTATTTACCCTACAATTCTATTCAGTAACACTTAGAAAACTATTCCAAAACACATCATAATTATCTCAAGAGCATTTGGGGCAAGAGAGCTAGGGTTTCAAATTAGGGATTTCTTTGGTGATTTTCTTCCATCAACTTTCTCAGTTTAAGGCATGTGTCTCCTCCCTACTTACTATTTATAAAAAGACATGAACTTTATGGATGTTTTCATGGTTGCAATGTTGCACGTTTTATGGTTTTCAACTATTAATTGGGGGTTTTGTTCATAATGGCTTAGTTAGGGTTTCCTGTGGTTTAATTATGCTTTTATATGCATTAATGGTGGTTTTGGGAAATTGGTTTGGATGGTAATGGTTTAATGGTCTTTGGAATTGGTTTTGGTTATATTATGCCCCAAGGTTATATTATGCCCCAAGGTAATTGATAAAAGCCTACAAGAGTTTCACAATTGATTTATGAGTTTAAATATGTTTAGGAATGCTTCATGATTAAATAACTGAATCTTAAACATGATGCACGGGTTGAACTTGATTTTATGAATGTATGCTATGACATGATGATGGTTGGATAGATAAGATAGAAAATGAGCGAATCAATTTAAGTGAAACCATTACCTCAAGTTAAATATGAATTCGTAGGGAAAAGATGGGGGTACATGTCTCGCATATCTTCTTCTGTTTCTGTAGTGTCTCCCTCAACGGACTAAGTTCTCCATAGAACTTTAACCAAGGGGATTTTTTTATTTCACAACCTATGAACCTGATGGTGAAGGATTTCAACTGTGATTTTTTCTTAGGAGAGGCGATCTTTAACATCTGCACTTTCTAAGGGAATGACTAAAGCTGGGTCGCCAATACATTTCCTTAGCAGGAAAACATAAAACATAAGATGTACGAATGCTAAATCTATTGGCAGCTCTAACTCATAAGCTACCTTCCCAAATGGATCAGAATTCTTTCTGGGCCAACATAATACGGAATCAACTTCTCTTTCTTACCAAATCTCTTCACCTCTTTCATGGGTGAAATTTTCAAATAAAGCAAGTCACCAACATCAAACTTAAAATCTCTTCCTCTCATATCAGCATAGGATTTCTATTGACTTTGGGTTACCTTCAGTCTTTTGCAAATCAATTGAACTTTATCCATCACCTCATACATTGAATCGGGCCCTATCAAAGTAGCCTTACCTACTTCAAACCAACTAATAGGATATCTACACCTCCTTCTATAGAGATCCTAAAATGGATCCATCTAAATACTGGGGTAATGGCTGTTTTTATAGGCAAACTCAATCAAAGGTAAGTTGTCATACAAACTACCCTTGAAGTCAATAACATAAGCTCTCAACATTCCTCTCTGGTCTGAATGGTCCAGTCTACCTGACCATCTATCTGAGGATGAAAAGCTATATTGAGATGGACTTGGGTACCAAGACCCTTCTGAAAAGACTTCCAAAAGTGTGAGGTAAACTGGGTGCCTCTATTCAAAATGATGGTCAACCGAACCCCATGCAACTTTATCAACTCCTTGAGATAGAATCTAGCATAATACTCATCTAAATATGATGTATGCACTGGTAATAACTAGGTTGAGTTGGTCATTCTATCCAAAGTGACTCAAATCAAATCATACTGACAATACATATGAGGTAACCCTGTAACAAAATCCATGTTCATCACTTTCCACTTCCTAATTTGGATGCTCCACTCCTGAAGTATACCACTAGGACTTTAGTTCTTAACCTTAATCTGCTGATAATTCGAACACTTATCCATGAATTCGGAAATTTCCTTTTTCATACCATTCTACCAATAAACTTCCTGCAAGTCATGGTATATCTTAGTGGTTTCAGGGTGAATATAATATCACCCACTATGTGCTTCTACTAGTATTCATTGTCTCAAACCATCCACACTCTAAACACATAACCTGCCCTGACAACACAACACACCATCTCCCTCTTGGGAGAAAACCTCTACCTTCTGATCCCAAATTGCCTTATTCAACTTGAACAACATTGGATCCCTATCTTACTTTCCCTTTACCTCAGAAACTAAAGATGACTCTGAACCATTCTGAACCCATATACTACCTTTGACCAAATAAACCTAATGAACACCTAATCTTGAAATATAATGAACCTCAAGGACTAACTCCTTCTTATCTTCCTCAACATGAGAAATACATCCTATAGACAACTTATTGATGGCATCGGCCACCACATTGGCCTTACTTGGGTGATACATCACACTCATATAATAGTCCTTCAATAACTCAAGATACCCTCTCCGGCGAAGATTTAGGTCCGTTCGTGTTAACTCATAATGTAAACACTTATGGTCTGTGAACACATCAAATGAACCCCATCAAGGTAATATCTCCAAATATTTAAAGCAAAGAAAACTGCTGCCAACTCAAGATCATGAATAGGGTAATTCTTCTCATGGGGTTTAATCTATCTCGAGTCATAGGCTATGACATTACCTCGCTACACTAACACACAACAAAGACCCACTCTAGAACCTTCACAATAAACTACAAACCTATCTGAACCCTTTGGTAGAGTCAATACTGGAGTGAAAGTGAGTCAAATTTTTAACTCCTAAAAACTCTTCTCGTAGTAATTTGACCACTGAAACTCGATTTTCTTCTGAGTCAGTTGAGACATGGGAGAAGAAATAGTAGAAAATCATTCAACAAAATATCTGTAGTAATTGGATAAACCCAAGAAACTTTTGATATCTAATGGAGAGATGGGCCTAGGCCAAATTTCCTACTACTTTGGTGTTTTCAGGATCAACTCAAATGTTATCTTCGGGATGTCACATTCTTTTACTTTAAGCTAATGATAGTCGGATCTGAGGTCTATCTTAGAGAAATAGTTTGCAACCTAAAGTTGGTCGAACAAGTCATCAATCCTGGGGAGAGTATACTTATTCTTGATTGAAACATTGTTCAATTGATGGTAGTCGATTCATATTCAGAGGGAATCATCATTCTTATGCACGAAGAGAACTAGAGCACCCCATGAAAAAACACTAGGCCTAATGTAACCCTTATCTAAGATATGTTTCAACTGTTACTTCAATTTCTTAAGATCAGTTGGAGACATTTTGTAAGGTAGGATTAAGATAGGATGGATATCTGGGATAAGATCTATTCTGAAGTCAATTTCCCTCTCGAGAGGATCTTTAAGAATATCTTTAGGTAACACTTATGGAAACTCATTCACTACTGGAATTGACACAAGATTTAGAGTTTAGAAATATGAGTCCTAGACTCAAATGAGATGGTAAATACAACCCTTGGATATCATCTTTCTTGCCTTAAGATAGAAGATAAACCGACCTATAGGCATAGAAGTACTGCCCCTCTATTCTACAATGGGCTCATTAGGGAACTAAAATTGGACAATTTTATTTCTATAATTAACTGAGGCATAGAAACAGTGGACCAATCCATGTCGAGAATGACATAAAAAT
The DNA here is from genome assembly GCA_030864215.1 of Capsicum pubescens. NCBI lineage: Eukaryota > Viridiplantae > Streptophyta > Magnoliopsida > Solanales > Solanaceae > Capsicum > Capsicum pubescens. The sequence goes on from CM061546.1 coordinate 190,427,958, forward strand.
CAGTCATCTCCTAATTCAACAAGATTTACTGAGGTAACTTTCTGTGATACCGTGATTGGGTAATTTTTATATACCCGTCTGGCTGTAATAGAACGACTGATTACATTTGGCACTAAGAAGGGTTCTGCTAAGATTTTGGGATGGATTCCAAATTCTACTACTATATATAGAGTCATAAAAGAAAGTAAAGATCAGGGTTCTATCAATGCATAAATATGAAGATAGAAGACTTGTAATGTACCCATAAATACATCAGGAGAACTCCCCTGATCATGTCGATTATAGATAGCATAAAGTTAATTTTTGTGTTTCCCACTAGTGGCACTGAAGGTGGAGCTATGTTGAGTCAGGAGAAGTGTTGGAGTTGATGAAAAACTAGACTCATCTGGTTGCCAAAAGACTTTACCCTTTTGGCCAACTACTGGACACTCCTTCATTATGTGGCCTAACTTGACACACCCAAAAAATATGTCACTATCGGCCATGCACTCGTTCTTGTAGTTCTTACCACATCTCTTACATATTGGATTTGTTCAAACACTATTCACGCTACCCTAAAACTTAGAGCCTGGTGCTCTATCCTGAATATCCTATCTGAACTTAGGCATTTGATGAAGATTGGTCTAGAGATGAAAATTTCTGGCAGAACTGAGAATGATTTCAACATCAGACCTTTGCAATGAGAAGTTGAAGGTACCAATTCTGGCTCTCTTATTTTCCCTTTCCCTTACCTTGAGCTTCTCCGCCTAAATCTACTAAGATGAACCATTAACCTAGAATGGTCCAGCTCTTTAATTAACATTGTTATTCTACACTCTTTGACTACATCTTGCCCTAGAATCATCCACCATAGTAGGAGTATACCTTGCCAACTGGGTAAATTTGAGTGAGTACTCCTTCACACTTATATTATCCTACTTTAGATTTATAAACTCCTGAACCATAGCTTTCCTCGACTAGAGTTAGAAGAATCTGTCTAAGAATGCTATAGCAAACTCATCCCACTCTATAGGTCTTTCCTCAATACCTCTGTCCACTTTTCACTGCTTGAACCAAGTATGATCCACTCCTTGTAATTGGTAAGCAGCTAAGTCAACACTGTCACTAGAAGTAACACCCATATAATCTGTCACTTTCTGCACATCATCCAGAAACTGTTACGGATCCTCCTCAAATATGGATCATGAGAATAATGAAGGATTCATCTGAGTAAAGTCTGTAATTCTAGCTGTTGTTATGCCCACTACTGGATTGGCTGGGGCAATAGCCTGCTAGTTATTCTAAGCAGCCATAGTCTGGGTCGAAACTATAAAAGGAGTCCTGAATTCAGCATATGAGACATGTTCGTTCAGAAGATCTTCCCAAATAGGTGATGGTGTGATGTCATGACCCTAACCAGGGCCTAGACGTGATGGGTATTCCAAGTCTATCATGGACCAGAAACCACCTCCTGAACTTAACTCAAACATCACACACTTCCCAATAATGGTTGAACCCCAAACATATAACAAAATAGCATGAAATAAGTGCAAAGAATAAAAGATATGTCTACAATCGATAACCGGAAACCAATCCCAAAACAACCATCATACACCAATTTAGGAAAAAACCTTGAAACCTTAGTTTATTCACTATTCCCATGCACCCCACAAGTTCCAAACCATTAATAAAGCATAATCAATTTATAATAAATCATGGGAAAACAATTCAAGGAGCAACCATGTCAAACCCTCAAACATGTTGGAAGCTCACATTCAAAACCATTCAATTGAATTATCTAATAAATTCATTCCTTTAACAAAATAATAATTAGGGAAGAGTAACATGCCTGAATTATCCAAGTTTATGGAGAAAAATCAACCCTTGAGCCCTTGGATAGCCTACTTCTTAGAAACCCGAAGTATCTTGCTTGAGAGAATTAGAGAAAGTTTTGAAAGTGTTTACTTAGATTATGAATGAAAAATAACCCCCTTTGAGTGCTTTATGAATATGGGGTTTCAATTGGGTAAGAAAAGAATTGTCTAAAGTACCCTCAAATTAAAAGCTGAAATTTAGTCATCAGTGACTACGGGTCACTATAGGATTTGTAGGGATCCGTTACGACTCGTCACCATGGGTCATATACAAGATAATTTTGAGGGCACACACACTATTGACACTTTCACCTAATAAAACTTGTAATGGGACACTATGACTCGTAGGGTCCAGTCGTAGTCAACATAACAACTATTTTTATGTATACTATAAATCTTATGATTTGTACACAACGACCCGTAAAGAGTCCTCACAAATCATAGTGAGCCACTTATACTCAGAGTATAAGACGGCCACACATACTGTTCAGGTTATAATTTAGGTCAAATAACTCGTCAAGACTCCCTACGACTCGTAGGATAAGTCATAGTGAAGACTTTGAAGAAAAATTTAAGAAGTTTCCAAGGACAAAAAACCTAGGACGTTACATGAGGGCTAGACCTCATTCTTTCTTCCATTATATCTTCTAAGCAGGATTTTTAATAAATAGATGAAGGATGAGTTAGATAGGGAATTAAATAGAGTTCACACTCTTTTTATGACATGAATACTAAGAGAAGGGGAACTTTTCCTAAAACAACTCATAGCCTCTCACCCATAAGTGTGGCGTGCTTCACACATATGCACAAAAATCTACTCAAAGCGTCTTTTATACACGCTAGGATTCTTTAAGACCTTAGGATCAAATACCAAGTTTGTTAGGACCTGAGACTACCCCTTAATCGTAACACAGTGTTTAAGGACACAAGTGACCCAAGCTAACTCATAATCTGATATCTGTTGTGATCACTGAATAAAGTAATAATAAAATATCTTATGCATAATCTAAATTATGAAAACTCTTGTAAGATATAATACGGAAACAATATCTAATGTGTGTGAACATCTGATAAAAGCTTAAAACAAGTCTGACTATCTAAAGGCCTCTAAAATATGAGAAGTTAATAAGACAAACCCCCAACTAACTCCGACAGACTGAAATAAAAGAAGTACCAAAAATAACTTATCCTCGAAGGATGCAGTCTCACCACAACTACTACTTAGTGGCACTGAACTAACTAAGGGTGGTGGGGGAACTAAGCGTTAAAACCTATGTTATAAGACAACATAGCGCAAAAGAGAGTATGTGATAAATACTTCGAATGTACTAGTATGTGAGATATGACTAACTAAAATACATATAAAAACTGAGCATGAATATATGAACATGTAAGACAAATGCAAAACCAAGCATAATCATGTACTAAAATGATATGAATGACTGAATAACTAATAGACTGAGCATTTGGTCAAGAAAAACTGAACTGATATAATCTTAATACTGAACTAAGATTATGGGAGATAACATTTAACCGACATGCCCCAATATGAGCTATTCGGGGTCCAACTTGTAGCCCTAGTTGGAAGGGTCTCAATACCTTGGAAAGGTACTGACACTGACGGTGTGGATCCATAAATATGATGTCCCAAAGTACGAGGATATCCCCCTAAATTGACAGGTGCCCCTAAGAAAACATTACCCCTAAGCTGGTAAGAAGACCTCTCATAACCTACGAAGGCCACGTAGTTCTAGAACATAAGGACTGCTACTAAAGGCCTCACCTTAAGCTTGAAGAAAAGTCTTTATCCCTAAATTCGCTCTATGCTAATTTCTACTTCCAACTGAACAGACACAAAAGAATAAACTAGTACATTCACTAATAACTGATTTACTCAAATATGGTATTTTGAAAATAGCAGTGCATCTGCAATCTAAATATAATAATACAAACATGGTCGAAATAACTTGTAACTTGAAAATCTTAAACATGATCAACTATCTAGGTATTGGGTGTTCATAATCCTCCAACACTGAAAATTCTATAAACACAGAATCATCAAAATCATAACATGATGGGAAAATTTCATGACTTAAACTCAGAAATGCTACAATTTTGTCAATATTAAGATATAACATGGTTGAGATACTGAAGTATGTTTAAACTTATGGAGGAATACATATTCATGGTAGAATTAAAGAATTAAATTGAAGAATTAAGAAATTCATGCTTTTTATGGAACCTTAAATCAAAATAGAATTAAACTTTAAATTTTGGGGAAGCTTTGGTAGTGAATAATTGAAAGGAACCCATTGATAAATATCCCACGTACCTGAGTTGTTGGAATTCTTGAAGAGGACTTGCATTTGAGACCTTGGGAGGGTGAATTCTTGAAGATACCCCTTGCTTGAGTATAGGAGAGGATTTAATGTTTTTAACTGACTGAAAAGAGGCATTTAATGCCTCTTTTAATGTTTTAAGTCATGAATTGGGTGTTTATGGAGGAAAAAGGACCAAAAATCCTTTCACCGCTTGAAGAAGGCTACACAATTTTACATTACAATGTGGCACAATACTTATTATGGAGGCCAGCCTCCGTGACATGCTACCTATCACGGAGGCTAACCTCCGTGACACGCTGCACATCGCGGAAGCTAACCTCTATGACACACTGTGTATCACAAAAGCTAATCTCTATTTCATATTGCATATCATGGAGGGCCAACCTCCGTGGCACATTCAAAACACGAAGACATACTTCCTTAGTGGGTCCAAAATTACCCTGAACCTCTTTCAAAAATTATGAAACACTCTTGGATAACCTTTTTAACATTTCTAAACATATTTTAACTTATAAATCAACGTTTTGAACACGAAAAGTCCAAAAATAAAATGTTGAAAATCTTGGGGTGTTAAAATGGCCATGTCACTTGTACTAAGTATGAAATAGTTGCTTTGTCCCTCTTTAAACATGTGACAAATAGATGGAAACTTATTTAGGATCCTGCAGGGTATTACAAATAGTTAATCTTGAGCAGAGATTCCAAACCTTGATATACTGATTCACTCAAGAGTTATAAGATGATTCAGGCCTCATATATCCCTACTTGTCTTTACTTTGGCTTTTAGTGACAGATGTGTATTTTTAGTTTAGAGATACTAGTATATTCTCTTACACTATGACACTAAGTTTTGAGTGATTTATGATATTTTTTTAGACATTCGCTAGTATTATATTTGGATGGAATTTACTTCATTCTAGAAGTCTCACCTTGGGTTATAGTGTTGTTGTTTTTGACTTTCCTTATTAGTTTAGGTGATTGGTTTATTTGTCAAACCTGAGCTGTAATAAGTGCCATCATGACCTATTTTTAGATCTCTATGTGGACAACCATACTTTGTTTTAGAAGTCTCACCTTGGGTTATAGTGTTATTATTTTTTATTTTCCTTATCAGTTTAGGTGATTGACTTACTTATCAATCCTAAGCTGCAATAAGTATCATCATGATGCATTTTTGGGTCTCTATATGGATGGTCACTTATATGAACTTATCTTATTAATTCTACATGCTAAGAACTAACATAGACCACCAGTATGATGAACCTATGATTTGTGAAGTTATGGGAAACACGGTCCTAGTGTCTCTCCTCTGTTAACTACAAACTTGAAGAAATTTACAATTTTTACTTGTTCAAAGCCAAGTTATGAATCCCCATATTTAGTGGAAATTATTTAGTAATAAATGAGATAACCGCATCGATTAAGCTTCTAGCCTATTCCTTATACATGCTATTCAATATAATGAAATCCACCATTAATCATGGATTTAAAACTCATTAAATGTCAAAACATAAATACAATCAAATTTCATACATGTAAATCATGAATCATGAATTTTGAAGTTTTGAAACAGATTCTTGGACTCTATGGGTGAAAGGGACCCATAGATGAACATCTAAAATACCTTAATTTGTGAGTTCTTGAAGTTCTTGGTGAATTCTTGAACTTTGTGCTTGATCTCTTGAACTAGAGTTTTTGCCTCTTGAGAAAGAATGGTTTAATTTAGGGGGAAATTGGGTGAATAATGAAGTAACTAGGTTAACTTAAGGTGAATTTTGTGTAAAAGGCTAACTAAAGACTTTAATGCCCTCAGATTTAAAACTCGAAATTACTAAAAATTCTCAATTTTGACACCAGGCGTGATGCGGTGCCATCACGTCGTGTCACTGGAAAATGGAAAACTGGGAACTGGATGGTGGCACGATGTGGTGCCATCACGGTGTCGTGCTGGATGCGATTTTTGTCCTTGGCGCGACGCGGTGGAATCGCGTTGCCTCTCTAGAAATTGAAAATTGTGAACTGGGTCTATAGCGTGGCGCGCCAATATCGCGGAGAAACACTGGAATTGACGATTTCCATTTAGTCATGCTCCATGATGCGTTGATGGATCAGGTGGCATACTATCTTAATAAAATGGCTCTAACTCTTCGCTCAGGTGTCGTATTTGGGCGAACTTTATACCGTTGGAAAGCTAATTAAATTTCCTATGCAATGAAAGGATCTAAACTAAAATATACTAAGTATTTCAAAAATTGTGTATGGGATTTATTAAGTACTAAGACATAAATTAAGCTATGGTAATATGGGGTATTGCAGCTGGTGTGTTATAAATATCTCATTTATGTGATTTACCATTATTTTTGGAATTCTAAAGATCAGATTAAGGAAATTTTAAAGGGGTTTTCAAGATTTAATTTTTGGATAAATTTCTAAATCATTATCCCTTATTTTCTATTATTTTTTAGTAATCTAACTTCAAAATCTTTATTTTAAACATGGGGTTTTGGAGTATTTGTGTAGCACCATGTATTTTTAGGCTCAAATTCGAACTGTCATCCCTACGTGTATAATCTCTAATTTAATGATTTTTATGTGAATATATCTGTCATGATCATTAACCTAGTGTAAACAGTGCTTATGAGGTACAAAGCGTTCATAGGAAACACTTATAGCAAAGTTAAGTTAAGAGCTCTTGATTCGACCAAATTTTACTATTAGATCCTACATGAGTCGACTTTGAACCTGTATTAATTTTGGAATATATGGAATTTTGGAGCATAAGACCCACAAAATTGTAGATAAATGTGTTCTCTTTCCGACGTCTCTTAATTTTTCTTAATCCAATACCTAAGCAAAAAGTTATGTGCATTTCCGTTAGGAACTAGTGAGGGTCCGCAATTTCGACGTGGCACGAACCTTATGCTCTATCATAAGCAGCGTGACATGTACCTTCCGCGTTCCTCTTTTGTTTTTCAAGGGTAAATAATTTATTTACATCCTAAAATATCCTATAACTAATATTAATGTGAATTGATCATCCCATAACCTCAAAACACACCAATTACACAATCCATCTTCTCCCAAATCCTCAAAACACCAAATAAGGGTTCTTCTGCAAGAATTCAACTTCCAAGGATCAAAATTCATGCTTCCCTTCAATAATTCAAGAAATTTAGGTATGTGGTATTCAATGAGGATCTCCTTTCATCCTCATGCCCAAAATTACGATTTCTATTCATGAATTTTATGAATTCCATAAACTAGGTTTTCATGAAAAGCATAAATTCTATGATCTCTCCAAGTAATTCTTAAATTCTACCATAAAATATTATTCACTCATAATTTCAAGCATTCTTCCTTACTTTAATCATGATTATTCATTACAATGATAAAATTGTTGGATTCCTGAGCATAAGTCATGAAATTTCTTATTTGTCATTACTTTAAAATTACTATATTTAACTATATTTTTCAATGCTAGTGGGTTATGAACACCTGATGCCTAGATGATCATGCATGCTACAATTTCAAAATTTCAAGTTATTTATACCATGTTTGTACCATAAAATTTATAATTATAATAAGCACTCACCAGTATTACATCATGCTAAATACATAAGTTTACATGTTCATGATTACTTAAGATTATGCATTCACTATTATTTTCATAATTTCATATTTAAGAACATCAGTTATCAGTACATGAACTAGTTTATGCTTCCGTATCAGTTCAGTTGGGAGTAATACTTAGCACCAAACGAACCTAGGGAGGAAGGTTCACCTGCCAATATTGGACTGAGACCTTTAGTAGAAGTCCCTAAGTTTCAAAACTACGTAGCTAGTGTAGGTTATGAGAGGTCACCCGCCAGTTTAGGACTGCCATTCTCTTAGGGGTCACTCGCAAGTATAGGACTGACTCTCTAGTCCTTTGGGACATCAGCTTTGTGGATCCACACCGTCAGTGTCAATACCTATGGCAAGGTATTAACACCCTTTCAACTGGGGTTATAGATTGGATCCCGATTAGCTAAGACTGGAGCATGTCGGGTAAATGTTAGCCCCCATATTTTAAATTAAGTAGTCAAATCTCATTAGCTTAGATTTGTATGATCAAGTGTTCAGTTTATCAGTTATTCGGTTTTACAGATAATTTTAGCACATGCTTTACTTGGTCTTGCATTTGTTTTACAAGTTCATGCATTCATGCTCAGTATTCATACATGACCCTCAGTGCAATTTTACAACCTATTCATCTTTATCATGAGATTTACCTATGACATTCATGTTTCTACCACTTCCCAGTTCAAAAAAATATTTTTAGCTAAAGATTTAGTAATGGCACTACGCTTTATGGTTTTTACATACAAACCTATTTTATATGCAAATTTCAGCAAATAGATTATGTCCTAAGCTTTTATAGTATGTTTTAAGTATTTCCATGACTAGTGCATGTCCCAGACACTCAATATATTCTAAAGTACTGGCCACATATTTGCGTTTGTGGCTACATTCCTTCATAATGTAGGTACTAGATGTAGCCCACAGACCAAGGTCAGACAATTCTCAACATTTAGCCAGCAGGTGATGCATTTTTTTTTATTTTGGGGACTCAAGTAAATTGCAGTTCCTGTATTTTATTTACAATATTCTTATGTATTTATTAGGGATAGTTGGGGGTCATTTCCCGACTACCTATAGTAAGAATAGTAGAGGTTTCATTGATAGTCAATCAGAGTCTTTAGATGTAATTCAAGTTCCTTTCTTAGATGTATCATGTTGTAAATTTTTACAATATCATATTTATTAAGATTTTCTCATGATTATGATTTCACTCAGAAAATTTATCTTTTATTTACATTTTAAATCAATTACTCAAGCATCATGCCAGTACATGGGTTAGCTTGGGATCACTTGTAGTTCTAAGCACTATGTTATGACTAGGGGATAGTCTCGGGTTGTGACATTTTATAGGTTAAGCTTAAAAATAGTTTTCTTTGATTTGAAACTAATTTTTCTGTGGGTTTTAAACTATAGATTCTGTAACTGTGGAGAATGTATGTCTAAAAGAAAATTTCAATTTTGCCCCTTTTAGTTTTTGAACCCATTATGGACCCATCTTAAATAGGCCAATATGCGTATCATTAGCTTCCTTTGGACTTATATATGTAATATTTGATTAGATTAGATATGTTTGGTGATGATTCGACCTCCAAGTTGAGGCTTTGAGTGATTTTTGGAAATATGGATCTTCATTTAAGGCAAGTGGAGATATACTTGACCTTTTACAAAGTGCTTATGTATTTTATGCTAGTTTGGTTGTTTTTTTAATCGTTTAGGATTTGGTGTCCCTCTTAGGTTAAATAGTGATTATTCCCACAAGTATCAAAGTCTTTTGATTGTTTGTAATTATATGAATGCCTATCCTTGTTAGTCTTGCTACTAGTAAATATCCCTAGAACAGATTGCAAATGGATAAAGTTAGGTTATTCGTACCTTGTTATAGAATGATTGAGGTTTAGTAAACACTTAGGGGTCGTTTGGTTTGGAAACAAGTTATGCTGGGATTAGTTATGCTAGGATTAATTATATTGGGATTAGTTGTTCCTGAATTAGTTATCCCGGTATTATTTTTTAGTGGTTTTTTGGTTTGTGGTACTAAAAATAATATGCATTGCATTCTTTTAAAGAATTGATAGTTTGTTTACAAAAATACCCTTCACCTTATTTACCTTAATGTTTTTCCTTCATATTAAACCATACAAAAAAAATTGAAAAGTTACTATTTTTTTTTTAACTTTAGTAGTTTTTTTTTCCTAAAAATACATGTTAAGAAATTTATGTTAATATTTCTTAGACGTGTATAAAACTTTAATATTTCATGTTAAATTATGTATTTTGTCCTAAATTTTATACAATGTTGATGATCTTATTTTTTGATAAAAAAAAATTATCATTAAAAAATGTGAAAAATATTTACTCTCATTTTTCATTATATAGTATCATATGTGGGAGTTAAATTGTACTTTTAAAAAAAATTAAATTTTCAAACATTTTTAGCTATACATAAAAAATAATTTTTTATTTAACAATCAAGTATGTAGTAAGTTAGAAAAGGAATGTCAAGATATTAATTACTTGTCCATGATAAATTTGTTAAAAAAAATGAAAATTTAAAGTAAGATTAATAAACATTTCTACAAAATAGAAAGACAATAAAACCTTGCATCAATTTTGAATTTGATTGTATAAATAGTTTTTATGGAGTCAATATCATTTTTCCATGACTCATCACTTTTGTAGCATTTAAAAAGCTCATATAATTGTTAAAAATTATCAAAATAAATAAAAACTTGTAGTGTAATTAAAATTACACTACAAGTTGCTGGTAAAGTTGTAGTAATTGGTAAACTTTTGGAGCTTTGGAGTAACTGGTAAAGTTGTTGTCATGTCACCAGGAGGTCACGGGTTCAAGCCTTGGAATCAGCCTCTGATAGAAATGCAAGGTAAGGCTGCGTACGATACACCCTTGTGGTGGGGCCCTTCCCCGGACACCACACATAACGGTAGCTTTAGTGCACCGGGCTGCCCTTTTTTTAGTGTAATTAAAATTTAAATTAGAGATAAAATGATAAAAATTTAATGCGAGAACTACTAAAACCTTAAATTCTCTTAAAGACACACACATACACACACACACACATATATGTGTGTGTGTGTGTTTAAATATATAAGTCATAATCAAAAGATTTTGGGGTAATTTTGTCGTTTTATAGTTTATCCCAAGGATAAATTGTGTTGGGATTGTTATACCACCATATGTATGGTATAAGTTATTCCGGTACTATTTATTAGTCTCGAGATAAGTTGTCTCGGGTATTAGCAACCAAATGACGCATCAAATTTTTTATCCTGGGACTATTATTTTATCCTGGGAGAAAAGTGATAATCAAAGGATTTGAGGGTAATTTTGTCGTTTTATAGTCTATACCAAGGATAAATTGTGTTGGGATTGTTGTAACACCAAATGTATGGGATAACGTATTCCAGTACTATTTATTAGTCCCAGGATAAGTTATCTCGAATATTAGCAACCAAAGGATGCATTAAATTTTTTATCCTGGGACTATTATTTTATCCCGGGATTATATGCTTTAGTACCTCACACCAAATGGCCCCTTAGATTATAAATATTCTGGTATTAGTGGATGAGACTTATAGTATGGACAAGCTAGGTTTGGGTAGTTATGTGATATATTGTTATTAGGATTCTTGTTTATTGTGATGTGCCTGAGTAGGGGTTTATCTGCATGTAATTTCTGATTTGGAGAGTATATATTATGGTGATGCCTGCGTAGGGGCTTGAGTTGATATTGTTGGCTATGATTGTGCATTTAATTTCTATATTCATTATTGTGTGTCCGAGTACTGGCTTGACTTGTTATCATAAACTGTGCTACTATATTATATTGTCTTTATCATATTGATGATACTCGCATGAGGGACTTTAAAGGATATTATTTATGTCATGCATGACTATTTATACCAGTGGGGCACTACGATGCCTTAGTTCATGGAACATATCATAAGAGTTGATTCTGAGCTTACTTATACTTGTAATGAATTGATTAATATATTTATGCTGTTTTGGTTGTGAGCATATCATCCTCATATCTTTCACACATGTTCAAGAGATTGATACCACTGAGTTTTTCCCCATTCAAAAGAATAAGATATTTTTTACCACTGAGGTTTTTCCCAATCGAAAGAAAATGATAGTTTTATAAAACCTTTAACAGAAATACACTCACCAACAAGGTTGATTGAGACATTTTAATTGAATATTGTGGAAACCTTAATTTGTGAACATTAGCTGGAGAGCTGTATGAGATATTGTGGTACCCCTAATACATAAAGACTAGCCAAAGAGGTGGATTTGAGATTATGAAAAGTATATGATTTGAGAAACCCCCCATGAGTCCTAGTTTGGAAACAGTGTGCTCGGTTGGTGTATACAGAATGTTATGAGATAACTTTCAAGTATTCAACATCATCCATCATCATCACTTTTGTATAGTTTGGTATTGTGCTATTATTTACTCTTGTATTGTATTATTGTTATAGAATCTTGTTTTTGATTTTGCATTTGAGCATTCATTTTATCATATTACATTTTCTTATATCAATTTATATTGGTTTGCGGTTTAGGTATTATGAGATGTGTTGTGTTTTCACGACCGCATTATCACGACCCAATTTCTTAGGTCATGATGATACCTACCATAACCCACTAGTAGGTAAGCCAACCCATAGTGAGATATATCTATTAACAAACGACCAAGAGAAGTGAAAGAAACTGTAGAATGAATATAATAAAGAGAGTAATATAATTCCAAAACTTAGTGGATCCTGTACAAGTGATTTTAATACAACAAGAGTACAAGTTAAATATATAATAAGAGTACAAGCCTTCCCTGAAATGAAAATTAAATATCATCCAATCAATTTGAGGCAGAGGATAAATACTCCAAATGTCAGGAGCTCATCCTAAATCTCTGATCCATAGATACTCGCATGATGCACACATCAAATGAGAGAACTCATACTATGATCTGTAGGCTATAGAAGTTTAGTAGAAGTACCAAACACATAGTACTTAGGAGGCATCAACTGACTGATCTCCAAATATAATGTAAGAATAAATAGAATGTAATGTAGGAATATGAACTACAAACAACTATCTAAGAGACTGAACATACTATTACTAATGGAGCAATAAGGGTAAACTATCCTATTCTAACAGTATTTAGGAACTAAAGACAATACCATATAACACTTGCCAATATATAAATGAAGAGCGAAAGAAGGATATATAATAGTAATACAAGTCAAACGGATACATATATAATATGAATAGATAAGGAAATAGAGATATATATGGTAATACAATGTGTGTGTATAGCTAAGTAAGAGTTAATAATAGCATACTCAAGGCCTTTAACCAAAGGGTGACTAATCATGAGATTACCTAACAATACATATTTTCCTCTGAGAAAAAAAGGAATAAAAAACATACCAATAATCTCGAGAAAGTAACCAACAATAAAGTAACCTGAAAGTCCGGACAAAAAAAAATATAAATGGCCTTCTATGAGCCCAGAAGGTGCAAACAAGCGCTCAACAAACAAAAATCACAGCTTATACCTATACAAATCCCACAAGGCCGATAAATATAAGCACCAAACAGGTTTAGCTCTGTTTGGCGATGCATATGAATGAATGAATGTGACATAAGCCATTAATGCCATATCCAAATCCTAGTGTCATAATGTACCAAGTGTATAAACCTCCACCAACTTAGTAGCTCACTAATTCAGGACCTATGACGACCATCCTTACCTAGCACTATGGCTCATGGATGAAAGGACATATAAGGGACTCGGGATATTCGTATATACTACCTTATATCACATTAGGACTTCAATAACCATCATAATCAATCTAATCCATCACTTACCGAAAAAGTATAAGTATAATATGAGTCCGGACTCATATTGAGACTAAAAGAGTATAAATATGTAAATCCATTGCCCAATACCAAGTTCGACAATAACTCAGCATAATAGCATAGAATGGGTAAGAATCTCTCTTGAATGTAGTAAATAATAGTGGTAAGAGTGGATTAATAGTCGACCAGAATCAACTTGGAGGATCCTAAGAGTGGATTAATATCTTAAGATTCTACTTGTATGAAACTAACACGATGCAAGTGATGCTGATGCCTGCTTGGAGGATCCTTACTCCCATATGGAATACTAATAGCATTATACTGTTAACATTCCCATTTACCTCCACCTTCACATGTCTCACTACTTGTAATCTATGTGATCATCACATGATCAAGAACTTGTAAGGAAATTATACCCAACTGCGATCAAATGCTTTATTGCTAAGCAGTGTAGTAAAGTTGATCTTCTGACTAATCCATATGCCATCTCATGCTCTGCAAGAAATAACATAAAAGTATCTCTATCCTACTCGAGAAACACAATCTTGTACTCTAAAATTTATTAGAAACCCTATTGAATACCAATAAATCCAACTCTAGTCTTACAACTACTCAATGTTATGGACACTTACAAGGGGTGTGACATATCAGCAAATAGACTCAAAACTCATAACATTGAATCTTGAAAAACTGAGATTGTCATAAGCTATGTTAGGACTTAGGAAGGCAGAAGCCTATCTCATAGCCGAACCGCAAATCCTTGAATCATTCACCAAATATCCATCTTCCCAAAATGTCATCACGTTATCAAAATCGTAATCTACTCATCAACACGACAATAATGCTATCCATATTACACCATTATAAATTCGGGTCCAAAAATCCTCTCAAAACTCAACGTGGGTCCCACTAATGGAATTCATGTTTCCAAGGTCAATCCAATATCCATACATGATCAAGGATCAAGGAATCATTACCCTCAAGAATGGGTAAAAACCAAGCTAATTTGGGGCTAAAATCAATCCCTCAAGCTATTTGACGTTTTGGTCAAGAATCAAGAAAATTTACCAAAAAAGGGATAAAATCATACCTTAATTTAGATGATAGTCACAAAAATAGATAAACAAGATTCCAACTTACCCACTAGTCTCAATTTTAACCTATCACACTTTTAGGGCTTTTACTCTCAAGGGTTAGGTGAAAAATGAGCTAATTCGCAACCTAAGGGGCTTATTTATACCCTTTCTAGGTAATCAAATCCTTCAATCTAACACCTAGATGTGAAATCATACTATCTGGCTACAAGGCCAGATGATGCAATCATTGAACACCCCTAATGTGATTTCACTATCTCCTCTGCACACCATGTGTAATCACCGACATCAGATATTATTTGAAATATGGAAATTTTCCAACTTTCTGCTAAGGCCTCGAGATTTATTTCGAATCCAATATACGTAAATGAACTATGTAACCACACTAAATTCGATGTTTCGGATGCAATGACAAAGTCATATTTTCCATTGAAGGTTATTTCAAAAAAATATAGGTTCCACACGTAAATATCCAATATTCTAACTTTCTGATCAATAGGTCGAATGAGCTCAGGTGCATCGGTACCTAAAGCAAATGTCAATATAGCCTAATATAAATATTTCAGAGCTGCTAATGCAGTACGGCCTTCTATGTTGTATAGAGCGGAGTGTTGGCCGGTTAAGAATTCTCATATCCAAAAGTTGAAGGTGGTAGAAATAAGGATGCTGTGTTGGATGTGTGGATTCACAAGGGCTGACAGAGTTAGGAATGAAATATTTTGGGAGAAGGTGGGACTGGTGTCAGTGGAGGATAAAATGTGGGAAGTGAGGTTGAGATGGTTTGGTCATGTGATGAGGAGAGGCACGGATGCCCCAGTTTGTAGGTGTAAGAGGTTGACCTTGAGAGGTTTCAAACGGGGTAAGGGTAGGCCAAAGAAATACTGGAGATAAATGATTAAATATGACATGGAGCAGTTACAACTGACTGAGGACATGAACCTGGATAGGAAGATATGTAGGAAAAGCATTAGGACAGAGGGATAAGCGTGTGGATAAGTCGTAGGCAGTATTTAGATGGACTTTGGTGTCCTTTGTCTGGCCATGTACAATTTTTTTATGGATGTCGTACCTATGTTATTTTATTGTGTTCTATGATTTTGATGCTTTTGTATACTGCCTTTTATCTTAAGCCAGGATTTTATCGAAAATATCCTCTCTACTTCTTTAGAAGAAGTGGTATGAACTGCGTACACTCTAACCTTCCCATACCCCACTATGTGGGAATATACTGGGTTTGTTGTTGTTGTTGTTATTGTTGATGCAGTCAAAATTTGCGTCTGAGATCATTTTACTAAGGTTTTCTCCTAGTGGCCATTTGGAACCAGTGAAGACTTTTGTATAGGGAATTGTCTCTAAAAACCAAATGAACTGCCAGGTAACCGAACTGTCAACCCCAACAAGTAATATATCACTTGGGTTAGCTATGGAAAAGCTCTAACAACAAAAATTAGCAACAATAAAAATAATGACCTAGAGGGTCATTACAATATCCACTACTAAAAGGACTTTAATCTTCAAAAGTCAATGGATAGAATGATCTCATAAGCTTAAAGGGATGACGTACTAGGCCCGTATGCTCCAAGCATGACTACCAAGATAACCTCTAAGAAGTGAAAATACTTTCAAGGGATTTTTCTATAGGTATCTCTTTTTCAACCATCTCTCTCACTTTATTTCCAAACAACCAAAACTCAACTTCAACACCAATTGGCCTCCAACTAAACTTAAAAAGAATGATGCACGCAAATCTGAACCACAACACATTGATACCATCTCGATACCCGCATGAACCAACAATGCCTTATCCAATCCAAAAATAGCCCAAGACATGAGTCTTACAACCGACTCCAAATTTAAATATAATCTTCTTTACTATTTTACTCATGTTATCCACTCCAAACAAGGAGGAAAAGTCACCAAAGTCCTGTCCGCGCAATCTTATCACAGAGACCTCGAAGAATTAAAGTTGATCTGCTGAAAGTTCATACGACAAACATGAAAATAAGCCCATAAGGAGCTGTTTAGGTACAAAAATAAAGATAATCAAGGATTCAAACCTTGCCAGTGCTACAACTAGTGCGGATGGTAATCAAACTGAAATACAGAAGAACAAGGCATGACCACTCATCACTGAATGATCCATTCCAGGATGTCCCATCAATTGAGAATGAACTCTTACTGAATCCAACTTTAGTATATTATCCCACTAAGTATATCATCAAAAATTTCCAAAGAAAACTAAAGACCTGTGTTCAAAGCTGAAGGAACCAATACCAGGTCCATGTGCTATCATTTGAACACTTATCAACTATAATCCAACCGAAGTCGTGAATACTGAATGGGTAACAACGGAGTAGGATTAACCAAACTATAAAAGAAATTTGAAATGAGACAAATCTAAAATACACGTTCCATTCA
Source organism: Capsicum pubescens (assembly GCA_030864215.1). Lineage (NCBI taxonomy): Eukaryota > Viridiplantae > Streptophyta > Magnoliopsida > Solanales > Solanaceae > Capsicum > Capsicum pubescens. Next base: position 190,445,170 of record CM061546.1, read on the forward strand.
ATCTGTACAACTCTAAGTAGAAATCTAAATGGAAAGGCTGAAACGCTCAATTTCAGCAAACCAAACAAAACCTAAAGACGAGTATTCATTTATACTCAAAATCTATCATAACGTCCAAATCGACATTCCAAAGCATCAAGTCAAAATAGATCCATTAAATCTATATTAATGTCAGCTGCTCAAATTAACTTTAGTATCCAAATATGACATACCCAAGCTAAATCATACCAAGCTAAAATTGAGGCATAACTGAAGAACAAAATCACCACAGGGATAAACCATCGTCTAAAAATGCAAACAACCAATATTATATCATCTAGAGGGAACAAAATAAAGCCACAAAATAGAAATGAAACTGAAGGATAAATCACTGGTCGAAAACATAAGAAATCAACTACATATTTATGGGAGGTCATGAACTATCATAACATATCAAGGGATCAAAAAGGCCACATACCATACTAGTAATGGAAAGAAGTCTAGCAACTTGGAGAAATGCAACGTTAGCTGAAAATCATCAATCCAACACTTAATGTCGGCAACGAATAGCCATAGACACATAACATAAAAGAGATACATTCCACCAAACCTCATTAGGACAAACAAACTTTGAAATGGGGATTTCATTAATCCATCTAAGTAGGGCAATCCTAAGTCAAACAAACCATGAATTACCTCGCTGAGAAAGAAAATACCACTCTCGACAATAATGCCAAGGTCAAGCCACTACCATAAAATGAACCAAACAACTGAAGATAAATAAATTCTGATTTGCCAACTCAAGAAGCGATCATAGGAAAGACCACCTGCCTCTAACTCTCTAACTCCACTTTAAACAAGAACCATATCACAGCAGTAAAGGAGCATCCAATCTCTACACAAACAACAATGACAAATCATCACAGGGAGATGAATCCAAAAAATCTAAGAGATGGATCCAGGTGCTCTTGATATCAATATCAAAACACTATCGGGCGATAAAATAGCCACAAACAATGAACGGGTCCAAACATAGTCAAGCTAAAAAATGGGCTATATAAGAGATGGTCGATACAAAACTTTGCAACATAGGAGGCAAGTGTAAGAATCTTAAATTTAATAACGACAAATATAACAAAATTGTCAACTCTAGAATCATACAGAACCACCAAAGGTCAACTTACCTTTGATATCAAAGTTAACTTAACAATCAATCTATCACAACTAATAGAATAGGAAAACAATCAACCTCACCTCACTAAAAAGAAGAAATCATCAAATCGGGCTATATATACTTAGCAACCAAATAAGAACCACAAAGAATGGAATTCTAACTAGAAAACATTAGTCTAAATAGCTACCCAACGAGAATTAATTACATTAAATAATATCATTGACAACAATAGTATAAACATAAACATAATAAATAGGCGGTACCAAAAATAAAAATCAATAGCAATGTCAAAACCCAAATTATCAGGTCATGATGACGCCTACTATAACCACCAGTAGGCAAGCGAAACCCGTAGTCCGGAACTGCTAGCAATGAACTACTCAGAGGGATACATAAGAGAATACGAAAGAAATGTAATAATAGATCAAATACTTAATGTAGTCCTAAAATATGGTGTTATTAGTAAAAAAACATCTACATAACAGGATTTCAAAGTGATGTATAAATAAATACACTAATACAACTTATCTCTGAATACAATATAGAGACTAGTCTGGCACATAGGAGAGAGATAAGTAATACTCCAAGTCTCGATAAAAAATCAATGCCCAATTTGTCATAAACTAGCTATAACAATGATCATAATAATGATAATTACAATGAGAATAACAATGTTAATAACAATGAAAGTAATCGGCTAGCCCAAAAAAAATAATACCTGACCCAGACTATCACGTACCCCCACTACCTTAGGCTCAGAAGGTTTAATATATATACAACACACCACAAGGCATAATCATCACCCATATCTATGTAGCCCTCCTATATGAGCTGATAGATATAGGTGCATACTGGTGATAGGCGATGCGCATGCATGAATGAATGCAATCGAATCCATAATATCATAATATCATCATCATAACCATCACTGTCATAACCACCATCATCATAATCATCCTGTGGCCTTTTCGAATATATATATATATATATATATATAAATATCAATATAATTTCCATATGTAGGGCTAGCCACACTCGAAGTGGTAAATGTACAATAGGTATATAGATGTAATCATCCTCCGGCCTCACCAGGTATCAAAATCATCATCATAACATCCTTCAGTCTTGTCGGGTATCAATATCTATATCGTAATATTCACCGACCTTGCCATGTATAAAAGCATATAATCATAATCATCAATACATATATATACCATTAATACTAAAATCTTAGCATATAGGTATATTAGTTGCACAGACTCAAGCTGCAGATTAAAAGAGTGTAAGTCCGTAAATCCATTACCAGAAGTGATCTTCGGGACTAAATCATTATAAATGTGTAGAAAGGGTTGGAATATCTCACAACTGGATTAAATAGTAGCATCACATGATAGACCAAAATCTATCTTGGTTAAATCTTTAAAGAATTATTGTTATTTTCTTTTATATATCAGTTATCCATTAAGTAAGGCAGTTATTATGGCAAAGAATGTTATTTTTAAGATTAAAAGTGGGCTTCAACCCTTAATTAGAAAGAATAGTCATAAGATCATATTTTAACTAGAATCATATTTTCTAGAATCACATTCCCCCATCCCATATCAGAGTGATATATGTGTTTATGTGTGTGTGTGTGTGTATATATATATATATATATATTCAAAAACTACAATTGTATCTTTTACAAGGATAAACACTTACTAGCTATCCAACTAATATTGTAACACAACCTTTGGCCTAATACTTTGTCGAAATAATTACAACATCATAATCACAACCTTAGGCCCACGCACGTATCTAGAACTCATATTGATAATAATATTTATAAGTTGTCTCGTATCTCTAATCCATAGCTGAACTATGAGGCAAACATATTTATAGGCCGCAAAGAATATTTGTAATCATGTCACATCTATGAGGCATAATATAAATAAGGCATCTCATATCTGAGAGACATAGTATATCACTAGGCCATAAATCATAACTAGGAGGCATATCACATCTATAAGGCATCTCACGTCTAGGAGATATATCGTAACTATGAAGAATATCAACTCTACAGGACAAATATCATATCTATGAGGAATATCATCTCTATAGACCAAATATCATGACTAGGTCCATGCCTATTTTATCAAACATATCACTAGACCACATCATATGTCAAGTCTATAATGCCACACATAGCTAAAAGCCATAAGTCATAATCCGAGGAAATTCATCATAATTTACCAAGTCACAAAATAACCTTATTCTAATAGCTCAGTAGTCTCTACTATACCTAACATCTTCAACTAAGTCCGCAAGGGCTAACATAACTCTTAGTCTAAGGTGGATTTGAGGAACCCACTTCTAAACCTCAGTTTCGATATTTAGGAAATTTATACCCCAAACAAGGCTAAGGTATCTAGTTAAATTTCTAGATGTCAAGTAAGCCATAACCAATCCTAAGATAGGAATTCCACCTAGCAATATGAGCAATAATGTCAACTCAGCCTAAAATAACGTTTTAAGATCACCACAATAGCCCTAATAATGTTACATATACTAACCATGTTTCCAATGCTTAAACCACATCCCAATCCTAGAATCATAGCATATCCATTCTACGAATTAGTTCAATCCAGAGAGAAAGCAATAGGATTCTAAAACTGCAATAAGCATTTCACCTTATGAGTCAAAAGCCCTCATCTAATCCACAAACCTTAATAATCAAGATCAAGTCATTATACCCATAATCAAACTTAACATTCAGATTCACGTGCAATATATATCATGCATCATCTTATGGAAAAAAGTAGAAAGAATCCTACCTCAAAGAAATCATTCCCCAAACTTCCATCTTCATTTAACAATCCCAAAATGCCATCACACTAGCAAAATCATAATCTACTCATCAACATGAGAATAATGAGACCCATATTACACTATTGTGCTTTGGGTCCAAAAATGACACCATAAACCCCAGGTTGGTCCCACTCATGAAAAATCACATTTAGTAGACCAACACAACATGATATCAAGCTCAAGGAATCAAAACCCTCAATAATGGATGAAAACCATGCTAAGTTTGGGCTAAAATCAAGCCCTAAAGGATTTGGGACTTAAGTCAAATTTTCAAGAAATTCAAGCATGAATTTGAAGGATTCTTACCTTAAATCCTATGATATTCACAAAAACATATGTTAATCATGTTCCCAAGTCACCCCCAAGGCTCAATTTTGAGTTATCATACTCATTTAGGGTTCTTGGCTCTTAAGGATGAGTGAAAAATGGTCAAAATACGGCCTAAGAGGTCATTTTATGCCAATACAAGGTATCGAGGAGTTGCTATCGCACAACCAGTTGTGCAATTACAATTCCTGGATTCATAAGAAAGTATTATGATTGCAATACTACTTGGTATGATCGCAGTATCCTCTGCATCACCAGAAAACCAGCTGAAACTTGGAATTTTTCCAAGTTTCTGCTAAGGCTGTGGGATTCAGTTGTAATTCAATTTATGCAAATAAACTATGTGCACACATTAAATTTGATGTTTCGAACGTGTTGACAATGTCATATTTTCCATTTGAGGTCATTTTGACCAAGTATGAATCCCACACCCATATTTTTAATTTTCCAACTTTTCGACTAATAGGTCAAAATGATCTTAGGTGCCTTGTAACCGAAACCAAAGGTCTATCTAGCCTAAAATTGATATTCTAGAGCTGCTGGTGCATTTGGAATTTTCATTCGAGATAGTTTTACTAATGTTTTTCCGGGTTCCATTTGAAACCAGTGAAGACTTCAAAATAAGAAACTTGCTCTAAAAACTAAACAAACTGACTGGTAACCGAACTATCAGTTCCAGCAAGTCATAAATGACTTGGGGCATCTATGAAGAAACTCTAATGTAAAAAAATAAGCGGATATATGAAAAATGACATGCAGGGCCATTACAATATTCACTACTAAATGGACTTTTGTCCCCAAAAGTCAACACATTGAAAGATCTCAAAAGCTCAAAAGGATTAGGTACTAGGCCTGCATGCTCCAAGCATGACTTCCTAGATAACCTCCATGAAGAGAGAATATTTCAAAGGGATTCTACCACAGGTATCCATTTTTCAACCAACTCTCTCACTTCACTTCCAAACAGTTAAAACTAAACTTCAGCCAACAACAGGCCTCCAATTGAACCGAAAAAGGCTGATGTATGCAAATCTGAACCACAACACACTTGTACCATCTCGATACCCACACAAATCAATCGAAGTCTTATCTAATCCAAAATAAAATCAAGGCATGAGTCACACAACCGACTCCAAATAAAAATATAACCTTCTTTTACCATTCTACACTTTCCCTCTACTCTAAACCAGAGGAAAATCACTTGAATCTTGTCCATGCAATCTTATCACAGAGAAGTCAAAGAACTAAAGTTGATCCACTGAATGTCCACGCTGCAAATATGAGAATAAACTCATAAGGTTCTATTTGTGTACACAAATAGAGATAATCAACAAATATTATCTATGCCAATGCTACAACTAGACTGGATGACTACCAAGATTGAAATCCAGAAGATCAAGGTATAACTACTAATCACTAACAATCCACTCCATGATGTCTCATCAACCGAGAATGAACGAGAAAAAACAACTCAATAACATAACTCTTATTGAGTAAGCCATCTAAAATTCTAAAAGAAGTCGAAAGACTCGAGGTCAAAGTTGAAAGAATAAATTCTGGGTCCATGGTCTATCATTTGAGAACTTATCAACACAAGTCCCAGCTAAGTCGAGAAGAATGAATAGGTAACCATGAAGTAGGCTCAACCGACCTATAAATGATATCCGAATGGAGACAATTCTACAATGAAGGATGCACTCAAGCTCGAAATCTCTAAGAAGAAATCTCAACATCAAGGTTGAATCGCTCAATCTCGACTACCCAAACCAAACCTGAAAATGGGTAAGCATTAATACTCCAAATCTATCATAAATTCCAAATCTCCATCCCAAGGCATCAAATCTGAAATTGAGCCAACAAATCCAACATAAGGTCAATTACTTATAATGACTACATCGTTTGTATCAGACATATCAGTACTATATCATGCCAAGCTAAAATTGAAACATAACTGAAGAAAAAATTGCAATAGAGAAAAAATCACCAGCTAAAAACACAGGAAATCCACTACATATCTGCTAGAGGTCATGAACTACCAAAGCATTCTTAAGATCTCATGAAGGCCACAAACCATACCAGTAATGGAAAAACTCTAGCAACTTGAAGAAATGAAACTCAAGATGAAAACTAACCAATCTAACACTCTATTTCTGTACATAGGCTCCAATCATTAAAGGGAAACACTCCAGCAAGCCTACTCAGGCCGAACACACTCTGAAATAGGAATTTCTTAAATCCACACAAATTGAACAATCATCACTCCATCAATCCATGAATCATATAGCCAATGAAGAAATACTAATCTCGTCACCAATGCACAAGTCAAGGCCACTACACAAAAATGGGCCAAACAACTCCTAATAATTTTTTTTGTATTTGCCAACTCAAGAAGGGATCATAGAAAAGGCCACCTATCTTTAACTTTCCAACTCCACTTTAAACAAAACCACATCATGATAGTAAAGGAGAATCCAATCTCCATACCAATAATAAGGCAAACCATTACTAGGGGACGAACCCAAAGAAACTAAGAGATGAACCTATGACATCTCAACGCTAATACAAAAATCACTATCGGGTGATGAAATAGCCACAAAGAAGGATGGATACAAAATTGATCAAGCGTAAAAATAGGATATAAAGAAAGGGATAGACAAAGTGAAAACCTTTGCACACATGAAACAAGTGTAAGAGTCTCAAACTCAAGAATGAGAAATATAGATAAATTTCCAACTCTAGAACTACCAAAACTACAGAAGGTCAAATTACCTTCGATATCATAATACATTCCTGAATCAATCTAACATAGTTAACCAAGAGGGAAAACAATCAACCTCACCTTGCTATACGAAAAAAATCATCAAATTGGGCTATAGCTACTCAAGCCACTAAATGGGAATTGCAAAGAAATGAAATTCTAACTAGATAACACTAGTCTATACAGCTACCCAACGAGGATCAATTACATAAAGTAATAACATCAATACAACAACAATGATAGCAATAGCAATAGCGATATGAACATCATTATAATGAATAGGTGATACCAAAATAAACCTCAATAGTCAGTACCAATCAAAGGGACACAATAAGGCTAATGTGCAAAGATAAATAGGACTCGAACCCAAATGCTACACCCAGAGGGAGAAAATATTAATACAAATCTATTCCATCCACTACTAAAAGAAATAAATCATGGAGGTAGTCATATAATCATGAATTCAATAACAAGGCACACAATAATCAATATGAACTCATCAAGGCATCTAATCATCAATGGGTATGAAGACCCTAATGCACATAATGAAAAAGGTAAATGCACAAAAATAAAAGCATACCAATAACAGTGAAATCTGCAACCATATTCCTAACAGATATAAGATACATCAAATTTAAATAGGTCAAACTCAAACCGACTGACTAATTCATCAACTGATGTATCGAGCACACTATATCTAATTAAAGGTGCCACAATACCACGATGCTGATCCAAATAAGCTAATAGACTAGAAATCCCACATTGGGGGATATTTTCTAAAAATGTAACTGATATCGCCACAACTAAAACAAGTATCTGGAATACTTCAAGATACTACCCCTCATAATCTAGAATAGCCGCCACGGCCTGAAGACCCATACCAAAAACTATGCAATATTTAATGGGGACTCTACCCGCTATGATCATCATGACTAGTCTGAGAACCACTCATAGTCTAAAATACTACTTGCACAAAATTGTAAGGCTGCAAGTAAAGCTATACTCTTATCAAAAGGATTTTCCCTTCTAAATAAAATACTAATGACACAATACCAAGGGCATGACCTCTTGTGCAAACTTCATAAATCTCAATACATAATCTCTCTATGGAATTTTAATTACCAACAACCCGAGAGAAGAAAGACCCAGCTACTATCAAGTGCTCTGACACCAAATAAAGTAAAAATGCTAGTCCTCTAATAACTCTATGTACCTTGACATGCTCATAGGAAAATGCATGGCCCACTCGAGAAATCTAATCTCATACTCAAAATTGGTAAAGAACCCTGATGAACACCAATAGACCCAACTCCAGTTGGAGAACTACTCAATGAATCAAATGTCATCTATGACTGGAGGGATTTGCAACATGACTCAAATCCCTAATGTTGAACATCTAAGGGCTAAAGTAGTAAAGAGATTTATTGTATCTTAAGATGGCCTCAAACCCTTTGGCTGACACTGAAGATCATCAATATTCATCCGTGAATCTCTGGTCTGATGTTGCCTGAAGCTCTGACAATATGTGTCAAAGTCTCATTCACTTCTATCGACCATCTTGTATCAGTTATTTGGGTACGAAATAGAGTCTAAGAATGTGTTTAAGGTTCATAAAAATGTGGACACATAATAAGGTGTCAAGAAGTGAATTTTGGAAGAATGTCATTATAGCCTCCTGAAGTTAGCTTACAGACGTCTTCGCACTGATCCACAGGACTATACTAAATACTTAGCTCTTGTACTAATACACCAGTGAAACTTAGGCTTGAATACTAATTTGTAACACCCCAAATACTCAGGTCATGATGGAGCCTACTATAACTCACTAGTAGTCAAGCCAAACCCATAGTTTGAAATGGATAGTAATTGACTACTCCAAGAGATACAGAAAAGAATACAGAAGAGATGTAATAATATATCAAATACAGAATATAGTACCAAAACCTGGTGGTATCAATACAAGAGCTTCTACATAACAAAATTTCAAAGTAAAGTATAAATGAATACGCTGATACAACTTATCTTTGAATACAACATAAAGACTAGTCTAGTACATAAAAGAGAGATAAGTACTACTTCAAACACCAGTAGCTCAATCTAAGTCTCTAAACCATGGCTTCTCCGGACAACACACACATCAATGGTGATAAGCTATACTTATGATTTGCATGATATAAAAGTGTAGTTTGAGTACCAATATGCGGTACTCAGTAAGAAACTGCTAACTAAGATCCAAAGATAAAGAAGATATATATGACATATAAATAGAATGGAAAACTACACCAAAAATTCTAGCAACCACATAACATAGCCAATGAGATAATACGGAGAAACTATCCTAGTCATGTACAAGAGACTAACATAATATGGCTAAAGAAATTATAAGAATACACTATCTTATTCCTTCCATACTTAGGGATCACAATATTATACCATATATCACTATCCAATATACAAAGTAAGAGCGGAAGGAATATATATGTAAGTATACAAGGCCAAGGAATGCATGTACAATCTGAATAAATGGAAGGAAGGGATATATGGTAATACCATAACTATATATAGCTAAATGTGCATTTATAGATATATATATCACAATGTCTAATTAAAGTACAACCTAAATCATCAAACTAGCTATTTAAGACCTTTTAACCATAGCAGGAGCTAGTGCTAGAATACTCACGGTTCTAATCCATATATCAAGTCATCAGCTGGTCATGTATAATAATATAATTGTAAGATAAAAGAGGTTAGAATCATACCTCAAGTATAGAAGGTTTAATCAATATACAACACATCACAAGGCATAATCATCACTTATATCTATGCAACCCTCCCATACGAGATAATAAATATAGGTTTATATAAGTGATACGCGATGCACATGCATGGATGAATGCAACTGAATCCACAATAGCATAATATCATCCTTATAACCATCACTGTTATAACCCTCATCATCACCATAATCATCGTTTGGCCTTGCAAGTTATATATATATATATATATGTATAATTTCCATACGTAGGGCTAGCCAAACTCGAACCAGTAGATATACACATAGGCGTATTAATATAATCATCCTCCGGACTTATTAGGTATCAATATCATCATCACAACATCTTCCAGCCTTGAGGATATCAATATCATCATCTTAATATCCTCTAGCCTTGCCAGGAATAAAAGCATATCTTCATAATCATTAATACATATATATACCATCAATACTAAAATTTGAGCATATAGGTATAATAGGTGCATTTACTCAAGCCATGACTAAAAAGAGTGTAAGTTCATAAATCAATCATTGTCTGGAGTGACCTTCAGGAATAAATCATTATAAAAGTTTAGAAAGGGTTGAAATACCTCATGACCAAAGTAAAAAGTAACATCAAATCATATGTTGAAATTTGTCTTGGTCAAATCTTTAAAGCATCATTATTAATTTCTTTATATACAAGCTATCCATTAAATTAGGCAGTTATTATTATAAAGAAAGTCGTTCTTAAGATGAAAAGTAGGCTTTAGACCTTAATTCATAAGAATAGTCATAAGATCATATTTTAATTAGAAACACATCATCTATCAATATATTGAACATGAATGTACAAAATCTATGCATGCCATTACCAATAGTCAAATAATGAAATCCTAAGAATCATACAACATCTTCCTCCATCCGATATCAGAGGCATGTGTATATAAATATATATATTCATAAACTACAACCGCATCATTTACAAGGATAAACACTTCTCAGATATCCAACAAATATCCTAACATGGCCTTTGGCCCAATACTGTGTCCGAAATAATTACCACATTATAATAATGGCCTTAGGCCGACATATATGCCAAAAACTCATATCAATAGTCATATTTATAAGACATCTCATATCTCTAAGACATAGCTTAACTATGAGGCATAACATATTTATAGGCTGCAAAGCATATTTTTAATCATCTCACATATAAGAGGCATAATATAAAAAAAGGCATCTCATATCTAAGAGACATTGTATACAACTAGTCCATAAATCATAACTATGAGGCATATAGCATCTATAAGGCATCTCACATCTAGGAGATATATCATAACTATGAAGAATACCACCTCTATAGGCAAAATATCATGACCATGAAGAATTTCATCTCTATAGACAAAATATCATGACTATGTCCATGACTATTTTATCAAGAATATTAATGGACCACATCATAAGTCAAGTATGGAATACCATAGCATAGCTATAAGCCATAATTCATAATCTAGGGAAAGTCATATTAATTTACCAAGTCACAATGTAACCATATTTTAAAGGCTCAATAGTCTCAACTATGCCTAACATCCGAAACTAAGTCCACAAGGGATAACATAAGTGTTAGCCTAAGGTGGGTTTGAGGAACCCACTTTTAATCCTCAATTTCCATATTTAGGCAATTTTTACCCCAAACTTGTCTAAGGTATCTAGTTAAATTTCTAGTAGTCAAGTAAGCCATAACCAATCCTAAGATAGGAATTTCGCCTATTAACATAAGCATTTAAGTTAACTCTACATAAATAAAAGTTTAAGATCACCACAATATCCCAAATAAGGTTACATATACTAACCATGCTTTCAATGCTTAAACCATATCCCAAACCTAGAATCATAACATATCCATTCTACGTATTTGTTCAATCTAGATAGAAGGTAATGGGATTCTAAAAGTGCAATAAGCATTTCACCTTACGGGTGAAAAACCCTCATCCACTCCCAAAACTAAAATAATAAGGATCATGTTATTCTACCCATAATGAAACTTAACATTCACATTCACATGCAATATGTAACATACATCATCATATAGAGAAGAGTAGAAAGAATCCTTCCTTAAAACCGAACAACAGATTCTTAAATCATTCCTCAAACCTCCATCTTCATTTCATACTACCAAAATGCCATTACACTAGAAAAATGGTAATCTACTCATCAATATGAGAATAATGAGACCCATATTACACAATTGTGCTTTGGGTCCAAAAATGACACCAAAAACCCCAAGTGAGTCCCACTCATGAAAAATCACATTTCTTCCAATACCAACTAAACATGATATTAAGCTCAAGGAATCAAAACCCTAAAAAATAGGTGAAAACGAAACTAAGTTTGGGATAAAATCAAGCCTTAAAAAGTTTGAGGCCTTGGTCAAATTTTCAAGAAATTCAAGCATGAATTTGAATGATTATTAACTTGAATCCAAAGATATTTGTAAAAATATAGGTTAATCAAGATCCCAAGTCACCCCTAAGACTCAATTTTGATTTATCATACTCATTTAGGGTTCTTGTCTCTCAAGGATGAGTGAAAAATGGTCAAAACGCGGCTGAAGGGGTCCTTTTATACCCAAACAAGGTATCCAGGTGTTGCTCTCGCACAACCATGTGCAATATTAATCCCTGCGCTTAGAAGTTAGAATTATGATTGCAATACTTCTTGGAATGATCGCAGATCCTCCTAAAACCAAAAAGCAGCTGAAATATGGAATTTTGCAAGTTTTTGCTAATGCCTCAGGATTCTTTCAAAATTTAATTTCTGTAAATGAACTATGTAACTACACTAAATTCGACGTTCTGGATTTTTTCTCAAAGTTGGATTTTCTTTCCAAGGTCGTTTCAACCAAATATGGATCCCATATCCATATTTCCAATTTTCAAACTTTCTAAACAATAGGTTGAAATGAGCTCAGGGTGCATTAGGACCCACACCAAAGGTCTACCTAGCCTAAAATTTATATTCTAGAGCTACTAGCGTAGATGAAATTTTCATCAGAGTTTGTTTTAATGATGTTTTGTTCCGATGGCCATTTGGAACCAACAAAGACTTTAAAATAGGGAATAGGCTCTAAAAAACAAATGAACTACCTCGTAACCAAACTGCCAGTCCCAATAAGTCATAAATGACTTAGGGAAGCCATGGAGAAGCTCTAAAAGCGAAAATAAGTAGAAATATGAAAAATGACCTACAGGATCATTACAAGCAAGTACTACTCAAGGGCCATAATAAGGAAAATATGCCAAGATAAATGGGACTCGAATCAAAATGCTTCACCTATAGGAAGAAAATATTAGTACAGACCTACTTCTTCCACTACTAAAAGAAATAATGAGTAGTCATATAATCATGAACTCAATAACAAAACAAATAATAAATAATATGAACTCATCAAGGCATATAATCATAAATTGGTATGAAAACCCTAATACACATAAAGAAATGGTAAATATGGGAAATAAGGGCACACCTATTATGGTGAAGTATGCCATCACATGCCTGATGGGTCTATGGGAGAATAAATCTGAACAAGTCCAACTCGTGCCGATTGACTGAATCATCAACTATGGTGCCAGGCGCACTATCTTTAACTGAAGGTGCCACAATATAATGAGGCTGATTTGATTGAGCTGAAAGACAAGAAATCCCACACCGAGGACACTCTCTAGTCCAGCAGCCAATCTCTCTGAAGTCATAGCAAACTCTTGAAGCCCTAACCTGGAGAAAACATAAACTAATCCCAAATAGCTGGCTATCTGATACTGAGATCACTCTCTACTACCATGATCATCCTTCCTTCTATCGTAGCTTGCCTCAAGGACCCTAGGCTGGTGGGGAATATATGCTAAGTCTATCTGATCAACTACCTCCCATCTGGGCTACTCTCTAAACCCATGTCTCATTTTGCCAAAACCAAAACAAGATACGAAATGAAATACCAATAATACTATACTGATGGTATGGCCTTTTGTAGCCACCTCCATAAGTCTCAATACCTACCCTCTCTATGTCCCTCCGTAATCAACAACCTGAGAGAAGGAAAACCCAATTGCTATTAAGTGCTCTGACACCAAATAGAGTGGTAAGGCTAGTCCTCTATCAAATCAATGTACCAAGTCATGCTCTAAAGGATATAGCATAAAATATGCCTGGCCAAATCAAGAAACCAAATCTCGTACTCTGAAACTGATCAAAGAACCCTGATGAACACCAACAATTCCAAATTACGCCTTAGAACTGCTTAATGACTAAAATTTCATCCATAGCTGTGAGGGAATTGCAATATGACTATAATCCCCAATGTTGAACCTCGAAGGAATAAAATGGCCAGGAGCTCAATTGGAGCATGAGTTTGCCCCAAATTCTTTTTAATGATATTGATGATCTTTGATATCCATTCCAGACTCTCTTGTTCAATGTTGTGCTAAAGCTTTGAAACCAGTGTCGAAGTCTCACCCGCATCTATGGACCATCTCACATCGTCTAATTGGGAAAAAATAGAGTCAAGGAATGTTATTGAGGCTCATAGCAATGCGGACACATGGCAAGGATTCAAGAAATAAATTTCCTAAGAATGTCCCCGTAGCGTCCCAAAGACAGGTTACAGACGTCTCTACATCGATCTGTAGGACTCTACAAAATACTTAGCTCTTTTACTAATGCATCAACGGACCTAGGCTCTAATATCAATTTGTCACGATCTAATTTTTCAAGTCATGATGGTGCCTACCATAGACCACTAGTAGGAAAGCCAAACCCGTAGTTCAAAAAAGCTAGTAACAGACTACCCAAATAGATAAAGGAAAGACGGTGGAATATATGTAATAAAATATCAAATACATAATATAGTCTTAAATCCTGGTGGTATCTGTACAAGGGCTTCTAATACAAGGAGAGCATAAAAATTAAATACCAAGGGAATCATGTTGATACAACTCATCTACAAATACAACATAGAGACTAGTTTAATATATAAGGGGAGAAAAGTAATACTCCGTACATCAGGAGCTTACTCTAGTCTCTAAACCATAGTTGCTCTGCAAGACGCACATATCAACAACGACAACCCATATATGATCTTCAGGTTATAGAAGTATATTATGAGGATCAACATGTGGTACTCAGCAAAAAACTGCCGACTGAGTTTGAAAGATAATTCATATATGTATAACATATAAATAGAATAGAAAAATACACCCAAATATCCAGCAACCATATGAGAAAGCTAATAATAATAATGATAACCTATCCTTTTCATGTCCAAGAGACTAAAATAACAAGTCTAAGAAAGTATCAAGGATGAACTATCGTATTCCATCAATACTCAAGAATCTCAAAATTATATCGTATATCTGTGGCCAACATATGAATAAACGACGTAGAAAGGATATAAAATAATATACAAGTCTAAGGAATTGGCATATAATCTTAATGAATGAAGGAAGGGATATAAGGTAATTCCTTAGTTACATATAGATAGA
Organism: Capsicum pubescens; assembly: GCA_030864215.1. Taxonomy (NCBI): domain Eukaryota; kingdom Viridiplantae; phylum Streptophyta; class Magnoliopsida; order Solanales; family Solanaceae; genus Capsicum; species Capsicum pubescens. The sequence continues at coordinate 190,460,550 of CM061546.1, forward strand.
TATACATATATATATAAGAATGGTCAACTCGAAGTATAGACTAACTCATCAAATTAGCATTTCAAGACCTCTTAAACATAGCCGGAGCTAGTTCTAGTATACTCAGGGTTTCTAATCCATATGTCTAATCATGAATTACACATGCATAATAATTACATTGAAACATAGAAGATCCAGAATCATACCTCAAATCTCGATACTGAATCAATAACCCCTCTACTACAAACTAGCCATAACAATGATCATAACAATAATAATAACAATAAAATATCAATATGAGTAATCAGCAAGTCCAAAAAAACAAATACCTATCCAACCCTATCACGTACCCTTATCTCCCTAGGATCAGAAGGTTCAATCAATAAAAAACACACCACAAGGCATAGTCATCACCAATACCTATGCAAAATCCCTATATGGGCTGATAGATGTAGGCGTATATTGGAGATAGAAAAGCATGCAAGAATAAATGCAATGTATAGAATAAATATCACAAAGTCATCATCATAATCATACCTATCATAAGCATCATCATCATAACCATCATCACCATAACCATCATCATCACATCAATCATCATCATAATCATCTTTGGACCTTGTCGTGTATATAGTTGCAATACTTAGGGCTAGCCGAAATTGAATCGATAGATGTACGCATAGGAAAAACAATATAATCATTATCTAGAATTGATGAGTATTAATATAATCATCACAATATCCTCTAGCCTTATCGAGTATCAATATATCAACACAATATCCTCTGACCTTGCCGGGTATATAAGCATATCATCATAGTTGTCCTTCGAGCTTGTCGAGTATATAATCAGTATTATCATAATCATAAAAACTCATATATATAACATCAATCCTAAAATATATCATCGGGTCTTACCCGATATTTATCTAATCAATACAACATCTTTCATTGTCCCATACTGGAGAGATATACATATAAATATAATAGGTGCACAGATTTATACAGTGGATAAAAGTAGTATAAAACATATGTCCATTAACTGGAGTGAACTTCAGTACTAAATCATTATAAAATTATAGAAAGAGTCAGGATCTGTCACGGCTAGAGTAATAAGAAGTATCAAATCATCAACCAGAATCTGTCTCGGTCAAATCTTTAAAGCAAAATTTTTAATCTCTTTTACATATAAGTTATCTATTAAGACAGGCCATATTATTATAAAGAGATCTCTTTTTAAGGTGAAAAGTGGGCTTTACCACTTGTTTAGGAAAATCAATAGTAAGATTATATTTTATCTAGAATCACATCATTCACTGAATTTATGGTCATGAATGTACCAAATCTATACATGCCATCACCAGTATTAAAAAAATTAAACCATAAGAATATATAGATATACACACACACACATTCTAAAACCGCATCCTTTACAAGGATAAACACTTCCCGTATGTCCAACCGATGTCATAATAATGTCTTTGGCCAAATAATTTGTCTGGAAAAATTACAACATTATAATCATGACCATAGGCCCAGATACATATCCAGAATTCACATCAATAATATGTAACGCCCCAAAAATGGGTCCCGAGACGTCACACGGTGCTTACGGTCACAAGTGATCCCACGCTAATCCTTTTATTGGCATACTTACAAGCAACTAAATAAAATACATAAATCTAAACAACATCAGCGGAAACAATAAAACGTCTATGAACATGATCAATACAAAATCTGAGTTTACAAGATTACAACTCTGCCTTTATGAACAAAACAAAATATAAAATACATCGACACTACTGACTTTCTATGAAGTCTCTACTAGTACGGACTATGGGGAGCCAGATCATGACTCCCAACTATCCTAACTCAATACGACTGAATAAAGAAAATACAATACTTCTCAAACTATATAACTGACTTGAGCCCTTGAAACAAAAGGACTCATCTCCTGCTGACTGGAAGCTATGAAATGACTGAATATGGTGTATGCGCTATAACTTGTACTTACATTATGAGACAATGTAGCACACAGTCATATATGTGGATCATAACTTTGAGGATGTATTGAGTATATGGGGTCTAAGCATTTACATAAATAGTATCAATACTCTTTAATGAAATCATACATGTAAATAGGAATGACTCACATGGCTTGAATAAGTCTAAAATATAAAACACATAAATCATAAATAGTAAAACAAGTAACACAAATCTCGTGAGTCATTATACTTAACTTTAAAATCTATACTCTCCACTTATTCTCAGTACTTGAAGGCTAAAGGAAGCTTTAAACAATACTTTCAAACTCATGCTTTTATCTTGTGGAGAGTAAAACTTCTTTAAAGCTTAAAGACTTAGAACTTTTAGGAACTTAACACTTGAGAACTCTGGAACTCTTTTATACTCGGGATACTTGAAACTCGGGAGTTTCTTCTAACCGACATAAACCATGTGAGCTACATGGACTCCAACGTCTTGCCCACGTTGGGGAGAGCTGTTCTATCCTTACCATTGGAGTAGAACCTCATCTTTAGTGATCACTATCTCGGCCTTGGGCCCATAAATCTTGAACCTACGGTGGCACGTAGTTCTGGGGTATGAGATCTTGGAATCATACCCAACTCGGTGCTAAATACTACTCCCATACTCTGCTCAAAACTCTTTGGGAATCCACCTCAAAATAACTCAAGGGTTTATAATAAAGACCAAAACATACCTCTCTTACTTTAACTCATAAGTAGTGTGGATCCCTATCTTAGCTTTTGAAAGTACTTATCAAAACTTATCAATGAGACCTTGAGATCATAATCTCCTTATAAACTCATGACTTGTACTTAGGACTCAAAATATAAATCTTTAATGCATCAAAATCGTATTTAAACTTCATGCTCAACCATCATCTTAAACAACTTACAATCATCTCAATCAAGATAGTGGAAAAATAACTCATAAAATGAATATCATGATTTCAACATCTCATAATTCATGCTTGATAACAAAACATTCATAATAATCTTAAAATCTGGAAAATTTAGAAATAGGCATGGAAATATAAACAAAATCATGTAATTCAACCTTCACTCTATGGGAAATCTCAAGATCTTGCAATACATAATAATGGGTATAAACCCTAACTTCAATTTCTTGGAAAATCTTATAATTTGTAGAAATTTGTATTTAAAATAAGCCTTTGGGCAATAGGGTGAAAGTTTTACCCTTGTTCAAACCCCACATACCTTAGATTTTGAATGTAGATGGATAAGCTTGCTTGAGACTCTTTTTCTCACTCTTGAATGAGGGTTATTGAAGCTTTTGACTTGGGAGTCTTGAATCCTAACTCAATTTGAAAAATCTATGGTGAGTTCTTGAATTTCTTGGAGGAAGATTTGAACCTTGTTCTTTGGAGTAATTTTTGTAAGAAACCCTAGATTTTTTATGCTTGAGGAGATTATGGCGTTTTTGTCTTGGCCAGATGTATATAAATGTTGGTAAGGATGGAAAATGACCAAAAAGTCCTTTTTAAAAATGACTTAAAAATATTGAACGGGCTTTGCGACGGTCCGTTGTTGGCTCGACGGTCTGTTATCTTGACCGTCGCACCTGGGCCAGAATGGGACTTACTATCTTGGCGGCGACGGCTTGGGCGAAGGTATGTCGCTAGCTCGACGGTCTGTTGGCCATTCTTTCATGCCTGACCAGAAGGTGGACTCACTGACTCCACTGTGACGGTTTGGGCGATGGTCCGTTGGACCTTTCCTTTGCACCTGGGCAGTTCAGACTGCTTTCTGTAATTCATCCATAACTTTCTCTTTCGGTGTCAGATTTTGATGAAATGGGTATCGTTGGGAAGATAATTCAATTTCCCACACGATAAAAAGTCAAAATTAGGAAAATTCTATATGATTTAAACACTACTCACTTTGGAAGACATTCCTTAGTTTTTTAAGAGTGAAATTAGTCTTTACTTGATAAGCTCTAATGGCTTAGACTAGGAGGGAACTTTGTGGAGTCTTACAATATCTCCCCCTTGGAAACATTCGTCCTTGAATGTCTCTAGTTAGACTACAGTACCGAGGAACTAAGGATGCATAACTGAAACAAATAGCTAAACCGGTTTTATATCTTTCTAAACTTTTGAATACTTCGGAAGGTACAAGAACTTGTCGTAAGGATAGCTATATAGCTGAATCTCTGATTAGAGAGGACAAAAATGAAGGAAGGTTGTTATCTTTATCCGAATCTAATCTAACTTTCATTTTTCTTATTACGAGGAGCTAACCCATACTGAGAGTTTAGAATTCGCTTGATGTGCTCATGGTGAGATCATACTTATAAACTACAAAGCGATAGTTTATGCAAGTATAAATCATGAGAAGACGAGGCTTAGGTCTCACAATGGGTATCACATTGTGTGATCTGGAATACTTGGAAAACAAAGATTTTTCAGTGAATACTGATGGACTGAATCATGACTAGATACTCATACTCAAGTGGAGGATTTCTTCAACCTCCATCCTAGGGAGTGCTAACTATATGAGGGAGCAAGGAACTTTGGGCAAGATCTGAACAAGACATCTGAATAAGAGATTACAATATTGCTATGACTCTATAGCTTGGAATGTAGACCTATGAATCATAAGTCGGAATATAAGTACTAGGCCTCAAGAAATGCAACTTCTTACTGTCAAACTTAGCAATACTTCTCAAACACTCCTTCAACTATACTTTTCCCCTCAAATACTATACTAGCTCGGTCCAACTTAGAATTTTCACATGGCACTGATACTTCTATCCACGAATGTCTAGACTGAACTAAATTCTCTCACCATGTTCAATCCTAACTCAAAGTCACAAGATACACCACATAACGCTGTAATACTAGTCTGAACCATGAATTCAACACACCCTGCATTTCACAACTTCTCATCTCATGCAAAGTTCTTATTACCACTCCCATAACCACATTCAACCTCATACTAGACATTTACTAACGCACAATGCATTCATCCAGATATACAAACATAATATTCAATCCTATATTTATAACCACATATGCACTCCTAAGCAACCATTCTTAAGGCAATGCTTCATATTCTCTAAACCTCTATCAACAACAGATTTTCTCCACTATGCTTAAAAAGACAGACATAAAATTTTAACTAATCATGACATGTACCAAAGACTTGGCCTCAATCTTACTTCACACTTACAGTCTTAGCTAAAATAAGCATACAACAATCTTCTAATAACGAAAAAAAGATTTACTCTCTCCCATCCAGACAACTATTCGTCATCACTATCTTGACCTGAGAAAAGGTAACTAAATAGTTAGAACAGGAGGACCTGAAATATGAAGGGATACTGTGTATAACTTGACACCCAACTGAGGCTTGAGGAATAAATATTTAACACCGTGAACTCATCAAAGCAGTCTAATCTGAAGACATGCTTGCTATAAGACTGAATTTCGCTGATCATTACAAATATTGCCTGAGTACTAGAACTGACATACTATAAAGCATGAGTACATGGGTCATGAGCTGCATGACCCAAATTTGGAGATCATAACTTATGGAATGTGATTCTAACTGCTGAAAGAACTAAAACTCCTTATTTTGTGAACTAGGAGAGTACATGATTCTCTATCGTATGCATGAACGCGAATTAAGATCATGGAACAAAAACGTAAGGCATGAGTAGGTATTGGGACAACTAAAAATACTGAAATAAGATTGGATCAAACATCAATCTTTCTCACAGTTATTCTACAACTTACTGGTATATCTACTAGAATTTGAAAGCTTGACTTGGTTACTAGTTCTATCATCTCCCCCTTAGATTTAAGCCATCACTCTGAGGCTGTGAACCACTATATAAACTCTAGTCTAACTGCAATCACTTTACTTTAGAGTCTGGAAAATAGCAATGCACATGAACAAAAGAACTTAACCCGAATGACCACACCTAACAGCGCAAAACCAACTCCTAACATTACCTTCTAAGTTACACCCTATCTTTCTATAGCCCCATTAGTCATCATATAATACTTGAAAACTTACTAACATCGAATCTGCATGAGGATCCAATAGTCGTAGTGCACGCCATCTAGTTCTTTAACTCTTATTTCTATTAGCTCAATCTTCAAAGTTTCAAACTTAGATTCTAACGCTTAACATGAATATCTCCAAACCTCTGATGGACCATACTACTTCTGTCATAGCCTACTAATTTCACTCTTGTAAGCCTAAATTTCTAAACCATAAGAATCAAAATCATACTTAACAGGATCCACATCTTCAATCATAACTCCTTAACTTAGTTGTCAAGAACATCATACATTATCTAACTAGTCTTTCTCCACCTAGCAACTCAACGTTACTACTAAACACACAACATGCAATAATCCTAAAAAAATAATGCTGCCCCATAGCACCTTGGGTGTACTTCCACATCATACATACAACATCATACTTTATTATGAGCCAAATAAGCTTAACCTCTTGCATACACTATTCAAACCTACTAGATCATTTCCATACGACTAACATTTACAACACATCAATCATTATATCCACCTTGCTATTATCTACTATTCGAACTTAGTATCTCGTTCTAGCTATGATTAACCACAATCTTGACAGCTATTCTTACCTGCCCAACATCCAAAAATACTAGCCTACTAAAACCTCATAACAATAATGATCAATCACAATCCTATGGTCTGTCTTATTTACAATCCGTTACCATATCTTCCTTCTACACCTCATTACTATTCACCTATCTATACATCTAAACTTCTTTCATAGCTCTATAAGTTTCAACTAAACTTTCTCTTGCAATCTCATGAAAGCCTAAATTAACAACATTCCTCCACCAAGTACTTTTATCAATAACCTATACTTTTCTATCATAACAAATACTGTCAATAACTCTTTTCTTGCTTCAAGCAAACAAAAATACGCCTTAACTAACAACTCCTTCTTTCCCTTCTACTAAACTAACACAAAAGGACTACAAGATGAACAACAAGTTTCTAGTGAATCAAAATAGGCCTCACACGGCTTCACTAGACTTTGATTTTAAACAACACAATGATAACAAGATTACAAGAGATAGAAACTTGACACACAATATTCAATAATCTAAGAATACGCAGCTTACTCTGTCTTAACTGAACGACTTATAAGAATGAGGCATAACTTTAAACTTAGGGGACTTATAACACACTAGAAGGATCATCTCAAGCCACTTCATAAGACTTTTAAAACTTCTTGCTAGCAAGTCTGAGAGCATTATTAGTGGAGAAAATTGGAACTGCTGATCAGGTTACCTCAAGAATAGTACATAGATAAAGATTTATAGATTATCATTATGGATTCTGAGGAGGAAATCTGAAAGCACATCTGACTTGGGCTTAGAGCACGATTTTTACAAACATGATAAAACACTTCAATCTTTGAAACTCAAAATCACTAATGGGATATTTTCTAGCCTTCTTATAATATCATAACTTTTTATGGAGAATTAAGCTTGACTATTTCTGGTACCTTGAAAATGAGGCAGAGATGGCTTGAATAGAGTAAGATGAGAAGTTGTTTAAGTTTCTTAGAGGACCTTTCTATAGAACGATCTAAGACTTGAAATAATGGAGACATTTCCTAAATGCCTTGTAGCCTCTCGAAGAAAAGTACAGACGTCTCCATACCATTCTGCAAAACTCTACTAGACACAGCTTCACAGACACCCTAGGAATCTTGAACCTTGTGTTTTGATACCAAGTTTGTAACTCCCCGAAAATGGGTCACGAGACGTCACACGATGCTTAGGATCATAAGTGATCCCAAGCTAACCCTGCTATTGGCATACTTACAAGCAACAGAATAAAATACATAAATCTGAGCAAAATCAGCATAAATAATAAAACTTCTTTGAACTTGATCAATATAAAATCTGAGTTTACAAGATTACAACTCTGCCTTTACGAACAAAACTGAAATAAAATACATCGACACTACTGACTGTCTAAGAAGCCTCTAATAGTACTGACTATGGGGAGCTGGGTCATGACTCCCAACTATCCCAACTCAATACAACTGAATAAAGAAAATTCAATACTTCTCAAACTGTATAACTGACTCAAGCCCTTGAAACAAAAGGACTCATATCCTACTGACTGGAATCTACGAAATGACTGAATATGGTGTATGCACTACAACTTGTACCTACATTATGAGACAATGTAGCACACAATCATATATGTGGATCATTACTTTGAGGATGTACTGAGTATATGGGGTCGAAGAATTTACATAAAACAATATCAATACTCTTTAATGAAATCATATATGCAAATAGGAATGACTCACATGGCTTAAATAAGTCTAAAATATAAAACTCATAAATCATAAATTGTGAAACAAGTAACACAAATCTCGTGAGTCATTATACTTAACTTTAAAATCTATACTCTCCTCTTATTCTTAGTACTTGAAGTCTAAAGGAATCTTTAAACAAAACTTCCAAACTCATGTTTTTATCTTGTGAAGAGTAAAACATCTTTAAAACTTAAATACTTAGAACTTTTAGGAACTTTTAACACTTGAGAACTCTGGAACTGTTTTAGACTCGGGACACTTGGAACTTGGGAGTTCCTTCTAACCGACATAAACCATGTGAGCTACATGGAGTCCAATGTCTTGCCCACGTTTGGGAGAGTTGTTCTAACCTTGCCATCGGAGTAGAAACTCATCTTTAGTGATCACTATCTCGGCCTTGGGCCCATAAATCTCAAACCTACGGTGGCAGGTAGTTCTGGGGTATAAGATCTTGGAATCATACCTAACTCAGTGCTAAAAAATACTCCCATACTCAGCTCAGAACTCTTGGAAAATCCACCTCAAAATAACTCAAGGGTCTATAATGAAGACAAAAACGTATTTCTCTTGCTTTAAATCATTAGTAGTGTGGATTCCTATCCTATATTTTGAATGTAGTTATCAAAACTTGACAACAAGACTTTGAGATCATAATCTCCTTATAAACTAATCACTTGTACTTAGGACTCAAAATATAAATCTTTAATACATCAAAATCATATTGAAACTTCATGCTCAACCATCATCTTAAAAAGCTTAAAATCATCTCAATCAAGATATTGGAAAAATAACTCATAATATGAATCTTATGATTTAAACATCTCAAAATTCATTCTTTATAACAAAACATTCAGAATAATCTTAAAATCTGGAAAATTTAGAAATAGGCATGGAAATATAAACAAAATCATGTAATTCAACCTTTAATCCTTGGGAAATCTCAAGATCTTGCAAACAATAGTAATGAGTATAAACCCTAAATTCAATTTCATGGAAAATCTTATAATTTGTAGAAATTTGTATTTAAAATAAGCCTTTGGTAACAAGGGTGAAAGAGATACCCTTGTTCAAACTCCACATACATTAGATTTTGAATGTAGATGAACATGCTTGCTTGAGACTCTTTTTCGCACTCTTGAATGAGGGTTCTTGAAGATTTTGACTTGGGAGTCATGACTCCTAACTCAATTTGTAAAATCTATGGTAAGTTCTTGAATTTCTTGGAGGAAGATTTGGACCTTGTTCTTAGGAGTAATTTTTGCAAGAAACCCTATAGTTTTTATGCTTGGGGAGAATATGGCATTTTGCCTTAGCCAGATGTATATAGATATTGGAAAGGATGGAAAATGACCAAAAAGTCCTTTTTAAAAAATAACTTCAGAATACTGAACGGGCTCTGCGATGGCTCGTGTGATGATCCGTTGCTAGCTCGACGGTCCGTCTGCCTGACCGTCGCACCTGGGCCAGAATGGGACTTACTGTCTTGGCAGCGATAGCTTGGGAAATGGTCTGTCACTAGCTCGATGGTCCGTCAGCCATTTCATTGCACCTGGCTAGAAGGTGGACTCACTGCCTCCGCTGCGACGATTTGGGCGATGGGCCATCTCTAGCTCGACGGTCCATTGGAACTTTCCATCTCACCTAGGCGGTTCAGACTAACTTTCTCTTTCGGAGTTGGATTTTGACAAAATGGGTATCATTGGTAAGATAATTCAATTTCCCACATGATAAAAAGTCAAAATTAGGAAAATTCTATATGATTTAAATTCTAATCTCTTTGGAATCCAATCCTTAGTTTTTTAAGAGCAAAATTAGGCTTTACTTGACAGGCTCTAATGGATTAGACTACGAGGGAACTTTGCGGGGTCTTACATAATCATATTTGTAAGACATCTCATAACTATAAGCCATAGCTTGACTAGGAGGTAAAATATATCTATAAACCATAAAGCATATTTATAATAGTCTCTCATCTAGGATGCATAATATCAATAAGAATCTCCCATCTAGGAAGCATAATACATCACTAGGACAAAAATCATAACTAGAAGTAATATCACATCCATAAGGCATCTCATATACATAGGTCATATCTCTTAACTATGAAAAGTATCATCTCTATAGACCAATTACAACATCTATGAGGAACATCATCTCCATAGGCCAAATATCATATCTATAAATATATCATTGCCATGAGCCATTAATCATTCTCTGGGGAAAATTCAATCATCATTCACCAAGTCACGAACTAACCTCACTCTAATGGCTCACTGGACTCAACTATGTATAAAATCCGAAAATAAGTGCACAAGGGCTAACACAAGTGTTATCCTAAGGTGAGATAGAAGAACCAACTTCTAATTTGTGAATTCCATGTTTAGGCAATTTATACCCTGGACTAGGCTAAAGTACCTAAATTTACTTTTTGATGTTACATAAGCCATAATCAATCCTAAGATAGGAATCCCACCTAGAAACATGAGCAATTAAGTCAAATCCACCTAAATTACGGGTTCAAGATCACTAAAATAGTCCTAATAAGGTTAATCATACTAACCATGATTCCAATGCATAAACCACATCCCAAACCTAGCATTGTATCATATTTGTTCTATGAAGTAGTTCAATCTAGGAAGAAGGCAATAAGATTCTAAAAGTGTAATAAGCATTACAGGTCAAAACCCCTCAGCTAATCCCTAAACTTCAATAATCAAGACTAATTCATCCTACCAATAATCAGTCTTAACATTCACATTTACATGGAATATATAATATACATTATCTTACAAAAAAGAGTAGACAGAAGCCTACCTCAAAGCCAAACCGAAAATCCTTGAATCATTCATCAAATTTCCATCTTCAATTAACAATCTAAAAATTCTTTCATGCTATCAAAATCATAATCTACTCATCAACATGAGAATAATGATACTTATATTACACCATTGTGCTTTGGGTCCAAAAATCACCTCAAAACCCTATATGGGTCCCACTTATAAAAATCATATTTTTGAGGTTAACCGACATCCATACATGACAAAAGAATCATCACCCTCAAGAATTGGTGAAAACTAAGCTAATTTTGGGCTAAAATAAGCCCTCAAGCTATTTGGGGTTTTGGTCAAGAACCAAGAAAATTCACCAAGAAAGTTATGAAATCTTACCTTAATTTAGATGATAATAATGAACAAAAATATTAAATAAACTACCAAGTAACCCACAAGTTTTAGTTTAAGTTATCACGCCCTTTAGGGCTTTTGCTCTCAAATGTTAGGTGAAAAATGAGCTAATCCATGACCTAAGGGGCTATTTTATGCCCTTTCCAAGAAATTCGGTATTGCAATCGCACAACTAGGTGTGAAATCACACTATCTAGAGTCAGGGGAAAATGATGCAATCACCAGCATCAATAGTGTAATCACATTATCTCCTCTGCACACCATGTGCAATCGCTGGCACTAGATATCAGTTGAAACTTAGAAATTTTATAAGTTTCCGCTAAGGCCTTGAGATTCATTCTGAATCTGATATATGCAGATAAGAAACCACACTAAATTCAACATTTTTTATGAAATAGCAAAGTCATATTTTCCATTCGAGGTCATTTCGAGAAAATTTGGGTCCCACACCCAAATAACCAATTTTCCAACTTTCCGGCCAATAGGTTAAAAATAGCTCTAGTGAATCAATACCCCAAAAATAGTTCTAACTAGCATAAAGTACATATTTCAGAGCTGATGGCATAGTCATAATTTGCATTCGAGATCATTTTACTAAAGTTTCAGCCTAGTGGCCATTTGAAACCCGCAAAGACTTCTAATCAGGGAATTATCTCTAAAACCAAAATGAATTGCCCGGTAACCAAACTGTCCATCCTAGAAAATTATAAATGGAAAATCTCTAACGACAATAATTAGCAAAAATAGGAAAAATGACCTGGAGAGTCATTATAACTTAGTATCCATCGACATACTGATCTCTAAAGATAATGTAAGCATAAATTACATGTAAAGTAGAAATATAAACTACATGCAACTATCCAAGAGTCTAAAAATAATAATATTAATAGATCAATAATGGTAAACTATTCTATTCTAACAATATTCAAGAACCAAAGTGCAATACCATTATCACTAACCAATATACTAATAAAAAATAAAAGAAGGATATATAGATACAAGGCTAAATGATACATATATATAAATATATAATGAAAAAAGGGATATCTAGTAATATCATATATATATACACACTCATATATATGACTAAACTCAAAGGTAGTAATCCAAGGTAACCAACTAACATTTGGGAATTATTGCTAAGTCAGGGAGCTAATACTAGGGTACTCAAGGCTTCTAACCAAAGTGTGACTAATAATGAGGCGACACAACAATACATATTTTAGTGTGAGAAATAAAATAAATCAAAATCTTATTGACAATCTTGAGTACCAATCCATACTTAACTTCTCAAGAAATAACCATAATAACTAACAATAAAGTAACTGGGTAGTCCAAACAAATAATAACCTAATTGGGACCCTATAAGCCCAAAAAGTACAATCAAGAACTCAACAAATAATAATCATAACTTATACCTATATAAACCCCCCATAAGGCTGATAGATATGAGCACAAATAATTATACTAGTGATAGGTGATACATATGAGTAAAATAATCAACATAAACTAATAATTCCATATATAAATACAAGGCCCATAATGTACCTAGTGTATACACCTTCATTTTATTAGCTTGCAAAGGTAGGACCTATGACAATCATCCTTCTTTGGCATTGTGGCTCATAAATGAAGGGACCCATAGAGGACTCGAGATATCCGTATACACTACCTGTTCTTGAACTTTGAATTCCAATTACCATCATAATCGATATACTCCATCCAGTATTATATAGGTAATAAAATAATATGTGTTCGTACTTGATCCAAGACTAAAAGAGGGCATTCTTTAAATCCTTTACCCAAGATCAAGTTCGGATCAAAATTGATAAAATAGCATAGAAAAAGTTAAAATCTCTCTTGACTATAGTAAATAATAGTGGTACAAGAGTAGATTAAAGGTAGACCAAAAACAACCTCCGTCTAATTTCAAAAATAACATATTTAGTTTTAAAAGCTCATAATTCATTAAATAAGGTGGTAGATTCCCATTACAAAATAATTTGTTTTAAAGGTGAAAAGTGGGAATAATTACTTTTTTCCAAAATGGTAGTTAGATGAAGTTTTATGTTAAATCATACCAATAAGTGAAAAATGTGCCTAACAGTACGCATGTCAACACCAGTATCCAAAAAATACAATCATAAGCACCTACGAATTAAAAGAACGTCTATTTAAGCTTAAAATACTAACCTGGTATCCAACTGGCATAGTAACCACAACCTTAGACCAAACAATATATAACTATCATACTAATTGTACCATAACTCGAGAAAATATGGTCCAAATCACTACGTAAAAGGGTATGACTTATACTAAAGTGTTATTAACTTCAATTTATGGTAAACATGTATCAAGGATAATATGGTTTTTTGGCCATTACAGCTATCCTATAAAAAGGTTTGGGTCACATTTCTGTCCTAATATTCTCTAAATAGGTTAAGTCATGAAATACAAGTCACAATCTCATCCTATAACCTCAACCTAACATGTAATCTATATAATACACAATATTGTAGAGAAATGTAGATCAAAGTCTACCTTGATGTCGAACTTCATTCCCTAACAACTCATGAACCGCACTCCTGGATCCATAATTTAAAAATTTCATCACACTATAAAAATCATAATCTACACATTAATAGGATTAAAAAATACTTATATTATAATATAAAACTACAACCCCTAAATTGGGTCAAAATGGGATCGTGGGCCCCACTAATAAAATCCCAAAATTAAATCTATCACAATGTCCCTTGAAGGATAGAAAATGTGTGTTCAAAAGTTGAGCACAAATGGGATGCAATACAGGCTAAAATTAGATCAAAATTTTGGGAATGCAAGACCTAAATTCTTGGAATTTACAATGAGGAAGGATGGAATTTAACATGGAAAATAATGAAAAATAACCAATGATAGTTGAACTAACTTACCTTAGCTTCAATGGATGACTTTCAATAATTTCACGCTCCCCAATCTTAAAAAAATATGGGAAAAATCCCTAGAGAATGAGGGAAAATTGGGTGAAGAGGGAGATTTAGAACCAATAGTGACCGCGTAAGTAGATACTGAGTCATTTACATGATTGTCACTTAAGAGCCATATGACCACAAAAGTGATCGGGCAGGGATAGGAGGGGAACACATAAGCGATATCCTGGTAGCTAAAGCGACCCTTCACTTGGTAGCCAAGGCCGTTAAAGTTGCACAACATCGCTAAAGTGACTATTGCTTAAGTGACCCCCAAGCCACTTAAGCGATTGCACTAGCTGCTGAGGAATTAGATTTTTCTAAGTCCAAATGGATTTCGACTGGGTGCTCAGGATTCATTTGGGAACCTATGTGTCTAAATAGACCATGCTACCATATCAAATTTGATATTTAAGACTGAATGGAAATATATAAACTTCCATCTGAGGTTATTTTGATTAAATATTTAGGACCATACCTAGTTTTATTTTTCATCAAATCCATCTAATATCCAAAAATAAGTTTGGAAGCCTGGGGACTCAGACCAAGGCTGCTTCTAGCCACAAATTAATGTTCAAGATCTACCAATGCTCTTATAATACTCATTTGAGGTTGTTAACTAGGATTTTTGGTTCTAGGCCTATTTCCCAACTCCAAAAGCTCTAAAATGGGAAAATAAGCATAAAATCACAACTAACTACCAAAAAGCTGAACAAAAAGTCTTGAAAACTCACAAATAACTTATTGCTACCATGGAAAGGCATGAAATATCGAAAGTACATGGAAACCAAGGAATGACCTAAAGGGTCATTGCATTATAGTTGTGGCTTAATCGGAGAGATAGTTGTGTAACTCCTTTTGGTAGCCTATTATACACTTTTATATATACTCTTCCATTTTCATCACATAATACGAGAAGATTATATTGATTCAACCTATTATATATGATAATGTTTTTTCCATTATTCATAACTTATCTTAGATTGTAGATCATAATAACGGCTAGTGTTGACTCATCAAGACTGAAGTGTTTGTCCTATTTATAATTAGTCTATTGACAATTATATTGGGTAACCCAAATTTGGATAAACAGATGTATATATTGGATTTTACATCATTGAAAATCCTTGGATAGTTAGGGTGGTGGCTCTAACCATTGCTTTTGATTAGGGTCGATTATTGATGATGCTTGGTGAGTATATGTAATTTTGTACTCACCCTTGCTTTTCTTTATTTCTTTTTTGCACCCCATGTTGTTATTGGATAGGGTAGCATATTATAAATTGTTTTCGTCAATATTGGCCACACAAAGATCAAGATAGTGGCTGATGGACTTTGGATTTTCTCAGATCTCTCTATGTATGTCTTATGTTTTTCACATATAAGACATTTTAGAGGATTATTCTTAATATAAATTTATATTAGAGGCTTGTATTAGTGACAACCATACATGGAATGTATTTTTAAAAATTGTGCCTCATTTATATATATTTGAAATATGCTATTCTTGTGCTACTATTCCTATTTCCTTAATTTGTGTTCTTTTGGGTTGGATTAAGGTTAATTGTTTAGATGGTATGACAAGTGACATCATATGCCTATTTTAGGTTCTGAAGAATTGGTATCAGGTCCCCAGGTTCATTGTTCTTATTAGTACAAGTTGAGTTCACTAATTTTCTTACCTTGAAAATTGTAATTATTTTATAAAAGTCTTGTGGATTGGTGTGGAGACATCCGTTAGCTTTCTTTGATAAGATACATGACTTTAGGCAAAATCTATTTGTTCATTCTATTTTTTGCATTCATATATTTGTATATATTAAAATCTCTTATTCACTCTCTCACACTTCCTTAGCTAGAGTTTCAGAGCATGTGCCTTTGGTATGTGGAATAAGCAAGGTTCAAGGAAGAGGTCAAATAAGGATGTCCTTACCTGCTAAGGGTAAAGTTAGAGTTACTTCTTTAGGTTTTAAGGTTTATTGTAATGACTTGATTCAATGAACCTTCCCTTTGTATGTGTCTTGACCATTTTATTCCTCTTTGTTATTGTTATGTGTCATTTTTTAGGTATGATGATGATTGGGATGGTTTCTTATGTGATCCAAAAAGATTTGCAAGGCCTCATAGTTAACAATGATTAACATTAGTTGTTCTGTGTGTCAAATGAAAAAATGGACTACACCTGCAGATTCAAAACATCAATTTTAGGTTGGTAGCATGGTTGGTTTGATTTTATTGATTTTATATCTTTTTGGACCCTTGGTTCAAGAATTAGTGAAAATAGGTCTTAGGGTTAATTTGTGAAAACAATCTCTTTTAAAAAAATTAGATGTCTCAAACGAGTCTAGAATATTGAATTAGTCTAGTAGAGTATTTTGTTTGCCTTCACGGGATTCCTAACAAATCTCGAAGGGTTGATCAGTAACTTTGCAACTGAGCAAATTTGCTGATGCAGTCGAGTCTGGTGCAACTTCTTAAGTAGCTAGATGACCACTTAAGCAGTATCTGGTTAAGAGACCCATGTACCACTTTATCAAAACCCGACTAACTGGGAAACTATCTTGAAAGAGGGCACTTGACTGCTTTAGCACTTATTGCTTTAGTAGTAGGGGACCAATTCAGCGGCCTCACGCATAGGGATGGACTGCATAAGCGATTGAACCATTACATAAGCAATGATCTCTTAAGTTGTTATTTGACCATTTTAGCGGTCATATCTATAAGGTTATAATAATCCTTTTTCACTAATTTTCTTTTATTTTTTAGACTTTGAGCTTTGGGTTAAGAGATTTTATTGGATGATTTATTCCGCTTTTGATCTTTGGTAAGCAGTGAATCACTATTTGAATTATTTTACTTTTATTATGTCAATTAAAACCTTCTAAATTACTATTCTAAATTGGAATTTAGGGATTTTTGCATGGGAGGCCTAAAAGGTATTTCTTTGATTAAAGCCTCATTTAACCTATTATTACTGGGCTTTTCTCCTATGGATTCCTTTGATCATGGGTAAGGTTTTTCTGAACAAAAATTTTGGTTTTACCCTTTGGTATTGAAAACCCATTTTGGCGGTCCATTTTGACTCGACCTAAAGTAGACAATATTGTTTTCATTGGATTTTGTTTAACATATAAATTCTATATCTATGCATTTTAGTTTATTTTGAGGGCATTCGAGAGGGAAAGCTTCATGTTGAAGGGCTTTAGGTTTGGATTTGGACTTCACGAGGTAGGTTATAACTTAATCTACCTCGACACTTTTATTAATATATCTATAGATGATATCTTTGTTTAACCCAAGAGTTAGGAAAATAATGAAAAGCATTTACGGATCTTACGTCAATTATTTAGAGATGAGAAGTCTTATGCTAAGTTTTCCAAGTTTGAGTTTTTGCTAGAGCCTGTATCTTTCAAGGGTCGTGTTTGACAACTAAAAGAATCATGGTCGATCCAAACGAAATTCCATCAGCTTGTGATTTTTCTAGACAAACTCCTCTAACAAAAATCTTTAGTTTAGTTGGTTTATAAGGATACTATCTATGCTTTATTGAGGGTTTTTCATCTATTACTCCATTGAGCAAGTTGACTCAGAAGAAGATTTCCTTTTAATAGTCTAATTCTTGTAAAATAAGTTTAAAATGCTTAAGGACTTATTGACATTAGCTCCTATATTTCCTTTGCCCATGGAGGGCATGGGCTATACCGTGTGATGCTTTCGGTGTTGGGTTAGGTGTCGTGTTGATTTAAGAGGTTAAGGTAATTACATATCCTTCTCTCTAGTTTTGAAGCCTCATTAGAAGAATCTCTACCCATAATTTAGAGTTATTCGTAGTTGCATTTATATCGAGGTTGTGGAGACATTATTTATATAGAGTCTATTGTGAGATCTTCTTCGATCACCATTTTCTTTGCTACTTCTTCACCCATCGAGATCTTAATATGAGGCAAAATTATTGGCTTGAGTTACTTAAGGACTATGATCTTGTTATTCTCTATCATCTAGGCAAGGCTATTACAGTTACAGATGCCTTAAGCCAAAAAATGACTAATATAGGTATCTTGGTGCATTTTCTTACCCAGGATAAGCCTTTAGCCTTAGAGGTTTAGTCTTTGCAACCCAGATGGTTAGGCTTGATATTTCAACACATGGATGTGTATTGGCTTTTGTGGAGGCTAGATATTTCTTGATAGAGCAGATTTGGGTTCATAAGTTTGATTTTAATAGTTTAAGATTGATTAAGGATAAGTTGTTGAGTGAGACGATAAGGAAGCCTCACATTATTTCTATAGTATTTTGAGAATTGGAGGTCGAGTTTGTGTGTCGAGAGTGGGTAACTGGGTGAGATTGATCTTTGAGTAGGCCCATTATTCTAGGTACTCCATTCATTTGAGAGTAACCAAAATATATTATGATATAAGACAACACTACTGGTGGTGTGGTGTGGGGAATGATGTATCAGATTTTGTAGCTTGTTACCTATGTTATCAATAGGTGAAGGCCAAGCATTTGTGGTCTATTCATTTTCTTCAAAGTTTATCGATTCCTAAGTAGAAGTAGGAATAGATCACTATAGACATCGTGATTGGGTCACCTCATACTTATCATGGTTCTGACAGATCATCATCGATCAATTGACCATATCTGCTTATTTCACACCAATTCAGGTTTTCCTTAGTGCTGAGAGTTTATCTCGTATCTACGTTCATGAGATAGTTCGCCGCCATGGTCTACCCGTGTCTACTATATCAGATAAATGCTTAATTTTGTGTTCTCACTTTTAGAAGACCTTTCAGGAGTAAGGTACCCGAGTTGCTCTTACCATAGGTTTTTACCCTAGAATGATGGTCAGTCAGAGAAGACTATTAAGGCATTGGAGGATATGCTCTTCACTTGTGTTATGGACTTTGGAGGTTAGTAGGAGAAATATTCAGCCTTGGAAGAGTTTGTATATAGTAATAGCTACCATTTAAGTATTAGATGGAAGATTTTGAGGAATTAAATGGTAAGCATTGTCTCTCATTGGTAGGTTTAAGACTTCTGAGGTTAGACCTCGAGGTATAGATTTAATTCACGAGTTCTTGGATAGAGCTGGAGTCATTTAAGATAGACTTTGAGTGCTTAGAGTAGGCAAAAGTGCTATGGATCATAGACTTCATGCCTTTGGGTTCAGTGTTAGTGATTAAGTTTTCCTTTATATATTTTCCATGAAGGGCGTGATGAGATTTGGGAAGAGGAGAAAGCCTAGCCCCATGTATATCGGCCTATTTTAAATTCTTTGGACTTTTAGGAATGTAGCTTATGAGTTGGTATATCCCCCAGATTGTTCATCTATTCATCCAACTTTTCATGTATCCATGCTATGGCATTATATCTAATATGAGTATCATGTAATTCATTGGGGCATAAGGTGATTAAATGAAAAGTTTTCCTTTGTTGAAGAGACAGTCTCTATTTTTGTCTGGGATGTTAGATGATTGCACTTAAGAGATATTCCAATGGTTAAGGATCAATGGGACCCCATTCCATAGATGAGGTTACTTGGGAGGTTGAGTCTAACAAGTGCAACAGTTTCCCCCAACTTTTCACTAATTTGGGTATTCTCTATGATTTAGTTTAAGGACGAGCTAGATTCTTACTAGTGGATATTGTAATGACTTGATTTTGTAAACCTCTCTGTTTTATGTGTTAAGACTATTTTACCACTCTCAATGGTTTCTATGTGTTGTTTCTGCGGCGTGGGGATGGTTGTTACAATTCTTAATGTGATCTAGAATGACTTGTGAAAGTTTGTGGTTTTTAGAGGTTGGAAAAGACTCTTTGTTGACTTCGGTAAACATTTTTTGTTTTGTATGTTAGATGGTAAAACAGACTACGCCAGAAGATCCAAAATATTGATTTTAGATTTATAGCATGGTTGGTTTCGTTTTGTGGCTTTTGGATCTCATTTTGACCCTTTATTCGAGAATTAGTGAAATTGGGTCTTGGGGGTAAATTTTGTGAAAACAATCTCTTTTCAAAATATCATGTCGCCAAAGAGTTTGAAACGTCGAATTTAGTCTAGTAGAATATTTTCTTTTCCTTCATGAGATTTTGAGTGAATTTTGAGGGTTTGATCGATAACTTTGCATCTTAGCAAATTTTTTGAAGCAGCTGAGTTTGGTTCAGCTACTTAAGCGGCCAAAGTAACACTTCAGTGATCCATGCACAACTTCAATGGACCTTATATGACTGGGCAGCTACCTTTAAAATGGATAGTTGACCACTTTACCAGTTGCTATTTTAGCCGTAGGGGATCATTTTTGCAACCTCAGCTGCGGGGATAGACCATTTAAGCGGGAGACCCATCACTTAAGTAAGATCGCTTTAGTGGTCATAGTCATAAGATTATAAAAATCCTTTTCATCAAATTGTCTTGCATTTTTTAGACTTTGAGGTTCGGGTTAAGAGATTTTTTGATGATTTCTTCAATTTTTGAGTTTGGTAAGCTCGACATCACTATTTTTATTATGTTCCAAATTTGAATTTGGGGTTTTTTAGCCCAGACGGACTAAGAAGGTATTTCTTTTATTAAAACCTTGTTTTAACCCATTTTCACTTAGGTTTTCACCTATGGTTTCCTTTGATTACGGGTAAGAATTTTCTAAATAAAACTTTCAATCTTACTCTTTTATGTTGAAAACTCATTTTGGGGGTCCATTTTGACCCAGACTTGAAAGTAGGCAATATAGGTATCATTAGCTTTATTTTAATTCTTAGATTTATGTTGTAGTTGATTCTAAGGTCGTTCGACTGGGGAAAACTCTATGCTGAAGGGCCTTAGGCTTGTATTTGGACTTCGTGAGGCAGGTTATGGATTAAATTTCTTAATATTGGGATGCATAGTTAATATATATTTGTCTATATATATATATATATTTATATAAGCATGCTATAAGTATGGGTATTAATTATGGAGACCGAATTTCAATGTTATTACTACTATTATATGCCCGTGAGGGGGCTTGTATTTTTGTTGTTGGTGACTTAAGATGATATTTTATTGTGTGTTGCTCGTATGGGGAATTATCTGATATTACTAACTTTGTATTTATATTGGTTGCTTCCTTCATGATAGAAATACTCATATTGGGGTTAATGTAATAATAATGATGCCTTACATGTATATTTATTCCTACACTCAAGTTGAGTGGATTTTTAGCTCATGTGTGTATGTGTTGAATGTATTTGAGATCTTCATACTGGTTTGGTTATGAGGATTACATCCTCATATCACGCATACATTCATGAGACATTTGTACCATTGAGGAAATACTAATTTTTTTACAAAAATAAGATACTATTAGAAAACCCTTTATCGTAATTCATGAGTTGGAGAGGAGAAATGTATATTGATATTGAGATTTAATATTAAGAAAATATATGGGTTGAGAACCCACCATTGATCCTACCTGGAAGTGTTGAGGCTCGTTAGGTATATACAGAGGTTATGCAATAACCTTAATCATAACACATCATCATCATTTCTTATCATACATTATACATATTCAATGTTGTGTTTTCAGTTTTTATTTTTTGTATATTTGTTTTGTTTCCTTTGCATACATATTTACTTATTTACGTGTTATATTTAGAACTATTAGTGGAGATTATATGAGCTACCATTTGGGAATTTTTTTATTGCAGGTGATGTGCTCATATATGTTTTAGTGTACCTTATTTCCTACTTTGCTTAGTCAGTCTATGATACTTATTAATTATAAGTGGACCATACTCTTTCTTATTGTGCCATTTTGGTGTAAAACTTGGTACAAGTTCATCATGCAACAGCTGAGACCGTGCGATTGATCAGTGATATTTTTGAGGTATTATTTGCTTTATGCCTTTGGAGTTGACCTCACACCTCCTCCTATCTAGTTGATGTTATTATTTTTTATTCATTGATAGACTTGTACTTTTTCAATTCAATTGTATTTCTAGTTTTGAATTGTATTTAGATTATTTGTACACTATGGCATCAGGTTTTGGGATGGTTCATGGTTCCTTGTTTTTCTGACTTCCTCTATTGTTTTACTAGTTTAGGTTAGACTTTGCTCTAGATGTCTTATCTTAGGAATTGACGTATCATTTTATTCTTACTTATCCTTTTGAGTGATTAGCTTACTTATTAAGGCTTGGCTGCGATAAGTACCATTATGACCTTAGTTCTTGGGTCATGACATTTTTAGTGGTACTAGGTCTAGTGAGTTAGAGGCGTTGAGGCTAGTGAAGACAATGTCTATGACCATATCTGTGATTGAAGATTATTTGGTTTGAGTGTTGGGTTTCCTATCACAGATTATTTGGTTTGAGTGTTGGGTTTCCTTCAGAGGGTGGCTCCTATATTGATTCAACATGTTACTTCATAGATTCAGACTACAAATGCATATGTGAAAACTATTGGTTCACCAAGTATTGATGATGATTTCTCTATATTTAGTGACTTTACCCTGCATCTCTATGTAAGGAAATATTAGATATTTAGTGTTGATGCACATATGTTCTTTCTTGATTGCCACGGGAGGTTGAACGAGTTGGGTTTTGTGGACTCTAATGGAGTAGATTTCATCGCCTTTCAATTTTTTAGGTCAAATAGGCAATGGTGGAGGATTTTTATAGAGAGTAGACTAGTTAGATCAACTTTTCTATTGTGGGATCAATTTTCTTGAGAGTTTCAAAGGGAATTTGTGAGGGATCATATGAGTCTTGTATGCTAGATAGCCTAGGGATTTTATGATCATAGTGATATGTATGATAGAGGTTAGGATCCTCATGGTTATGCTTGGAGAAGGTAGATCTGGGTGGTTATTTGTGTTCTTTTATGTAGGCTCCAACATCTTTTGGTTGTTTCATATGTAAGGATCTTGGGCACAATAAGAGAGATTACCCACAATTTAGATGGAGATTTACTTCATCAGTTTCTTTGACAGATGACAGGCCTCAATATCAGGTTCCACAGGATGGATACAAGGTAGGAGATTTCAGTATAGTAGCCACATGTATTATTTTAGTTCTTCTTTGATTTATCTTTGAGGGGTTTAATTTTGGGTCTATATAATCATATGTGTTTGTTAACTCGACACAAAATCTTAATATAACTTATGGTCTTTTACTAGGTTAACTAATATTGCTACGCCATAGATGGTTCCTTAGTAGTTGATTAGGTGTACAAATCCTATGTGGTGGCTCACTTAGAGTGCATAGATGAATTAAGGTTTATATTTTAAGTTTTGCTCTCCTTGATGGTTATATTATGGACTAGAGGTTGATTAATAGTGGGATTTGGCATATTCAGATTATAGGAGGCCAGTTAGACGTTCTCCTGAAAGTTATGTGTCAGTTAGGATCGATAAAGTGTTTTGATTATTAGGATGGTGAGTTGTAAAAAAACAAAGTTAAAATGGGAAGGCTTGTGTAGAATTGTATATAAGTGTTAATGATAGCGAGTGTGCCCGAGTTGGTTATTTTAGGGGGTCACATTAATGTATTTATGGTTTGGGTTAATGTCGTGTTGATAATATCAACTTTGTTGGATGACTAGTGGTACTTACTAGATTGAGCAAGAAGATCTTGTGAAGGGTCGAACGTGATACAACAACTTAGAAGGATTGCTATTGAAGATTTTAGTTGGATAATGGATGGTTTTAAAGGATTCATGCCTTGCATATTGTTACTTCCTTAGTGATTGGACTATTTTGTATTCGTGCATTCGATGGTATTGAGATTCTTCTAAGTCGGGTTTGAAAGATTTCATCTTATAATGGATTCTTGCTTTGATTCAAAAAAATGTTTCGAATGGAAAGGAAAACTTACTTTTAGCAAATGTTACTTCTATAACTAAGTAGCCTAATGGCATATTCTTGCTCATGACTTTTGATTTTGAGTATGTGTTACTATTCCATAGTTCTTGTATTGACTACAAACTAAATGGAATGTTGAGTTAAGAAAGGGTTAAGGAACTTGTTGATATTGAGTGTAGATGTATTTAAAGTTTATCTATGGGTTCAAGTTGGAAATTTAAAGTCCTGATACTGTGGTTTATTAGTAGTTTATGTAGATTCAACTAGCGATTCTTTCAATTTTGATTCATGATTTGGGAATCCATTCGTGGATATAATAATTGTTGCACATCTTCTATAAGTTGATTTTTCCTATTAGGACGGATTACTTATGTGTACAGGATGGAAAATATTTCTTGTTCTATCCAATTATTAAGGACTTCAGGTTATTTTAGTGGCTTTTGGATAATGAGGGTTGCACGTGTTATTGTGGTGAGTAGTTTGAGTATTCGATGTCGTTTAGTGATTTTATTCCTATGGTATATAGAGTATTATGGTGATTCTAAGTCGCCTCAAAGGGTTAAGTTGTAGGTATTGACTATTAGGTGGAAATCTAGTATGTTGAGTGTGACTATTGAGGTTTTGTGTAGTTTAAATACCCATTTTTGGCCTAGTATCTTTTATCTAAGGTTATAGTACAATTTGATTTGATAGTGATAGTATTGGCCTTAAGTAGATCGATCCATAGTTTTGGTGAATAGTTATGTGATTTATGGGTTCCTTGACATTTGCTAGGTCTGAGGATGGTTTCTGGTCTTGTGGTTATAGCTTGTGTCTTGTGGTGACTTGGTAAGGTTTAGTTTAATTGGTTAAATTTAGAAATTTTATTGTGTTTGACCTAGATCTTGGGTATAGAGGCTATTTAGAAATATAGAAATTCGACGCCATTGACAATTTGGACTTAAATGATAGTATTGTGACCTGGTGTGTCCTTACGGGATATATTTCTAGTTCTATGTTAAGACCAGTAGTTCTATGATTGTGACTCTGCATTTGAGTACTTGAATGATATTTATCGAGGGTATTTTTTATCCTATACCTATTTTTGGCATTTTTTGGTGTACATCTTAGTGGTGGATACTCTAATAATCACTTAATTGAAATTTATAAATTGCTATGTTTTCACCATTTTGTCCTTCCACAAAGTTTCATTACGAGTTGTGGGATGGTTTGCATGGTTCCTGAGGTGTTTGAAAGTGTTTTAAATAAATTTATGGGTTTGAACACCCTTGAAAGGGGTTAGTTTTACATCAGTTGGGATTTTTTTATTTGAGCCTCAGATAACAACTCTAACAATTCTATTAGATCTGTAATTTTAATTTTGGGTTAGTAGCGTGGTTAGCTTAGGTCCTGAGACTTTATTTTGCATTTTGACCCTCTATTTTAAAACATGTTAAAGTTTGCCAAAAATAGGTCTTAGGGGGTTAATTTGTTGAAAAAGACCTTTTTTAAATAATCCAGTGTTGCCTAGGAGTCTAGAACATCGAAATTAGCCTAGAAGAATTATTAGTTTATTTTTGTAGGACCCCGAGCGAAAATCAAACACCCGATTAGACTTTATTTGGACTTAGTGATTGTTGATTCCTACTGTTGCTTGTACAACCCCTAAAGCGGCCTAGGACAACTTTAGCAGAAGTAGCTTTAGAGGTGTGGCATTGCTTTAGCAGCAGCCGCTTAAGCGGCTCTTGACCATTTTACTGAAGGCCGACCAACTGAGGCCTTCCGCGTAAGCCAACAAATCACAGCTTAAGCAACCATCGTTTGTGCAATATAAATATTTCTTTTCAGTGATTTTCCTCTATTATTGGACTTCTAGATCTTGGATAAAGGAAATTTCAAATGTTCATTTGAGATTTCTTCCATGAATGAATTTTTAAACTTTAATCCCTCTTTTTCCAATGATTTCTTTACTAATCCAACTTTAAATCCTTGATTTTAAATATGGATTTTTAGGGGGTTTTGCAGGAAAAGTTTCAAAATGGCTTTTTTTTTAATTTGAACCTAATCTTAACTCATTTTAGCATAGGTTTTAAACTTGAGATTCCTATAATCTTGGGGAATGTATTTCTAAAAGAAAATTTTAATTTTACCCTTTAGTTTTCAGACCTATTTATCGAACCCATTTTAGACCCATCTTAAATAGGGTTAATATGGATATCGTTGGCTTTCTTTTGACTTGTAGATGCTATATTTGATTATATTGAATGTGTTTGGTGTTGATTTGAGTGTGTCGAGGTTTCTTTCGAGACTTTGAATGGTGTTTGGCTTTGTGGATCTTTAGTTAAGGCATGTTTAGATGTACCTTCAATTTTTCTAAAGTTTTTATGTTCTATATGCTTGCTTCTTTGTATTTTTGATTTATTTAGAATTGAAGGTCCTGCTTAGGTGAAATGGAGAGCATCTCCATGGGTACCCGAGTCCTTTGATGAATTGTATTTAGATAAATGCCTATCCCAGTTAGTCTTGCTACTTGTAAATATCCCTAGAATATATTGCAAATGGATAACTTGGTGTTTTTTAACAATCAATAAAGACTATCTATATTATGAGCTTGTAGTAGACCTGGTGACTTTCTAGAGGATAGTTAGGTTATTCTTATCTTGTTATGGAATAGTTTATGTTTAGTAAACACATAGAGTTTAATTGTTCTCATAATAGTGGATTAGACTTATAGTATGGACAAGCTAGGTTTGGGTAGTTTCGCTATATATTATTATTGGGTTTTTTTGTTTATTATTGTGTACCCGAGTGAGGGGTTGTGTGAATATTATTTCTGATATGGAGAGTACATATTTATGCCTGAGTGGGGACTTGAGTTGATATTTTTCGCTATGATTGTGCAATTAATTGCCATTTTTTTTCTTATGCCGTTAAGTAAGGACTTGACTTGCAATTATACACCCTGTTAGATTGTCATTATCATATTGATGATATTTGAATGAGTGACTTTAAATGATATTATTGGTGTCATGCATACTATTTATACCAGTGGTGTCATACGATGACTTGCACCATGTAATATTGTCATATAGAGTTGATTCTAAGCTCACTTATACATGTAATAAATTGATTCATATATTTATGTTGTTTTGATTGTGAGCATATCAACTTCATAGCATTCATACATGTTTATGAGATCGATACCACTTAGGTTTTCCCCGTTCGAAAGAAAATGATATTTTGTAAAATCTTTGTTTGAAGTGCACTCACCATCAAGGTAGATGGAGACATTTTTATGGGATATTATGGCAACCTTAATATGTGAATATTAGGTGGAGAGGTGTATGAGATATTGTGGCAACTTGATCTATAAACACTAAAGGAGTGGTGGATATGAGATTAGGAATAATATATGAGTTGCAAACCCCCTTTGCATCCTACTTTGGGAGAAGCATGCTCGATTAGTGTATAGAAAAAGTTATACGATAACTTTCAAATTATCATCATGATCACAACTTTTCTGGTATGGTTTGGCATTTTGTTAGTATTTTGTCTTGTATTGTATTATTGTGATAGAACTTTGATCATGATATTGTATCTGAGCATTGATTTTACTCCATTACATTTTCTTATATCAGCTTATATTGGTTGGTGGTTGAGGTATTGTGAACGTATGGTTGTGGCTTGATAAGAGAGATAATTGTGTCGCAACTATTTTATAGCCTATCATGCACTTTTATATATACACCCTCCCAATTTCATCCCATAATATGGGTTTCTATTGATTAAGCCTATTATATGTGTTAATGTGTCTCCTTTGTTAATAATTTCCCTTAAATTGATGATCATAATAACGATTAGTGTTAACTTATCTAGAATAAAGGGCCTACCCCATTTATGGTTAGTCTTCACCATTGTGTTGTGTTACTCGGATTAATATAAAGTGATGTATGTACTATATTTTAGATTATTGGGAAGCATTGGTAGTTAGGGTGGTGATTCTCGCTTTCACTTTTGATTAGGGTCGGTTTTCGATGATGATTTCTGAATTCATACAATTTTGCACTCAGCCTTGCTTTTCTTTCCTTTTTCTTATTTTCTGCACCCCATGCAGGTATTGGATCAGGTAACCTCTTGTAGATTATTTTCTTCAGTACTACCATCAAGGAGATCGAGGTAGTGGATGATTGACTCTAGAATTTCTTAAATATTTCTACTTATGGTTTTTTTGCGTCTAAGACATTTTAGATGATTATCTCTATTTGAGTTTGTATTAAAGGCTTGTACTAGAGATAGTCAGACCTAGGATGTATATTTGTGACTTGTGTCTCATTTATATAAATTTGGCATTATGCTATTATTTCACTTTAGTTTTCTATTTCTTTAATTTATGTTCTTCTGTGTTGGGTTAGGCTAACTTGTACGGAGGGTAGGAGAAGTGCCATCATGTGCCTATTTTGGTGCATGACACATGGTATCATTGAGGTTTACTTTAGTCCTTTAATGAGACCTCCTTGATACCATCACAATATATCTATATGTTATTTTGGTATCATAGATGCTTGCTTCAACCTTTCAGTGAGATCACCATAGCACCATCACAGAATATATATACACATACTAATGTGGTATCATTGGGGTTTGCTTCAGTCCATAATGAGACCACCACCATATATCATATACTCATGGTATCATTGATGTCTTCTTCAACCCTTTAGTGATACCTCCATGATACCATAACATTATATCTGTAAATTGCCATGGTATCATTGAGGTATACTTCAGTCCTTCAGTGCAACCTCTATGATACCATCATATTATATTATTAGGGTTTACTTTAGTTCATAATGATACGATCACAATATAGCTATACACTATCATGGTATCATTGATGTCTGATTAAATCATTCAGTAAGACTTCCATGACACCATCATAGTATATCCATATAGTGTCATGGTATCATTAAAGTCTAGTCAAATCCTTTTGTTAGACCTCCATGATAACATCACAATATATCTATATGATAGGATAATATCATTTATGTCTTCTTTAATTCTTTAGTGATCTCTCCAGGATACCATTACAATATATATTTTCCAAAATGGTATCATTGATGTTTGCTTGATTGTATAATAATACCATCACAACATATCTATAAGCCATCATAGTATTTTTGATGTCTTCTTCAATCCTTCAATAAGACTACCATAATTTCATGACAGTATATTTGTATACTGACATGGTACCATTGAGGTTTTCTCTAGTCTGTAATGATTCCATCATTTTATATCTACATACTGTCATGTTGTTATTAATGTCTTCTTCAATCCTTCAGGGAGGACCCCATGATACCATCACAGTATATTTGGCGTGTGCTTTGATTATATCATCGAGGCCTATTTTAGTCTTTTAATGAGACATGTATTAGTAATTCATGATAGCACCAAAGTATATCTATATATTGATGTGGAATCATGGAGGATTGCGCCATCCCTTCAATGAGATACTCTTGAGTAAACCACCACGTATATCTATTTACTGGTATGGTATCGTGGAGAACTATTTCAGCTATTCAATATGACATTTCCCAGTCCTCTATGATGCTATTACATTACATTTATATATGACCTGGTATCATGGAATACAACTTTAGTCCTCCAATTCGACACTTCTAAATTTTCATGATCCCATCACAGTATATTCATATATAGTGATGGTATCATAGAGGATTGTTCTAGTCCTTCAATGAAACAATTTTTAGGCATTCTTAATTGTTCATTGTTGTGCTCTATTTATTATTTTTTAATATCTTTATTAGTCTAAAAATAGCTAGAAAATATCTTTATCCTTGTATTCTATTTTATCTTTAAAAAGAAATGATAAAAAGAAGATACTCTACTAAAAATGAGAATATACATTTTCAGTAATTTAGATTGTATTAAATAAATTAGTGAACTTAATATTCTTTTTAATTACTTCTTGTTGTAGTCTAACAATTTGTATATTTTATACTCATCTAATCAAAAAATGTTTAACTACTATAGTTAAATAAATAAAAATAAATATCACAAAAAAGGAAACTACAAAATATAGAAAATTAAAGAATTAAAAAGAACCTAGATTTGGGTAACGAAATAGAAAGGCTTATTTTTTGAAAAGGAAAAATATTGTGCTGTCGGTTAAGGGAATCTTACTCGCTTATGGGGCATTTCATGCAAACTATTTGTTGAATGCTTATTTAAGGAATTAGTATGGGTGGGGGTATTTGGGTGTAAACATTTTAATTTTTTGTCTATTTAGTGTACTTATTCCTAACATTTAAAGAAGTTAAATAAACTGTCACAACCCGAGGCTACCCCTATTTGTAATATGGTGTTTAGAGTTAGAAGTGACCCTAAGCTAACCCATGGTTTGGCATAAGAGATAAATATTGAAGGAATGTAACAAAATACTGAGCGGAAGTTAACTGAAGCACTACTAGAAATTACCCCTATGGTGACAGTTGAAAAAGCATTGCAATATATACAAAAACCGTTGCCATAGACCTACCACAACGGTTTAGTAAGCGTCCCATATGTGAGCATTGTCATAGATCTATAGCAACGGTCTTAGCAACGATTTTGAGAACCGTCGTAATAGACTCATCTATAGCAATATTTATTCTGCCTTCTGACGCAACACTTATTTTTTTCAATTGCAACAGATCAAAACCGTAGCCATAGACTCATCTATACCAATGCTTATTCTTTCTTCAGATGCAACACTTATTTTTTTCAATTGAAACGATTTTTAATTGATGCAATAGATATTAGGCAATGATTTGTAACCGTTGCAAGAACCCTATTGCAACAAATTTCTTATTATATTGTAACAGTTTTGTAGGCTCTCGCAATAGTTTTTGGGTCCTACTGCAATGGTATTTTGAAAGCTATTTCAATTGACTATAAGTGTTGCACCAACATAATAAAGCAATAAGAAATTAATTATATAATAATAAATATTACGCTAAAATATAATATAAATCATATAGGAATACATTATTCAACTAATCGTAATGCAAAATATCCAATCTATACAAAAAAACAAATATACAATATAATTTCACAATTCAAGACTCGACATAAGTTTGCAAAAAGTTTTGAACGATCCCTTAAACATGCATATCAGCAACACCCCCTAAAATCTTTGCTAGTCCTTGCAACTTCTCCTTGTCATAGTTAGATGTACTCAATTCAATGGCTGATTTAATCTATAAATACAAATAACACGATTATATGTCAACCCCATGCTAAAGTGCACTATTTGTATCAATATTGGTGTAAAAGAAAGCAAGAAAAAACCTGTTCACATCGTTCCTCTATGAAATTCTTCTTACCATCAACACCATCAAGAATGACAGTATAATCCTTTGAGATAGTCACCTAAGAAAAGAAAAGTATGAATAGACTAAAACAGTAGGAAACAAGATAAAATCCCCCAACATGACTCACTAGGAATGCTAAACAACAATCACATTGTGCAAAATTCTCTTGCACTCATACTTTTAAAAGAGAATAGATATATACAAAAGGAGAACCTACTACAACCAAATAGAATGTAGACATGCTTCAGCACAACAAACATTAGAAAATCAGATGACATTCCGTGGAAGCCTCAAAACATAATAAGTCCCCATACAATAGAGGCATTATGTAAATATACTTACAAACATGTAGACATACATACATACATACATACAACATAAATTCATATATACAAACATATAAATAGAGAAAATACACATGATAAAAATTGGAATAAGCAGCCATGGTTCCCAAAATATTTTATAAACCAATAAAACACACCTACCAATGAAATGGATATATTAAATGGCATAAGGCTTCTAGTACAAGTGTTAATATAGAATGACTGTAAAATCATTTATGTTGACATTAGGAAACAAGCCCAAGAATATAGGATCAGTTGCATAAGGACAGTAGGTTGGAGTTCTTTAAAATATGGTTTCAGTATAATATACGTACTAAATAGTTTATTCTTAAATTATGGTTACCAGTTTTTAAAATAGAAGAACCAGCTACCCAAGGTTAATTTTTTTGCTAGCATTTTCAAGACCTCAGAAGATAGAATTTGAAAAAGATCCCTAAACAGAGAAGCTAAAAGAAAGTTGAAACCAATAATAGATATATTGAAGCACCTAAAGTTACCATTTATGATTTTTTCGGCGCAAAAAAAGGAACAAGGACAGAAGACATAGAATCTAAATTCTTGGAAGTTTATTGCAGCCCGTAATATTTTGTATCCCCAGCAGGACTCACTAGAAATACAAAAGAACAATCATATTGTAAAAAATTCTCTTGCACTAACACTTTTAAAAGAGAATAGATATATACAAAATAGAACCTACTACAGCCAAATGGCACAACAAAACTACCTTTTTACATGTTCCCAATATCTCAAACTCCACAATTTTAATGCTCAGTCCAAGAAAAATCTAACTAAAAGAAAAAGACCCATATAGGTGGTAGTGCAGATTCATATAGTCGACCTCGACTTGTTTGGGACCGAGCCATAGTTAATGTTGTTGGACAAGAAAATTCTAACTAAAAGAAAAGGATCCATATAGGTAAAAAGGTAAAAAAAAACATTTAAACATATTATGAATCACTGTAAAATTAGTATATGTCAAATTTACTCAGCAAGATTGAAGGACATTGCAAGAAGCATGGATTAAAAGTAGGCCTATTTAAATTTTCTAAAGTTATGGATTCAAAGTAGACCTATTTAATTTACTGAAGTTATTAGAATAGACAAAATTAAAAACTTATTTATCAGATTCATTCCCTTGAAGAAAAACTTCAGGAAAACAGTTAGATAACCAATTAATATCTCATTTCTTTTTTTCTTTCAAAATATTAAAGAACGATAAAAAAAATTAAAAAAAATACGTTCAGATGATGAGACCAAAGACACATCAGTTGCTTTAAGATAAAGCACAATATTTAGCAATTGTAAGAGGGAAGCAAAACTTGCATTAAGTATTGGTCGCAACAAACTGCCTATAACCATTGCTGGGTTTATTATAACCATATCAAAAGTTTTATCTTTCACAAACATCCATGCAACATCCTCAGCCAATGTCTTTGAAAGTACATACCAGAGCTGGAAAAGCAACAAAAAATGAGTCCTCAATTAACTCCACATCCCCTAAAAGATCTACCACAATGATATCCCCACAAGCCCTGCTAAAAGACAACACCTCATTACTTTCTAGGTATCGTGGTCTCTAAAAATATGTGCTACTCCTTTCTTATCTGTAAAAATTGGCTTACTCTAATATGATGGTGTTAGGAGATCTGTTATGCTAAATATGAAAGGTTTCTACAAGAACAAACAGCTAACCCACATTGAAGCCATAATCATCTAGAAAGCGTATAAAGACACATAGCAGTTAAAGTTCAAATATGTGAAATGAAAAACAGAAATGACTGAGCACCAATTCAAATGATAATAATTAGCACTTATATTTGATTTTAAAAAATTAATAAGCCTACACCACTTATGAACAACTTTAGTACCTATACCATCCTCCCACAGAAAAGACAAGTTATGATAATATGACAATACTATTTACGTAAAATACTTGATAAGACAATGCTTTTGCACATACCACTTCAAGATCCTGATTAGTTGCACCAGCCTGAAATGTGTTTTTTACTCTATGTTTTGTTATGGGGCAGTATACCAAGACGCAGATGCTAAACTTCTAATCTCTTCAAGTAACATTAACTAACTTATTTTAGTGTGAAACATTTTTGTACACCTTTTGTTGCTCAATTTGTTCAATTTTACTTGTCCACTGTAGCTTAGAAAGAGAAAAATATTTTTTTCCTTTACCTTTAACATTAACTACACATTCCCCAAATCATTTGTCAAGACTTTCCAAAATGCTAATAGGCACATATATTAGGTAAAATATGTGCTCCTTTTATTATTTCATAGAGGAAATGCAAAGAACTTTGTGGATAAGTAAAAGCGAGCAAAGTCAGCAAAAAATTGTAATGCAAATGGAAAATGAAAAGTCAAGTAAAGCAGTTGTGATTCTCTATAAAATTCCAAATTTGACCACCATGTCTCATCAACTACCACTTCAGGTGTTCTTGGCTTGCCATTGAAAGCAACTGCTACTACGAATGATGTCAAAACCACTCTTCTAACAGATGGTGTCTTAGCCACTGATCCAAGAACATTAAGTGTCCCCTTTAATGTAGGATCAATCATCTCATCTTGCACGTTATTAGTAGGGATAGTCCATTACATCAATAGATGGAAACACCAAAAACTAAAAACTATAACAGAGAAATAGGACCAACAAATCCAAGCTAGCTAAAGCCAGCTTTGCAGGTAATATTTTCTTATATTTCACTAATAAAGGTGAACAATAGTAATCCTTTGAGATAGTATCTTATTATATGTGGTTTTATCAAATTACGCTCAAAGTTTATTGTTACGCCTCAAGTCTACACCCCAGATGTCACACGGTGCTCATAATCTCAAAGAACCGTAACCTAACCCATGACTTGTACCTGCTACAATCACTGAATAATAATACTGTATAATGCAAAAATTAGGCAAAAAATTGCCAAAAGGTTCAAAACTAAAATCAAATGTTGAATACTGAAATTCAATACTATAAAATAAACATCCATCTGAAATACTCTAGTTTGAAAAGCCTCTAACTGAATTGTCTGAAAGTGGTGTTGATGGGACAAGCCCCTAACTAAATCCAACTACTGAAGTACTGATAACTGAAAATTATATTTTATCCTCGAACTATGAGGACCTTCCACTAAATCTGTTGCTGATAATTTGGGCTACTAGGTACATTCAGGAGCCCGTGCGTCTATACCTATGATATATGACATCATAGTACAAAAAAAGGTATGCTTCAATACTTTAAATATACTGGTATGTCAGGTGAGGTAAGGATGAATGCATGGTTTTATAGCATGAACAATAATTGATTGAATGGAATGAATATAACTAAATGAGAGTACATGTATGTCTGAAACTACTGTAGATACTGATTATGCAATGCTATGCAGATAACTACGTATACTGTAACTGAGATTTCATTAACACTGGATAATGATATCTAAAAAATGAATGACTGATATCTGAGTTTACTGATACTGTATTATTGTTAATAGAGTGACTATTTCTGACAGTCCTAATTCTGTAGAACTGAACTGAGTTCTATACTAAGTTGGGTGACAATATCTGACAGTCCTGATTCTAAAAGTGAACTGAGGTTTTATACTGAGTCTGAAACTGAAACTATGGGAGTATTCATCTAACCAACATACCCCGATTATTAACTGAGTTAGGGTCCAACATGTGACACTAGTTGGAAGGGTGTTAGTACCTCGCCAAAGGATACTAACAATGGCTATGAATTAACCCTCTCTGACAAGAAGCCCTTTCATCAACCCTTACTGGCAGGAAAAATCGTATAAGATGTATCAACTTAAGACTGGCAGAAAGACATCTCAACCTACGCTGGCTAGGGTCAAACCCTTTATTGATAAGAATGCCTCCATCTCTGGGTTCACTCGGTGCTGATTCCTACTCCTAAGTAAATAGATACTGAACTGATTTCTAGACTGTACTAGGCTTGATTGAACTGTTACTGATCATGCTGTCTATCTGAGCTTGTCTGAGTTCAATGAGTTTTGATAACTAACTAAATACACTGAGTTCTATTAACTGGATGAATATACTAAATTCTATTATCTGACTGAGTACTATAGTACATGACATCACTGAGACTATTTTGAAATTAATGTAAATCTAGGTAAATATCTAGATTGTCGGGTATTAAATACCCCCAGGACTCGATTGCATAAATTATAAAACATAGAATAATCTTAAAAGCATGATAGCTTGACACGTTATCACAATTCATTTATTAAGGCATTTTAGCAAACATTTGCATGGCATAAACTTTTATACATGCTAACATGATATGATTTCATTATTCAACTCACATGAGCAATTCACCAAACACTTGGTGAGTATAATTTATGCACATGACAATACTATAACATGCAAGTATCATAATCAAAACCCCAAACTCACTAATTCAAGGGCTTTTAACATAAAACCATATAACCACACACATATGCTATTTGTTTCTCAAGAAACTTATAATTAATCATGGATTATAAAACCAACTACATCATAATAAAGAATAAAATCAAATTCAACATGACTTCATGAAAGAAATCAACTTGTAATCTAAAAAGGGTTCTTGAAATCCAAGGGTGGAAGAAGACCTGTGGTTGAACACTTAACATACCTTGCTACTTGAATTCGTGAAGATTGATGGTGAATTTCTTTAATCTTGATCTAGAATTGATGGACTAGGGTTTATTCTTGAGAGGATCTTAGTGAATAATGAGAGCATTTTCCCTATTGAGGGGTTTAATCCCATGGTTTAGGACTGAATAAAAGTGGGGAAAATGTCCCAAATACCCTTCTAGACGCTGATTTAATTACTGAAAATCATGCCTAGATACACACCTACCGACGCGCCACGTCGATGTCATCAATGCGGTGACCATCACGCCGCATCGAGTTTGCATTGTTTCATTAGAATTGCACTGAAAGCTGGGGAAAAATTATCTATCGACGCAATCAGCGACGTGATGGGTTGAGATCGCGTCGACCCACTATTTTGGTCACATGAATATGATTCAAATAAGGTCTAAAAAATCTGAAAGTCACCCAGAGTGACCTATTAACACACCTGATCATGATTTAATCCAAGGATCGATATTTTAAGGTCATAAGGGACGTAAAATAGGATCGTCAACTTATGAAGGCTAAAATAAATTCTAAGTATAGACACTTAGCTGAAATTTCTAAGTCTGGAACCTCTTTCCAAGATTTAACAGACTGAGTTAAGCTTAGCATTTTGCGGGATCTTATAATATCCCCCGTTGGAAACATTCATCCTCGAATGAGACTGACTATGGTGAGAATATTGATAAACTAAATTTATATATAATAAACATGCACAACTGACTATGGGGACTGAGTTTTGCTTTCTTTCCAAACCTCTTCACTCCTTTCATAGGAGAGATTTTCAAATACACATAGTAACCAATCTCAAACTCAAGGTCCTTTCTTTGCATATCTGCATATGATTTCTGTCGGCTCTGAGCTGGCTTGAGCCTTTACCTGATAAACTGAACATTTTCTAAGGAATAAAATACCAAGTCAGGCCCTACTACTATAGTCTCACTTACTTCAAACCAAATAATGGGAGATCTACATCTCCTCTCATAGAGCGCCTTAAATTGAGCCATCTGATTGCTGAAATGATAATTGTTATTATATACGAACTCAATCAAAGGCAATGGTCATCCCAACTTTCCTTAAAGTATATGTCACACGCCCTTAACATATCTTCCAAAGTCTGAATGGTCCTTTCTGCTTGGCCATCTATCTAAGGGTGAAAGGCTGTACTGAGGTAAACTTGGGTACCAAGACCCTTTTGAATGGCTTTCCAGAAATGAGAGGTAAACTTTGTATCTCTATCTGAGATAATAGATACTGGGACTCTGTACAACCTAACCAGCTCTCTGACATAGAGTTTGGTGTAGGCCTCAATTAAATAAGAGGTATGAACTGGTAAGAAGTGAGCTGATTTGGTCATTCTATTTACAATAACCCAAATAGAATTATGCTGACTACGAGTATAGGGAAAACCCATCATAAAGTCCATGGTCGTTTTCTCCCACTTCCATGTGGGAATACTGAACTCCTTAATAGATCCACTGGGATTTTGATTCTCAATCTTAACCTGCTGACACATAGAGCACTTAGCTACAAACTCTGTAATGACCCACTTCATCCCACTCCACTAATAGATCTCCCATAAATTACGGTACATCTTAGCGGCCCCTAGATGAATAAAGTAACGTGCACCATGCACTTCTGCAAGAATTCATTGCCTCAAGTCATCTACACCTAGCACGCATAGCCGACCCTAGTAATGCAACACACCATCTCCCCCTTGGGAGAAAATCTCTACTTTCTG
The DNA here is from genome assembly GCA_030864215.1 of Capsicum pubescens. Classification (NCBI taxonomy): domain Eukaryota; kingdom Viridiplantae; phylum Streptophyta; class Magnoliopsida; order Solanales; family Solanaceae; genus Capsicum; species Capsicum pubescens. The sequence continues at coordinate 190,498,975 of CM061546.1, forward strand.
ATCTCTGACTGAATATTTCAACTTGACTAAACTTGGATCTCTGTCCTTCTTTTCCTTCACTTTAGAAACTAGAGATGATTCTGAACTATTCTACATCCACACACTACCCTCTGATGAATCAAGTAAGAGGACACATAGTCGTGAAAGATGATGAACTTATTGAACTAACTTCTTCTTACCATTCTCCATGTGAGCAACACTACCCATAAGCATCCTACTGAGAGCATCAGCCACTATATTGGTCTTTCTCAGATGATACATGCCACTCATGTCGTAGTTATTCAACAACTCTAACCACCTTCTCTAACATAGGTTTAGATCATTATGAGAAAATACATACTACAGGCTCTTGTGGTCTATGAACACATCTACATGTACCCCACACAAATAATGCCTCTAAATCTTTCAGGCAAATACAATAACTGTTAACTTAAGATCATGAGTTGGGTAATTCTTTTCATGGGGCTTAAGCTATTAAGAGGCATAGTCTATGACCTTACCTTTCTGCATCAAAACACACCCCAAACCAACTTTGCAAGCATTGTAATATACCATAAACCCATCTAAGCCATCTAGTAAAGTCAAAACTGGGGTCGTAGTGAGTCGAGTTTTTAACTCCTAAAAACTCTTCTCACAAGAATCTGACAACAGGAACTTGACTTTCTTCTAAGTCAATTTGGACCTGGGGGATGCAATGGGCAAAAATCCTTCAACAAACCATAGTTAATAGCCAGCCAAACCAAAGAAACTCTTGATATCTGATAGAGAGATAGGTTTGGGCTAGTTTCTCACAGCTTTGGTCTTTTAAGGATCAACTCTAATGCCATCACCGAAAACTATATGACCACAAAAAGCTACTGACCTTAACCAAAATTCACACTTACTAAATTTGGTGAACAACTGATGGGTTCTGAGAGTTTGTTATACTATTTTAAGATGGTCTGTATGATCATGATCACTGCGGGAGTAGACAACAATGTCATCAATGAAGACTATGATGAACATGTCTAAATACTGCTTGAACACACAGTTCATCAAGTCCATGAATACTGTTGGAGCATTGGTAAGACCAAATAACATGACTAGGAATTTAAAGTGACCATAGCGAGTTCTGAAAGTTATATTTAGAATGTCACATTCTCTGACTCTGAGCTGATGATAGTCATATCTGAAGTCTATCTTAGAAAAGTAATTGGAACCCTAAAGTTGGTCAAAAAAAGTCATCAATTCTGGAATGTGGATACTTGTTCTTGACCGTGACTTTATTTAGCTGACGGTAGTCTATACATATTCTAAGAGAACCATCTTTCTTACGCACGAATAACACTAGTTCACCTTAAGGGGATACGCTGGGTCTAATAAATCCCTTATCTAGGAGATCTTACAACTGTTCTTTTAACTTTTTTAGATCTACTAGGGCCATTCTGTATGACGGGATACAGATAGTCTGAGTCTATGAAAGAAGGTCTATTCTGAAGTCAATTTCCCGCTTGGGAGGGACTCCTGGAAGATCTTCGGGAAATACATCTAGAAATTCACATGCTATTGGAACTGACTCAAGATTAGGGTTCTCTGAACTAGAGTCTTTAACTCAAACAAGATAATAAATACACACCTTAAATATTATTTTCCTCGCCCTAAGGTAGGAAACAAGATAACCCCTAAGTATTGAAGTACTACCCCTCCACTCAAGAACAGGTTCATTCGAAAACTAAAAATAGACAACTCTATTTCTGCAGTCAATTGAAGCATAACATGAATTAAGCCAATTTATGCCGAGAATGAAATAAAAATTTCTCATCTCTAGTTCTACTAAGTCTACTGAAGTGACTTACTATGATACCATAACTGGAAAGTTCCTGTATACCCATCGGGCTATGATAGATTTGCCTACTGGGGTAGAGAATGAGAAGGGCTCTACTAGGATTTTAGAACTGACTCTGAAGTCAACAACTATTTAAGAAGTTACAAAGGACAGAGAAGATCTTGGACCTAGCAAAGCATAAACGTGCAAATGATAAACTCGAAATGTACCAATGATCACATTAGGAAAAATTTCCTGATCCTGTCGGGACTAAAGTGCCAAAAAACTGTTTGGGCATTGCCTATTGGTGGCACTGGAAGTGGCACCCTACAGATTCGGGCTACCGAACTGAGCTGAAGAACGATTATGATGACTCTGTGAACCCACCTGAGGACACTCTCTGACCCTATGGCCTTTCTTTACACATCCAAAACATACATCACTGCTAGCCCTTCAGATACCCTGGTGGTTTCTGCCACACTTCTAGAAAAAAGGATTCATTCGGGCACAGTAAACACTACCCTGAGGTTTAGGGCCTGGTTCCCTATATTTATTGTCATCTCTAAATTTCAAAATTGGCTAAGGATGCAGCTAGTACTGAAGATTTCAGGCAGAACTGAGAATGAATCCCACCCTATGACTTAGGTTGCCTTATTCTTAGCCTCCACTATCTGCAGAGTATGGACCATGAGCCTGGATATATCCATCTCCTTAATTAGAATTACGGTCCTACACTGATTGACCACACTATTAGACATGCAAGACACAAACTTACTCATCTTAGATCTGTTATCCGCTACCACATGAGGGGCATATCTGGCTAACTGAGTAAACTTGAGAGAATACTCTTTCACTGTCATGTTTCCTTGTTTTAGATTAATGAACTCAAAAATCTTCGGTTACCTCAACTCCAATGGGAAGAACCTATCCAGAAAAGGAGTGGCAAACTCCTCCCATTCTATGGGCCCTATATCAGCGGCCCTCTCTACCTTTCACTGCTTGAACCATGAGTGAGACATACCCTGGAACTGATATGCGGCTAAATCAACACTCTCACTAGATGTCACCCCCATAATATCTATGACTTTCTACACCTGATCAAGGAATTCATGTGGGTCCTCCTCTAACTTAGACCCAGTAAAAGCTAGAGGGTTCATTTGGGTAAAGTCTCAAATTATAGATGCAATAGTATTGGCCACTTAGGAAGCTGGAATGGAAGTTGGACATTCATTCTGGGCTGCCACGGAATGAGCTAGAGTGGCGAAATCTTCTCTAAATTTTGCATAGGAAACATGCTCGTCCAGAGGATCAGCCTGAACAGGCGGAGGTGCTAGCTGATTTCTTGTTCTCCTTCCATTGTTATTTTTTGGAGGCATATTCTATAAAGAGAAGTAAGAAAAGTATTAGACTGAGAGTGTAACTTGAGCTCATGCTCACTCGCATGATATGAATACTGAAAAAAAGGGAAACTTTTCTGAAAATGCCTCATAGCCTCTTGTCCATAAGTCTGGCGCGCTACACATCCATGTACAAGACACTACTAAATATGGTTTTCAGACTTCCTAGGACTCAGTTGAACCTTAGGCTCTGATACTAGGTTTGTAATTCCCCCAGTCTCCACACCGTACGTCACACAGTGCTCATAATCCCAAAGGACCACAAGCTAACCCATGACTGGTACCTGCTGCAATGACTGAATAATAATACTATATAATGCATAAATTAGGCGGAAAATTTCCATAAGATTCAGAACTAAAATCAAATGCTAAATACTAAAAATCAATACTGTAAACTAAACATCCATCTGAAATACTCTAGTCTGAAAAGCCTCTAACTAAACTGTCTAAAAGTGGAGTCGACGGGACAAGCCAACAACTAACTCCAACTACTGAAGTACAAATAACTAAAAATAATACTCTATTCTCAAACTATAAGGACTCACCACTAAATCTGTTGCTGATAATCTGGCTGCCAGGTATGGTCAGGAGCCCGTGCATTTGAACCTATGATATATGACATCATAGCATAAAAGAAAGGTATGTGTCAGTACTTTGAATATACTGGTATGATAGGTAAGGTAAGGATGAATGCATGGGTTCATATGCATGAGCAATAACTTACTGAATGACATGAATATAACTAAATGAGAGTACATGTATATCTGAAACTATTGTAGATACTGATTATACAATGCTATGCACATAACTACATATACTGTAACTGAGATTTTATTAACACTAGATAATGAGTTTTGAAAACTGAATAAATGATATCTGAGTTTACTGATACTGTATTACTGTTAATTGAGTGTCTATTTTTGTCATTCCTAATTCTATAGAACAAAACTGAGTTCTATACTGAGCTGGGTGAGTGTATCTAATACTGCTGATTCTGAAACTGAACTGGGGTTTTATAATGAGTCTTAAACTGAAATTATGGGAGTGTTCATCTACCTGACATACCTCGATTATGAACTGAGTTGGGGTCCAACTTATGACCCCATTTGGAAGGGTGATAGCACCTTGCCAAGGAATACTAACAATGGCTATGAGTTAACTCTCTATGATAGAAAGCCTTTTCGTCAACCCACGCTGGCAGGAAAACTCATACGATATGTATCAATCTTAGACTGGAAGGAAGACATCTCAACCAATGCTGGCTATGTAGTTCTATAATGTAGGGACTACTACTAAGGGTCAAACCCTTTACTGATAGGAATTCCCCTATCCCTGGGTTCACTTAGTGCTGATTCCTACTCCTAACTGAATAGACACTGAACTAATTTCTAAACTGTACTAGGCTTGACTGAACTATTACTGATCGTCCTATCTATCTGAGTTAGACTGAGTTCATTGAGTTTTTATAACTGACTGAATACACTTTCTATTAACTGGCTAAATATACTGAGTTCTATTATCTGACTGAGTACTACTGTATGTGACATCACAGAGACTATTCTAAAACTACTGTAAATCTAGGTAAATATCTAGATTGTTGGGTATTAAATACCCCCAGGACTCAATTGCATAAATTTTAAAACATAGCACAATCTTGAAAGCATTATAGCTAGACACTTTGTCCCAATTCATTCATTGAGGCATTTGAGCAAACATTTGCATGGCATGAACTTGTATACATGCTAACATGTTATGATTCCATTATTCAACTAACATGACCAATTCATCACACTTGTGTAGCATAATTTATACACATGACAATACTATAACATGCAAGTATCATGATCAAAATCCCAAACTCACAAATTCAAGGGCTTTAACATTAAACCATATAACCACGCACACATGCTATTTGTTTCTCAAAGAACTTGCAATTAATCATGGATTATAAACCCAACTACTTTATAATCATGAATAAAATCAAATTCAACATGAAGTTTGAGAAAGAAATCAACTTGTACTCGAAAAGGGTTCTTCAACTTCAGGGATGGAAGGAAACCCTTGGATGAACACCTAACATACCTTGATACTTGAATTTGTGTCGATTGATGGTTAATTTCTTGAATCTTGATCTTAACTTGATGGACTAGGGTTTGTTCTTGAGAGGATCTTAGTGAATAATGAGAGTATTTTTCCTATTGAGGGGTTTAATCTCATATTTTGGGGTTGAATAGAAGTGGGGAAAATGTCCCAAATACCCCTTTGGATGTTGATTTAATTACTGAAAAGTGTGCCCAGCAACGCGCTACCGACGCACTGCATCGATGGCATCAATGCGATGACCATCGCGCCATGTTGAGTTCGCATAGGTTTACTAGAACTTCACTAAAAGCTGGGGAAAAATTATTTGTTAACACGATGGGCGATGCAACGGATTGAGATCGCGTTGACCCACTGTTTTAGTCACCTGAATATGATTCAAACGAGGTCCAAAAAATCCAAAACTCACCCGAAGTGACCTGTTGACACACCTGATCATGATTCAATCCAAGGATTGATATTTTAAGGTCATAAGGGACGTAAAATAGGATCGCCAACTTATGAAGGCTAAAATAAATTCTAAGTATAGACACTTAGCTGAAATTTCTAAGTCTGGGACCTCTTTTCAAGCATTAACGGATTGAGTTAAGCTTAGGATTTTGTGGGGTCTTACATTATGAAAGAAGGGAAGACTATTTTTTTTGGATAATCATTGAATTCAACCAGCTTTCACTTAACTCGACTAATTCTATGGTGTACCTTCCACCTCTAACCAACTACAAGGACAAGGTAACTCTATCCACCAAGGCTAGGACAAATGTGAAGAAATCACCTAGTATTTATATCTATTATGAAATTTGAATCTGAGACCTTATGGTTATTGATCCCTTTCATTGACCACTAGGGCACACCCTTCAAGGAAAGAACGAAATGAAAACTTTTGAAGCTTTTAGTTTAAAACAAGCATTAGACACTTGTATGACTATAAATCATCTCATTAAAAGATAAACAAAAATTCTAAATTTAAATTATTTTAAAATATAAATGGGTGATATTATTTTTTTAGGATAGAACAAGTAAAAAGACATCTAAATTGAAGAGTACCATGGTAAATAGATGAACAATATTAGTATAAATAACAGAAAGAACAACAATTCATGAATAATAAAGGAAAGCTACAATGACACTAACTGTGAAATTCCTAAGAGCAAGCTTAAAACAGAATCCATTAAAACCCTATTAATTAGGAGAATGAGTGACGAACCTGTGGATCTTTTATTCCATGGTAAAAAGGAGACACTATATGAAATACACTTCCACATCCATCAACTATGACATCAAATGCGCCTTCTTCAAGCAAGTTGGATTTGAACAAATGGAGTCTCTCCTTAACTCCATCAAGGGATGTCAAATGATCCATCTTTTTTGCATCACCTACAGGGTTACTAAAAGAATTAAAACCCAAAATCTACACACACAAAAAAAAGTAATATTTGAATATCAACAATTGGAATGTTCTCCAACACGCTATCCATTATATAATAAATTAGAAATCCGAAAAATATAATCCTCTTGTTTGATAGAAAATTAGCAAATAAAATTAAGTTCTACAGATAACATTAGATGGAATTATTTTAAAACCTAACATATTGGAAATATGTACCAAAACATTAAACGTCGCCAAAAAACATAATTTTGCAGAAAGATTAGGACCAAAAAAGAACAATATGGTGTTACTCTACAATCATAAATATCAAAACTAACAGTAAATATAAGATAAGAGGCAATCGACATAACCATATCTACCAATAATCCTTTTTTTAAGCTCATTGACTTGGATTTCTGATTTTCAACTCATTTTTAAATCATAAAGGAGAATCCGCTAAAAGAAAACCCCACAATAGAAACTCAAAAACTAGGTAAAATTTATCAATTAGAAGAATACACTAACCATAAAATAACCAAATAAAAGAACAAAACCTCAAATTTTCTTTGAAATTAAAGTGTAAATTAAGAGATGAAATCGAAGTGGTTCTTAGAATAGTAGAGCAGTTGATTTATGGTTAGAGAACTAGTGGCCGGAGCACGCACTAGTGGTCAATTGGTGGTGATTTTGGTCGCGTATTAGTTGTGTATGGTCGGAGTGTACAGGTGGTGTATGGTTAGAGCTACTGGTGGTGTGTGGCCAGAGATACTGTGGTGTGTGGTCAGAGATACTAGTGATGTGTGGTATATGTATGGAGCATAGTGGTGGTGTGTGGTCTGGATCGTCGTCAAAAACTTCTGATGCATCGGTAAAAACCTTAGTAGCACTGAAACATCAAATCTCTGCGTTATATCAAGAGAAAAGTTAGCTTCTTAATGATAATAACATCAACAAGCAAATAATCGGTAAGTTCAAGTCATTAATTGATGAATCAGAGAGAGAGAAGAAGAACTATAGCTGAAGATGGACAAGTCTGAATTGGAGAACCAGCATACTGGCGGTGTGTGGTTGAGAATGGGAAATTTTCAATAGTAATAAGAAATTTTATTTATATACTTTAATTTTCACTATATATTATTTTAATTTTTGGTGGATGCAGTGAAAATATTGAGATGGAATAAATTACAACTGATGCAATAGATTTTTTTGTCAATTATGTATTGCCATAGGTTACTTTATGGCAATGGTTCAAGCAACTGTCGCTATAAGTAACCCTTTTCCAACGGTTATTCATCAATAGTAATGATCATTGCACAAAATAGTTCAACTAAAATAATTTATTTTGTAACGGTTGGAAGCATTGAAATATATCCTCTATAGCAATGCTTTTGGAACCTTTGCCAAAAGGTTTATTTCAATAGGGGTGATTTCTAGTTGTGAAGCATGATGATAAGGAATAATCATAAAATCAAGATGAACACTGTCTAGAAAATACTCAATGAAACTGAAAATAAACATGTCTAACATCTAAAAGCCTTTAAACCTGATGAGTTGTTGGAAAAACTCCCAACTAACTCTAATTAACTGAAATGAGCTAAAGTATCGAAGTGAATGTATAATAAGATAACTAGTCCTCAGCTGATGGGGACTCACTAGGAGTCCAGCTGAGTGGTGTGTATATGTGCTAAGGGTGGTCTGAGTACTGAGCGTCCGAACCCATATTATGAGACAAGATAGCCAAAAAGTATGATATCAGTACTTTGAATGTACCAGGTATGCGATATGAGAACTAGTTGTATACATATATACTAAGCATGAATGCATGAATATGAAAATCGAATGCAAGACCAAGTATAAACATATGTTGTTTATCTGAGTAACTCAATGACTGAATACTAAACACTTTGTCATGCAAACATGAAATGAATATAATTTGAACTAAACTTAGGACTGTGGGAGATAACATTTAACCGATATTCCCCAACCTAAGATAATCGTGGTCTAACCTGTAACCCTAGTTTGAAGGTTGTCGGTACCTTGCTAAGAGTACTAGCACTGGCTGGAATAGATCCACTAAACTAAGGTATCGAAAGACTAGGGTGTCGTCCTTTACTGGTGAGTGACCCCTTATAACCAATGGTGGCAATGTAGTTCTAGAACATAGGGACTTTTGTTAAAGGTCTCAGGCCTCAACAGGCAGGTGAGCCTTCATCCCTAGGTTTGCTCGATGCTAAGTACTACTCCCAACTGAATTGGCACCGATAACTGATATATGCTCAACATGATCTGATAACTGATATATTCTTGACTTTGTAATATTCTTAATTTAACAACATAATCATGATCCGAATGACTCATAACATGTAAACTGATAATGCATGGATTTCCTAGGTATGAGGTGGTCATAACCTACCATCTCTGACTAATGCAACTTAACATGATAGTATTTACTGATTATGATAATAAGAGAATTTCTTAATTTACAGCCAATAACTTAACAATATGATGGAATGGGAAAAGTTCTTTTTTAAACATGGGAAATCACAGATCACATCGAAAACACATACGCATGGTTCATTTATAGACATAAAGTGAAGAGAGATAAGAAATTTATATTTGACCTGGAACATAATTAAAGAAAAAGGAATTATACTTTTAAATTTAGAGAGTTATTGGTACTCAATTGGTGGAAGGGATACACTAATGAAATCCCACATACCTAAAAGCAAACCCCTTGAAGAAATCTTCGTGAAACTTGAATGTGCTTGATGAAACCTAGTTGGCTTTAGGAAAGAAAGAAATAGCTTCTTTTCTATGTGTTGATTGATTTCTGAGTTATAAGAGGTTAGGGTAATGTTTTCCCTTGATAATTGATGTTTTGGGGTGCTTAAATGACATCGGTTGGGTTAAAAGGGGGTGGAATTTACCAAAGAGCCCTTGTTAAAATTTGCAGGAATTTTGGTTCCTGTCATCACGGCTCACCCTATGACTCGTACCTTCTAGTCTCGAGTTGTGGTTTGAGTCATGACTTGAGGTTCTGAGGTCTGGATCTTCACTACTAAGGCAAAAACTCTCCCTACTAATGACTCGTAAGGTCTAACTATGAGTCATTAGGAGTAGTCGTAGTCTAAGACTAAGTTCTGGGTTCCTTTCTACTAAGATTATGAGACCACCTAACAACTCTTCATCACTGATAATGAGTTGTAGGGTTTAGTCATTACCCTTGGGTAAAGTTTGAGATCTTCACCTGTGTGGAAATAACTCACCTGTAATGACTCGTTACGTATGGTAAATGAATCCCTACCAGAGTTGTTGTCAATGCAATGTGACACGCTTTTAGGAAAATTTCCATAACTTTTTTCCATGACATTGGATTAAGGAAAGACTTGCGGCATTGGAAAGTTAACTAAATGGTCTATCTTTTGATGGGTATAGAGATTGATAATTCTGAGGAATTACAATATCTCTCCCTTGGTATCCTTCATCCTCAAATGAAACAGTCTAAACTAAAATACTAGGAAGAAGTTGAGCTTTTTGCACTAAAGATTTATGAGCTGAACCATGAGTTGATATCTGAATCTATGACTGATGCATGAACAAAATTGAATTCATTAATGAATGTTATGATATGAACATGAATGGATGGCTGAGATAGAAATGAAAGTATTAATTACTTAAGAAAACTATTATGTCAAACTAGGAATGGGTTCAGAGAGCATACATGAGGGTTTTTGGTCATCATAACTACTTCTACTTACCAAGTAGCTCCCTAAACTAACTAATTTCCCCACAGACCCTTTACTAGAGCAACCTCTTTGTTTCTCGACCTATGAACTTGATAATTAAGGATATCAACTAGGACTTCTTCATAAGAGAGGTTAATTCCATGCTAATCCCTTCTAAAAGGACAACTGAGGTAGGATCACCAATGCATTTCTTTAACAAGGAGACACGAAACTCTAGGTTTACTAATGCTAACTCTACGAGTACTATACCTCGTAGGTTACCATTCTATATAGACTAAAAATCTTATAGGGGACAATATAAAAAGGACTAAGATTTTGTTCTTACTAAATATCTTTACCCCTTTCATTGGCGAAATTTTCAAGTATACAAAATCACAAATATCAAACTCAAGCTCTCTTCTCCTCATATTTGCATAGGACTCTAGGCTATTTTCAGCCTTTCTCGAATCATTTGAACCTTTTCCAATGCCTCATGCACTAAGTATAGCCCTATAAAAGCAACTTCACCAACCTCAAACCCACCAATAGAAGATCTATATCTGCTACCATACAGAGTCTCAAACAAGGCCATCATAATAATTGAGTAATCATAGTTATTGTAAGGAAATTTAATCAGAGGAAAGTGATCATCCCAACTACCTTTGAAATAACTACCACAAGCCCTCAACATGTCCTCTAAAGTCTGAATGGTACTCTTTGCTTTACTATCTGTCTACAGGTGAAAAGCTCTACTGAGATGAACTTGGGTACCGAGACCCTTCTAGAAAGTCTTTCATAAATGAGAGGTAAATTGGGTACCTTAGTCTGAAGTAATGGTCATAGGGACTTCATGAAACTTCACCAACTCCCTAAGATAAAGTCTAGCATAATATTTGGTTGAGTTTGAGGTATTAACTAACAAGAAATGAGCAGACTTGGTTATTCGATCCATAATAACCCAAATAAAATCATGTTGACTACAAGTACGAGGAAATCCTGTGACAAAATCCATATTCACCACTTCCCACTTAAAAGTGGGTATGCTGAGTTCCTAAAGAGTACCACTTGGTCTTTAGCGCTCAACCTTAACCTAGTGGTAGTTTGAACACTTAGCTAAAAATTCCATAATATCTATTTTCATGTCATTCCACAAGTAAACTTCCCGCAACTCACAAAACATCGTAATGTCTCCTGGGTGAATAGAATACCTTGAACCATGTGCTTCTACTAACATCTGCTGCCTTAAGTCACCAACATTCGGGACATATAACCTGCACTGACAATAAAGAACACCATCTCCCCCTTGGGAGAAAACCTCAACCTTCTAATTTCAGATTAACTTCTTCAACTTAATTAATATAGGATCACTATCTTGATTTTCTTTCAAATCTTTCAAATTCTTCTTGCAATAATTTGACCACTAAAATTTAATTTTCATCTGAGTCATTCGGACATGGGAGAAGCAATAAAGGAAAATCCTTCCACAAACCATCTACTATAACTAGAAAAACCCAAGAAACTCATGACATCTAATGGAGAGATGGGTCTAGGCTAGTTCTTTATTGGTTTAATCATTTGAGGATCAACCCAAATCCCTTCACCGAAAATAATATGACCAAGGAAGGCTACTAATTTCAACATGAAATCACAATTGTTGAACTTTGAAAATAACTGATGATACTTGAGAGTCTGCAAGAAAATCCTAAAATGGTTTTCAAGATCACCCTCACTTCAAGAATAGACGAGAAATTCATCTATGTAGACTATAATGAATATGTCCAGATACTACTTTAACACCTTATTCATTAAGTCCATAAAATCTGCATGAACTTTTATTAGTCCGATAGACATAACTATATATTTAAAGTGACTATACTGAGTTCTGAAAGCTGTTTTTGGGATATCACATTCTCAATCTCTAAGATGGTGATAGCTTGATCTGAGGTCTATGTTAGAGAAACAATTTGCCCCCTAAAGTTTGTCAAAAAAGTCATTAATCCTAGGGAGTGGATACTTATTCTTGATTGTGACCTTGTTCAACTGGCGATAATAGATGTACATTCTGAGAGACTAATCTTTCTTTTGAACAAAAAGAATTTGGGCTCCCCACGGGGAAACACTAGGCCTAGTGAACCCTTATCTAGAATATCCTTTAAATTCCTTAAGATCATATGAAGCCATTCTGTAAGGAGGAATTGAGATGGGTTGGGTATCTAGATATAGATCAATTTCATAGTCAATTTCCCTCTCGATAGGAACTCCGAGCAGATCTTCAAGAAATACTTTAGGAAACACTATCTAGAAGATACTCAATGAAACAAAAAAAACATGCCTAACTGTCGGACTTTTTGAAAGCCTCTAAACTTGATGAATTATTCGGATAGACCCCAAACTAACTTTTACTAACAAAAATAAGGTGTAGCACTAAAATCAATAGCTGATAAAAAAAACTAGTCCTTCATTGGTGAGGATTCATCAAAACTGCAATTGAGTGGTATGTGAATATTTTAAGGGTGGTTTGGGTACTCAACATCCAAACATATATTATGAGATAGTATTGTGCAAAAAGTATGCGATCAGTACTTTGAATGTACTGAGTATGATAGATGAAAACTAGTTTATATACATATATACTAAGCATGAATGCATGAACATGAAAATTGAATACAAGACCAAGTATAAACATATGTTGTGTATCTGAGTATCTGAATTACTTAATACTGAACACTTGGTCTTGCAAACCTGAACTAAATAAATTTTAAATACTGAACTTAGGATTATGGGAGCTAACATTTAACCAACATGACCCAAGATAAGCTAATCGTGGTCCAAACTATACCCAGTTCAAAAGGTGTTGGTACTTTTGGTACTTTGCTAGAGGTACCAACACTAGCTAGCGTGGATCCACTAAACTGATATATCAAAGGAATAGCATATCAGTCATCTACTGGTAGGTAACCTCTAATAACCTACAGTGGGAACGTAGTTATAGAACGTAGGGATTTTTATTAAAGGTCTCAGTCTTCAACTGGCGGGTGAGCCTTCATCCCTTGGTTTGCTAAGTGCTAAGTATTACTTCCAACTAAATTGACACTGATAACTGATATATTCTCAACATGTTTTGACAACTGTTATTTGCTTAACAGGGTAATATTCTAAATTTATCAATATAAGCATGATCTGAATAACTCATAACATGTAAACTAATATATGCATAGATTTCCTAGGCATATGGTGTTCATAACCCACCAGCTCAGACTAATGCAACTGAACATGATAGTATTTACTGAGTATGATAAGAAGAGAATTTCTCAATTTATAACCAACAACTTAACAAAATGATAAAATAGGGAAAGTCATATTTTGAACCTGGGAAATAACCGATCTTATGGGAAACCCATACTCATGGTTCTGTTATACACATAAACTGAAGATAGTTAAGAAATTCATATTTGACTTAGAACCCAATTTAGATAGTTCTTGGGACTTAGTGGGTGCAAGGGATCTACTAAGGAAATCCTACATACCAAAAAGAAAGTCGTTGAAGAAATCTTCCTGAAACTTGAACTTACTTGATGAACCTAGTTGGCTTTGGGAGAGAAAGGAATAGATTTTTTCTATGTGTTGATTGATTTTTGAGTTATGAAATGTTAGGGTAATGTTTTCACTATATAACTAATGTTTTGGGATCCTTAATCAACGTGGGTTGGGTTAAAAGGGGTGGAATTTACAGAAGAGCCCCTGTTAAGAACATGTAGGGATTTTAGTTCTAGTCGTCATAGCTCACCATACAACTTGTACCTTATGGTCATAAGTCATGGTCTGAGTCATGACCTGAGGTTCTAAGGTCTGTCTCTTCACTTCTAATGTAATGACTCCTCCTCTTAATGACTCGTAAGTTCTTACTATGAGTCGTTAGGAGTAGTCATAGTCAGAAACTAAATTTTAGGGTTCCATTCTGCTAAGGGGATGAGACCTGCCAATGACTCATCATCACTAATACTTAGTCATAGGGTCTAGTCGTTACCCATGGGATAAAGTTTGAGATCTTCACTGTTGTGGCAATGACTCACACGTACCAACTTATTTTGTTTTGTAATGACTCATTACCACCGTAATTATCGCTAGAGTGTGACAGGATCATAGGAAAATTTCCATAACTTTTTTCCATTAAATTGGATTAAGGCGAGACATGCAACATTGGAAATCTAACTAAATGCCCTAGGTTTTGATAGATCTATATCTTGAGAAATCTAAGGTACTACATAAAATTCTTGTATATTATGCATTCATTGGTTAGGTATATAATTGATTGAAAATGCCAAACTTTTAAAGGCATAAAGTGTTTCAAAACTTTCTTTCCATAGAAACAAGTGGAAAATAACTTGTTCTTTAAAACGATAATTGTTTCTTTGTATTAGTTTTGGCCCTGTAGAGTGCTTTCATTGGTGGTGATTTTTTTGGTCTCTATGCCTTTCACCACTCCATCATATATTTCGTCAACCCTTACTATACTCTATCTTGGTATTTTCAACCATTTGTCAAAGTTTGAGAGTTGGGATTTGATGGAGGACTTAAAAAACCACCTACAGATGATTTATACTTATTGATTTTTATTATATGCTTTCATCCTCTGTATTAATGTGGCTGCCAACACATAGTTAGGTGATGTTTATTCCTGTAATACAATCATTGATTCTTCTTCGAGAAAAGTAGTTTAAAATTTATGGGCCTTGCACCTCAATGATACATTCCTCTGTCAAGCTTCCTTGGCATTTTATCATTCATAGCAATAGTTTGGAATATTAGGCAAAAAATGTGAGTGAGAATCGGAGAGAAAAAAATAGGTGAGCGAGATTTAGAAGACAGAGAGTAGAGAGGATAGAGAAAGAGTGAATACAATATACAAGTTGTATCGATGAATACTGGGTGTAGATTATATTAACAGATACATCTATATTGATGAATACAATTTATATTGATGAATATTATTTGCCTGTATACATAGACACAAACAACAAAAAGTTCATATGATTTTATTCATACACTCCAATTCTTCTTATCTTTATTCTCTCTTGTATTACTTGTATTCATGCATGCATAAAGGTTGTATCACTTAACATAGTTCTAGTTTATACATAGATACGAAAACAGAAAAATATAGGAGATTTTATTCAACAACTATAAGAACACCAACAACAGCATACCCACTGTATTTCCACAAAGTGGTATTTGGGAGGGTAATGTCTAAGTAGTCCGTAACACTATCTTAGACAAAGTAGAGAGCCTATTTCTGATAGAACCCCCAGATCAAGACAAATTATAAAATAAAAAGACAGAAACAACAAACAAACTGGGATAACATATCAATAGGTAATAAAAGAAATAAGACACCCGTAGAGTAATCCTATACATAATTTATTTGAAAATCACAAATCCCACCAAAATATGATGAACTAGAAGCTAAAAGACAAACTCATAACACTACAACTACAGGCACAATTATAAACAAAGAACTCCTTCCTACAAGCTAGGAAATACTCCTACCCACTAACACTCTATCCTAATTTTTGTCCTCCACAACTTTCTATCTAGGGTTGTGTCCTTAGTAAGTAGTATCTAATCTCTATCATGTCTAATAGCCTCCCTATACCCTATCTGAAGCCATCCTTAGCCAACTTGTCACACCCCCATACTAGGGAATCAATGCACCTCATAATCATATTCTAGAACCATCTCAACTATACTTTCCGCATCATATCTTCCACTGAAGCTACTCCCACCTTCACTCAAATACAGTCTCCTATATTTTTTGTTTGTATTCATTCACGCTCATATCACTAATATTCATTAGCTCCTATATCACTAATATTCATTAGCTCCTATATCACTAATATTCATTTGTTCTTATATTATTTGTATTCATTCATAATATATAAGTACAAAAATATAATGGAAATCATAAAAAATATAGAATTATAGATAGAGTGAGAGGTGGAAATATATAATACAAAAAGCGAGATGGGTAAAAGAAAGAGAATGATGAATGGGATAGGGAAATAAGAGAGATATGCTAGTGAGAGTTAAGTATATCTATAAAATGTACTAATTTTTAAAGAAAAAGGACTAAAAATGCCTCACTTCTTTCATTTATTAGTTAAGTTCATCATTATATAACTATTTATAGCTTCGTCATCATGAAACTTTTCACGTATAATCCACTTTAATGTGTTCCCAATTCTTCTAAAACTATCCAATTACATTCAAAATTACTTATTTACAATGCTTTCTCAATTAAATTCGATCCTCAACACACCAAAATTAAACCTAAACCAAATTAAAGTACAAGATTCACCACAGCTATTAAAATTTTTTCATCCTTACCAAAAAACTTTAAGATGGATGAAAAGTGTGAATCTGAGAATAATAAGGCCCTTTTTGAATTACATAAATTTCACTTGCAAAACAGGAATGAGAAAATTCCTTAACAAGCTGGGGAAATTCGACAACAATTTTATGTAGAACTTCACCACTAATTTGTAGCCGAAATTCACTCAAAAACTACTACAAATATTTTTTAAAAACCGCATTCAAATACCTTGTGGTGAATGGAAATAAGTAAAGGATTGGGAAAACATATCATGAGTTGTACCATGACTCATGGTCCACAGTTCGACTGATCTAGAACTCTAATTTTTCAGCTAGTTTTTTTTTATCTAAGCCAAGGTTTAATCATGAAAAAGTTTTAGGGTGTTACAATATCCATCATTAGTATAATTCATCCTTGATAACATATAACATGATTGGGACCTAGCTGAAACATGTAGAATGTGGATGCATACATAGAATTGTGAATAACCCAATATAGCATGAAACAAGAAGGAGTAACTAAATAAGGAAGATCTCTAACTCATGATGTCTAGATTCTAGGGTAAAAGGATGAGTGTACTTGGACATCATATCTTCTTATGATTCCTAAGTAGCTTTCTCAACCAACTTATTTCTCCACAGAATTTTTGTTGATGTGGCCTTTTTATACCTCAACTTACGAAATTGCCGATCAAGGATCTTTATTGGCACTTCCTTATAGGAAAAACTATCCTTCAAACCAATATTCTCTAAATTAAAAAAAATTAATAGATCACTAACATATTCCTTCAATAAGGACACATGAAATACTGGGTGCACTGTTGCTAACTCTGCAGGTAGCTCTAACTCATAAGTCACATTTTCAATGCACCTCAAAAATCTTGTTAGGACCAATATATCAAGTACTAATCTTTCCATTTAGACCAAATCTCATCACCCCTTTCATGGGAAAACTTTAAAGAGCACCCAATCATGAATGGCAAACTCAAGACCTGTTCTGCTCACATCTGCATAGCATTTTTGGTAACTTTGAGCAAATAGTAATCTCTTTTAAAATAACTTAACTTTATTCATAGCTCAAAAATAGAATCTAACCTAATCAAAGCATCTTCACCTACCTCAAACCATCCAAAATGATATAGTTATTATATAGATCCATCTAGATGTTGGAATGAAAATAATTATTATATGCCAATTCTATATGAGGTAAATGATCATCCCACTTTCCTTTGAACTCAGTCACATAGGCCCTCAGCATATCCTCTAAGGAATTAATAGTATGATTTGCCTGGCCATCTGTCTACAGATGAAAAACTATGGTGAGATTTTCTCGTGTACCAAGACCCTTATAGAAAGAATTCCAAAATATAGATGTAAGCTAAGTACCCTTATCTGAAATGATAGACAAAGGTACTCCATGCAGTATGACCAAATCATGAATGTAATTTTTGGCATCGCCCCCTATTGAATCATTAGTCTTGATAGGAAAAATTGAGTTGACTTAGTCATTTTTTTGCCACCATACAAATACAATAATGTTGTCAACATGTTTGAGGTATCCCTATATGTAATCAATGTTGATCATTTCACACTTCCAAGTAGTAATGTTGATATTCTGAGTCATACTTCCTGGTCTTTGATGCTAAACCTTTACTTTCCTGGCAATTAGTACACTCTGTCATAGAATATGTAATGTCTCTCTACATATCATTAAACAAATAGACTTCTCGTAGATCAAGGTATTCTTAGTGGAACCTATATGAATATAATACCGAGAGTTGTGACCTTTGTTAAAATCCACTACATCAAGTTCTCTATATCTAGATACATAAGTTGCCTTAATAATGGAGTAAACCATCTCTCTCTTGGGATAAAACCAACACTTTCTAATTGTGGAAAACATCCTTCAGTTTGTGCAAAATAAGATCATGGTCTTGCTTTTCCTAAAACTCCATGACAAGTGAAGAATCTAAACTATTTTGAATCATAACACCACTCCTTACTGAGTCTATGAAATAAAACCCTAAATAATTGTTCCTATGAACGTCATTAGCCAAATTCTTCTTTTCTTCATCAACATGGGCCACGCTACCTGTGGATAACTAACTAAGAGCATCAGCTACTACATCAGCCTTATCGGGATGGTAAAGCACACTTATGTCATAATCCTTAGGAAGCTCAAATAATCTCCTTTATTAAAGATTTAAATCCTTCTAACTGAATATATACTAAAGACTCTTATGATTCATGAACATATTAATATAAACTCCATACAAGTTGCGTATAAAAATTTTAAAGTTACAAACTACTATTGCTAACTCAAGATCATGAGTCAAGTAGTTCTTCTTATAAACCTTATGTTAGTTAAAAGCTAATGCAATAAACTTAACATTTCACGCCAACTATGGAAGCGTATAATAAACTAAGAAACTATTTGAATACTATGACAATGTCAAAATTAGAGCAAAACTAAGTTGACCCTACAACTTTTAGAAACTCTTCTCACAATTCATAGACCACTAAAACTTAATATTTTTTAGAGTCAACCTAGTACATTAGTCAACATTGAGACTCTAACCCTTTGTTCATGGGTTAATATCCACTCAATTCAACACTCGAGGACTCTAACCCACTTAGCCAATTCAAGCCATCAAGGCTACAATTCAATACCACACGTGACCACGAGTTCTTCATGAAACATTTATCAATCAATCACTTTAATACGACAATACCTTAGTCTTAGTCATACTTCAAGTCAATTTGTAGATATTAAGACATATACAACATCATTCAATCTTTATTTGCATTCATATACCAAACCTTAGTTCAAGATACTATTCAATTCCATGTTAGGGACTCTAACCTCTTTAACCGAGTAATCAACCAAAGTCACCAACTAACTAATTACATTGACAACAAGGCCTTTTACAAGTCACTTACCAACTATTCTTACTCATTAAGCCATTGCCTTAGTTCAAAGAACTATTAACATGTAACTAGTTATTTCTCTTTGACATTTTCACAAACACCTTGAGGGCATACCTTTACCATGACCAAAACCCAAGTGAAAACCATCAATATTAGGGTTACTCATGACTATGCATCAAATTAGGGTTAAATCACAATCAACAATCACCTACAGTTGCAAATTATCACAAAAAAACATGTATAAACACAAGGTTAAACAAGAGTAAATAATACTCATCACTATGCATCAAAACCCTCTATATTTGATTTTGAAACCACCATTTACAAATCATAATTAATGTTAAAAACACATGATATTTGAGAAATAATAATAAGGAAAGAGTCACATGCCTTATACAAGGTAATTCACAGAAAGATTCTTGGTCTTCAAGCCTCTAGATGGCCTCTTTGATGAACCCTAGCCCTAATCTTGATAGAGAAGTTTTGAAGAGTCTTTTGGAATTTTTTTATATTGTCCAAGTGAAGAATGAAGGGCCAAACAATGTTATAAGTCATGGGTCATAAGAGTTCAGGGGTGGGAAATGTCTAAAATATCCTTAGCTTAAGAGATGAAAATTACACCCTGGAGGGTACGACTCACATCCTTGACCCATATCCTAGGGTATGAGTGGTACCCTAAACCATACCCTATACTTCTTCTTGAACCCATACTAATCAACATACGACCCCTCATGTCCAAGTCATACCCTAAAATCCATACCCTATGCAGAATACTTTGGACAAGACTATAGCATCATACTACTTGGTAACTTAGCACTCTTACACTATCATACTAGTGGTATGATGTTCAATCATACCTAGGGCAGTAACCAACCAAAGTACACTATACAACATACAAAAGGGAGACCCCAACCTGCATCACAACATACGACTAGTACCTTGTAGTTGTATGTTGTCCAGAATCTCTACCCTAGGCAATTTTCTAAGAGATTCAAGGACAAGGTGTTTCAATTCTCCCCACTTGGATCATTTGTCTTCGCATGACGGGTAAGGCAACCACAAGAAAGATTTAACACATAATAAAACATCAAACCAACCTTTAATAAAGTTAGAAAACAAAGACATACAACAAGGATATGACACATGCCATGATCATTATCCATCAACCATTCATTCAGTTTAATTTGGGAGTCGAACCAATTATCTGTGAAAAAACTATCTCACTTCAAAGTTTAGAGACTTAAACTCATTGCCTATCAAAGCTACCTCAAGCACGAGTTTCTAAAATAGGAAAAAAATGTGGATACTTGGACTTCATGTTCTCTTCCGCCTCCCAAGTAGCTTCCTCAGACTTTTCGTTCCTCTATTGTACCTTCATCAAAGCCACCTCTTTCATTCGCAACCAGCAAAATTATTGATCAAAGATCCTTATCGGGAACTACTCATAGGGTAAAGAGTTCGAAATACCAACATCCATCTAGGAAACAACTAACAAAGGGTCATCGATACATTTCCGCAACATGGGCACATGGAATACTGGATGGATGGAACTCAAACTAGAGGGCAACTCCAACTCATAGGCAACATTACAAACCCTCTTCAAAATAATATTTGGACCAGCATACCGGGGACTAAGTTCCCTCTTCTTAAGAAATCACATAACTCCCTTCATGGGAGATACCTTCAAGAATACCCCATCACCAACATTAAACTCTAAGTCCCTATGCCTCATATCCACATAGGACTTTTTGGACTTTGAGCGGCTTTTAACCTATCGCAAATCACCTTCACCTTCTCCAAGTCTTGGTGAACTGAATAATGGCCAAGCAATTTACCGTCACAAACCTCATACAACCCAATATGAGAACGATACCTTTTACCATACAATACCTCAAAAGGAGCCATACTAATGATAGAGTGGTAACTATTGTTATAGGCAAATTCAATCAAAGGAAAATGGTTGTACCAACTACCAGCATAATCAATCACGTAAGTACGAAACATATTTTCCAATGTTTGGATATTTCTCTCCGTTTGTCAATCTTCCTATGGGTGGAAAGAGATACTAAGGAACACCGTAGTTCCCAAACATTTCTGAAATAACTTCCAAAAATGAGTTGAGAATAGGGTACCATGATCTGAGATGATGGAAACCAGAGCACCATGCAACTTCACAATCTCCGCAAGATACAACTTAGCATAATCCTCCACCAAATGACTAGTCCTTACAAGCAAGAACTGAGCAGACTTAGTCATTCGATCCACAATGACCAAAATAGAATCACATTGATTCCGAGATAGGGAAGACTAGTGATGAAATCCATATTAACTGCCTACCACTTCTATTCGAGAAACTCAATATATTAGTACGAACCCCTAGGTCTCAAGTTCTCAACTTTCACTTGTTGACATACCATACACTTAGCCTCAAAGCTAGCAACATCTTGTTTTATATTATTTCACCAATAAAACTCCCTAAGATCATGATATATCTTCGTAGAACGGGGATTAACATCATACTGAGATCCATGATCCTCGTCCATAATCCTTTCCCTTAATCCATCAACATCGGGAACATGTAACCTACCTTGGTACTTCAAAATACCATCACACACCAATCGGAAAATAAAAAACCTTTTGTTGACCCACTTTACTTTTAATATTCATCAAATTGGGATCCAATATTTGCTTTTCCTTTATATCTACAACAAGAGACGACTGCGATACCGGATGCACAAATACACCCCAATCCTCAAAGTCTGTGAGGCAAACTTTAAGATTAGCCAAATGGTGAATGTCCTTCACCAAATCCTGCATATCCTCATCCACATGAGCTAAACTCCCCATGGATAACCTACTAAGAGAATCAACAACTGTGTTAGCTTTACCTAGATGGTAATGGAGGCTCATATCATAGTCCTTTAGCAACTCAAGCTATCTCCTCTGATTGAAATTTAACTCTTTTTGAGTAAATACATACAGTAGGCTCTAATGATAAAAAAAGATGTAAACATGAACCCCATAGAGATAATGATGCCAAATTTTCCATGCAAATACCACATACAATAACTCCAAATCATGAATAGGGTAGTTCTTCTCATGAATTTTCAATTGCCTACAAATATAGGCCACTACCTGAACATGTTGTATCAATACACAACCAAGCCCAATACGAGAAGACTTATAATACATCACGAAACCGTCATTACCCTTAGGAAAGGTCAAAATTGGAGCCAAAGGCATTTTATCTTTCAACTTCTCAAAACAACCCTCACACGCATCCAACCACAAGAATTTGATCTTTTTCTGGGTCCACATAGTCAATGGGGCAGATATAGTTAAAAAACTTTCGACAAATATCCTATAGTAATTGGCTAAACCCAAGAACACTGAATATCAGTTGGAGTCACAGGTCTTAGACACTTCTTAACAACCACAACCTTTTGCGGATCTACCATGATCCCTTCACTAGAGATGACATGACCAAGGAAAGTCACAACCTTCAACCAAAACTCACACTTAGAGAACTTAGAATACAAATGATGATCCTTTAAGGTTTGCAACACTGCACAAAGGTGATCGACATGATCCACCTCACTCTTAGAATTGACCAAGATGTCATTAATAAAGACAATGATAAGCGAATATAGAAATGGATGGAAGACCCTATTAATTAAATCAATGAATACTGCTGAGACATTAGTCAACCCAAATGACATTACTAGGAACTCATGGTGACCATGCCCACACCTGAAAACAGTCTTAGGGATATCCGCTTCCCTAATCTTAATCTAATATAACCCAACCTAATATTAACCATAGAGAAACACTTCACACCTTAAAGTTGATCAAACAAATCATCAATCAAATGGGTCGTCCTAAGCCTTTCTGATGCACTTAGTATCCTTTTTCACAACTTTCTAAATTTGAACTCCTAAAACCTATTTTCCCATTAAACTCCAAAAATATATAACATATACATATAAACGTTCCTTAGAACTAGCATATTTTCCATGTTTTAAGTGTTGAAAGTGTCATAATACTACTACATATCAATAGAACACTTTCACGTCCTCGGGCAAAAAAAACAAACAAATACATATAACTAGGGTTGTGCACAAATCAAATCAATTCTAGTATTCGAACCGATTCAAAGAAATTTGAATAATTCAATTTGTGTTACATACTTTGAACTGATTTATGAATATTATATATATATATATACACACACACTTATATATGGTATTTAGTATTTATCAATTACTTACACACCTAAAACCTAATGCATACTCACAAAAACCCAAATCCACATTTAAAGTATTTTAATTATAAAACCTAAAACCTACGCCTCTTTTACCATTTACATTTTACTAGTAACAACTTCAAGAGTACAAACCTAAATCCTAATCCCTCAAATTAAAAGTCATGACTCACAATTACATTGGCGATTCCACATTAAACTCACAATGTAATGTTACTTTAGGTTACTTATGCCTATTTTCAAGAATTTCTATTTTTATTATTTTCTCATAAAATTAAAATGAAAATATTGTTTCTTATTAATATTTATATTCGAACAAATCAATTTGTATAATCAGATCGAGATAATAGAAAATGAATCAAATTAGACCTAGAATAAATCGTGTTAGGATAAGGATTTTATAAAATTAGATTTTGAAATTTCAATTCAATAATAGCTAAGTTTGATCAAAATTGATTTATGCACATGCCTATATACAATGCTTAACTAAAGAAACCTACGTCAGTCGTATCATTAGCTAGTATACCTATACTACAAAAAATTTGAAACCCCCTTATACTATAAAAATCAAAACCATTGTGCATATATACAAAGCTCCACACCATGTCTCAAAGGAATCATGAGATGGTATCATATTATCAACAAACATCCAGGGGAATGTACCAAAGATAAAGCCCTAACAACTAATAGATAATAATGAAATTGATGCACCCTCATAACAAAAAGTTTCATACACTTATAATGCAAACAATTTATATTATGATATGTACTAAATAGAAGCACTCACTCTCACAAGAAGTTTAAACATTGTGTAATAAATACCATAGGCCTTCCTTGTTTTCTATACATTAGTTTTTGGACAGTCAGATTAGGGTTGTTATAGGACTTTTATTGTCTTGTAATGTAGGCTTAGAAACGGGTATGGTAGATGTGTATAAAGTGACTCAACTCTCCTTGATAGTATGATATTTTTGGCTCCACTTTTTAACACCCTGCTTCTCTTCTTCCCCTTATCCTTTTTTATTTTTTTAGATTTTGGGTGTGGTTTTTTTTGCCATTTTATTTTTTCCTTTTGTCAAGATTTATTCATTGTATACCCTATTTTTCTACTTTTCTTTTTCTTTCACATATACAATATTCAAATCTCTTTTCAATTACTAGTTCTTCATACCCAATTTCACTTACTCACCCCTACGATAGCGACCCTCAGTTTAGGTAATTTACTTGAGTTAAAGTACAAAATTTTTAAGGAAGGATCAAGGCTAAAAAAAGGTTCATTGTAATAAAAATAGGAAGGGAAAGGTCTCGTAAATGAAAAGGTCTATTTGGGCACAAAATTAGGATCAAGGGATATTTATTCCAATTTGGAAGACATTTATGCTAAAAATGGTTTTTTCAAGAATGACCTATGATCCTATCCTAACCAATTATCGTCCAACCTAGGAAAGAATAATCGGGTAAGTTCTTAATTGTACACACAAAGTCAAACTAGGTAAGTACCTCATACGTATATGGCTAAGGTCTAGATTATCAACTACTACCTATTTGGTTCACACAGTTGAGCTATGGTTATCATGACCGTAATTCTAATGCCATAAAAAACCACAGTTCATGACAAATATACAACACAACATAAAAAAAAAATTGGAAGGGTATCATTATAACATTCAAATGAAAAACATATTTACATGTGCCCTTTTTATTTGACTTAGAATTTTTTTTTATTTTTTTCTCCTAATTAAACACACTAAACAAATACAAACTAAAAACACAACATAACCCTAGACATTCCATTCTACTATATAGACCGCCCAAGGGAAAAGAAACATGGTAATAAAAACCCTTGGTTGTTGGTACACCCTTACCCCGAACTAAGAGAACATGCAGTGTCCTCAATGTATCAAACTACGAATTTAAGGCAATGATAGGGTTATACCTGTTGTGCTACAAGTGCCTAAAGTAGATCGGTCAATGAACGTCACATATACAATCCTCCATGCTCTCCAAATATTAGGGTCTTAACTATAGACCCAACCTCAGATCTTCTGGTGCGAGCAGTGACCGACACACACAATGATGTATAAATCATAGGGTCAGCATTAGTACCCCCATCACTCATCAGACCAGTTAGAACACTATCCATCAGAATTATATTTCTGTGGAGCTCCCAATTTTCTCACTTTCTGGCTCATTTCAGTGAAGTGCATCTCGAGGGTTTGCTTGCTCTATTATATAGATCATTTTATATCATCCTTGGCTATCTTTTTTCTTTTTCTTACTGGCTCCTCACTCTATGTGGCTTATTTTATTCTTTCTTTATTTGTATATGCTAGAACCCAAGTGTAGAACTCAATTACCTTAGTAGCTTTAAAGATCTCCTTAATTACATATATGATAAGAGGATACACCATCAAGAACTTACTATAAGAAAGATCCTTAATAGTTGACCTACGTTAGGAAAACTCATCCATGATATCACTTAATTTCGATGACTTAATATCTTCTAGATATCAATCATACATACCTCAAATCCATCAAACTGAGTCTGCATCCCCCACATAGCTTTTTTGATCTCATCTTTCACCCATGACTTGATTTTTTCTTAAAGCTTATTTATTTTTTCAGTGATAGCAAATCAGTTGATGACTTTTTGCAAAAAATCTTGGGGTAAAAAGGCATAGCTTATAGGAAAAGGCTAAACTGCACTTAAGGGAACTAATAGATGCGAAGAAGTAGCTATGGTAAAACTAGGGGTATCACTCCATCACCATCTATAGTTGGAATCTCACTACATAGATCATTGTGAGTAGCCCCAGCCCCCTCAACTATCCTCAGCCTAAACTTGCTGGCAAACCTTGGATTAAAACTACAAGGTTTATATAATCTTTAATAAGTGCAATGTCGGCTATCTTTGTGATCTTAACTATCTAGTCCAAATTCAAAAAAAGGCACATCTAAAAGTCCCAACACAATTATAATATAAGACTCAGGAATGGGATGATAGTATCGAATAAGAGGGTCTGCTTCTTAATATCGGTGGCTATGATCCTCAAAATTTTTAAATAAAATTTCAATATGATAAATTTTTTAAGTATTGCTCAATCAACACTTAAAACGTTGTCATTACTCATTAGTGTTAATCAGCATCAAACTAATGACCACAATGATTTGGTAAGGAAGTTCAAAGATCCTTTTCAATTGACTTTCCAATAGCCACCTATTCAACATCTTCTTTGGCTTTAGATATATGGTTTTCCAACTACTGGAACTTCATCAGTTTGTCTTCGACAATCATCTACTTTACTTTTTTAAATTTTATTATCTAATAGTCATACTCCAACCTAGCTATGGGAGCCTCAAAATCTAGACCATACAAAACTCTGGAAATGGTTAACTTGGATATAGTTGTTACTCTCTCTTGAATCATAACTGTATCCAATGTTGCTTTCTTATTTATTATTCCTTCCTTGAAGGAGTCATCTCAAAGGTAGCTGGATAGTTGGTGTAGAACTCTGTGACAATCTTACTATTATAATCTTTAAGTGTCATTGTCATCCACCCAAAGTCATATTTATCAAACAATATCTGTTGATGTGCTATATAAATATATTACTTACGACGCTTAAAATAAGGAAAATATGCAAGTTTCTGAGGCCTTTTTTTAGGTATGATCCATTTTGGGTATGTTTTGCAAGAAACTATGTTTCGGATGATATGTTCGTGAAAAAGATGTTTTTGCCATTTTTGTAGCAATTATGGATGTTCGGGACACATTTCGTCTTGTTTGTGATCAAAGCATGTTCGAAAGTTAAAAAAAGTTGAAAAGATGACTCCCGGTACCTACTAAGTCAACACACGGACCGCAGTTAGACAAGAAGGTGCCAGAGGTTGAAATATTGAGAGCTACATTGTAGGATTTGTACCTATGGTTTGCACTTATGCCCAGTGTCAGGACCACAGGTACTATCTGAATCTGTTCTAGACTGTTGGTACAGAGAGCAGGTAGCCATTGACCCAATTTTCTCCTATTTCGTTCGAAATTTGATTTTAGGGTTTTCTCATGTACTATAAATACCCCTTATGTACTTTCTAGTAGGAGTTATGCACTTTTGATACTCAGAAACATATTTTGATTCCAAGATCCAATTTTTATCTTGGGATTCTTTTGTATTGACTTTATTTGATTTTTTCAGTTACGATTGTGGATTTTTATTCATCTTATCATTGTGATTTAATCTATGCTTTCTATTATGAATGTTATTGATTTGTTCACAATCATGAGCAGCAAAAACCAATAGCTAGGGTTGTGGAAATCCCGGTGAATTGACGAAGTAGGAAAAGTGCAATTGTTGATCTAAACTAATACCCATGGCATATATTTCTTTATCTTCATTATAATTGATTTCTTAATGGGTGAACACATTGGTATCCTACCTAGATATTGCTACTTACTCCAAAAGAGGAGTAGTAACTAGGGAAACATAAAGACAACAATAATTTGGAGTTTAACTATCGATCCATGCTTCTAGGTTCTATCTACATAAAATGGTTAGGTTTCATCTAATGACTAGAGACTTAAAAGGTAATAGTAAATTGGGATAAAGATATGTGTTGGTAGTGTAATACCTTGAGACTCAAAAGGTAAAGGGTGAAAACCTTCTTCTGGTCGAAAAGACTGTAGAAGGTACATAACTTATCAATTCTGCATGCAAGGTATTGGGTTTGTTTAACAATTCATAATAAGTCTATGGAGTTGAGAATGCAGGGGGAGAACAATCCTAGTTTTCACTTATGACTAATTTAAACAAAGTAAATACTGTTATTTGCTCGAGATTAGTTCAAACAATCCCCCCATTTACTTTTGCTTTTCTGTCTACAGACTGCAAGTACTGATATTTGCAAGTCCATGTTTTCCCTCGGGATTCGACCCCAACCTTAGTTGGGTTACTATATATTGACATGGACCATACCATCATCTAAAAGGAGGTGTTGCTTAGACGTCATCAAGAAATCGGCATCGTTTTTGGGGAACACTACGTATATCAGTCATTTGAAGTTGTTCTAGTTTTTGGGTTTTTCTTTTTCTTTTTGTTCTTAGTTGGGAATACACCGGTGTATGTCTGGCATATGGAGTAGACGAAATCCGTTTCTCCCAGTGAATCTGAATCCAGAGGGGATCCAATAAACACCTGGTAGGATGTCTGAGCCAAAAAAAATTGATAATCCTAATGGGGTTCGTAATCTTGTCCCTTTGCCTGAAGGAGTATAGGATATTATTTATTATCATACTGGTGAGTTGTTAGCTCATGTTGAAACTGAAAGGAGAGAAATGGAAGAAGCTCAAATGATAGCTAGGTCTTACTGATCAGAGACCAATAGCAAATAACCGAGCAATACTCGGTGGAAACCAAAATAGTACTAGAGGTTCTCGTGTTCAAGTAATCACAGTATATCAGTATATGCAACCATATATAGATGATGAAGAAGATTTGGGATATGTTAAGACAACAGATACTGGAGCAATAGTACCTTCTATTTTCCCCCAGACATTAAGTTTGACATCACAAGTTCCATGATCCAACTTCTAAATTTGAAGGGTGTGTTTGTAGGTATGCCCATCGATGATGCAAACTTGCACCTTTAAAATTTTCTTGGGATCTGCAACTCGTATACCATTCTGGGGGTAGATCAGGAAGTGCTTAGACTGAGGCTTTTCTCCTTCCCACTTACAGGAAAATCATCTTTATGGTTAGGGGAATTACTAATAGGCTATATCACGACTTGGAATGAGTTATGTAGGCAATTCTTAAATAGGTTCTTCCCACCATTAAGGATGTTGTGGCTTAAGAACGAGATCTATAATTTCAGGTAGCTGCAGTCAGAGTCCTTGTACGAGGCTTAGTTATGGTTTAAGAAGAAGTTAAGCATGGTGCCAAATCATTAGTTGTCAGGGACGAGCTTATTAGAAATATTATACAGAGCCATGACCATCATCTCTAAAGCCAAGGCGCACCATCTCTAAAGGAGGTTTTATGAGATTAAGATGGGAGACAGCTTCAGAGATGTTAGATCAAATCTCACTCACTAACCGAGGGTGTAAAACTCAAAAGGATGAGAGGGGACCTGGTACTTATGCTATTGGTGATTCCTGCGACCAAAGAGCAGCTGATGATACAATAGCACAAGAAATTTCATTACTAATGATTTAAGGGTTTTAGCAAAGTAGTTTACAACAGCTAATTCTGAGAAAGTGAGTGTGGTAGTAGCATAGGGGTCAACTTACAAAGCATATGAGTCAGAATTGGAGGAAGAAGCTAATTATTTTGATCATTAGATAGAGGGTTTTTTAGTCCAAGGGAAAAGGAACGAAGGTCGGAACTTATGACAAGTACAAAGCCCATAGTAGAAAGTGAGATGATCAGTGAATAAACAAGGATGACTACAGAGAGAAGGGAGATAGGTACATTCCACCTAGTGAACAGGATGCAGAATCCAAAATGGAAGAGATCTTAGCCAAGCTGGTGAAGGGCCAGGAAAATTAGGAGACTAGCCTTAAGGATATTAAGGTTGATATTTCAGGGTTGACCCATAAGGTTGAGTCATATACCACTGCTATCTAGTAGTTGGAGCACCAGTTTGGGGAGATGTCAGAAACTCTAGAGCAAAGGCAGCTAGGTACCCTTTTGAGCAACATAGTGAAAATCTGAGAAATGATGGTCTTGTACTTGCCATTACCAAGAGGAGTGGTATCACTACTATGGATTCCCTAATAGTTGTTGTAGAAAGTATTGATGATGAGACACCTGTTATTGAGTCTGAGTAGGTAACAGGTTATAAAGGCAAAGCTACTAAGGACAAAGGTAAAAGTTCAGTCATTGATCTATAAGTCAGACTGATTCCAAAACCACCCCCACATTTTCCTTGACGATTGATACAAAATAAAGAGTAAGGTAAGTGTAAGAGGTTCATTGGGATACAGAAAGAATTGAGCTTGAACATACCTCTTCTTGAGGCATTAGAGCAGATGCCTTGATACGCCAGGTTCATGAAATAATTGGTCACAAGGAATAAAAGAATGACTTTTGAGGATGTTTAAGGTGTGCACCACTACAGTGCAGTAATAAGTAGGTCCTTAGCACAGAAAAAAGGTGATCCTAGAGAATTGACTATACCATGAACTATTGGGTTATCCTGATTCGCCCGGGCCTTGTTTGACTTAGGAGGAGTCAATATTAATTTAATACCACTGGATGTATTCAAGCAATTGGGCTTGAACCCTCCAAAACAGACTTCGATGCGGCTATTGATGGCTGACCACATGGTGAAGAATACTGTGACAATCTCATTTAATGTGATCGTAAGGGTGGATAACTTTATTTTTTCGGCTGACTTTGTCATCGTGGACTATGAGGTTGACACCGAGATGCCCATTATCTTGGGAAGACTATTTATCGACACAGGTAGAGTGACAGTTTATATAAATAAAAGTAAGCTAAAATTTAGAATTAAAGATGAAGAGACAACATTCAACATTCCAAAGTCAAGGAAACAACCAACCGACATGAGGGTAGTGTTGGTGATTGTTTGTAATGATGATCCTAGAGGATACTCCTATGGGCATCTTGATGAATTCTGAGTAGACAAGATACCCGCATCGTGTCGCGATGTTAAATCAAGAGCTGCATGGGAGAAAACCCATGGGCTTTTTGGTGAAGTCTGAATAACAAACATGTTCATGTCATGCCGCGACATTAAATCAAGCTCCCAGTGGGAGGAAACCCATTATATTTTAGTGTTCATGTTTTTGTTGTTTTTGACTTTTTGTAGGTTTTAAATTTTTTGACCTTACCTAGAATATGATAAAAATTGCTATATTCATCAATTTCTAGGTAAGGGGTCGTTATGATCAACCCATCATGGTCAGAAGTCCAATATGGTAAGTTGAGTAATAAGTCGAAAGCTGAAATTTTGTGGATGAAAAGTAGTATGTTATGGACTTTGGAATTTAAATTTACTTTAGGGACCTAAAACTTAGGTTGGGGGACCATAAGTATCTGGAAAAATATCAAAACACCAAGTTTGGGTTGCGAAAAAGCTGGCAAAATCTTTTAGCCCGCTATCGGTAAACAACAGGTAGTACCTGCGCCCAAGGCCTAACCGCATGTATAGGCCATAGGTACAAGCTACGGCTAGGTTACTTTTTGGGACCACTTTTTAATTAAAATTTTGGGCCCACCAACACTTAAATATGACCTAAAATAGCCCCCACCTATATAATAATATTCTTACCCTTATTCTAACTTATTCAAATCCTTAAAACTTCACTTTACTCTTTTAATTCAAACTTCCCACTTAAATGTCAACTAACACTACACTTAATTTAAGGCTAAATTGTCACTTATTTGAGTTATCAAGTTGTTCTAACATGTTTAAACCACGTTCTAACTTGTGTTTTCTTTACTTCTTCATTGCTCACTTTCGATTCTTCATATAAAAGGTAAATTTCTTGTCTCCTAAGGGTTATGTATTGATCTATCTATTATTTAAACAATTTGAAATATGTGTTCCATTGCTTAATATATAGTAAGTATCATACTTGTAGGTAGGATCCTTGAAATAGCCTAAAATCTTAGTGTATGGCCTTGTTATGAAGTAAAATTTAAAGTTAGGCCCTAACCAGAATATGAACTTAATGAATGAAAGTAATACCTTAGTTGAGCATGTTTGTTTTATTTGAAATTCGTAATTCTTGATTGGTGGTTATACATTGATATTGTTGGGATTTTAAATGGGTTATAGGGGTGTGAAATTGAGGAAAAATTCAAACTTATCAAATTTTGTGTTTTTCTTTGACTTTTTCTATCCCTTACTTTTGTTGAAAACTAACAATTGTTTTTGGGTACATATGGAGCCTAAAGAGAAGAAGGACGGTAATTCGAGAAGACGGGCAGAGTCTTTCGAGCCTAGTGGTTCAGTGGAGGAGTACCCGAGAATGTACTATATAAACACTGCAGTTGCAGTGACACGTAGAGTCACGAGAGGACAGGATTGCCAGGCTGCTTAGTCAGCTGTATCCCGACCAAGGATGAAGTCAGCCAGGATGTCACCACTACACACTCCACCTAATGATGATGAGGAGAAGTATAAGACAACATCTGAGGCTACTCCAGAGGTTGCTGCTCAGGACCCCTAGTTTGAAGACGTGTCCCAAGATTTATCTGAGGAGGTAGATTAGGAGGATCCATTAGAAGTGCCCCAATTTGAGGAGGGTACCTCCACTCATGTAGAGGAAATAGATATACCCCTGTCTGGGGAGGGTATAGAGTAGGCTTTCTATGATGCGTTAGTTTAGTAGGGGCAGAGTCCCATACTTACATATACCTTGAGATACACCTTACGAGGAGGGACATTAGAGATGGTGTGTAGAAGGGATGCACTGGATATTTCATAAAGATGAACGTCTATGAAATATAGGCAAGCTTTTGAGGTTCATATATGAGGAGCTCCGAATTGACTTATCAGGGCTAGATCAAGTACCACAGTTTTGGGTGGCATTATATATATCAGCTAGAGTGGATGACTAGGACACTTGGTTCTTATATCTCTAGCTATGGTATAGTAATTTAATGCATCTTATAGAGACACCATAGTCCTCTCTATGAGCAAATTGCCAGGCCTAATCGGATTGGTTAGGTAGCCACAATATTATCAGAAGCTGGTTAGAGGGGTTAGAGTTAATATCACATAGGATACAATTCGTAGAGTTATATTCGGTCCAGATTACATCATTCCTACATATACAACTGAGTGTAATCGCAGATTGAGGATTATGCGTGATCGTCATATCATGTGGGATGCTGAGAATTGTATAGAGGGGGTTGAGATAGATAGGTGGATATCCAGTTATATTTCACCATTAGGTCATAAGACACCATTGATTGAGGGGCAAGTTGTGATCATGAAGTGCCTTTTTACATTGAAGGACATATTTTGGTGGTTGCTAATTAGATACTAACTGATACCCACTACTTAAGGTAATAATTAATGTGGGAGAGAGATGCATTGGTTGCCTGTCTGATGGCCAGATATGATATTGATTTTGCTACCATCCTGAGGTATGAGTTACATGGCAGAGCCTTTGGAGAGTTGGATAATCTGCCATTTCCTTATATGATTTAGAGGCTCCCGTGATGAGGCCAGTGTATCTAAGATACTAGGAGTTAACTAGAGGGTACATGTAACTACAACTGTACAGACGAGGACCTTGAAGGGTTTAGCATCTTTAGGCATTTCTAAGAGATCGAGACAGTGGGAAGTAGTACTATGGTCCCAATTTTAGGTCCCAACAAATTTTCAAATCATGATAAGGCACATTAAAATGATGCGGGTGTTAGTTTTTACATAGAGATAGAGAAGTAGAGAGAGGCTATAGATTTGAGAACACATGGTGAGGGGAAAAAGGCTACTTCTTCTTCAGCCCTGCTTCTACATTAAAGCGAATTAGTGTATCTACAGAGCCTACTTATCCATCCACTATAGCTCCTGTGACAGGTATGATTACTGTATCTAGTGAGTTTTTATAGAGCTTAGTGGATAGATAGAGAGATATAGATACTCGGTTGAAGGTTGTTGAGATCGATATGACTACCAGTTTTGGGCAGATAAGATTAGGGGTTAGGAATACATTTAAGCAAGTTGAGGCTAGATGAAAGACTGCTTAGAGAGCTGCACTATCAGAGTTGCATGCTGATTTTTATACATATCTCAATGAGTTGGAGAGATGGGTTACATACCTATATACATAGAAAGGTATGCTTGATCTAGCTCAGATAAGAGAGGCTTTTGATATTCTACGGTAGAGGTATGCTATCTTGTAGAGACCTATATAGCTGCCACTCCCTTGCTTATACCCCTTATGGTATAGATATCACCTCCGCATGTGTTAAGATACATTGATGTCTCCACTAAAGATGATAAGTAGGTCCCAGCAATTGCGACCAAGAGAGGTCATATAAATAATTTGCAGGATCTTAATATAACTGAGGAGAAGGCCGTTAAATGGGACATGAAAGATTCTTTGGAGACTACATTCGTCGACAGGCATAGGTGTGCATCTATAAAAAGTGGGTGCATCATTTATTATTACTCCACCACCACCATTGCCTCTGCCAACTGATTTAACCCCATCAGGGATACTCCTGATTCGGGTGCCTAGTTTGTCCCAGGTATGTTCTCACTTCACTATGTTTTACTTTATTTTAGCTCACTGAGGACAATGCATAATTTTTTGTTAGGGTGGGCATACCATGCCACTGCGGATTTTTGTTTTCGTGCTTCTTTTCCCATCAGTCGTGGTATAGTTATAGAACAGGCATGTCTAGGATAATTTTGTATCGTATTGTGTTTTATTTTTATATTATGTGAATTTTTATGTAATTAGGATATTTTAAAGTATTGAGGGAATTATTCATGTTTTGATTGATTTTTGATACCCATCCAAAAAAGATGTGTTTTAGAACTGTGTGAATGTATATATATGTTAATATTGTAGATCTTGGTATGACATTAGGATTAGGGACATAATAACCATTTTCTGATAATTTCATGAACTTGATAGGTAGTAGTTGGCAATATTGACTCGGTGCTATGTGAGCGTGAGATACTACCTAGTCCCCTTACCTGGTTAGTCTTGCCTAGGTTTAAGGTTAGTTGGTTAGGAAAGGATCATAGGCCATTTTTTATTTCAGTTCACTTTTAGCCTAAATGACCTTCCATATTTGAATTGTATCCCTATTTTGAGCTTTATAAGTCTATTTTTCTTGTTTTCACCATTAACCTTCACATTTATAGTTCAATGAACTTGTTTTAGCTCTCCTTAGACATTGTGCACCTCAATACAGGAAAAATGACTAAGTTGAGGGTGGCTATCATAAGGGTGCATATTATAAAATAGGTATGAACAGGGGTAAAGTAAGAAAAAAAATTGTAGGGATGGGTGTGGTAGGAAAAGAAAAAAAGAAAAACAAAAAAAACTATGAAAAAAAAGAAAAAAAGAAAGAATAAAAGATAAAACCCAACCTGAAGGTGCAATAAAAGAATAAAACGGAGAAACAAGGGTGGAATAAAAAGGTAATAGGCAAGTAAGTGAGACCCCAACGTTAGTATAGTGCCAAGGAGGCTTAGTCACTAGATATGTCCAAATGAACCATACTAGCCCCCAAGCATACATAACAAGCTGACAAAATTCATATAGTGATCCTAACTTGACTCTCTGAATGATAAGGTAAAGAAAATAAGGGCAATCCTATGGTATTTGACATGCATTAACTGGAACTTCTTCATTGAGTGTGAGTGTCTCTTGATAATCCCTGTATTGACATGTATTATTTCATGTAAGTGAGTGGGACATCTTTGATTGGAGAGAACTTGAGTTATGTTGCTAGATATTTACTTATTTTAGGTAATGTAATTTGTACATATGAGAGGTTGTGTGCATCTAATGTAATTGCCATACCTTGATCCCATTGTGCCACATTGTTGTGATTTATGTTCATGCACAGTTGGTTTTGAAAAGAGATATAGGAGGGTATGTTATGATTTGAACATAATTTGATGCCTAAATACCTTAAATATCTTAGATTCTCTTAGTTAAGTATCATTTTTTATTTTGTTGTATTTTTGTTGATGGAGGGCATGCAAATGTTCTATGTTAAGGGTGTCGATATTCTTTAGAAATATAGTACTTTCAATGCTTAAAATGAGGAAAATATGTAAGTTTTTGAGGCTTTTTCGTTAGATATGATCTATTTTAGGTTTCTTTGTGTAACGCCCCAATTTTATGAACCGGAATGCTACATGGTGCTCATGACCCCGAAGGACCACAAGCTAACCCATGACTGATATTTGTACCTATAACTGCATAATATACATATAAAATGCAGAAATATGAACAAAGAGGGCGTAAGGTTCAATCTTGAATAATAAAATATCTGAAATAAGGTGGTATCACAGTACCAAAACAAACCTGAAAATACTAAAGTCTACATCTGAAAACTCTATAATCGTCTGAAAGCCTCTAAATTGTCTGAATAAGGAGTCGAAGGAACATGTCTCCAACTAACTCCCTAAACTGAAAATAAACTGAAATACAAGAATAATAAATGTAACGATCATGTCCTCGAAAGATGAGGACTCACTGCTTACTGAACTGCTACCGCTGATCTGGAATCTGCACCTCAGAATCCTATGGTGTAACATAAAAAGAAAGTACCATAGCGCAAATGCGTCAGTACAACTAAAGTACAGAGTATACGTGGGGGTAGGCTAAATGCATGGGGTTTATATGCATGAACATGCTGACTAATATGAACGTGAGAATACATACATACATACATATGTAACTGCTACTGAACTCATGGAGATACTAACTACTTGAGTTTGAACTCTGACAACATGAGTTTTGTGATACTGAGATACTGAATGACTGATAATCATGGATGACTGTATCTAACAGTCCTAATTCTGGGGAAAACTATGTGAGTTCCAAACTGTATCTAAACATCTAAGTCTGAGATCAGTCCTAGCTAACGAGTGATCCCTGCAACTGATAATGAGAATACTCGACTGAATCTGAGATTGAGATCAAGCCTGTCTGTCGGGTGACCTCTAGATCTAATAATAAGCATCTGAATATGGGACCAAGCCTATCTGACGGGATGGTCCAGGAATCAATAGAACTATTTGAGTTCCTTAATGAGATCGATGACTGTATCTGACAGTCCTGATTCCTAATTTCTACTCTGAAGACTGATACTGAAACTGTAACTTTAACTGTGACTATGGGAGGTAGTAACCTAACTGACATGCCCCGATACTATACTGTTGGGGGCCAATCTTTGCCTTGATTTGAAGGGTGTCAATACTTTACCACTGGTAGAGACCTATACTATGGTCAAGTCTCTTTGACGGGTGACCCTGACTATGAAATCAAGCCTAAGGAAATATAATAGTCAAGTATAGCCTTAATCTGACGTGTAACTCCTGTCCTGCACTGGCTACACAGTTCTGGAGTACAAGGATTGCTGCTAACGGCTTTGCCTTTATAACGGGAAAACCTCCATCCCTGTACTCGCTCGGTGATAGTCCCTACTCCCAACTGAAAGACTCTAAAAAGATTAACTGCACTGAACTGACTAACTGAACTGAACTAATTTATAAACTGATTAACTGAGCTGATAATATTTTCTTAGCTAAAATGAATTCACTGAGTTCTGTTGACTGATGGAAAAGCTACTTGAGATCTGAGGTCTGACTGAGAGTACTGAAACTACTGGGACTACTGAACTACCGAGATTTCTGAGTTTTTCTGAGTCACGTGACTAACTGAAATCTATGGAGCATAGCTTGACTGAGGATGTCTTGAAATATGACACTAGATCTAGGCACACAACTATAGTTTTTGGGTACAAGTACCCCCAGGACTCGATGGAAGGAAACTGACACACATGACTGACTTGATCATAAGAGTAGAGTCCATAATTCACAATATCATAAGAAAGGATTTCATAATAAGAATGATTCTCAACAAACTCTCACATAATCAGGAATGCACACAACATGTATATTCTTGCATGGCTTCAATAACATGGTCATTCCATATCACAATAATATCATGAGCATCTCATACAACATCTTCAATTCAAGACAATAGCATGGGGATCACGTTGAACATAAACTTAGAACATGGAATAGTCATTTAGGACTTTTTATGTCATAAAAGCATGATTTCTATTCTCTTAGGTATTTTCACAAACACCTTACATGCACATCTTAGGCATAGGTGGATTCATCAAGATTACAAATATTCAACCACCAATTTAACATATTTATACATTAAATACCACCATATCCTCACACAAAACATACAAAGATCCCATCTTAGGCATCATCAAACTCCAACCACATGAACATCAACCACCAATAACATAAACATCATAACACATAATTTAGAAGATGGTTATTGAGATTCATGGATGAAATTAGTCCATGAATCAAATCACGCATACCTTAGAAGGAAGATTCTTGATGATTGACGGAGGAATTTCCTTGAAATTGGATCTTCAAG
The DNA here is from genome assembly GCA_030864215.1 of Capsicum pubescens. Lineage (NCBI taxonomy): Eukaryota > Viridiplantae > Streptophyta > Magnoliopsida > Solanales > Solanaceae > Capsicum > Capsicum pubescens. The sequence goes on from CM061546.1 coordinate 190,538,049, forward strand.
CTTAATTATGCAAGCCTAGTTGTTTTTCTCTTTTAGTGCGATAATGAACTTAATATGTTAGTAGGGTTGTAATGTGTTTAGAAGCTATAAATTTCGTGAGGTTAGGTTTAGGGACGTGTAAGTAGTGTTAAAAGACTTAACTACCCTCAAAATAACTTAAAAACTAAGTGTTTTCGTGGCTGAAATCATACATAGGCGCCGCATATGATATCACCTATATTTACATAGGTGTCGTATATGATATCGCCTAAATTTACATAGGCGCCGCATATGCTATCACCTATGTTTACATAGGTGCCGCATATGCTATCGCATATGCTTTCCAGTGGCCATGTGTGATTGGTTAGGCGACGCAATCTACTTCGCAAAGACATAACTCCTAGCTCAGGTGTCGGATTTTGATGAAATTGGTATCGTTGGAAAGCTAATTCGATTTTGTAAAATTTTGTGGGTCTGAATATTCAGAAATACCACATTAACATCGAGTTATACTCATTCAAATATGACCCTTATGAAATCGAACACTAAAACTTGATGGATTCAAAAACTCTTAGCTTGTATTACCTTAGGTGACTCATATGAACATGCTTAACGCATAATAAGCTATATTATTGCTAGGATACTCATTGTAAAACATGTACTCAAGTATGAATCACATGATAGGAGATTTCATATGTAGGAAAAATGGTTCGTCTCCTAGCTTAGAAGCATGTGGGGTATTACACTTTGATAGGAAATCATGTTTTGGATGATAAGTTTATGTAAAAGGTCAAAAAGGTTTTTTGGTCCATTTTTGGAGAAATTATGGATGTTCGTGACACTTTTTGGCTTGTTCATCATAAAGCATGTTAAAAGTTGAAAAAGATATAAAAATATGACTCCCAGCACCTACCAAGTCAACCTACGGACCACATGTAGGACCTACGGACTGTAGGTATACAAAGAATGTGTTGGAGGTCTAAATCTTGAGAGTTATGCTATAGTATTTGTACCTGTGTTCTGTACTTGCACCCAGTGTAAGGACCACAGGTACTACCTGTGTCTGTGCCAGACCGTAGGTACAGAGAGCAGGTGGTCATAGACCCAATTTTCTCCTATTTCATTTGAGGTTTGGTTTTTGGAACTCCTCATGTACAATAAATACCCGGTATGTCCTTCTTAGAGGGAGTTACGCTCTTTCGATACTCATATACATATTTTGATTCCTAGATCCGATTTTGATCTTGGGATTCTCTTGTATTGACTTAAGTTGATTTATTTAGTTACTATTGTGGGTGTCTATTCATATTATCATTGTGATTTCAACTATGTTTTCTATTATGAATATTATTGACTTCTTCACAATCATGAGCGACTAAAACACATAGCTAAGGTTATGGAAACCCTGATGAATTGAGGAAGTAGGAAAAGTGTGATTTATGACTTGAAATAATACCCATGGCATATATTACTTTATCTCTATTATGATTGATTTCCTAATGGGTTCACACAATTGGATCCCACCTAGATATTGCTACTTACACCATAAGAGGAGTAATGACTAGGAAAAGATAAAGACAATAGTAATTTTGAGTTTAACTATCGATCCGCACTTCTAGGTTCTATCTACGTAAGATGGTTAGGTTTCATATAATAACTAGAGACTCAAAAGTAATAGTTAACTAGAATCAAGATAAAGGTTAGTAGTGTGACACCCTGAGACTTAAAAGATTAAGGGTGAAATCCTTCTACTCATCTAGAAGACTATAAAAGGTATATAACTTATCGATTCTGCATGCAAGGTATTGGGTTAGTTTAATAGCACATAATAATCCAGGGGGAACACAATCCTAGTGTTCAGTTAGGACTGATCTCAACCAAGTAAAAACTGTTCTTTGCTTGAGATTACTACAAAAAGTCCCCCCCTTTATTTTTCTTATTCAGCCCACAGACTACAACTAATGAGATTTGCAAGTCCATGGGTTCCCTTGGGATTCGACCACAACTTTAGTTGGTTACTATATCTTTAAAATGACCGTACCATCATCTAAAAGTTAGTGTTTGATGAGTGGTGAATTTACCACTCATTTGCACTTATCATTCATGCACATTACCATGTTTTGAATAAATAATTGAGACAGTATTTGTGATTTAATAAACTAATATCCATATTTTGCAGACACATAGGTGATAAGGTAAAAATATATGGATGCAAGAAGAAAAAGATCAAAAGAAGGAAAGAAGCACAGTTAGATGACCTGAAGTAGAAACAAGCCTTAATATCCACGATCGTAGTTTGATAGTTGCGATCGTGGCAATTTTAGAAGCTCAGCAATCGTGATTGCATGACTCTGTGCGCAGTTGCAGTAGACGCAATTGCAGACAAGCTCCCAAGATCATAGCTTAGAGAAAAAATCAACAAATGGTAAAGATTTAAATGCACACAGTAGTTCCCAAATATCCCCTTAAGAGACTCAAACTCTATCTCTTTGAATTTTTTCCGATTATTGTAACTTTATCGAGTGCTTAGTTTCCATTCTTGGAGAACAAAATATTGTATTAATTTTTGATGAAGAATACATTGGAGTAGCTTCCAAGTGAAGGATTAGCTAACTCCCATTGAAGATTTGTGGATGTTCAAAGTTTGAAGTAACATTCGCTTAGTCTTCCATAAATCAAATCAATCGAGGTTATTGGGTATATCTTGTGTATTATTTTGTGTGTAGCTAGTTCTTCCTCTTGGGATTATGCTAGATTAGATTGTAATTATGTGTGGGATGTGATTTACTTGTGGATTTACTAGTTTGCCATGCTGGGTTCTATTATTCTTTGATTAAAGTGGTTGGGATTTATGCGTTAAATCCTTAAATACCCAAAATGGTTTTGTGGGTGAAATTCCCAAGCTCTTGAAAGCCTAAACCATCCTTGAAAGAGGGATTTGGGTGAACATTCAGAACCCTCACCATCCTTGAAAGAGGGATCTGGGAACCAAGTCAATAATAGACAATTATTGGGTTTAGTTTGATAGTTTTTACTATATTAGACATAAAAGTGATTATGAGATGGACTATACTTAGGGCATCATCCTAGAAATAGGGTTGCCCAATTGAGGTATTGTGTGGTTTTAATTAATGCAATCATTAGGTAGTCAAAAGGGTAAATAATTGACACCTTTAAGGTTTTGTTGAAAAACTAGCCTCAAGGACTTCCAACCTAGCCTACCAAATCACTAGCGCTTAGAATTTGCATCAAATCATCACACTCTCATGCATAATTTTCCCCTAGGAAGGCATAATCCTAAGATCTTCTCTTAGTTTATTAAACTCTAATTATTTGTAACCCCAAAGTATTACTAGAAAATCCCAAAATGAAATATTAGTTGTGACACCTTTCAACCTCCCCCTCCTATTTTTTCATTCTTGTACTCTAGGTTTAAATTTTAGTGAGTATCCATTTTTTTGAGCTAATTTTATCTCCACTCACATTGTTCCTCGTGGATTTGACCCCGACTCAAAATTGGGTAAATATATTGACGAGCATCGCCTTGCACTTACATTGATGTGTAAGCTGAGCGTTATAAAAAATAGTGTCGTTGTCGGGGAACAGTTTGGCTTATTGAGCCAGTTTAGAATTTTAGCTTACTTGCTTAATTTCAAACTTATAAATAAGTGTTTGTGATTTTCTTTTGTTTCTGGTACTAGGTAGATTTTTGTTTTTGTTTACTTTACTTCATGGCATCTTGGGATAAATATTATTTTTGTAGTTTGAAATCCTATCTTGATGATCCATGCCCATATTATGATGGACCCCACTTTCATAGAGATTTTAGATATGCTCCACGGAGAGAGATGGCTCCATCTTGACCCTATTGAGAGTGTGATTGTTCTTTATATGGTGGTCGCGATGGAAATTGGAGTGATTATCCATATTTCCCCTCCCCTTATCATGTTAGCCCAAATGTTAGTTCTTTTTATGAATTTTATAGGTCTTATGATGAAATCAAGGAAGAACAACATGCCGAGTACGATAGTTTTGAAGAAATCCTTCAAACTATTTTGGATCGGGTAACTACAACAGGGGAGAATATGCAAGACATATATAATCCAATGAGGCATATGGAAAGGAGATTGCCAATATAGAGAAAATGGGCAAGGAAATAAATCTTGTAAATACCATCCCCTGGCCCACTTCCCAAGAGGAGATGAATCAAAAAGAGAAACCAAGATATGTGGTCAATGATGAGCTTGGTAGTGAGGATTCCTTGGTGATTTCCCTACTAACTAAACCAAATGTTGTTGAAGATTACAAAGTCAAGGAAATGGTGCTAGAGTCAAAAGAAAAAGCTAAGCCAATCTTTTATGACCACTCTAGACCATTTCGGGGCAATGATGCTAACAAGGATCAACCCTAGAACTAAGGGGTAGACCGCATTCAAACTATTTTTAAATATTATTCTTAGAGGATATGATGAAAGTCCATCTACAAAAGAAAATAAAGGATCATAAGAAGAAGGAGCAATACCCCTATATTTTGGTGTTCGTTATTCCAAAGGAGCAATGGAAGCCCCACACTTGAAGGCCAAGCACCTCAACTTTTGAACTACAACTAGTGGCCTCTTAATGTTCCCACCATTACCCAATGAGCTAAATTGGAAATTTTATGTGAAGTTGGGTAAAAGATTTAATTCTTCAGAGTGGCGAGATAGAAGCTCTATCATCATATCCTCATCACTATCATATTTCATCTTTGAAGATTTGAATCTTTTATCCCTCTGCCGCTCAAATCATAGAGAGCAAAAATTGGGACGGAGATTCAAATTTTCTAAGTGGAAATACAAGTGATAGATTGGAAGGTGTGTAGACACCAAAGATGGGAAACAATCCATCATGCCACGAAATTGTGGTGCCATGAGGAGTGTTGAATTAAATTGCAAAAAAAGGTGTGAAATTAATGTGTTTTAAACTGAGCAAGGGGGTGAAGAGGACCTAAAAATTGGTCTCGGATACCACAAGCACGGCCCATGTTACTATAATTACGATAGCTAAGTGTATGTGATAGTGAAAATTGGACCGTGATAGTGGCAAATGAAGCTTAAAAGATCATCCGGTTGCCATTTCTCCCCCATACCTTTTTTCAAAATTCTCTAAAATTTCCTCTATATTTTAACTTTGTGTTGAGTGTCCAAGTGTGAAATCCAATACATTTGCATCACCTAACTTGTTATATGGTCTCAACTCTTTTTTTATATGTGTTATAGGATTGAAACTTGTTCTTAGAAGTAGGCCTAAAATAATGTTTCTAATGTTAAATCCAAGCATGTTTAAGGTTATTATTGTTGTTAGCTATTGTAGTTGGTGTACACATCAGCAGGGAAGTCTTGAGTAACTAAACTTTGGCGATTAAAAGGTTAAATTTAGTGTGTACACCACATGTTTGGTTAAATAACCCAAAAACTTCCTTGTTAATTTCTTGTTGTTTTGAGGGTATGATCGAACATAAGGGGAGTTAAGTTCCATTAGGATGATGATTGTTTGACTGGTGGGACTTAAATTTGGGTTGAAATTTGTATTTGGTACTATTGCAAAATCTGTCAAAAATAGTCTCAGTTACCACAATTGCAGTCATCGAGATTGGGATTACGGTATTGCAATCGTGGTCTGGGATCTACGATCACCATAACTTAGAGCAATACCAGCTCTTACCAAAACTTTTGCAATTCCATTTCTTACCCAGATCCCACATGTCACCACCCAATAAAATTATCTCAATAAATGAACATGATTTAGTATGAAAATACTGATGATGGTCATTGTTATGTTGATCACAGGTATTAGGCCAAAAAAATAGAAGACTTTGACCATACCAGACTTATGGTTGTGGAATGCGACAACTACTACTGTTATGACCTCCCAAGGACCAAACTATTCTCGTAAAGGGGTATTTTTTTAGGTATAGTAGAGGAGAAAATCCTACGATTCCATGCCAGACTTACTGCTACTGGGTGGATATGCTTTCCCCCAGACACCTGCTAGTCTAATGAGAAATGGGTGCGTGAGTTCTATGCTAACCTTGGCGTAGTCTCTCTCACAAACCCAGTGATAAAAATTTCGATAAAGAAAGTGTATTTTGGAGAAAAGTGGATCAATGAAGTATATGGGCTCCCGGATGCAGACATGGCTCAGTTCCAGGCAAAAGTGTGTGAGCCAGGGACCTGGATGGTAAACATATTATGCCCTAGAAAAGAAGTTCCCTATGCTTCTATGAAAGGGGTTATCTCTTTGAATGACATCACAGCAGAGGCAAGGCTTTGTTTGGATATCATTTGAAGTAGGTTATCATCGTACACACATATGACTGTCATCAAAGACTTGCGAGCTAGGATGGAGTCTTGTATACAGTCTGGAATAACTCTAGAAGTGGGTTAAATTGTTATTTTAGAGTGGAGGAACTTCAATAGATACGGGGTAAACTTTTTCTTTTTCCTTCACTTATTACTGAGATATGCAGGGGGACAGAAGTGGAGGAGTATGCTGTAGATACCTGGTTGCACCCAGGACCCCGCATCTTCCCACTTAAGATTTGGGGTGAAAGTGCTTCTAGCCAGAGCAAAAAGAGAAAAATTGACTAAGGCAAATTATGCAGACCATCCAATATGGGGCCCCTGTAGGACATTGGTATGGACATCAGGGTCATCAAGGAGCTGGTATCAGAGTTACCTTAGGGCCCAGGTGATCCCTCTACTAGGTATCATTCTTCTTGTCCCGCTAAGAATATGCAAAGTATCGAGAAGAGAAGAAGAAGTAGGAAGCCACAATTTGTAGACTTGAAAGGGTATACTCAGTATTGGAAGAGTCTTACATGGAGCTTAAGGCCCCCTTCGAGAAGATGAAGAAAAGGGAAAAAAAGAGACAAGTTCTTCAGCAAAATGTTGAAAGGGGTCAAGGGCCTATGGACGGTCCTGAAACCTCGTGACAAGCTACCTTCTACCAGAGTAGAAAGTGATGACAATGCACCTGCTAAGTGATCAGATACTGATGTTGGTGGAGATGATCTGGAGCCTACAGGATAAAGCAATTCCTGAGGTTGTTTCAGGGAGCACTCCTATCTCTTGTTGTGTTCTTTATTGATCATGCAGTGGGGACACTGCTAGATTTTTAGTTGGGGGTGCCTAGCTCTGGATTTATGTTGTTTTAGTGGATTTCTAAATTTATTGATATTTTTTATATTATTTTGATGACAATGTGGATGATTTTTATTTGGTTTTTGGATTGCTACATTTGGTCACTCTGATGGTGCGCACATTTCATGGATTAATTACTTTTTTTTGTTTTTAGATTTTTTGTTTTACTTTATATTTAATTTGATTGTGGTTCTATTGGATGAGGTTTTCTCTATTATAGATTAAGTGACAACATTCTTAAGGAAAAGGCATCGTTCTTAGGTTTTTGAGCCATTGATGTAGGGGAAGTCTGAGTACCCTTGGTATCGAGATCACAAATACAAGGGAAGTCTGAGTACCTGTGGCATTGTGGATTTGGGATTGAACGTAGGCCATTGGCGAAGTCTGAGTAGCCATATGGTTGGTTTGCCCATATTAAGCCAAAATGTGAGACAAAGGCTTGGGTTGTGCCCATGGTTAGAAAATTGTGCATGGTGCAAATGCAAAGCAAACACCATCCCCCCCTCCCCTGATAAAAATATTTCAAAAAATCAAGGGCATGGACGTGAGAAACCTTGTAACAAAACTTTTTCTCTTTTTGTGACTCCAAAATTTCACTTGTACATATTGATAGATACTCTATTTTTATCTCTAACGTGCGGGAAAATTGAGCCTCCTTGGTGAGTCCATATGCCATGTGCGGTAAGTGTATGTGTCTGTATCTCATCTATACTTGTGTCATCTATAACTTGCTCTATTAGTCTCTCAAGGCTATGTTTTGATTGTATTTTCTTGGTAAGAAGATCTTAGGCCATCTTGGTGTCATCGGAAGCCCACTTATCTTAAAAATCCTACCCGTACATAGATGTTAATCTAGTCACCCATTTTGAGACTTTGGACCTTTCTTTGGCAAACATATTGCAAGCTGTTAACCTTTCAATTATTATTACTCTTTTGAACCCTACCCTCTTTGAACTTCAAAATGCAACTTCAGGCAAAAAGCCTAAGTTAGGGGTGGTGAAGATTGAAGGAAGTAACTTTGGGCCACGAAGTTGTAAGTGAATTCCCTTGCGTTTAAAGCTATGCGAGTAAATTGGTAAGAAAAAAAAGGGACCAAAGTCTAGCCCAAAAATGCGGGGTGCTACATATACTCACCCGAAGACTGAGGATAAGGGACACAAACAACCATATGGGAACTCCCCGGATTCCTTTGCTCAAACCACTATCCACAATTCCTACCACAAATTTTCTGACCTTTCCCTCCGTTTGAGCATTGAGACTTCTTACTCTGTTTCTTTCCCGACCTTGCATGATTCTTTCTCACACAACTAGGACCAGAATGGTGTGACAGAGATGTCACTATATGGGCCAAAAAATGAATAAAATGTCAAAACTCAGCATTGGTAATCTATCCTTGAGATAACTGAGCATGAGTTCCACCTACCGGAATTGGGACAGTGGAGACCGGTGGGGTTCTACGGGGAACATCAGAAACTATGACCCTTGACCGGGTTTGTGCCCCATTAGTTGGACTAGATCCATCCATGTTCTCCTCAATTGGGACAGGTGAGTTTCCACAAACTTTAGATTGTTGAGGGGACATGATCTGAAATGCTAATAAAAGAAGATTTAGGGAAGACTTCAAGACCTTAGACTTCATAGCCCAAAAGTAGAACATCAAGAAAGTGATTCCTAAGTGCCTCATATCTTTCTAATTATAAGTGTGGTGCACGACACACCCATAAGAAAGACTCTACTCGACACGTCTTTGTTGACACTCCATGATATCGAAACCTAAAGAACTAATACCAACTTTGCACAACAGAGATTAGGACCTTGTCATAATGGGCAATCTCTAGCCTGATTGGGACCGGAGACCTGCCCCGATACCAAACCCAACCAATAAATATGTACCGAGTCAGATGGAGTATGAACATTTAACAAGATAATGTATTTACCAATGTGGTGACTTTGGGATAAGTCTATATCCAAGACCAACCTAACCAAGCTCAACCACCCAATATCCAACATTCCGCCAAACCAACACTATAACCAAAAATAAAAAAAATAATCCAATGTATATTTATATATATAACATGATCAAACCATACCCAAGTCCACAATTGACCATACAAAGACTCTAAACCAAACCAAAGAGTACCTAGTCGGGACATTCCCCTGACCATATACAAAAAACAAGTCAATGAAAATACAAAAGTATTTAAAGTAATCCATTACATGGAATAGTTTCCTTTCGAACTATGGAAGCTTACTACTTCAATCCAGGATATTCCCAAATCCGATCAATAAGAAGGAGGAGGAGTATGGCCGGTTCCTGCATTGTATGGGGATATACCCGCTCAAAGACAGTATAGCAGGTGAATGCGATCATGCACTCAAGATAAGGATAAAATAATGCCAAGCTTTAAAATCATGTAAACCAACCATATGTATACAAATCATACATATATTTATATGTATATAACTATTCCGGGAAAGTAAACCCGGTTTAACATGCCTTTAAAACCATTAATACAGGTATATGTAGCTTAATCGTCAAAATCCATCCACGGGTCATATAGGTCTAGTGTAACTCCCTAAATGGGCCCCGATGCGTATAGCCGTACGAATTGGAGATACCATAGGAGTAAGGAATTCTCGAGTACCCTTCACTCTCTATGATACATATGTACAAGTGTATATTAGGGATTCCCATGTACCCCGTAAGTATCATATAAGGTCATCATGACCTATACTCATGTCGGCAAACATGAGTTTCTAGTGTTTGTCCCTTTGACTCCTACCTTCACGGTTATTTATCACACCCTGCCATTATTACCCAATTAAAAGCCATTATCATTCAACCAAAACATTATTCTATTTATTATCAATCAAGGCCAGTACAAGTGTTATCGTCATATCGACTATAGCTTGCAAGCAATGTCCATAGCCAACCTTAGGGTTGTCCCATGTACCCCATGGGTTACATTGATTTATCTACTTAGGAGATTACCATGTACCACACAAGTACATCATCATTATGTTTACGTGGGGGATTCCTTTGTACCCTATAAGACATTCATTAATATGTTTACTTGGGTGATTCCTTTGTACCCTAGAAGGATGTTCAAATAAGCCATAACCGTTATTTAAACCCATTTCATTATTTCATTCTCTCAGGGGTTTCCTATGTACCCCGCAAGGTTTTCATTTAGACCAACCATAACCACCAAGACCTTACCCTTTTACTATTCCAAACCATTCTTACCATTTAGACCATTCTTGACCATTCCAAGCATTTAAAGAATTTAAAATATTTTGACAATTTTAAACCATTTGAACCATGCAAAACCATCCCAATCCATTTAGGGTTCCACTACCAAACCATACCATGCAATAGATCCAATGAAAGTTCAACAATAGAATAAAATCATTCTCTTAGGCATATTATCAAACATACTAAGTGCATACCTTTTCCAAGACCAAAACCAAAGCATAAAACATCCAATTTAGGGTTACCCATGACCCATTTGTTAAACCATAACCAATAAGCACCCATATGTAAAATCCATCACCAAAATGTGAAAACATTATTTAAACAAGCATTCAACAATATACATCAAAACCCTCAACATACGTTTCCAAAATCACCATTAATGATTAATAATCAATGTTTAAAACACATTAAAACATGACTTTAGTTTGAACTAACAATGAGTGAATGAGAACATGCCTTATACAATAAGATTCAATTGAGAAACTTGACCCTTAAGCCCCTTTGAAGAACCCTTGTAGAAACCCTAGCTTCCAGTCTTCAAGATAGTGTTTAGAGAAGATATTTGGACTGTTTGTATTCTTCAAAGTATGATATGAGAGGCAACCAAGGGTTTTATAACTTGGGTACAAAAGGGTTTGGGGTGGGAAATGTCCAGACTACCTTCAACTAAAAAGCATAAAATCAACTTCCCGGTGGGTAGGACTCAACTATGCAAACCGCACCCTAGGGTATGAGTGGTACCCTAACTCGTACCCTACCCTTTATCATGGTCCACTATACGGACCAATATATGAGAACAAAACCCCTAACTCATACCTTAGGGTATGAGTGGTACACCCTAACCGTACCCTAAATCTTACCTTGGACAGTTTTAACTAGTCCAACTAATAAGCACCATGAGACTTGGCATCATACTTCTCATATCCAACCATACGACTCGTATGATGTTGAGTCGTATCTTTGATAGTAATCAAGCCAATCCCAATACCCAAAATACGTGTGAGACATCCTAAAACTTTATTAAAGGATACAATTCGTACCCTTGAGTCGTACCTTGCCCAGAAAGTCCAAAACCTAAGAAATTTTACAAGGGTCCAAATCCTGGTGTGTTATAGTCTCCCCTACTAGAATCATTCGTTCTCGAATGACCGGTAAGGGGATGAACAAGCACAAGATAACACATTAACACGCATCAAACTTTCCTCCAACCAAAATAGAAGACACATACATAAACCAAGATGAGATGATCACCACATACCCCAAACATAATTTACACGTTAACACCTCTATTCCAACCTCTAACTAAGTTAGAAAACAAATATCCAAGAGAAACCATTCATTTCCTTCAACCAAATTAGAAAACTAAGTTGTGTTGAAGAAGACATACCTTACGCACGAGTTTCTGGAATGAAAAATCAATACGTATACTTGGACTTCATATCCACTTCCGCATTCCAAATGACTTCCTCAGACTTTTTGTACCACCATGGAACCTTTACTGAATCCACACCTTTTTTTCACAACCGGCAAACTTACCAATCCAAGATCCTCATCGGGACCTCCCCAAAGAAAAAGGAATCCGAGATACCAATACCACCCAAAGGAACCAACCAACGAAGGATTATCCATACCTCACCTCTACATTAACACATAGAATATTGGATTAATGGAACTTATGCTAGAGATCAAATCAAATTCATCTTAAAATTTATTGAGACACATCACTATGCAAGCTTGAGTATAGCTATAAACTATCTCCATGTTCAAGCGAACCCAAAGATGAAAGGAGTTAATCCTAGGCCATTGGGTTCTACTCCTTATGTCTACCCGAGATACTACTCCGCTCCATCACCATTTATAATGTGCACACGATAAGTAAAATGGCATGGGAAAACCATAACCAACGATTATAACCCAAAACCCCAACATATATATGAAAACCCAAAACCATAACACATTTATGCCATGAAAACAATTCTTAAATCATGCCTTCTAAAGCCTCTTAAGTACCCAACAAAATTATTTGTATATCTATTAATCACAAACTTCAAGCCTACCTCTTCTATACCCATAATATTGTCTATCCTTCCAAAGATCTAGCACCCTCTGTGATTTTCACAAAGGTTTTCACTACCTACTCCCCTCCTAACTAAATTCCCCATAACAATAACCTTGCTTCACCCTCCAAAACCCTAGTTCTAGTGGTCACCCTAAAATCTCCCCCAATTAGGGACTTCTACAATCCTTGTTTCAAGACATCACTATGCTCCCCAAGACACTACCATACTAACACAAGAAGGATCATTTAAGGAACCAAATTAAAAAAATTACCCATGCTACCCAAGGTAAGATCCCAAAAATAAGAAACGACACCATAGGCATGCAGTACTTCATAACAACCATCTAGGTCATAAATGAAGGACCATCACAACCAAACCATACCATAAGAAGATTCCTTAGAAGTGGACACCGATAAACACAATCACATGTACCATAGGTAAGGTAATGTAAAGTCAAGACTTATATCTAGGGAACAAGGAAAATACATAATGCAAACCTTAGGCATAAGCTCTATAAGAAAACAAGCAACACTAGTAGAGTGCACTCTTAATCGAGATAGAAGAGAATAAGTAGAACTTGTACCCGACCTTCCCTTGAAGTCCACCACTGAAAGGAAATTTTATATTAATCCTTGACCTTCATGCCATGACACCTATAAGAACAACACTCCGCTCTAATGGATATGACAAGAGATGTACACTAGGGATACTTGGTTCTCCTATACCCAAAACCTTATTCATCCATATGCTACATAAAGCCTAGTATAGTCATACAAACTCCATGCTCTAACACATCCAATGACTAAACCCCCAATCTATACCCATTCGTTCAACCTGTACTCTCAACCTATATGTCACAACCTTAATACTATTGTATTCCCCAAGCCATTAACATTACCCCTTCCACACACCTCATCCAACCTACCAATTTACCACCACAATTCTCATATTGTTATCCCTAAGCCAACATACTTCTTTTGCCGATATTAAATATTTGGGTTCAAGCCTAGTATCTATAATCCGCCATATGCTACCACCACAATACCCCATATAGAAATGCATATACATTGTCCACCTCACAAAGAGGACACCCTAAATACCTTATCCATAAACCACACCTATTCATTTTAAGGGAAACCGTTCCCCTTATGAATGCATAAATGGAAAAAACTCCATGAAGAACACTAGGATAGATGAAATGTTCATCTACGAGATCCCTTAGTTTTCTTCTTAAGATTCTTTAACTCAATTAAAAAAAAATTATAAAGAAAGAAGAGAAATTTCGCAAGCGTCCAAAACGAGATGAATCCCAAACTCAACCTCCCCATTTAAAGACACTATAAGGGTCATCAGAAAGGACCCCAAGAAATTCACACATCACCAAAATTGAATTCAAAGAAGGACCTTTCGAGTTAGAACCTTTCACCAAGACCAAAATATAATAGAGACATCTTTAGGAGGATAATGTCTGATCTCTAAGATATGATATATCATTTTCCTTAATAGACAGGGAATAAAACATCCTCTTATTCAATAACATATTCACCATGGATCCTAAAGAAAACTTTATGGGTCAAACAATCTCAGGATGCATAACACAATTATAACCAATTCATCCACTGAATGACGTTGAAATCCACCATATCCAAGTCAAACCAATCCACTAAGACCAACATATACCACACACACCCATAGATTATTTTAGCAATCGCAGAGTTACCTACTGGGGTAGAGATAGAAAAGAGAAGAATTTGAAACAACCTTAGGACCAAAGAAAAAACATACAACCATAAGTGAGGTCACAAAAGATAGATAAAACACCAGATAAAGTAACCAATAATCGTAACGAGAAAAAAGTTCTCAATATACAAGTGTAAGCATCAGGAGGTACCTCAGACTCCTTAGGAATAACAAGGGAATTAAGATGATCCCGACCAGTGTCGAAGCCAGAAGTAGCACCCCATGGTGGAAGAGCTCGAGGAGTGGTAACTGGTATTCTATTTGCCCCAGTGGCAACCCTTATAGAACACTCATGTTTGATATGACCCATCTTACAACAACAAAACACTGATTTCTCCCTTCGTAGAAATAACTGTAGTGTATCCGATCACTAAACTAGTAAAGAGGATTGAGTGGGGCTGACTGAAATCTACCTTCCCAAAAGTGATACTCGCCTGAAGAATAAGGATAGGGGACACTGACAACCACATGGTAACTCCTCGTATTCCTTTGCTCAAACCACTGTCCACAATTCCTACAACAAATTTTTTGACGTTTCCCCCAGTCTGAACATTGAGACTTTTTACTTTGTCTTTTCCCAACCTTGCCTGATTCGTTCTCACACTACTAGGATTGGACTCACATGACAGAGATGTCACTATCTGGGCCAACAAATGAATAGAATATCAAAACTCATTATTGGTAATATCTCCTTGAGATAACTGAGCATGAGTGACACCTTCTAGAATAGGGCTAGTATAGATCGTGGGGCTCTATGGGGAATATTAGAAACTACGACCCTTAACCAGGTTTGTGTCCCATGAGTTTGACCAGATCCATCTACGTTGTCCTCAAGTGGGATATGTGAGTTTCCATGAACTTTAGATCATTGAGAGGACATAATATGAAAAATGAATCAAAGAATATTTAGGGAAGAGTTCAAGACCTTACACTCCGTAGCCCAAAAGTATAACATCAAGAAAGTGAAACATTCCTAAATTCCTTGTAGCCTCCTAATTATAAGTGTTGTGCACGACACACCTATAATAAATAATCTACTCAACACATCTTTTTGGACACCCCATGACATGGAAACCTAAAGCTCTGATACCAACTTGACATGACTTGAGGTGAGGCCTTCTCTTAATGGGAAATCCCTAGACTAAATGGGACCAGAGACCTCCCCGGATAACCAACCCAAACAACTAATATATATTGAGTCGGGTGGACTTGGAACATATAACAAGATAACATAATTACCAATATAGTGACTTTGGGATAAGTCTATATCCGAGACCAATCCAACAAAGTCCAACCACCCAACATCTAACCTGCCACCAAACCAACACCATAAATAAAAATCAAAACATGAATCCAATGTATATTTAAATATATAACATTATCAAACCGTACCCAAGACCACAATTATCCATACAAAGCCTCTAAACCAAACCAAAGAGTACCTAGTTGGGACATGCCCCCGACCATAGCCAAAAACTAAGTTTATGAAAAGAAATAAGTATATAAAGTAATCCATGACATGAATAGATGCCTTCCAAACTATGGAAGGTCACTACTTTAATCCAACACCAAATGTTCCCAAATCTGATCAATGAGTAGGAGCAATAATATGGCCAGTTCCTATATCACATGGGGATACATCTGCCCAAAGATGGGTTAGCGGGTGAATGATAGCATGCAGTCAGGATAAGGATAAAATAATGCAAAACTTTAAAATAGAGTAAACCAACCATATGCATACAAACCATACAAATATATAAATATATATAACTATGACGGGAAAGGGAATAGGGTTTAGCATGCATTTAAAATCATTATTCTCGATATGTGTAGATTAATCATCATAATCCACCCATAAGATTTATGGGTCCAGTGTAACTCCCTGAAAGGGCCCCGATCGGTGTAGTCGCACGAATTGGAGATACCATAGGAGTAAGTGATTCTCGAGTACCCTTCACTCTCTGTGATACATATGTACAAGTTTACTTAGGGAATTCTCGTATAATCTATAAGTATCATTAAATTTCATCATGACCTATCCTTATGTCGGCAAACATGAGTTTTCAATGTTTGCCTCTTGGACTCCCACCTTCACAGTTAGCTATCACACCCCTCCATTATTGCTGAATTAAAAACCATTACCATCAAACCAAACCATTATTCCATTTATTATCAATCAAGGATAGTACAAGTGGTATCATCATACCGACTATATCTTGTAAGAAATATCCTTAGCCAACCTTAGGAGCTTGTACCCCATAGGTGACATTAATTTATCTACTTGGGGATTTCCATAAACTCTGCAAGCACATAATCATTATGTTTACTTGGGGGATTGTTTTGTACCCCATAATTATTTCATTATTAAGCTATGCTTGGGGTATTCCTTTATACCCCACAAGTCATTCATTATTATGTTTACTTGGGGGATTCTTTTGTACCCCACAAGGAGGTTCAATTAAGACATAATTATTAATCAAACAAATTTAATTATTTAATTCTATTGGGGGATTCCTATGCACCCTGCAAGGTTTTCATTTAGACAAACCATAACCACCAAAACCTTACCCTTTTACTATTCCAAACCAATCTCACTATTTTGACTATTCTAGACCATTCCAAGCATTTAAACATTTATACTATTTTAAAACATGCCAAACCATACAAATCCATTCAGGGTTCCATTACCAAACCATGCCATGTAATATATCCAATGAAAGTTGAACAATAGTGTAAAAACATTCTCTTAGGCATTTTATCAAACATGTTAAGGGCATACCTTTTCCAAGACCAAAACCAAAGCATAAAACATCCAATTTAGGGTTAAACATGACCCATTTGTTAAACCATAACCAAAAAAATCCACATGTGAAAACCATATCATAAACTATGTGAAAACATAATCTGAACCAACATTTAACAATTTACATCAAAACCCTCAACATATGTTTCTCAAATTACCATTCATGATTTATAATCAATGTTTAAAACACGCTAAAACTCTTTATTCAGTTGTAACTAAAAATGAGGAAAGGATTACATGTCTTATATAATAAGATTCCATAGAGAAACTTGACCATTGAGCCCCTTTGAAGAACCCTTGTAGAAACCCTAGCCTCTAATCTTCAAGAGAGTATTTAGAGAGGATATTTAGAGTGTTTATATTATTAAAAGTGTGTTATGAGAGGCCACAAAGGATCATATAAATAGGCACATAATGTTTTAGTGTGGGAAATGTTAGGACTACCCCTGACTAAAAAGCTGAAAATCAATTTCCAAGTAGATACGACTCACCCATGCAAACCATACTCTATGCTATTGGTACCTTAATTCATACCTTAAACTTTATCATGGTCCCCTATACTGACCAAAATACGATAACACAATACCTAACTTATACCTTTGGGTATAAGTCATACCCAATAACCGTTCCCTAAATCATACCTTGGACAGTTTTAGCTAGTCCAACCAATAAGCACAATACGACTTGGAATCAAATTTCTCTTATCCAACCATACGACTAGTATGATGTTTAGTCTTATCTTTGATAGTACAAAGCCAATCCCACTGCTCAACATATGAGTGATCCATCCTCAAACTGTATACAAGGGTATGATTTGTACCCTTGAGTCATACCTTGCCTAGAATGTCAAAAACCCAAGAAATTTTTCAAGGGTACTAATCCCGTAGTGTAATAACTTTCTTTTTTGGAACCATTTTTGGGTTTTCATCTCTATATTCTCCTTCCCCAACAAATTCTTCATCTACATACTCACTCAAATTTTGACTTGATGATATGTCTCTCTCTTAAGACTAGGGAGACATAATAGGAGTGGCCACAACCACTATTGCTTTAGACATGGCCTTGGACCTACTGGTTTGAGGTTTATGTTATTCATTAGCTAGGTCTATTTCATATTCCTCTTTCAAATGACTAGACTACCAATATTTATACTTTAATTCTATTGGTTGGTCTTTTAGCTCTCATTTGGAAGCTATCTTTTTTTCACTTTCTATTATTGTTTTTTGTTTACCTATGGTGTTGTAATGACACTCTAGGTCATTTACTTTATTTCAAAGTATTTTAAGCATTTTAAGCCTCCCCACAGAGTCTACAATCATTTATGACTTATCAGAACTATCGATGCAGTTATCAAACATTTCATTTGGATTTTAGGCTCATTTCCCTATTATCGAGCTTTTGTTGTTTGGGATTTGGTGTCATACCAAATATCCTAGTAGATGACATCGGATGAGAATTCTGACAACACTATCATCTTTGGAACATTGATCTTAGTCTAGGGACACTTGGTTCATATATCAAGGCTTCCAAACTTATTTTGGGCTATAGGGTAGATTATGTGAAAAATGATCTCAGATGAAAGTTTTGATCTTAGGCTAGGGACCTACATTTATTTCAAATGATCTCAGATGAAAGTTTTGATGGTTCCATTGAGTTAGAAAGTCAAATTTGGTATGTTTTTATTGTTTATTTGCATGTACGGAGTTCCAAATAAATCTTGAGCACTCGATCAAAGTCCATTCTTGACTTAGCAAAAACTGGTGCATGGTCGTTCATAGGACCTTAAGAGCCTATTGGGTCATTTTAGTGCTCAGTGCTTAAGCACCCATGGACCAGTTTAACGGCCATATCCTTTTACTAGTGGTACACATTAGCATCTAATAGACACTAAATTAGTCCATCTTTAGCGCCATTAGGGTCGCTTTAACAACACCCACTGCTGTCGCTAGACTGCTTTAGAGACAATGTTGCCACTTTAGCGATATGCGTTTTAGCACCCAAGTGTCTTCTTTAGAAACACCTATAGCCAATTCATTTTCTTTCTCCACCAGATTTTCTAATATTTCTTCCACCACTTTAAACTAAATTAAGAGCTTAAAGAGAGGAAAAAGTGGGAAATCATCCATATAAGTTGAGGTAAGCAAGCCCAACTCTTCTTGGTTATTTCTATCAGTTTCCATTCCACTTCTTGGTAAAATCCATAGAAATTAGGTCTTAAGTACCAAAATTTTTATAGTTTATTTGAGACACTATTTGTGCTCAACATTTGAGAAGACATTTCTTTTTCTTTGAGGGATCTCGCAACACGTTCAGTTTTGGATTCCATTTATAGGTCTTGCTGGGCTGTTCTTGACCCAAATTTTATTCCAAACCTTAATATAGAAATATAGGTCTTATTTACTCCTAACGACATATAGATTACAATTTTGATAGCGTGATAGCATTCTGGATTGTGGAGTGGAGACTGATGATTCGTGAATTATTCAAGGGTTGTGGTTCAACATCAAAGTAGGCTTCTATCTACTCTTATTCGATACATGGTGTTTTATATATTTTACATGTTAGATAGGGGTGTTAGGATGTGATGTGGGTAGGATACCATGACTTATCCTAAATTATGAGTTTTATGGCTCGAATAGTATTTGATTCTTAAGTTAAAATACTTATTATACTTTTATAGTCCTATTACCTTTTTATAGAGAGGGATAATTATTAGTATGATTATGATATTATTCTATATATGGGATGAGGTTTAAGCACTGTAAGTATGATTAGTATAATTAGACTTATTTGGACTGTTTGGGCTATCTTGGAAAGTAATTTAAGTGGAATTGACTTAGTTTTTCATGTTCTAGGTGGAATTGCTATCTTAGGGATACTTATGGCTTATTTAACATCTAAAACTGAATTTAGATAACTTAGCCTAGCATAGGGTAGAAGTTTGTCTAAAATGGATTTTTGGGATTAGAAGTGGGCCCATTCAACACATCTTAGGCCAAGACTTTTTGTAGACTTATCTTTGTAGGGCATCCTATTACATATAGTTTAGACTAATGAACCTCTAGTATGAGGTTGCTACATGACTTGGTGGATTTTAATGATTTTCCCCAAATCATGATGTTATGGTTATTCCAGATATAATATGGAACTAAGGATGTTATTATGATGCTATGGTTGTGCCAGATATATATTTGGCCTAAGGTTTTAATTATGATATTTGTTGGGTTACGAGAAATATTCTATCCCTATAAAGAAAAATGGTCATAGTTTATAGACTAATTGATGATTATAATCGTATTATGATGAGTGGTGAATTTAACACTCATTTGTATTGAAATTTTATGCACACTACAACGATTTGAATGTATGAATGAGACAAATTTATGATTGAATACACTAGTTTCCAAATTTTGTAGGCTTAGAGGTAATGAGAAAGAAAGATCTGGATTTGAGCTGCAAAAGATCAAAAATAGAAAAAAAAGTACAGTTGGAAGACATGGAATAGAATTTGGTCTCAGTTACTGTGATCGCGATCATGGTATTCTTAGTGCGGTAGCATCAACTGCAATTATAGACAACCTGCAATGATTGCAGATAGGCAATTTTATGCCTAGAGAAAATTCTTTCATTTTTTCTAGACAACCCCAAATCTCTTATATTGCTAAAACCCTTTCCCATTTGGCATCTTACACTTTGAACAGTTGAATTTTGGAGAATTTGTAACCCTACTAATTGGGGAAACTTTTGGGTTTGAATTTTCCAATTTGGAGTTGGTGAAATTAAAGTTAAATTTAAGAAACTTATAATTTTCCATTTCCATGGATGCTTTGAATGAACCTTTTGGTATATTTCTTCTCATTAACTCCATGAGTAGCTAAACTTTCTTGTCTTGGGATTATGTTGAACTAAGGTGAAATTATGTGTGGGTTGTGATGTATTTGTGTAGATTCTATTTTGTTGATGATGTGTTTCACTATTTCTTGTATGGATTATTTAGGGTTTATGGGTGAAAACCCCAAATGCCCAAGATGGATTTCTGGGTGAAAGCCCCAAGTTCTTGGAAGCTCACATCATCGTTGAAAGAGAGATGCGGGTGAAATTTTAGAACCTATATCATCCTTGAAAAAGGGATATGGGTGACAAAGCAATTGTGGATAAGAATGGATATAGTTTGCTATCTTTTTTCTATCTTAGAAATAAGGTGAGTAGAGAGTTGGCTATGTCTTGGGAATCTTCCTAGGAATAGGGATGCCCAATTAAGGTATTAGGTGGTTCTATTTGACACACTCATTAGGTACTCTAAAAGGTCAATGAGTGATATTCTTGAGGTTTTATTGACAAACTAATCTCAAGGACTTTCAAACTAGCCTTCCGACTAGAATTTACATCAAACCATTATATACCCATGCATACTTCCCCTTAGATAGACATAATCCCATGATCTTTCTCATCTTGAATTTTCAATAACATTTTTTGTTCTTAGTTGGTTAACGTGACTAGACATTGATCAATCTATGTTCCAAATTAACCCTCCCCATTTTAAATTATGTATTTTACTTTGTTTACATTATGAGTATCTTGTTAGTAACTATTAACACCCATAATACTAGAAAACTAATTTCACTCATGAATTTTACCTCAACAAAATTTGAGATATTGACAACAATCAACCTCTACCAATTTAAATGGTATAGGTGAGTGCAATCAAAATGGCGCCATTGCCGATGAGTGAAATTTAGATTTCACTTAGGCAGTGTCAATTTTAATTTAGGGTATACCTGTAGTGGTGTGTATTTATTTTGGTTGTTGTTTCTATTTTCCTTTAGGTGATCTCCATAGTATACACGAAGCCATGAGTGAATATGCAAGTCATGTCGGGTCCTTCGATAGTCCTTTTGATAAGGAGGAGCAACTCCATGACGTTGGGCGTTCAAGTTCCATATTTATCCTTCCTAAGCATAGGAACAAAGTCTTTTATGTCACGAGTGCCATGCTTCATATGCTACAGATGAAGGGACTTTCTGGGGGTAAGCTTATGAGGACCCCAACATGCATTTATAGAATATTGTAGACGTATGTTCACCCTTTGATATTGCATACAAAACCCAAGAGTTCATCCAGTTACGCCTCTTCTTGTTCTCTCTAATAGGTGAGGAGACATTGTGGCTTCGCTCTCTTCTGATTAAATTTATTACTTCATGGGATGAACTTATTGTGTCCTTCCTTGATCGGTATTTTCCATCATACAAAATGCAACAATTGTGTGATGAAATCATTAACTTTTGATAATTGAATGGTGAACTCTTGTATGGGGTGTGGGAAAGATTAAACAGAAAACTCATGCAATGTCCCAACCACGAGGTCCCGGAGAAGATTCTTCTCCAAATCTTCTACCAAGATCTTGATCTGCTCAACACAACTGTGGTAGATAATATGGCGGGGGTTTATCTTATGAATTTAACTTATCATGTAGCTACAAATTTTCTTGAGGATGTTACCAAGCAAAATTAGGGGTGGCACACCCGTGATGCCGAAGTACCAAAAGGATCCTCTACTACCTCCTTTGTTGATAAGGAGCAAAAGAAGTGAGATGAAGAAAGAGGAAAATATGGCAAAAATAAATATGTAATTAGAGCTTCTAACCAAGCATGCGATGGGTGAACCCATAAAAATAGTGAATGCCATGGTATCCAAGGCCTGTGATGATGAAGAAGCCAAGAGGCTTGATAAGGAAATTCGATATTTAGTTAACTATTTGGGGGGTTCCTACTCCTCATATCAAAGGTTAGGAAGAAATCAAGGTTAGATGGATCGTGATCTTGACCATGATCAGAGGGATTAAGAATGAGTGTATGATAATAATGTTCCCCCTTATGACCGGTTAAAGAAAAAAGAAACAATCCCCGTCAACCCTAAAAAATACAAAACAGAAGATGTCTTGGAAAGAATTTTGATTAAAGTAGAGGGAACGAACAAGATGGTTCGTGAATTGAAAGGAGACTTTTATCAAATCAACCAAATGGTTGTGTCCGATCCGCTTCTATTAAGCAATTATAAATGAAAATAGGTCAAATCTCCTCTCAACTAATTGCTTGACCAAAGGGGAGCCTTCCTAATTACATTATTGTGAACCCAAAAAATGATGTTGGAGTTTTAGAAATAGTCATTAGAAGTGTCAATACCCTTGGGGATCATTTGAGGGAAGTTGAGGGAGAAAGTGTGGGTGTTAAGAAGACCAACATTCAGCACATGAATATGAATAAATATGTTGTGGTTGATCTGAAAGAAGAAACTCCAAAATCTCAAGATGAAGGGAATGAAAAATAATCGGTGTAAATTGATGAAGAAGTGGTAAAAAATAAGGAGCCAAAATATGATACATTGCATATTAGGCAAATCCCTCCTCCATTTCCACAAAGGTTTAAGTGAAAAGAGAAGAACAACAAGCTCAAGAAATCCATGCCTAACCTTAGCAACCTCTCTATCAATATCCCGTTACTCAAGGCTATCCAAGAGATTTTGGGGTATGCTATGCTTATAAAGAAATTAATTTTTAAGAAGTTTTTTGAAGGTGACACCATTAAAGTCACCCATAGGTGTAACACAATATCGGAAAAGAAGGAGGACCCCGGGGCTTTTACAATTCCATGCACCGTCGAGACATATATGTCTAATAAAGCTTTATGTTATCTTGGTACAAGTATAAATATTTTCTGCTTTTAATTATATAAGAGGCTTATCTAGGGAACCCTTACTCCATTAATGATGAGGCTTTTGATGGAGGACTGGTATATCAAGAAGCCTGTTGGTGTTTTGTTTAGCGTGTTGGTGAAGGTAGATAGATTCATCCTTCCGACAAATTTTTTTGTGCTAGATTGTGAGAGTGACCAAGAGGGTCTTATTATCCTTGGTCAGCCTTTTCTTGCAACCGAAAATGCCATCATTGATTTTAATATAGGTGAAATAAGATTTAGGGACAGTATGAAGAAGTATCCTTCTGGGCGTGCAAAATAAACAAATAACCCATGGAACTTCAAGTGGTGTTGGTTATGCGTATGCCAGATGAAAAAGTGAATGATTAGTCCCTTTAGGATCCAACTTTAAAAGATGAAAGACATCGTGGCATGATGATAACTAAGATACTATGTGGGAGAAAAAACATAAATGCCATGGAAGTGGCTCGTATCCTTTGTTTTTAATTTAGTAGTGTAGATTTTAATTTTTTCATTTGATTAATCCATGCATTTGTGGCACTATAGAGTATGTTGAATGAGTTTAAGAAAGGGAAAGTGTGTCAAAAAGAGAAATAAGTTGAACAGGGAAAAACAGAGGTGCCAAAATGCCCTCATTTACTGCGATCATAGGGCCCGTTCCTCTGAAATCACAGTCGCCACTTGTCTGCAATCACGGTAAGATAAGTTTAAATTACCATACAAATGATATTCCCCTCACACTCCCTTGCCAATTTATCTCTCAAATTGTACCCACTCCTAGCTATATTTTGAGCATCCAAAATCATTATAGCATTTACTTTGCATCATCACTCTAGTAAGTGCTTTGATTTTATGCTTTAATTGTTGTTAGTAGGCCATAGAATGCATGTTATAGGGAAGGCCTAAAACTAGACTTTGTATTTCTAAATCTTTGTAGAATAGTACTTGTGTGGTGGTTAGTTGTTCATAATGGTGTGCATATATGTGGGAAGTCTTGAGTACCCAAATTGCATTCAAAATTGAGTAAAATGTAATGTCACACGAAGTGATCAATTAAATGCCCAAATGAACTCATAACTTGTTGTTCAAATTTTAATATATGATCGAGTACTTAGGAACCTTGTTCAATATTCTTAGTGATATTTTACTATTTTGGAACATGATTTGGACCTAAAGTTGGATTTTTGAACTATTGAAAAATTTGGCGCTGACTGGCCTCAGATACCGTAATCATGGTTATTGGGATCACGATTGCGGCACAACAATCACGACTTAGTGTCCTGGGATCATCAGATCTGAGGCTGAATTTTAGCCTAGGCCAAAAATACTGCACTTCTAATTCTTGTCCAAACACCACAAATTAACCATCACATTAGCTTTATTGGACCGCATAGCATAGTTTGTGTATGAAAATGTCAATGATTTATGTTTTTGTGTTGTTCTCTTATTTTTCTGATTGATATCATGGGAGACTATGATCAAGTTTTATTCATGGCCCTAAAGTGACACAACCTCTACTATGGTGATCTCTCGCAAACAAAGTTGCTCTCAAAAAGGGGCATTTTCTTGGAGAAAGTGCTAGAAAAGCTTTCACGATTTCATGATAGACTCATAGCAATCGGTTGGAAATATTTTGCCACGGATTAGTGCAAGGCAAATGAGCAATGGGTATGGGAATTCTACACTAACCTTAGCATAGTGTCTTTCTTGAACCCGATCATCATGATCGAGGAAAGGAGGTAAACTTTAGGGCCGAACACATAAATGACATGTAAGGGATCTCGAATGGGGATATATCTTAATTTGAAGCAATGAGGTATGAGAACGGTATCTAGATGGTGGAGAAGTTGTGTCTGGGTAGGGAGGTCTCCTTGGCAGCTGCAAAAAGAAACATATCAATGAATGATTTCACTACGGAGTCCTAGATTTGGTTGAACATCGCATGTAGCCGAGTCTCTCCATGCACCCACATAACAGTGGTTCCAGACTTGCGGGACCAAATAGTTAACTTGCATACTAGATGGAATTTTTTAAATGTTGGTCAGCTTGTGGACTAAGACATGAAGTTCTTTAAGATTCATGGTGGTACACATCTCATATTCGCTTCTCTAATTACTGATCTTTGTAAAAGAGCCACGGTTGAGGTATACTCTTGAGACACTTGGGTGAGCCCTGTCACCCCTATTTAACTTCTCAAATTTTGGACTGAGGGTGCACTAGGAAAGAGCAAGAAGAGAAAGATCTACTTGGGAAAGTCAACATGTGAGAAGACAGAGTATTATAGACCATCCGCAACTTGGCCTATTAAGGATGTCGGTGTGATTTGAGGGATATTAGGGATCTTGTGTTGGGATTACCTCAGGGGCTAGGAGAGTGCTCCACCACCCACTATTCATATGTATCTCACTCTAGTTATTTAAAGTATATGGAGGATCAACAAACACAGGGAACCATAATTTCTAGGCTTGAATGGGGATACTCATCATTGGCAGAGTCGCATAAAGAACTTTGAATACCCATGAGAAGATGAAGAAAAAGTATAAAAAGATAGACAAGTTCTTTAGCAAGATATAGAAAGGGGTAAAGGGTTTATGGAAGGTCCTAAAACCCTGATACAGACTACCTTCTTCAAGACTAGAGAGCGATGATGAGGCCTCATAAAACACCCTGGGTTTTGTCCTTTGGAAATCTGTTGAGTTTTTAGCTTTCTGATGAATATACGACTAACCATATGAATCGTATGGTGAGGGTACGAGTCAGGTGACCCAACTCATTGGATGTACAGTGTTTGGTGGTTAAGTTTCTATTATGGTTGCAATTTGGTGGTATGGTTCGTATGGTTGGTGATGTGTTATTGGGTTGATCCTTCACCTAATTTCAAACTTACTGACTTGAATTGGCTCTGAGTACTAGTGGCTCACTTTGAGCCATGTGAATAGGGTATGGGTGCCATACTGGAGTCATACATTGTCCAGTGTCCAACCTCTTTGATTCTATCTTGGATATGAGTTATGGGTACTAGTCCTATGGTATGGGTACAAGTAGGGATATGGAGGTCGTATGGTGTACAGTGTGTGGATGTCCAACCTTCTTTTTCTAGGTATGACTAGATGGTACCATTTGTATGATATGGGTATAAGTGGAGGGTTCCAACCGTACCCACCTGCGGGAATTCTTACAGTTTAAGTTAGGGGTATTCTAGACATTTCCCCTCTTAACCTCTTTTGACTCCATGACTTAAAACACTCTTAGGACTAACTTAACCTACTATTCCCAAATCAAACACTCTCAAATCAACATCTCTCATGCCCTTGGTTCAAAAAGAGGGTAGGGTTTCCTCAAGGTGGTCAATTAAGGCTCTCAAGGGTGGTTTCTCTCTGTCTCCCTTGTTGTCTAAGGAATGTTACTCCTCCCTCATTGTTAGTTTAAATTAAAACCATGTTTTACTTAATGGTTTTCGTGACATAATTGTGATATTGTTTTGTGTTTTGAAGTATGTGTTGGGGTTTTTTTGGTTGTTCTTGGTTGGATAATGTTTTCCCATGTTTTTTATGGTTTTTATGTTATAATTGTGGTTTCAACATGTGGTTGCATGGAAATGGTAAATTGATACATGGTTTTGGTTGTGGAAACTATATGCCCTCAACATGTTTGTTAAAATGCCTATCGTAACTCCCCAATATAGGACCATGTCATGTATAAATCTCAAGCACAACCCGGACTGGATATCGCCTCGTTAACCCAACCTAACCATCTTATCAATTCGTAAGTGTCAGCTGAACTCCGACCATATATCAAAGTAGAGGAAAAATAAGACTACTAGTCATAACTTAAATAATGTCTAGCTATTCCATTAATTTCAACATTCCAACACACATACCCAAGTCCACAGTCATCCATAATGCCTCTAAAAAAATCCTAAGTTTATATATATATATATATATATGTGTGTGTGTGTGTGTGTGTAATTATATATATATATATATTTATGTTGGGACATGCCCCGACAATCGCCAAAACTAAATCCAAGACAAGTCAATGACAAACTAAAGACTATGAAATGTATGACTTCTGAAGTATGGAACCTCACCACTCCAATGTCAATCACACGAACTGCTCAAATGCATGTCACTGTATAGAAAGAGAAGACGAAGATCCAACCCCTATGTCGCATTGGTACATAGTGTCCCGAGAAGTTTAGTGGTTGGAGTGCTAGCATGTAACTCAAGGATAAGGATAAAATAACATCATCATTCCAAGCCAAGTCAGTACATCACGTTCAACAACATTTAGATACATAATCATACATGAAGATATATATAACATGTTCATAATGTGCCACGAAGGAAACAAGACTTAGTAAGTATTCTCAATGCACTCATTCACATGTCATGAGGTATAAGACTCCGACCTTCCATACTTATAGATTTGAACATTTCTTATTTGGAAAAGGACTTTAACTGCATACATTCTCATTAGACAAGGGACTTTGACCACACACATTTTCATTAGACAAGGGACTTTAGCCACAAATATCTTCGCTAAGCAAGGGACTCTAACCTTAAGCCCTTTAATTAGGCATGGGACTCTAAGCTCATGCATTTTTTTTTGGCAAGGGACTCTAACGACAAGCCGTATTAGATAAGGGACTCTAACCATAAGCCAACGTATTTAAGAAAGGGACTCTAACCTCAAGTAATTTCATTGAGCAAGGGAGTCTAACAACAAGCCATTTTATTTGGCAAGGGACTCTAACCACAAGGCACTTTAGAAGGAAAGGGACTTTACCTACAAACCTTTGTGACTATCATTAGTCAACATTTAGAATCCAAACCTTTGTACATACATTAACATTCATTCACTTCAACACTTAGGGACTCTAGCTCATTTAACCAATTCAATAATTAGGAACTTTGACCCATTTAATCAGTTCAACACCATATATGACCACAAGATCTTCTTGGAAGAATTTTTCACTCAAACACTTTAATAGTCCAATGCCTTTATTAAATTAGTTATTAAATTTAATTTATGGTCACCAAGACCCTTACAAACCATTCATTCCTCATTAGAAATCTCATACCACACTTTAGTTCAAATACACTTCAATTTCATGTTTAGGGACTTTAACCCCTTTATAGACATTAAACCAGTATGGTCATACATAACTAATTACATGCATAACAATTCCACTACCATACCACTTACTAACCACTCACACTTATTGGTCCATTGCCCTAGTTCAAAAAAATTTCAACAAATGACTAGACATTTCACTTAGATATTTTCACAAACATCTTATGTGCATGCCTTTACCAAGGCCAAAATTAATGTAATAATCATCAATCTTAGGGTTACCCAAGAACCATTTGTTAAACCATAGAAAAAAATAACCCACATGTGTAAATAATCCCCAATAACATATATAAACACAAGTTTGAGAAAGAACAAACATATTCATCATTAGGTAACAAAACCCATACCATTGATTTCAAAATCATCATTTACAAATCTTAATCCATGTTTAAGATACATGGTTTTTGAGATATTTAACAAGGGAGAGAGTAACATTCCATAAACAAGATGATCTACCAAGAAACTTGACTCCTCTTTGCCTCTAGATTAATACCCTTGAAACCTTAGCCTCCAATTTTGTTGAAGAAGTATAAAATATGTTTTTGAAAAATTTTGATCTTCCAATATGAATGTTTAGGAGGTCACAAGACCTTATATAGTTAGGGTAATTAAGGGTTTTGGTGTGGGAAATGACCATAAATCCCTTAGCTAAAAGCTGGAAATTGAACCTGTATGAGGGCAGGACTCATTAACCAAACTGTACCATATGGTACGAGTGGTACCCTAACTCGTACCCTAGGCTTCACCGAGAACACATACATTTCCCAAGGTACGACTATACTTCACTTGAATCATATCCAAGGGTACGATTGGTACCTGAACCCATACTCACAATTCATACCCAAAACAATTCATTCTAGATCAAGTTCAACACTCTATATGACTAGGTAGGATACCACCCATACCCTAACATACGACCATGGAGAGTTTAAGTCATATCTTTGACAGTATACTAGAAATCACGACTTTTCAACATACGAGAGGGGAGGATAGAAGGGTACCACTTATACACTAGCATACGAGTGGCATTCCTATACCATATCTTGGTCAGAATGCTCAATTCATGAGATTTTTCTAAGTTTCCAAAACCTATGTGTTTCAATTCTCCCCCACTTGGATCATTCATCCTCGAATGACAGGTAAGGCAATCATAAACAAAAGTTAACACATTATTACACATAAAACCAACCTTTTAATAAGTTAAAAAAGTCACATAACATGGATACAACACACATTACGATGATTATCAACAAGCCAATCACTCAATTTCCCTTTGAACTTGAGCCCATTGTCTATCATAGGTACATACTCAATTAAAATATTAGAGACTCAAACTCATTGTCTAACAAAGACATAAATCAAGGCAAGAAGATTAGCATATACCTCAATCACGAGTTTCCAGAACGAAAAACAAAGAAGGATACTTGGACTTCATGTCCTCTTCCGCCTCCTAAGTAGCTTCCTTAGACTTTTGTTTTACCTCTTTCATTTGCAACCGGAAAATTTACTGATCCAAGATCCTAATCGGGACCTTCTCATTGCACAAAGAGTTAGAAATACCAACATCCTCTAAGGGAACAACCATTAAAGGATCACCCACATATTTACGCAACATAGAGACATGGAAAACCAGGTGAATGGAGTTCAAACTAGAAGGTAACTCCAACTCACTAGCAATATTGACAACCTTTTTTGAAATCAAATAAGGACCAACATACCGAGGACTAAGCTTCCCCTTTTTACAGAATAGAATCACTCCCTTCATGGGAGATACCTTCAAGAATACCCAATCACCAATAATTAATTCTAAATCCCTACACCTCACATCATCAAAGGAGTTTCGACAACTTTGAGTGGTTTTCAATCTATCATGAATTACCTTCACATTCTTTAGGGCTTGGTGAACTAAATCGGGGGCAAGCAACTGTAATACCCCAAACTTTCTTTAAAGTCTAATTTAGTCTCTAGAAGATTGAGGGATCACTTCCAATGTGTGTAATGTTTAAATCAGATAGAATTTCCCCAGTTTTGGCTTTTTATCATATGGGAAATTGAATTCTCTTTCCAACGATACCAATTTCATGAAAATCCAATATCAGGGTATAACGTTATGGACGTTTTATAGAAGGCAGTCAAAACCACCTAGGTGCAATGGAAAGGGATCAATGGACCATTGAGCTAGCGACGGACCATCGTCCAAACCATCTCAGAGGAGGTAGTGAGACCTCATTCTAGTTAAGCGCAATGGTAAGGTCGACGGACCATCGGGTTAGCGATGAATCGTTGCCCAAGCCATCACATATGAGACAGTGAACCCAGTTCTGGCCCAGGTGCGGCGATCAAGACCGACGGACCGTCGGGCCCTCAACGAACTGTCGCACACATCATCGCATATCCCATTCAATGATTTTTAGTCATTTTAGTAAGGCTTTTAGGTCTTTTTCCACCCTTTTTAACATCTATTTAAATCCAATCAAGGATTATAACTCCATATTCATCTATAACATCAAAAGCTAGGATTTCTTTCAAGATAAAAAACATAAGAACAAGATCAAAACCCTTCTTCAAGAAAACTCAAGAAACCAAGAATCTCTCCAAGAACCTTTAAGAAAGAATCTACTAAGGTATGTTAGATGTTGATTCTTGGGTCCTTTCCACCCAAGAAGTTCAAGAATCCTTTTCTAAATTCAAAGATAATAATTTTTTGATATTTTTATGATTTATATGAATCGAAGTTCATGTTCATGTTATTTTTGAGTTGTAATTCATGCTTTTGAATACAAGTTGCAAGTTTTAATCTTGATATGGGTTGAATTGCTTTATGTCCATGTTAAATCCCTAAATTTTGCAAGTTGGTTGGTGTAATCATTACACTTGGGTGTAGTATTTGTTGTATAACTAATGCATGATCCCCACATGTTTGAAAAAATTCTTATATGAAGGAATTAGAGTCAATATAGCATGGTTAGCAAGGAATCCCCCAATCATGTATAAGTTCATGTAAGCCAAGTATTTGTTGAAAAGCCTTATTGAATGATTTATGATATGTTTTATGCATTCCCATTCATGTGTATTCCTTATTGAGTGAACTTTGAGATATTGGTATGCACTTCCTATACCATTACATGTTCATGATATTCAAGTGATTGGCAAGAAGTCGCATTTATTATGTTGTGGATGATATCCTATTGTCATGTCCTATACGAGTTATCCTGTGTTATGATATTTATGTTATCAAGTCCTAGGGGGTATTTAATACCCAAAATTAGCTTCTTGTCTAGAGCTGAGTCAGTCTTAAGATAATCTCAGTCAAGCCACAATCCTTAGAATTCATTACTCTCAGATAGTTACAGAACTTAAAAAATCTCAGTAATCTAAGTATCATTAGCATTCCAGCTTCAGTTCATTACTCAGCTCAGATCTTGGCAGTATTCAAGTATTCAGGACTTAGTAACATTCAGTCAGAAAATGAGATCCAGTAGCATTCCATCAGATAATGGAACCAAGTAAACTCAGTCAGATCAGTCAAGAAATATGAACAGTAACAAATTCAGCTCATTCTAAGATCAGTTCAGAGTTCTTCAGTTGGGGGTAGTAACTAGCGCTGAGTGAGTGCAGGGATGACGACTTACCCATTAGAGATGCAGAGTCATTAGTAACAATCCCTGAACTCTAGAACTACGTATCCAGCAAAGGACCATACTGCCTATCATACTGACTTAGTCTTGACTTCCTGTTCAGGTCACCCGTTAGAGAGGCTTGACCATAGCAGAGGTCTTTACCTGTGGAACAGTATTGACACCCCTCCAGCTAGGGTTACAGGTTGGACCCCACTAGTTTAAAGTTTGGGCATGCCGGTTAAGTGAGATCTCCCACAGTTACAGTTCAGTCTTAGTCATCACAGTATCACTCAGAAATCAGGACTGTCAGATATGGTTATTAAGCTCAGTGAGGAACTTAGATAGTTCCATAGATTCATAGACCACCTGCTAGAATGTCTTGGTCTCACATTAAGTTAACCAGTATCAGTATTAAATAATTCAGAGATCTGCTGCTATATAGGCCTAATCTCAAACTTAGATTCAATCATTCCTTATCATTATTACTAGATTTGAAGATCATCCGCTAGATAGGTTTGGTCTTAGTTTCAATCATTCGATATTAGTAAGCTCAGAGTTCAGTTATCAGTAGACTTAGTTATTCAGACTCTCAGTGTTAGTAAATATAGATATCAGTATTAGTAAACTCAATTGTTAGAAGTTTAAGTAATTAGAAGGTAGTATTCAGTCCATACATGTATCCTCATTCAGTACTCTCATGTTATTCAGTTAATTTATGTTCATGCATAAGCCCTTTCATTTAGCCTTACCTTATCTAGAATACCAGTATATTCAAAGTACTGACGCATACTTTTCTCTTGCGCTATGGTTTCTTATACCATAGGTTCAGAAGAGCGAAAGCCAGGGCACCCTTAGCAGTCCAGACTCATCCAGCAGCAGTTGACTTAGCAGTGAGTCCTCATTATTCGAGGATGATCCTTATTTTATTATGGCATTAGACTCAGTTTATTTTTCAGTCGACGAAGTTAGTTGGGGACATGTCCCATCAACTCCACAGTTCAGACACTTTAGAGGCTTTTTGGAAAAATGTATCAGTATTCAGTTTTAAGTTTTGAGTATTTTAGAAGTTTTGAACCTTATGGAAAGATTTTGCCATTTTTCTACATTTATTTCAGTATATTATGCAGTGCTCAGGTACAAATATCAAAAAAGGGTTAGCTTGTGGTCCTTCGAGATCATGAGCACCGTGTGGCATTCCGATTTCAGAAAATTAAGGTATTACAGCAACTTACCCTCACAAACATCATACCATATAATAGGAGAATGATATCTCCTACCATACAATGCCTCAAATGGCACCATAAAATTGCTCGAACGGTAACTATTGTTATAGAAGAATTCAATCAAAGGGAAGTGGTCATACAAACTAGCATGATAATTAATCACATAGGCACTCAACATAGCTTCCAATGTTTGGATGGTCATTTCTACTTGTCCATCTATTTGCGGGTAGTAAGTGGTACTAAGTCACACCTTAGTACCCAAACCTTTTTGGAAGGTCTTACAAAAGAGAGATGAAAATGAAATACCACGATCTGAGATAATAGAAACTGGAGAACCATGAAATTTCATAATCTCCACAAGATAAACTTAGTGTAATCCTCCACAATGACCTAAATGGAATCACATTGATTTTAAGACCATGGAAGACCGGTAGTCAAATCCATATTAATTGCCTTGCACTTTTATTTGGACAAGAAAATCTATTGGTACAAGCCTCCGAGAATTATGTGCTCGACTTTCACTTGTTGACACACCATACACTTAGCTACATAACTAGCCATATCTTATTTCATATTTCTCCACCAATAGAACTCTCTAAGAGCATGGTACATCTTAGTAGAACTAGGATGAATATCATACCGAGACTCATGAGACTCAACCATAATCCTTTTCCTTAATCCATCGACCTAGGGAACACATAGCCTACCTTGGTACCTCAAGATACCATCACTACCAATCACAAAGTCAACCCCCTTTTGTTGACCCACATTACCCTTGATCTCATCAAATTGGGATCCAACACTTGCTTTTCCTTTTTGTCAACAACAAGAGGCGATTTAGATACCGGATGAACAAATACACCACCATCCTCGAAGACCATGAGATGAACTCCAAGTTTATCAAAATAGTGAATGTCCTTCACCAACTCCCACTTATCCTCATCCACATGGGCTAAGCTTCCCATGGACTATCTGCTAAGAGCTTCTAAGAAAACATTAGCTTTACCCGAATCATAATGAAGACTCATATCATAGTCTTTCAACAACTCAAGCGACCTCCTTTGCCTGAAACTCAACTCTTTTTGAGTAAAAACATACTGAAGACTCTTATGAAAAAATGTCAACATGAACTTCTTAGAGATAATGTCACCAGATTTTCAAAGAAAAAAACACGACTAACAATTCCAAGTCATGAGTAGGGTAGTTATTCTCATGAACTTTTAATTTCCTAGAAGCATAGTCCACCACCCTACTATGTTGTATCAATACACAACAAGAACAATACAAGAAGCATCGTAATATAACACAAATCCATCATTTCCCTCGAACAAGGTCAAAACTTCTGTCAAAATTGGAGTTGAAGTCAATTTCTCTTTCAACTTCTCAAAAGTACCCTCACACACATCAAACCATAAGAAATTGACCTTCTTCTAGGTAAACTTAGTCAATGGGGAAGCTATAGTCAAAAAATCTTCACACACTTCCTATAGTAATCGGCTTAACCTAAGATGCTTTGAATATAGATTGGAGTCGCAGGTATAGGCCACCTTTTAACTGTCGCGGCCTTTTGAGGATCTACCATAATTCCTTCACTAGAGATACCATAATCGAGGAAGGTCACAAATTTTATCTAAAACTCACACTTAGAGAACTTGGCATACAAATGATGATCCCTCAAAGTTTGTAACATGGCACGGAGGTGATCGACATGATCCACCTCACTCTTAGAATAAACCTAGATATAATCGATGAAGACAATGAAAACAAGTCTAAGAACGGACAGAAGACCCAATTCATTAAATACATGAATGCCGTCGGGGATTGGTCAACCCAAAAGATATGACTAAAAACTCATAGTGACCATACCAGTTTCTAAAGGTGGTCTTAGGGATATCCACTTCCCTAATCTTAAGTTGATGATAACCCGTCCTAAGGTCAATCTTGGAGAAACACTTTGCTCCTTGAAATTGATCTGACAAGTCGTCAATCCTAGGAAGTGGATATTTATTTTTTATTTTTACCTTGTTCAACTGACGATAAACAATACACATACGAAGGGAACCATCCTTCTTGTGCAAAAACAACATGGGAGCACCCCAAGCAGATACACTCGGACGAATGAAACCTTTATCTCAGAGGTCTTTCAATTTCTTCTTAAGATCTTTTAGCTCCACCGAGCGATTATATAATGAGGGATAGGAATCAGTCAAGTGTCCAAAACAAGATCAATCCCAAAATCAATTTCCCCATCTGGAGGAATACCGAGGAGATCATCAGGGAAAACATCGGGAAACCTATTAATCATGGGAACAGATTCTAGAGAAAAATCTTTCGAGTTAGAATCTTTAACTCAGACCAAATTATATAAACACCCTTTTGAGATCAAATTTTGGGCTTTAAGATATGAAATGAACCTCCCCCTAGGCACTAAACAACCCCATTCCCATACAGTGACCGATTTATTAGGGATTTAAACATGAACCTATGGGTGCAACAATTTGAAGAAGCATAACATGAATGCAACCATTCCATCCATAGAATAACATCAAAATCAACCATTCCCAACTCTATCAAGTCTAGAAGATTTTCTCTATCACTAAGTGATACCACATACCCCCTATAGACCCTTTTAACAACCACTAAGTCTCCTAATAGGGTAGAAATAAAAAAAAGGAAATGATAGGTTCTCAAGGTAAAAACTTAGATACACAGCCATAAATAAGGTCACATAAGAAAAAGTTGACCCTAGATCAAGAAAACAATACACATAATGGGAGAAAAGTTTCAACATACCTGTGATAAAATCAGGAGATCCCTCAAAGTCCTAGCTAGAAAAAAGTGCACACAAATGATTCCATCCAACGCTGGTACCAAAAATAGAAGTAGATGTAGAAACAGCAACCTTCGGTGCAAGAGTAGATGAAGTAGAAATAGGAGCCCTGTTGGCCTAAGAAGCTACTAAAGAGGGGCAACTGTCGCTGCCTGTGCCAAATCTGACCATATTTAAAACATTTATTCCACCCCATCTAACACTTACCATGATGAGGATGACCATAGAATCTACAAGGTGGGTAGGATAGAACTGATTGAACCCCACTTGTCATAGATTTGGCACCCGATTCTCAAAACCCACCACTAAAATAAGACTGATGATCACTTAACAATTTAGGGTTAGGAGTACTAGCCTTGAAGAAATAAACCAAACTCCCCCACTTCTTTCTTAGACACTTACCACCACCTCTACCACTTTGCTCGAAGGGCCTAGATTTTTTCCCTGGCATTTCAATACGCTGAACTTGTTTCTTTTTCTTTTTCTCCACCTGTTGCATATAAAAACCAATGTAGAAATATCCATATTTATGATCAACAAAGACGCCTTTCTCTCAAGCACCAAATCATGGGATAATCCCAAAACACACTTACGCAATATAGCCCTTATGCTAGAAACCCCCTCAGGAGCATACCTAAATGATGGAATCTAAAGGCATACTCCCGAAAAGACATCCTTTCTTGCTTCAGAGTCATAAACTCTTCTACTTTTTCTTTCCTCAACTATTGACGAAAGAAGTGGTC
Organism: Capsicum pubescens; assembly: GCA_030864215.1. Taxonomy (NCBI): domain Eukaryota; kingdom Viridiplantae; phylum Streptophyta; class Magnoliopsida; order Solanales; family Solanaceae; genus Capsicum; species Capsicum pubescens. The sequence continues at coordinate 190,575,332 of CM061546.1, forward strand.
CAAAAAAGCATCAGAGAAATCTTCCCATATGGCAGAACAAACATCCAGACCTTTAGACAACTCCCACTCTTTGTTACATTAGTATGGTATATCCTTCAATTGGTATAAATAAAACTCAAGGGCCTTAACCTCTAAAGCACGCATGATTTAGATAATCTTCTCTATTTTATCAATAAAGCCTTGGGATCCTCCTAAACCTTCATACGCGTGAACATAGGATGGTTTAACCTCATAAAGTTTCCAACTCTTATGGTCTCAAAAGAAACAGTAGTCGGAGCATCATGCTCTAATTAAGATTCTACCAATTGAATCAAGAGGTTGATAGAGCAACAAAACTCAACATTAGTAGCATATTCTTAAGGTGTAGGAATAGGAGGGTCACTCTCATAGTCATGGTTGGTGGGGACAGATGGGATCCCATGAAGATGGTCAGATGCTGCATCCCTAGCTCAGGTCTGAAGCTTTGAATTTTAACAAGCTCCGTCTATAGGGCCCTCAGTCATAGTGGAGGTGTTTGCCTGAACATCAAATCTCCTTTGAGGCATGATCTGAAAGATAAGGAAAAAGAAATAGGAAGAATCAAAGACCTCCAACTCTATAGCTCTAGATTGAACCACAAGAGAGAAAAACATTCCTAAATATTCCGTAGCCCCTCCTTTATAAGTGTGGTGTGCTACACACCTATAAAATAGACTTTAGTTTATACGGCTTTGTAAGCACCCAACTGAACATGAACCTAGGCTATTATACCAACTTGACATTCCTCGATACCAGGCTATGTCGTGTGGGCATATCAAGACCAACCTGGATCGAAGATCGCCCTGTTAACCTAACCTAACCATCTCATCAATCCATAAGTGTCGGATGAACTTCAATCATATATCAATGTAGTGTAAAAATAAGCCTAATAGTTATAACTTAAACAATGTGTAAGGATTTCATTAATGTCAATATTCTAACCAACATACCCAAGTCTATAGTCATGGTCAATACATCTACAAAAAACCAAAGTGTATATATATATATATATATGTCAGGACATGCCCCCGATAATAGTCAAAACCAAATCCAAGACTAGTCTATGACCTAAACTAAATACTATGAAATGTATGACTTCCAAAGTATGGAACCTCACTACTCCAATGTCAATCACACAAACGGCTCAAACTCCTGTCACTACTCATAAAGAGAAGACAAAGATCTAACCCCTATGTTTCATTGGGAAATAGCATCTAGAGATAGTTAGCGGTTGGAGTGCTAGCATGTAACTCAAGGATAAAGATAAAATAACATCATCATTCAAAGACCAGTCAGTACATCACATTTAACAACATTTATATACATGATCATACATGTAGATATATATAACATGTTCATTATATGCCACAAAAGAAACAAGACTTAGAAAGTATTCTCAATGCACTCATTCATATGTCATTAAGTGGGGGACTCCGACCGTCCACACTTACCGATTCTAACATTTGTTATTAGGAAAGGGACTTTAAATTCATAAATTCTCATTAGACAAGGGACTTTAACCACACACATTTTCATTAGACAAGGGAATTTAGCCATAAACATCTTCATTAGGCAAGGGACTCTAACCTTATGCTCTTTAATTAAGCATGGGACTCTAACCTCATGCATTTTAAATTTGGAAAGGGACTCTAAACACAAGCCGTATTAAATAAGGGACTCTAACCACAAGCAGATTTATTTAAGCAAAGGACTCTAACCTCAAGTAATTTCATTGATCATTGAACTCTAACCATAAACCATTTCATTTGGCAAGGGACTTTAATGACAAACCACTTTAGTAGACAAGGGACTTTAACCACAAGCCATCGTGATAATAATTAGTCAAAATTGGGACTCCATTTCTTTGTCCGTACATTAACATTCATTTACCTCATCACTTAGGGACTCTATCCTATTTAACCAATTTAACACATAGGAACTCTATTTATGACAACAAAATCTTCATGGAAAAATTTGTAACTCAAACACTTTAATAGGACAATTCCTTTATTCAATTCATTATTCAATTCAATTTATGGTCACCAAGACCCTTACAAACTATTCATTCCTCATTATCAATCTCGTACAATACTTTAGTTCAATCACAGTTCAATTTCATAGTTAGGGACTTTAACCCCATTATAATCATCAAACAAATATGGTCATACATAACTAATTACATGGATAAAAATGCCTCTACAATATCATTTACTAACTACTCTTACTTATTGGGACATTTCCCCAGTTCAAAATATTGTTAACAATGACTAGAAATTTCACTTAGATATTTTCATCAACACCTTATGTGCATGCCTTTACTAAGACCAAAATCAATGTTAAAATCAATAATCTTAGGGTTACTCGAGACCTATTTATTAAACCGTAGACAACAAGAACCCACATGTGAAAATCATCTCCAATGAAATGTATAAATACAAGTGTAAGAAAGAAAAACATTATTCATCATTAAGTAACAAATCCCTTATCATTGATTTCAAAATCATCATTTACAAATCTTAGTACATGTTTAAGATACATGGTTTTTCAGTTATTTAACAAGGGACAAAGTCACATGCCTTAAATAAGATAATCCACCAACAAAATTGACTTCTTTTATCCTCTAAATGAACACCCTTGAAACCCTAGCCTCCAACTTGTTGAAGAAATGTAAAATGTGTTTTTGGAATTTTAAATCTTCCAAAATGAATGTTTAGGAGGCCAAAAGAACTTATATAGTGAGGGAACTTAAGTTTTTTGGGGTGGGAAATGACCATAATTCCCTTAGCTAAAAGATGGAAATTGAGCCCGTATGTGGGTACGACTCATTAACAAAACCATACCCTAGGTTATGAGTGATACCTTAAATCGTACCCTAGGATTCACCAAGGACCCATACACTACCCAAGTTATGACTAAACTTCACATGACTCATATCCAAGTGTACGATTGGTACCCTAACCCGTACACACAATCCGTACCCAAAATAGTCCACTCTAGATCAAGTTGAACACTTTATATGACTAGATAATATATGACCCATACCCTAACATACAACATTAGAGAGGTTAAGTCGTATCTTGGATAGTATGCTAGTAATAAAGACTTCTCAACATACAAGAGAGGATGGTAGAAGGGTACGGCTCATACACTAGTATACGAGTGGCATGCCTAAATTGTATCTTGGTACGAATGCTTAAATCAAGAGATTTTTATAAGGGTCCAAAACCTAGGTGTTTCACCTATGAGAATGGTTTAGTCACATAGTTTGAATTTTATTGAAAACCTTTCATTGCATAATATGGAAATAGAACCCAAATTGGTCTAAATGATTTTAAATAGATTGGAAAGGCCTTGGTGTCCATGGTTTTGGTTTTGAAAACTTTGTGGGGTACAAGAGAATCCCCTAAGTGATTTTTATAACGGAATCTATGGGGTACATGAGAATCCCCTAATTGTTGGCTAATGACATTACTTGTTAGCTATAGTGGATATGATGATACCACTTTATAATCCCTAGGTAATTATATCTTGGAATTGGTGGTTTTTTTAAGTGCTAAATGTTTTAATTAGGCAATAATGGTGGGGCGTGATATCTGACCGTGAAAGTGTGAGTCCAATAGATGGACACTGGAAACTCAAATTTACTGACATGAGGGCTGGTCATGGTGACCATATACTTGTGGGGTATACGGAAATCCCCTAAGTTATAATTGTATATATGTATCATAAAGGGCGAAAGGTACACGGGATTCCCCATCCCCTATTATATCTCTAGTTCGTGTGCCTACATATACTGGGGCCCATTCATGGGGTAACACTAATACCTATATAGGTTATGGGTGGATAGAGAACGGTCAAGCAGCATAGCCCAGGTTAAGATTTTAAATACATGCTAAACTAGTTTCCCTTTCCCGTCATGGAATATATATATTTATGAATGTGATTCCACTTGGTTATTTACATAGTTTTAAATGTTTGCATTATTTTACCCTTATTCTTGAGTGTATACTTGCATTCTCCCGCTAACCTATCTTTGGGTTTTGTATCCCCATGCGATGTAGGAATTGGTCATATTATTCCTCTAACTCAGTGATTGGAATCGGGGACAACATTTATGTTAAACTGAAGTAGTTAGCTTTCATACTCTGAAAGGCTCCATTTAATGCTATAGATATTTATTTATACTTTTATTTATTTCATAGACTTTGGTTTTAGATATGGTCGGGGGCAAGTCCCAGTCAGATGTTATTTGTTTTGTATTAGAGGCCTTGTGTGACTACTTTGGGAATGGGTAGTGTCAGTATTGGTGTCAGCCTTCACATTGGTATTAGTATTAGGGCTGACAGTGATTGGATATTTTGTTGGATTATTGCTTTGTTATAGGTATGGATTCTATTATTTTCCTTGAGTGTTTATTGATCTATCTTATTATATGATTGGAATTTATCCAAAATAGGTTACAGGGTGGTTATGGTTCAATATTAGGTGTTGTCTATGATCCAAGTTAGGCTTGATGCACCCGACATGACTAGGCCCTGGTTTGGGTTGTGTCAAATTAGTATCATAGCCCTAGGTTCATGGTCAATTGGGAGACTACAAATTCGTGTAAAGTAAGTATCTTTAAAGGGTATGTAGCGTGCCAAACTAATAAGGGAGAGGATACAAGGCACTTAGGAATTATTCCCTTTCTTGTGTTCTGTTATTAAGTTGTAAATTCTAAGTCGTAAGATTTTCTCTAATTCTTGTTAGTTTGCTTTTCAGATCATGCCTCGATGATTTAAAAGCTCACAAAAACTCCACTATCCTAAATAGTGACAATGTTGATAGGAAATGCTATACTTATAGGATCCATACCTGATCTAGGAGTCTAGTTCTTGATTGTCCTCCTGGAGTTCCACTGGTTCCCTCTAGTCTATCTCAAACTCCTCGGGCTGAAGTTATAAACGCTGAGTTTTGTTAGTCCATTCATATGTTGGCATAATTGGTATCTACTCAGCTTGAGCATGGTGTTCCTGTTACTCCTTCTTTTGAGGCCACAAGGGCTTGCAAGTTCATAAGGTTGAGCCCTCTGACCTTTATGGGTGTTAATATGAAGGAGATCCTAAAGGCTTTTTGGATAAGATAGAAAAGATCTTTCATGTTATGAATGCCACTAATTTAGAGAGCATTGAGTTTGCCACCTATTAGTTAAAGGATGTGGTGTACCAAGGGTACAAGGTATGGGATCAGGCAAGAGGTGATGATACTGAGTCATCTTTGTGGGAGGATTTTTCTAATGCTTTTCTAGACTACATTTTTCCTCGGGAGTTGAGGGAGGTGAAAGTGGAAGAGTTAGTCAGTTTTAAGTAGGGAAAGATGGTAATCAAGGAGTATGACTTAAAGTTTCACTATTTATCGCAGTATACTCTGGAGTTGGTTTCTAGTATGAGGGCGGGGATGAGAAAGTTCTCTTGTAATTTTTCCTGAGACTTGATTCTTGAAAGTAAAGCTGCCTTGTTGATCAAGGACATGGATTCTCTAGGCTAGTTGAATAGATGTTATAGGTGGTGGCAGAGAAGAAGAAGCAAGCTGAATTAGGGAAGAGGTAAGAAAAGAAGATTAGATTTTTTTAGCAAGGTTGTGGCTAACTGCATAGTGGCGGGAGGTGGTAAATGGCCAAGGAAGAAATGGGGCGATTCTAGGTCTTACTCAATAACTATTTCTTCCTACCCGAAGACGTCAGGTGATAGGCATTTTCATGGTTACAAAAATTTTAGGGCAAAGGGTGCCCAATCTCAAGATAGTATGTCCTAATTAGCTCTATCATATTCTCTTTGCAGATTATCAGTGTTTCTATGATGAGGAAAGGGTCAAGTGTTTCAAGTGTGGTCAGCCAGAGTATATGCTTTGAAATTATCCTATTGGTAAGGTTTTCTCTGGGTCAAACAAGGTTCTAGTTGTTTCATCATCATCTCTGACACCAAAGGGTGCACCATCTAGCTTCGGCACTGGTAGGAAACATCTCTATGCTCTTTCCACCCGACAGGAGTCTAAGACATCGCCTGATGTCATGACTGGTACATTAAAATACTTTTCTCAACATGTACACTATTTTCTTGATCTAAGTTTTTCTCTCTCTTATGTTACCCCATTTGTGGCTGTGTGTTTTGGTTTTGGTGTGGGGTATGTTTTGAACCCTTTTTCTATTTCTAACTTTGTAGGTGAGTCCATGATTGCTAAAAGATTCTATAGGGAGATTGTGGTATCTTTTGGTAGTAAAGAAACTATGGTATCTATTTAAATTAGATATGGTGGATTTTGACATCATGCAGGGTATGGATTGGTTGCACTCATGTTGTGCGTCTCTAGACTATCGGACTCATAAGGTTGTCTTTAATTTCCCTAATGAGCTAATTATTGAGTAGGAGGGTGGTTCCCTAGCTCCTAAAGGGAAGTTCATATCGTATATTAGTTCTCGAATATTAATATCCAAGTGGTGTCTCTATCATCTAGTTTGAGATAATGATTCTAACTTTGAGGGTCCTTCTTTTCATTCCATCCCGATGGTAAATAAATTTCCTGAGGCCTTACCTAATGACCTTCCTGGTGTTCCTCCTGATAGGTAGATTAAGTTTGGAATTGATCTTGTTTCGGACACTTGTACAATTTTATTACTCCAGATAGAAGGCTCTATCTAAGTTGAAGGAGCTTAAGGAGCAATTAAAGGATCTTATAGGTAAGGGTTTCATCCATCCTAGTGTGCCCCCGTAGGGTGCACTGGTGTTTTTCATGCATAAGAAGGATGGTTCCCTATGGATATGTATTGATTATCGGCAGTTGAATATGGTGACGGTAAATAAATAGTATCTCCATCCAAGGATAGATGATTTGTTTGATTAATTGAAGGGTCCTAAGTTTTTCTCCAAAATTGATCTTTGATCTGGGTATGATCAACTTAAGATTAGAGAGGTGGATATCCCATAGATAGCTTTTCGTACCCATTATGGACATTTTGAGTTCTTGGGGATGTCGTCTAGCTTGACCAATGCCCCGTTGGCATTAATGGATTTGATGAATAGGGTCTTCCATCAGTTTCTAGATCTATTTCTTATTGTTTTTATAGATGATATTTTTGTGTACTCTAAGAGTGAGGTGGATCATGTTGATCACCTCCTTGTGGTGTTACAGGCCCTGGAAGAGAAGTAGTTGTATGCCAAATTTTTGAAATGTGAATTCTGATTGAACGTTGTCACTTTTCTAGGTCATATTATGTAACACCCCATACTTTTGATAGTTCAATTTAACATTGAGAATGTCAAGCATGGACTTCAATAGAGAGAATGACTTTTCATACATATAGAATTTTCCCGATTTAGACCCTCCAATGTGTAGGAAATTGAATTAGCTTACCAATGATATAAGATTCGGTTAAATTCGATAACCGAGTAAGAAGTTATGGCTATTTTAAGTTCCAGTTGTAAAACATTGTCATTTCGGTCACTAGCGCATCGCGGAGACAGTTTAAATGATGATTATCAAATTCCAGTGAGATCCTGCGATCATACCACATCGTGAAGAGGTCCAATATCCCAATTGTCAATTTCCAGTAAGACTTCGCGATTCCACCGCATCGCGGTGATGTCCAATTTCACAATTGTCACTTTCCAGTGAGCCTCCGCGATAATGGCGCGTTGCGGAGGTGGCCGTAATGGAAATTCAAAAGTGTACCGCACTAGCTCCACATCGCGGTTAATATTTAGTTCCCAGTTAGAAGTTTCTAATAGGCCACCCCAATAACGGCGCGTCGCGCCAATTTCGAGGAATTTTCCTAGTTCGAGTAAAATTTTAAAAGGGGATTTTTGGTTTTTTTTCTAGCCTCAATTCATGAATAACAAATTATTTAACCCATCCTAAGCATATTATACCCATTTTTCACCAAAATACTCTTAAATAAAACCCTACAGCATCAAAGCTTACTCCCCAAGAAATACAATTCCTCTATTAGTTCTCCAAAGCAATTCAAGATTAAGGACTTCCAACTCAAGAAATTCAAGAATTCAACTTTAAAGGCCTCAATAGGGATCCAAGATTCAAGTTTTTTTATCTAAGATCATCTATTAAGGTGTGTGGGGTTTTCAGCAAAGATAATCCTTTCATCCTTGCGCCCAAAAACTTATTTTAATTACAAATTTATTGAATATTATATGATTTTTCATGAACTTCATGTTAGGGTTTATACCCATTATTGTTATTTTTAAGCTTATGAGATTTCCAGTGATTTAGAAGTTGAATTACATGATTATGTTCATATTTCGATGCATATTGCACAGATTTTAAGTTGATTTATAAATGTTTACATTACCAAGCATAAACATTATGATGTTTTAACATGAGTTTGATGCATGGGTCACTAAGACCTAATAAAATATTGCTATTTCAAGATTTGTTGTGCTATAAGCACCCTATGACTAGATTTCTTTTTAGATTATTGATAAAGATTTAACCTTTCGGTCTCAGACTAGCTATGAAATCCACTTTACAGATTCAGATTACAGATTTAGCTTTACAGATATAAATTTGGTTTTCATTATAAACCATTATACTATTTTAATGTGAATTTCCATCAGAATAAGCATACAAATTTAGTGGGAGTATTATTTAGCATCGAGTTGGGTACGTTACTATGGTTTCATACCCCAGAACTATGTGACAACATAGGATTTAGATTGTTCTCACTTCTACGTGGATGATAGATATATGATCACTTAGATAAGTTATACTCCCTAGTAAGAGTATGAATCCTCTCCCCAAAGTAAGGATTCTTCCTTATGGGGACAAGAATGTTAGACTCCATGATTGTTCACATGGTTTATGTTTGTTAGAAGAGCCTCTCATGCTGAATAAGTTTTCAGATTTCTAAACCCTTAAGATAAAGTATTTTCTCTACAGCTTTAAAGTTCTTGAATTTAAAATATTTCTTTACATTAGCCTTCAGATACAGACTCACATATTTCACTTAGCCTGCATGATTTGAGAATAAGAACAAAACACAGATTTCAGAACTAAGTGTAATGGCTCACAAGATTTATACTATATGCTTTATTGTTCATTATTTATTATCTTCAGTTTTTAGATTACTCCAGCCTTTGTGAGTCATTTACCTTTAGCATGCATGATTTTATAAATTGTGATGATATTGCTTACTTATTGCATTCACCCCTATATGCTCAGTATCCTCAAAGTACTGATCTATATATATGTCTATGTGCTACATTGTCACATAATATAGGTTCAGGTGCTCAGCCTCAGCAGCATGAGTGACTTCCGAGCATCTCATCTACATCTCTATAGTTGGTAAGTCCTCGTAGTTTGGGGTCTTAGCTATTCAGATTTCCAGTTTAGTAGTAGATAATTCAGTATTCATTTCATATAGTTTGAGTCAGTTGGGGCCTGTCCCAGTGACTCTAGATTCAGTCAGTAGAGGCTTGTCGAACTACTATATTCAGTTTAAATTTTAGTTGTAGCATTCATATTTTTAGTATTTCCTTTATCAGACTAATGTGATAAGTATTTTCAGATATACTCAGATAATTCAAATAGCTTTCCGCATTTATTATGATTTTATATTCATGTTTCCTCTATTTTGAGATTTAGATTTAGTATAAGGCAGTCAGGGTTAGCTCAGGACTACTTGTAGTTTGGAGCACCGTGTGGCGTCTAAGGAATTAGATTTTAGGGCATTACAAACTTGGTATGAAATCCTAAGCTTTACAGAGTCCAAGGAAGTTAGACAAGCCACGTTACGTAGAGTCTTGATCATCGATGTGAAGTGCACTACATCTATGAACAAGAGGCTATAGAGCCTTTTAGGTAATAATCTTCTCTTTCATGATCTATTGTGCATTCAGTGTCTATATCTGCTTCTAACTCGTGCTTTTACGTGACTAAAAATGCCTTCTCTTCGAGCTAACGTACTCAGAAATGATAACCAGCCACCTCAGCCTGCAAATTCTTTGAATGAGAATTTGTCACATGCAAAGTTTCGAGCTGCCTTTCAGGCGCTAGCCCAAGTTGTGACAACTAATGTTTAGGGCAACTGTCAGGCTGCAGTCCTACTTCAGCAAAATGAGGACTTAACCATAGCCAAAATTTTTGATTTTATGAGAATAAACCCGCCAGAATTCTTTGGGTCAAAAGCAGGTGAGGACCCATATTTTTATCTAGATGAGGTGAAGAAGATCACCTGAATTATGCATGTTTCTGAAAAGGAGAGTGTATAATAGGCATCCTATAGGCTGAAGAATATTGCACATGAGTGAGTAGTAATGTGGAAGAATAGTAGAAGGAAGAATACATCTCCCATGACTTGGTAGATGTTTTAGGATGTGTTCTTAGACAAGTTCTTCCTACGTGATATGAGGGAAGCTAATATAGAAGATTTCATGAACCTGAGGTAGGGCTCAATGACAGTGAAAGACTATTGCGTCAAGTTCAACCAGTTGTCCAAGTATACCCTTGATAAGATGGCTGACCCTAGGTCAAGCATGAGTAAGTTTATGACCGGTGTGTCTAGGTAAGTAGTTAAGGAGTGTAGGACTGCAATGCTTATTGGGGACATGGATCTTTCTAGGTTGATGATTTATTCCTAACAAATAGAGGCAGAGAAGTTCAAGGGTAGAGAGAGGGGAAATAAGAAGGCTAGGACAGGGAAGTTTTATTATGGTCAAAATAGTTCTGGAGGAGGAAATCGTTTATAGTTTTAGAATCATTCATATATACCCGCACCTTCTTCAGCCAGTGATGCCGCACCCAGGAACATACAGGAGTAGTGGGGTAGGTCGTCAATGTCTAGATCTCAGAATAGTGTGAGTGGGAATCTGAATCATCCCCCATGTACTAAGTGTGGCAAAATTCATGCAGGTAACTATTTGTGAGGTTAGAAAGGCTGTTATGGTTGTGGCTAGATGGATCATGGGGTTGAAGAGTGCCTGCATGCAAGACAGGGAAATAGAGATGCTCATCCTTAGACTCAGGCTAATAGTACACTGGCCCCTCATTGTTACTGGTATGCTTCGTGTCTTTCATCTTTATTTTTATGTGTTGCTAGACCCTGGGTAGAGTTTCTCTTATGTTACCCCATTAGTTGTAGTAAATTTTGAAATAAGTTCTGAAAAGATACCTGAGCCTTTCTATATTTCTACCCCAGTAGGTGAGTCAGTTGTTGCCAAACAGATTTATAAAAAGTGTCCTACCACTATCCTTCATAAAGTCATGTTAGCATACCTAATAGAGTTAGATATGGTTGATTTTGATCTTATTCTTATGGATTGGCTCCATTCTTGTTATGGAACCATAGATTGTCGCACCTGAGTGGTGAAGTTTAAGCTCCCAAATGAGCCAGTCTTTGAGTGGTTAGGTAATTCAATGTCTCCCAAGAGTCATTTCATATCTTATCTTAAGGTTAAAAAGTTGATATCCAAACATTGCATTTACCACCTAGTTTGAGTCAAAGATACTAAGTCTAAGACTCCTACAGTTCAGGCAGTTAGTGTAGTTAATGAGTTTCCTGATGTCTTTCCAAAAGATTTACCTGGGCTACCTCCCGATAGGGAAATAGAATTTGGTATTGACCTTCTCTCAGATACTCAGCCTATTTTTATCCATATCGTATGGCTCCCATAAAGCTTTAGGAGTTGAAAGATCAACTCAAAGATCTTTTAGATAAAGGTTTCATAAGGCCTAGCATTTCTCCATGGGGCTCTCCCATCCTATTCGTGCAAAATAAAGATGGTTCTTTGCAAATATGGATTGACTATCATCAGCTAAATAAGGTCACACTCAAGAACAAATACCGTCTCCCTAGAATTGCTGACCTGTTTGATCAACTCCAAGGTGTAAGTTATTTCTCAAAGAGAGACCTTAGATTCGGCTATCATCAGCTTAAATTAAGGGAATATGATATTCCAAAGACAGCTTTCAGAACCTGTTATGGTCAATTTGAGTTTCTGCCCATGTCCTTCGGGCTAACAAACACCCCAACAGTCTTCATGGACTTGATGAACAGAGTGTTCAAATAGTATCTGAACATGTTTGTCATAGTTTTTATAGATGATATCCTTGTCTACTCTCATAGTGAGGATGATCATGCAGACTATCTTAGAATTATGTTACAGACTCTTAAAGATCACCAGTTGTTCGCCAAGTTTAGCAAGTGTGAATTTTGGCTAAGATCAGTAGCCTTTCTTGGTCATATTGTTTTCGTCGATGGAGTTAGAGTTGAGCTCCAAAAGACGAAAGTCGTAAGAAATTGGCCTAGACCTATCTCTCCATCAGACATTAGGAGTTTCTTAGGTTTAGCTAGCTATTATTGACATTTTGTTGAGGTTTTCTCATCTATTGCATCTCCTATGTCTAGATTGACTCAAAATAAAGTTAAGCTCCTGTGGTCAGATTCCTGCGAGGAGAGTTTTCAGGAGTTGAAAATTTGACTCACTTCAGCCCCAGTGTTAGCAATGTCTGATGGTACAGATGGTTTAGTGGTTTATTATGATGTCTCTAGAGTTATTTTGGGTTGTTTTCTGATGTAGAGAGGTAAGGTCATAGCCTATGCCTCTAGACATCTTAAGCCTCATGAAAAGAACTACCCAACTCATGATCTTGAATTAGTTGTTGTTTTGCTTGCTTTAAAAATCTGGAGACATTATTTGTATGGTGTCCATGTTGATGTGTTCACGGATCACAAAAGCTTGTAGTATGTATTTACCCAGAGAGATTTGAATCTGCATCAGAAAAGGTAGTTAGAGTTGTTGAAAGATTATGGTATGAGTTTGTTGTATCATCCAGGCAAGGCCAATGTAGTGGCAGACGCCCTAAGTAGATTCTCTATGTGAAGTGTTTCTCATATGGAGAAAGATAATAAAGAGTTAGTTTGAGAAGTACATCATTTAGCTAGATTGGTTGTTAGGTTGGTTGATTTAGCTGAAGGGAATGTTTGGGTTCAGAGTAGTTCTAAATCTTACGCCCTTAGTAGATTGTCTATGTGAAGTGTTGCTCATGTGGAGAAAGATAATTAAGAGTTAGTTTGAGAAGTTCATCATTTGGCTAGATTGGTTGTTAGGTTGGTTGATTTAGCTGAAGGGAATGTTTGGGTTCAGAGTAGTTTTGAATCTTCCCTAGTTTAGGAAGTGAAAGAAAGGCAAGCTATGGATTCTAGTTTGGTCAAACTAAAAGAGTCAGTTAAAGGCAAAAAGGTAGAGGTTTTCTCCCAAGGGGGAGATGAAGTGTTGAGATACCAGAAAAAATTATGTGTGCCCTGTGCTAATGATTTGAGACAACGAATTATGGCAGAAGCGCATGGTACGTGTTATTCCATTTATCCAAGAGACACCAAGAAGTACCATGACATGCAAGAAATCTATTGGTAGAGTGGTATGAAAAGAGATATAGCAGAGTTCGTAGCCAAGTGTACAACTTGTAAACAGGTTAAGGTAGAGTATCAAAGACCTGGTGGTTCATTGCAAGAGTTTGGTATCCCTACTTAGAAGTGGGAAGAGGTGAATATGGATTTTGTGACTGGTTTACCCTATTCGCGCCGTCAGCATAATTCAATTTGGGTTATTGTAGACAGGTTGACTAAGTCAGTGCATTTCTTTCCAGTTCACACATCTTACACAACTGAAGATTATGCTAAGTTGTACATCAGAGAGTTAGTCAGACTGCATGGAGTTCCCTTTTCCATCATTTCAGATAGGGGTACTCAGTTTACTTCTAAGTTTTGGAGAGCCTTTTAAAAGGGTCTCGGTACCCAAGTCCATCTTAGTTTAGCTTTCCACCCTCAGACAAATGGTCAAGCAGAGAGGGCCATCCAAACTCTAAAAGATATGTTGAGAGAATGTGCTCTTGATTTTAAAGGTAGTTGGGATGAGCATTTGCCATTAATTGAGTTCGCTTATAATAACAGTTACCATTCTAGCATACAGATGGACCCTTTTGAGGCTCTTTATGGAATGAGATGTAGATCACCCATAGGTTGGTTTGAAGTGGGTGAGGCTGCTTTGCTTGTGCCTGATGCAGTGTTTGAAGCTATGAAGAAGGTTCAGTTGATTAGAGAAAGATTAAAAATAGCCCAGAGTCATTAGAAATCATATACAAATATAAGAAGAAAGGACCTTGATTTTGAGGTTGGTGATTTAGTGTAACTGGGGATTTCACCCATGAAAGAGGTGAAGAAGTTCCTTTGGTAAAAGTTCTTTGGCAGAATCAGTCTATTGAGGGAGACACTTGGGAAGCAGAAGAAGATATGCGATCCAGGTACCCTCACCTCTTCTGCATAAATTTGGATTAAGTCAAAGGTAATACACTTCTTTGATTTAGTATCTTTCCAGTTTTAAATTCAGCTATATAGCCATCCTCATTGAAAAATTCATGCACTCAAAGATTAGCTTAGAAGCTCAGTATAATTTAAATTTAGTTATGCAATTTATTTTAGTTTTGCATGCTGTCATATAGCCTCAGATTCCTTGGTGTTCTTAGTCGATCTAGCCACATTCGAGGATGAATGTTTCCAAGGGGGAGATATTATAACACCCCATAATTTTCCTAGATCAATTTAACATTGAGAATGTTAAGCGTTAGCTTCAAGAGAGAGAATGACTTTTCATATAAATAGAATTTTCCAGATTTAGATCCTCCAATGTGTAGGAAATTGAATTATCTTTCCAACGATATAAAATTCACCTAAATACGATAACCAAGTAAGAAATTATAGAAATTTTAAGTTCCAGTCGTAAGACACCGTCATTGCGGTCAGTAGCGCATCGTGGATATAGTTTAAAGGACGATTGTCAAATTTCAGTGAGACCCCGTGATTGTACCGCATTGCGGAGAGGTCCAATATACCAATTATCAATTTCCAGTAAGACTTTACGATTCCACCACGTCACGGTGATGTCCCATTTCACAATTGTCACTTTACAATAAGCCTCCATGATAATGGCGCATCGCAGAGGTGGTCAAAATGGCAATTCAAAAGCGTACTACTTTAGCTCCACATCGCGTGATTTTTCAAGTCCCACTTGGCAGTTTCCAGTAGGCCACCACAATAACGGCGCATTGCGCCGTAGGCCAATTTTGGGAAATTTTCCCAGTCCGAGTAAAATTTTACAAGGGGATCTTTGGTGTTTTTCTATCCCTAATTCATGAATAACAAATCATTTAACCCATCCTAAGTATATTATACCCATTTTTCACCAAAATACTCTTAAACAAAACCCTTGATCATCATAGCTTACTCCCCAAGAAATCTAATTCCCCCATTAATTCTCCAAAGCAATTCAAGATTAAGGACTTCCAACTGAAGAAATCCAAGAATACAACTTTAAAAGCATCAAAAAGGATCCAAGATTCAAACTTTTCATCTAAGATCATCGATTAAGGTATGTGGGATTTTCAGCAAGGATAATCCTTTCATCCTATGCCCAGAAACTTATTTTAATTACAAATTTATTGAATATTATATGATTTCCCATGAAATTCAAGATAGGGTTTATACCCATTATTGTTATTTACAAGCTTATGAGATATCCAGTGATTTAGAAGTTGAATTACATAATTGTGTTCATATTTCCATGCATATTGCAGAAATTTCTAGATTTTAAGTTGATTTATAAATGTTTACATTACCAAGCATGAACATTATGATGTTTTAACATGATTTTGATGCATGGGTCATTAAGCCCTAATTAAAGATTGTTATTTCAAGATTTGTTGTGCTATAAGCACCCTATGACTAGATTTCTTTTCAGATTATTGATAAAGATTTGACCTTTTGATCTCAGAATATATATGAAATCCACTTTACATATTCAGATTATAAATTTAGCTTTATAGATATACTGTTAATTTTCATTATAAACCATTATACTATTTTAAAGTAGATTTCCATCAGAATGAGCACATAGATTTAGTGAGAATAGTATTTATCATCGAGTTGGGTAGTTACTACTGTTTCATACCCCAGTACCACATTCCAATGTAGGATATTAATTGTTCTCACTTCTACGTGGATGATAGATATGTGATCACTTAGATAAGCTATACTCCCTAGTAAGAGTATGACTCCTCTCCCCAAAGTGAGGATTCCTCCTTATGGGGACAAGAATGTTGGACTCCATGATTTTTCACATGGTTTATGTCGGTTAGAAGTGCCTCTCATGCTGATTAAGTTTTCAGATTTCTAAACTCTTAAGATAAAGTATTTTCTCTACATCTTTAAAGTTCTTAAATTTAAAATATTTCTTTACATTAGCCTTCAGATACAGACTCACAAATTTCACTTAGCCTGCATGATTTGAGAATAAGAACAAAACACAGATTTCAGAACTAAGTGTAATGGCTCACAAGATTTATACTATATGCTTTACTATTCATGATTTATAATCTTCAGTTTTCAAATTACTCCAGCCTCTGTGAGTCATTTACCTTTAGCATGCATGATTTTATAAATTGTGATGATATTTCTTACTTATTGCATTCACCCCATATGCTCAGTACATCCTCAAAGTACTGATCCAAATATATGTCTATGTGTTACATTGTCTCATAAAGTAGGTTTAGATTTTCATTCTCAGTAGCGTGAGTGATTTCCGAGCAACTCATCTACATCTTAGCAATTGGTGAGTTCTCATAGTTCGGGAACTTAGCTATTCTGATTTCCAGTTTATTAGTAGATGATTTAGTATTTATTTCAGACAGTTTGTGTCATCTGGGGCCATTCCTAGTGACTCTCTAGATTCAGTCAGTAGAGGCTTGTCAGACTACTAGATTCAAGTTTAGATTATAGTTGCAGCATTCAAATTTTCAGTATTTGCTTTAGCAGACTGATGTGATCAGTATTTTTAGATATACTAAGATAATTCAAACAGCTTTCTGCATTTATTATGATTTGATATTCATGTTTCCCCTATTTTAAGATTTAGATTTCGTATAAGGTAGCCAGGGATAGCCCAGGACTACTTATAGTTCGGAGCACCGTGTGGCATCTTGGGAATTTTATTTTGGGGAGTTACATATTATTTCAAGTAAAAGGATTATGGCAGATTCGCATAAGGTTGTAGTGGTTAAGAAGTGGCCTAGACCCATGACTCTAATCGATATTCAGAACATCTTAGGTTTAGTTGGCTACTATAGGAGATATATGGTGATTTTTTCTTCTATAGCTGCCCCATTAACTAAGTTGATTCATAAAAAGGTAAAGTTCTTATTGTGTGATTCTTGTGAGAGGAGTTTTGAAAAGCTAAAGGATAAGCTAACTTTATCTCTAATTTTGACTTTGCCTGAAGATATGGATGGTTTTGTGGTATACTATGATGTATCTTGTGTGGGGCTTGGCTATGTTTTAATATAGCATAGAAAGGTGATAGCTTATGCTACCAGGCAGTTGAAGGTACATAAGAGAAACTATTCGACTCATGATTTAGAATTATTAGTTGTGGAGTTTGCGGTGAGAATCTTGCATTACTATTTGTATAGAGTACATGTGGATATCTTTTCTGATCATAAGAGCCTGAAGTATGTATCTACTTAGAAAGATCTTAACCTCAGGCAAAGAAGATGGCTTGAGCTGCTCAAGGATTGGGATATAAGTCTTTAGTACTATCAAGGTAAAGCTAATATGGTTTTGATGCTCTTATAAGTGTATCCATGGGAATTCTAGCTCATATAGATAAGGAGAAGTGGGAGTTGGTAAAGGAAATTCATCATTTGGAAACCTTGGAGTTTGTCTCTTAGACTGTAAGGATGGTGGTGTATTCGCTCAGAAAGTGGCACGGTCGTCTCTTGGTGCTAAAATTAAGGAGAAGCAAGTGTTAAATCCTATGTTATGAGGATCAAGAGTGACATTGGTGGGAATAAGGTGACGTCCTTTGAGATTAATGGTGATGGTACCTTACGGTAACAAGGAAGGTTATGTTTTTCTGATGTTGATGGTTTGCGAGAGTGGATCATGGCTGAGGCGTACGAGTCGCACTATGTTGTTCATCCTAGTTTTACAATTATGTATCATGATCTCAAAGATATGTATTGGTGAAACAATATAAAGAGGGATTTGGCTAATTTTGTTGCAAAATACATGGTGTGCCAACAAATAAAAGTTGAGAACATGAGCCCCAGAGGATTGTATCAAGAAATCAAGTTACCATAGTAGAAGTGGGAAGTGATCAACATGGATTTTGTTACCAGTTTTCCTCGGTGTCGGAATCAATTTGATTTGGTTTGGGTGAATGTGGATAGGATGATAAAGTTGGTTCACTTTTTTCCAGTGAGAACTACAGTTGAGGATTATGCAAGGTTGTATCTCTATGAGATATAGGGTACCTGTTTCTATCATCTCATATTATGGTTCACACTTTTCATCTCACTTTTGGTGATCATTTTTGAAGGGTTTGGGGACTAAGGTGACACTGAGTACTACTTTCCACCTACAGTCAGTTAGGAAAGCACAAAGGAATATTCATACATTAGAGGATATGCTTCGTGCTTTCATGATTGACTATGTAGTAGTTAGGTTAAGCACTTACCTCTTGTAGAGGTTTATTATAACAATAGCTATAACTCTAGCATTGGGATGACTCCATTTGAAGCATTGTATGGTAGGAGATATAGTTCTCCTATTAGGTGGTTCGAGCTTGGTGAGAAATATATGTTTGTCCTGGATTTGATTCACCAAGCCATTGAGAAGGTGAAGGTGATTCGGGATAGACTTAAGTCCGCCCAAAGTCACCAAAAGTCCTATATGGATGTGAGGCTAAGAGAGTGAGAGTTTGAGGTCGGGGATAGGGTGTTCTTGAAGTTTTTTCCCATGGAGGGAGTAATGTGGTTTGGTAAGAAAGAGAAGCTCAATTCCCAGTGTATTCATCCATACTTGGTTTTGAGGAGGGTTGGCAATGTTGCTTATGAGTTGGAGTTGCCTCCTAGTTTGAGCTCTATTCACTCGGTATTCCAAGTCTCCATGTTGAGGAAGTGTACGGGTGATCCATCTCAAATTATACCTATCAAGTATATTGGCATTTCAGATTCTTTACCTTATGAGAAGGTCCCAGTTGAAATCATAGAACATCAGGTTTGTTGGTTGCGGACCAAGGATGTGGTCTCGGTAAAGGTTCTAAGAAAGATCCACAAGGTGGAAGAGGCTGCATGGGAAGCAAAAGAGTACACGAAGTCCAAGTATCCATTCCTGTTTTAGACACCAAAAATTCATGTGGATGGTATGTATTCTTCATAACGTCTTTATTTTGTAACTTCATTAACAAAGAGATTGACTTTCTTACATCTTTGTTTTCTAACTTAGTTAATGGTTAGAGTCGAGGTGTTGGGTGTATATAGGGCTTGTGTTGCCTTGTTCCATCATTTGAGGAAGAATGATCCAATTCGGGGAGAATTAAAATACCCTGGGTTTTAGCCCTTGGCAATTTCCTAAGTTTTTACCTTTTTATTGATTATATGACTCACCATACAAGTCGTATGGTGAGGGTATGGGTCAGGTGACCTAACTAGTAAGATATTCAGTGTTTGGGTGTCAAGTTTCTTTAGTGATTACGGTTTGGTGGTATGGTTCGTATGGTTGGTGATGGGTCATTTTTTTAATCCTTCACTTAATCTAAAACTTAGTGACTTGACTTGGTTCTAAGCACGAGCGGCATAGTGAGTTGTATGTTATCTAGTGCCTAACCTCTATGATTCTGTCTTGGATACGACTTATGGGTACTAGTTGTATGGATGGGTATGAGTGTAGCAAGGGGAGCTGTATGGTGGATAGTGTGTGGATGTCCAACCTTCTATTATTGGTACGACTGGATGGTACCACTCATATGATGTGGGTATGAGTGGAGGGGTCCAACCGTACCCACCAGTGGGAATTTTTAAAATTTAAGTTTGAGGCGTTTTAGACATTTCCCCTCAAAACCTCTTTTGACCCCATGACTTTAAACACTCTTGGAACTTCATTAACCTACTATTCCCAAATCAAATACTTTCAGATCACTCTTAAATCTCTCTCAAGCTCTTGGTTCAAAAATATGCTAGGGTTTCCTCACGGTGGTCAATTAAGGCTCTCAAGGGTGGTTTCCCTCCATATTCCTTGTTTTCTAAGGCTTGTTACTCCTGCCTAATTTTTAGTTCAAACTAAAAGTGTGTTTTACTTAATGGTTTTCATGGCATAACTGTGATATTGTTTTGAGTTTTGAAATATGTGTTGGGGTTTTTTGGTTTCTCTGGGTTGGATAATGTTTTTCCCATGTTTTTCTTATGGTTTTTATGTTATAATGTTGTTTGAACATATGGTTGCATCGGAATGGTAAATTGGTACTTGGTTTTGGTTTTGGAAACTATATTCCCTCAACATGTTTGTTAAAATGCCTATGAGAATGGTTTGGTCACATAGTTTGACTTTTATTGAAAACCTTGCATTGCATAATATGGTAATGGAACCCAAATTCTTCTAAATGATTTTTAATGGATTGGAAAGGCATTAGTGGTCATGGCTTTAGTTTTGGAAACCTTTTGGGGTACACGGGAATCCCCCAAGTAATTTTTATAATTGAGTCTATAGGGTACATAGGAATCCCTTAAGTGTTTGCTAATGAAATTTCTTTAAAGCGATAGTCGGTATAGCGATACCACTTCATAATGCCTTGGTAATTAATTCTTGGAATTGGTGGTTTGGTTTTGTACTAAAGGTACTAATTGGGAAATAATGGTGAGGTGTGATATCTGACAGTAAAGATGTGAGTCCAATGGATGGACACTGGAAACTAATGTTTACCGGCATGAAGGTATGTCATGGTGACCATATATTTGTGGGATACACGAGAATCCCTTAAGTTATACTTATATATATGTATCATGGATGGAAAAGTCTATACGAGAATCCCTGGCCCCTATGATATCTTCGGTTCGTGCGGCTACATGCACTGGGGCCCATTCAGGGGTAACACTGGACCCATATAGCCCGTGGGTAGTTTTTGGACGGTCAAACTCCACAACCCAGATTATAATTTTAAATTAATGTTAAACCCAATTAACTTTCACGGTAAGAAATGTATATGTGTAAGAATGTGATTGCACTTGGTTATTTACTTGGTTTTAAATATTGCATTATTTTATCCTTATTCCTAAGTACATGCTAGTGTTCAGCCGCTAACCTATCTTCGGGTGCCTATCCCCATGATATGTAGGAATCGGCCATACTATTCCTCCTGCTCAGTGATTGGATGTAGGGACAACATTTATGTCAGACTGAAATAGTGAGCTTCCATAATCCAGAAGACTCCATTTCGCGCTATGGATATCTTTTCATACTTTTTTTATTTCTTCAACTTTGGTTTTGGCTATGGATGGGGGTATGTCCTGATCGGATGTTCTTTGTTTTTGTTAGAAGCCTTATGTGACTACTTTGGGTATGGGTGGTGTTGGTATTGATGTTATCCTTGGCATTGGTATTGTTATTGGGGATAGCACCGATTGGATATTTGGTTAGATTGTTGGTTGGTTATAGTTATGGATTCTATTATTCTCTTTGAGTATTTAATTGTTCTATCTTATTATATGTTTTGAATTGATCTGACAGAGCTTGTAGGGTAGTTATGGTTGGGTATTTAGGGTGGTCTCTGATCCCGGTTGAGCTTGAGGCACCCGACACAACAAGGCCCTAATTTGGGTCGCGTAACCCCAGCTGAGTGATCTGATTCTAATAATGCAGGAGATGATGCAGAATCTGAGGGCGAAAGTAGCTCTTGATGCGGTTTCAGCGAGTACCCTTATCTATCTTTATACATTATTGTTTATGAAGTGAGGACACTGTGAGATTTTTAGTTAAGGGTTAATGTCTCCGTATTTATTCATTTGGACTTGTATTATTTAGATAATTCTTTATACTCTGATGTTATTTTGGATGATTTTTATTTTTTTCTGGGTTGTAATATTCGGGCACTCTAATGGTGCCCATATTTCATGGATTAGTTGTTTGTTTTATTTTTTTTAATTTTTACTTTATTTTTCTTTTGTTTATTTTGACATCAGATGAGCTTTTCCCTATGATAGATTGAGTGGAGACATTCTTAAGGGAAAATTATTGTGATTGGGTTTGAGCCATGGGTGTAGTAGAAGTCTGAGTATCCGTAGCATCGGAGTTATAAATGCAAGGGAAGTTTGAGTACCTGTGGAATTTTTGATTTAGGATCGCACTTATACCTATTCAATAGTCTGAGTATCCATATGGTTTACCCGTATAAAAGTCGAAATGTGAGATAGCAGTTTAGGTTGGTGCCATAAATAGCAAATTGTGTGTGGTGCAAATGTGAAGCAAACACCCCCTCCCTCCAAATCTTTTTTTAAAATCTAGGGCAAGTACTTGAGAGACCTTGTAACAATGTTTTACCTCTTTTTATAACTCTAAAATTTTGGTTTGTAGAAATTGGCAGATACTATATTTTATCTCTATTAGGAAAGGCAATTGAGCCTCTTTGAGGAGTTTGCATGTTGTGTGTGGTTAGCATATTTTTCCAAATCTCATGCGTACTTGTACCATCTACAACTTGACCCATTAGTCTCTCAAAACTAATTTTGATTATACTTGGTTGGTGAAATGATCCTAGGCCATCTTTGTGGACATAGGAACCCACCTTAGCCTAAATAGCCTACCCATGCATAGAAGAGAACCCTTAATTACCCAATTCAAGCCTTAAAGCCTTTCTTTGGCAACCACATTACAAACCTCAGACAATTAAAAGTTTTTCCCTCTCTTGAACCCTACCATTCTTGAACATAAAAAATGAAAATTAAGGCTAAATGCCTATGTTGGGGGTGGTAAGTTTGGAAGAGATGACCTTGGGTCAAGGTCGTTTAAGTGGATTCCTTTAACTAATCAATGTAAAAGTGAAAAATAAAGGAATGATAAAAAGAAGAATGACGCATAGATTGCAAATAAAATAAGCAAATGAAAGATGCCTTCAAAAAGTTGGGTAAATCAAGGTAGCTAAAATAGGCATGTGTAAAGTTTGAGATAAAAAAAAGTGGTCCATGGTCAAAAGTTGGATAGAATAATATGATATTGATGTTCAAGAAAGGTGTATCCACCTTGTTCCTAAATGGTATCCTACCCTTCCCTAAACTTGTGTTACAATCTCAAAAGGCCATCAAAATCTCCAACCATGTGTAGTCATTATAGTGGTAATTGAAAATAAGGGCAAACTTATGGCATGGTACTTGTTAGCATTGAGAGTCCTTGTGAGAGAGAGTGTTTTGCACTTAAATAACTTGTTGCATATTTCATAATTTGGTGTGTGTGGTATTTCCTTTCTTTTAAGGAGACATGTAAATAAATTGAGGTGGGTGATTTTTTCATCTTTCGAATAATGATTCAAAGGGAGTATAATGGAGCTGATATCAATAGAGAGTAAGTTTTACAAAGTTAGTGGTTGTTGCATTGTTGCTTTTTGAAGTACTTTGCATCTTTGAGATTGTATTTCATGATAAGGGATATCGTGAGAATAGCTTTACCCATGCTTGACGAGCTACGTGAGGTAGCAATCAAGTTTGAAGTCATTGTGATCATTGGGTTGCATAAAATATGCTTAAATGTGTAGTTTCTCATGGTAAGAGGTAGTGTTGCTTGAGAAAAAGCAAAGGTTTCAGTTGGGGATTTTGATGATTGATGAATTTACCACTCATTTCATTCAAAATTCATGCACACTACTATGATTTGAATGTATGAATGAGACAAATTTATGATTAAATGCACTAATTTACACATTTTGTAGGCTTACAAGTGATGATAAATAAAGATGTGGATTTGAGATGAAAAGTATCGGAAAGAGAAAAGAAGTGTAGCTGGAAGACCTGGAATAGAATTTGGTCTCAGTTACCGTTATCGCAGTCTGAGGGCCACGATCACGGTCAATCAATATTGGTGAAAGGTCAATTATCGCGTTATTCTTAGTGCGGTCGCTGTAACCACGATCGTGGACAAGCTACAGTGATTGCGGCTAGGTGGGTTTATGTTCAAGGGAAATTCTATCATTTTTCCCACCTTACACTTTCAACAATTTAATTTGGAGAATTTGTAACCCTACTAATTAGGGAAACTTTTGTGTTCTAATTTTCCAATTGGGAGTTGGTTAAATTGAAGTTAAATTTAAGAACCTTCTAATTTTTCATTAGCATGGATGCTTTGAATGAAACTTTTGGTATAATTCTTCTCCTTAACTCCATGAGTAGCTAAACATTCTTGTCTTGGGATCATACTGAACTAAGGTTCAATTATGTGTGGGTTGTGATGTATTTGTTTAGATTCTAGTTTGTAGAGGATGGGTTTCACTATTACTTGTAAGAATTAGTTGGGGTTTGTTGCTGAAAACCCCAAATGCCTAAGATGGATTTGTAGGTGAAAGCCCTCTGTTCTTGAAAGCTCACATCATCCTTGAAAAATGGATGTGGGTGACCTTTTAGAACCCACATAATCCTTGAAAATGGGATATGGGTGACAAAGCAATAGTGGATAAGAATGGATTTAGTTTGCTATCTTTTTAATATTTTAAAAATAAGGGAGAGTATAGAATTAGATATGTCTTGGGCATGTTCCTAGAAATAGGGATGCCCAATTGAGGTATTAGGTAGTTCTAATTGACACACTCGTTAGGTACTCGAAAGGGTCAATGAGTGATATTCTTGAGGTTTTGTTGACAAACATACCTCAAGGACCTTCAACCTAGACTACCATATCGTTAATGACTAGAATTTACATCAAACCATTATATACCCATGGATACTTGCCATTAGGTAGATATAATCCCAAGACTTTGCTCATCTTGAATTTTCAACCACATTTGTTATTCATAGTTGGTTAACTTAACTATACATTGATCAATTTGTGTTCCAAATCAATCCCCCATTTTAATTCATGAATTTTATTTTTTTTACATTACAGGTATCTTGTTAGTAACTATTAACACCTATAACACTAGAAAACTAATTTCGCTCCTCGTGGATTGGACCTCAACGTAAGTTGAGATATTGACAATGATCGACCTCTACCAATTTAAACGGTATAGGTGAGCATGATCATATTGTTTGAATATCGGGTATGGCTTGCATAGATTTGATACATCTTGATCACTTAGATGGTAAATGCTATAATTCCGACTAAAAGATGGTTTTATTACTATTTTCATAAAAGGGGATTTATTCCCACTTTTCACTTTTAAAATGGATTTTTTTCTTTACAAGAGTCGTACCATCTAAATGAATAACTTATTAGCCTTTGAACATAAAAATAATGTTTTAGAGATTTGACTGAGATAGATTCTGGTCTATGATTTTGCTACTACTGTTATCTCGATTAAGAGAGATTACGACCCTTTCCATACTTTTATGATGATTTAGTCCTACAGTTTTACCTGAGCAATGGATTTATAGACTTATACCCTTTTAGCCATAATTCTAGACCATGAGTTTTATGTTTATACATTTATATATATATATGGTACTGGACATAGTGGATAGATGATGGAATTAATAAGATGAATTTTGTTTAGGTTTGACGATTGATAATGACATTGATTATTATTTTAAATCTGGAATCAGGACCAGGTTAGTATGTACTAGTACTCTTGAACCCCCTAGGGACTTTTTTATCTATGAGCTATCATGCTAGGAGAAGAGAGGTCATTGTAGGTCCTACCTTTATGAGTTGTCAAGCCGGAGGAGGTGTATACACAGATTACTTTATGATATTTGAATTGTTATAGTATTATGGACTTACTTGGAATTCATTTTTGCATGTGCATTACCTATCACCAGTATGCGCCTATATTTATCAGCCTTGTGGGGGGTTACATATGTATATGTGATGAGTATGGCTTGTGGTATATACTATTTTATGCTTATATCTCTCAGTCTTATGGGGGTTGCATAGATATGGGCTCTGATTGTTGTTTGTTGATTATTGATTGAATATTTTGGGCCTATATTGGTAGGGGTTTATAAAAGACTCAGTTAGTTATTGTTTGTCCTGAATAGCCATTTAATTTATATTGTTATCGTTATTATTATGGTTAGTACGTGACATGTAGATTATTGGACTGGTATTGAGATTTGAGGTATGTTTATGATTCCTTTATCTTGTAGTTATATTATTCCACATGATTACCTATGGTTAGGAATTATGTCTTTGAACCTTGGTATACTAATTGCTTTCTCTACGGTTGATTTATTATGATATTTATTTCATGTTCAGATGTATGGATTAGAGACCCTGAGTACTTTAGCTCTTGCTCCTACTATGATTGGGAGTCTTACAGATGCTACTGTGATTACTTAGGTTGTACCATTGAGTTAACCTTATTTATATATATGTATATCTATCTATGTGTAGATATGGTATTACTATATATCCCATCCTTGATTAATTTAATCATGTTGTATATCCATTCCTTTGACTTGTATTCTATTATGTATCCTTCTTTTACTCTTTATTCATATATTTATCAGTGATACAAGGTATAGTGTAGGGGTTCCTGACTATGGCTAAATAGGATAGCGTGTCCTTATTTCTCCCATAGTTTTACTCTATTAGTTCTTGGATATTTGTGTGTTGTTTACATTCCTACTTATAATCCTATTTATATCTTTATTATCTATGGGGCTTAGGCAAAATTTTCCTACTGATTACCATGCATTGGTAGTCATACTACACTTTTGCATCTTGTAAATCATATTACGGGTTCTCACCATTGTTGTGTGCATCGTGTGGAGCATCTATAGTACATAGGCAAAGGGTGAGCTCCTGGCATTTGAAATATTGCTATTCTCCCTCTTATTTACTAGACTAGTCTCTATGTTGTATTGAGAGATGAGTTGTGTTGATTTATTCATTTTGTACTTCATTTTTGTCATTTTTATTACATTAGAAGATCTTGTATTTATTCCACTTTGGTTTGTGACTATCTTATGTACTTTAATCTTTTATTTCATTATTCTGCATTCTTCCTCTATTTCTCTTAGTAGTTCATTACTAGTAGTTATGTACTACCAGTTGGCCTACCTATAAGTTGGTTATTTTAGTTGGCATCATGACCTATGAAATCAAATCATGTCAAATTTGTATCAGATCTAGGTTTACCGATATGTTGGTACAACAGTTAAGTGTTTAGTAGAGTCCTACAAATTTGTGCGGGGACACCCATAATTTATCTTTAGGAGGCTAAAAGGTATTTTTAGGAAATTCTATTCTTAACTCCTTATTGTGTGTCCATATTTCTATGAACCTCAAGTGCATTCTTTGACTCTATTTTATCCATGATGGACGATGCGAGATTCTTAATCAATGCGAATAAGACTTCAATATGTATTTCTAGAGCTTTAGTGCAGCGTCGGACCAGGAAATAAGGGATGGATGTCAAAGACCTTCAGCGTCAGTCAGTTTGGGGCCAACCCATGCTCCGATAGAGTTGTGACCATTTCAACCTTTCGAGATTCAGCATTGGAGCACCTAATTCTTTTTATGGATACCTCACAGTGGGGATGACAACTAGTTCATCAAGCAATATTCAAGAAAGAGTTAGGTTTATTGGTGTTCAGTAGGCTTCCTTGTTGGTTTCAGAGTACGAGATTGACTTTGTTTAGTGGGCAAGGAATATTCCTATATTGTATCCTTCAGAGCATGACATGGTGTATGGTTTTATTAGAGGATTAGCATTTCCACTCCATTTGACATCAGATCATTTGATAGCTTGTGCATCTTCATTTTCTCAGATTGCTAACCATATGAGGGACACAAAGAGAGCATGTGTTGGGACTTATGGAGGTGGCGGTAAGAGGCCATGTCCTAAGTACAGTTCTATTTGTATTCCATCTAGGAGTTAGGATTCTTTCAATGGAGGTTAACTTCACTTATAACCTATTGATTCTACGAAGGTAGCGCCTTTAGACTATAAGTGTCTCTGAAGTTATTTGTGGTGGTCATAGTGGGAAGAGTTTTCACCAGACCTTGTGGCATATTTGGTATGCTCCTTAAGGACATGATTGTCATTCTAGATCAGCAGGGGAAGTATCTTGGAATATTCCAAGGCCTTGTTATGGTTATGGAGATATTGGTCATTGGTCTAGAGAGTGCCCCAGATACTAGTTGGTTGTTCAGGTAGAGTTAGCATATGTACCCCGCCATCCTAGAGTTTTCTAGGTATTTTATTATTGTGGGTATGATGGTTATTTCAATATGGAGTGACCTCGACATTATTTGCCTTACCAATTAGGGTTATCTCGTGTTTCATAATAGGTTAGGCTTCAGGGGTTTTGAATGACTGCAAAAATATCTATGACTGGTCAAGGGAGTGTCCCCGATGTGGATCCTTAGTCATTTAGCTCATTCATACCAGTCTCATAGTTTTGCGGCCTCATCATTTTTAGATAGTATGCTTAGTGCCTCAGTTGATGATTCAGTTGTTCAGTACAAGTTTGGACCCATTTATATTTGTTCTCCCTCGGACCCATGAAATACAAGACTTTAGATTTCACCGAGATAGGTGCGCTTTTATATTCTACCTTTACCTTTTTATTTATATGTATTAGGTTTCTCGTACCAATGGATGATTCTATGCCTTTGTAAATTTATATTGATTGTTGTGTACTTTGATATAGGGGTCATGAATATATTTTAAGAGTGGATGGAGAGGATCAGTATTGATATTTTTCCCTTGTGGGTGTAGCATTTGGTTTCTAACATTCTCTGAACTTTGGGCCATGTCGTATGGGCACCTCAAGCACACATATACCGGAGGTCACCCCGTAACCCAAACTAAACACCTCATCATAGCATAGGAGTCGAAGGAACTCCAATTCACAAGATAAGATCGCGGAATAATATCATAAGTCAAGACTAGATTCATTATAATAACTACGCCCAAGTCCACAGTTGTTCACAATACCTGTATACAAACCGAAGTCAATGAGTATATAATTCGGGACAAGCCCCAAACTATATCCAAACCAAGTCTTAGGGTGACTAAGTCTAAATATGAGGACTAAGATACGAATATCTTCTGGTCTTAAGGAAGCTCACCCCTTCAAGTCAATGCATGAACCACTTCGATCTACTAATTACTACGCAGGAAAATAAGAAGATGCCCCGGCGCCTACATCGTGTGAGGACGTAGCGTCCGGAGATGACTGGCAGTTGGAACGCTAGATTATAACTCAAGCATAAGTGAGAACATACATCATCAATCAATAACAACTCAACATACATACATATATATATATATATATTAAAGTCCAACATATTCATACACTTATCCATACATAGAGATATAGCCAATGCTAGTCAAGATATCAAGGTTCGTCACTATTCTCAAGTATTTATTCATTAGATGCAAAGTGAAGGACTACCATCATCCACGCTTATATATTTATCATGCTCGATACACCAAGGACTTTAGCCACATTCTCATTATTATTTGACTAGCGACTTTACCCATGTACACACACTCACTATACTAAGGGCTTTAGCCACACACTATTATTCAAGCAAGGGACTTTAGCCATACACATTTATCATTCAAATAAGGGACTTCAGCCACACACATTCATCTAGGAAAGGGACTTAAACCCCATGCCCGTTTGTTAGACAAGGGACTCTATCCACATATCATATTTGGACTTTACCTCAAGCCTTTTCATGAGGTGAGGTACTTTGACCTCAAGAGCTCTTCTTCCGCAACGGACTTTACCTTGCATTCACATTGGGAGAGGGACTTTAACTTCAACCCATATTATTGTTCAAGGTACTTTGACCTCAATCCATCACATAAAACAAGTGACTTTGACCTCAAGCCATCACAATAATCATTAGTTCACATTTGGGACTTTACCCTCTTGTCTATGCATTAGCACATATTCAATACAACATTTAGGGACTTTAGCCATTTAACCAATTCAATCACTACACAAGACCTCATGGTAATTATGGGAGCCTTCATGTCTCAACCATCTCAATAGTCCAATTCCTTCATTCAATTCGTCACACCATTCTTTTTATGGTCATCAAGACCCTCACAAGACATTCACATTTTAATAGTATACTCATACCACACTTTAGTTCAATAAACTACTCGAGTCCATCTTCATCTTAAGGAACTTCAACTCTCTATTGGTCATTTACAACAAGAAGGTTTTCATCACACCTTACATGACTCACCATAATATTATCATAACATTTATGAAATATTCATACTCATTGGGCCATTGCCCCTATTTAACACATCATCAACAATTTACTAGACAATTCACTAAGATATTTTCATAAACACCATTTGTGCATACTTATAATAAGGTCATTTTCAAGGTAGATATCATAAAGACTAGGGTTACTCAATACCCTCACATTAAACAACATACAACAAGCATCCACATATGCAATCTACCATCAATAACATATATCAACACATCTATAAACAAAAATCATCATTATTCATTGTTAGGTGGTAAAATCCCCTTTCATTTGATTCAAAATGACCATGTCCACTGACTAATTCAAGTGTGAAATATATGGGTTTAGAGTTATTTTAAGAGGGGAAGAGATAAATGCCTTAAACATCTTGAATCACCAACAAAATTGACCTCTTCCTTGACACTAGATGAACACATCCAAACCCTAGCCTCCTATATTGCTTCCAAGAGTCTTTAGAGTGTTTAGGAGTGTTTGAGTCTCTTAAATGAATACTTAGGAGCTACAATGACTTATATAGTGTGAGGATTTAGGGTTTTAGGCATGGTAAATGATCACAATGTCCTTCGTAGGTGTACGACTCCCCTTATGGTTCACTTGGAAATCGTAACCTACGGTACGAGTGGTACCGTAACACGTACCCTAGGCTCCTCTTATGTCAACCACACTGTTGTGGGTAAGCAAGGGAATCCTTGAGTCATATCCAAAGGTTACAATTTGTGACCTAACTTGTATAGACCACCCATAACAAAAAAAATCCACTTGATTGGAGACTTTACTCTATAGGTTGAGTAGCATACGACTCGTATGCATTGGTTATCACCAAGTGAAGGTATGGTCGTATAGGAGGAAGTATACTACCCTAATATTCTATCTATCATATTAAAGGGTTGAGGTAGAAGGATACGAGTCATGACCAAGGGTATGACTCAAGCCCTTCAATCGTGACTACTCCAGAGACATCCAAAGTTGTTGTTCTTTCAAGGGTCCAAGGTCTAGGTATAAGTAGGTATAGGTACAAGTTAACACCTCAACATACGCCAAAGAAATGTTTTCTCAATTTTGAAAAAACACACTACAAGGATACAATATGACACATATATAATGATTACTACTAATCAACCAAAAATTTTGCAAGGCTACATTCTCCGGTGTTTCATTCTCCCCCTCTTAGGATCATTCGTCCGCGAATGATGGGTAAGGAAAGCATGAACAAAAGTGAACACATTAGCACACATCCTAACCAACTTTCAAAAAAAATTAGGACCAAGCACACAATAACGCTACAACATAACAAAACACATATCGTGATCATAATCAATTAACCATTTCATTCCATTTGTCTTGGTACTCAAACCCATCACAACAAATGACACACCATTTCATATTATTAGGAACTTTAATCCATGGTCAATCATTTCACACATTAGGAAATTTAATCCATTATCTAACAAGGACATAAACCAATCTCAATCATTGGAGACCTTACTATATTGTCTATCAAAGACATACATCAAGGTAAGGAGATTAACACATAGCTCCATTACAAGCTTGCGCAATGGGAAATAAATGTGGGTACAACTTCATGTCCTCTTCTGCCTCCCAAGTAGCTTCCTCAGACTTTTGGTTCCTCCATAGAACCTTCATCGAAGCCACCTCTTTCATTCTTAACCGGTGAACTTTTTGATCTAAGATCCTCACCAAGAACTCCTCATTGGACAAAGAGTCCGAGATTCCAACATCTTTTGAGGGAACAACCAAGGAAGGATCACCCACACATTTCCGCAACAGACACAAGGAAAATCGAGTGAATAGAGTTCATACTAGGAGGTGAATCCAACTCGTAGGCAACATTGCCAACCCTCTTCACAATCAAGAAAGGACCAACATACTAGGGACTAAGCTTTCCCTTTCTACCGAATTGCTTCACACCCTTCTTGGGAGAAAATTTCAAGAATACCCATTAGCCCACATTAAACACTAAGTCCCTACACCTTACATCAGCATAGGACTTTTGGCGACTTTGAGCGGTTTTAAATCTATCATGAATCGCCTTCACCTTCTCTAAGACTTGGTGAACTAAGTCGGGCCTAAGAAACTTATCATCGCCAACTTCGTACCACCCAATAGAAGATCAATATATCCTATCATACAATGCTTTAAAAAGCTCTATGCTAATATTATTATTGGAAAACTCAATCAAATGCAAATGGTGATACCAACTACCACCATAATTAATTACACAAGCCCACAACATAACCTCCAATGTTTGGATAGTTCTCGTTGCTTGACCATTTTTTTGCGGGTGGAAAGCGGTTCTAAGGCACACTCTAGTACACAAACCCTTTTGGAATAACTTCCAAAAATAAGATGAAAATGGATGACCAAGATTCGAGATAATTGAAACCGAAGCACCATGCAACTTTACAATCTCCGCAAGAAATAACTTAGCATAGTTTCTACCAAGAAATTAGTTCTCACAGGCAAGAAATGGAGAACTTGGTCATTCTATCAACAATGACCAAAATCGAATCACATCGATTTCGAGATCTAGGAAGACCAGTAATGAATTTCACTTCTACTCGGGCAATACAATTTATTGGTATAGACCCCTTGGCCTTAAGTGCTCAACCTCTACTTGTTGACACACCATACAGTTAGCCACATGGCTAGCAATATCACGCTTCATATTATTCCACCAATAGAACACCCAAAGGTCATGATACATATTGGTGGCGCCTTGATGAATAGCATAACGGGATCCATGAGCCTCGACTATGCCCTTTTCCCTTAATCTATCAATGTTGGGAACACATATCCTACCTTGGTACCTCAAGATACCATCGCTACCAATTACAAAAGTCCACGGCTTTGTGTTGACCCACATTACTCTTGATCTTCATCAATTTGGGGTCCAAGACGTACTTTTCCTTTATCTCAACAATAAGACACGATTGAGATACCGGATGTACAAACACACCACCATCCTCGAAGTCCGCAAGTTGAACTCCAAGATTCAGAAAATGGATAATATATTTAACCAACTCCTGCTTATCCTCATTCATATGGGCCAAACTCCCCATAGATAATCTACTAAGAGCATCGGCATCTACATTCTCCTTAATGGGATGGTAATGAAGACTCATATCATTGTCTTTCAATAGCTGAAGCTACCTCCTTTGCCGAAGATTAAACTCCTTTTGGGTAAACACATATTTTAGGCTTTTATGATTGGAAAAGATATCAACATAAACACTGATAGAGATAATGCCATAAAATTTTCAAAGCCAAGACCACGGCTAATTATTCTAAGTCATGAGTAGGGTAGTTATTCTCATGAACTTTTAATTTCCTAGAAGCATTGGACACCACCCTACTATGTTCCATTAACACGCAACCAAGACGTACATGAGAAGCATCATAATAAACCATAAAACCATCACTACCCTTGGGCAAGGTCAAAATCAGAGTTGAAGTCAATTTATGTTTTAACTTCTTGAAAATACCCTCACACGCATCAGACCACAAGAACTTGACCTTTTTTTGGGTCAATTTGGTCAAAGGGGGAGCTATGGTGGAAAAGCTCTCGACAAACCATCTATAATAATCGGCTAGACCCAAGAAGCTCTAAGTATCAGTTGGAGTCGTTGATCTAGGCCACTTCTTAATTGCCACAATTTTTTGGTGATCCACTATGATCCCTTCACTAGATATGACATGACCAAGATAAGCTATGAATTTCAACCAAAACTCACACTTGGAGAACTTGGCATATAAACATGATACTTTAAAGTTTGTAACATGACTCAGAGGTGATCTAAATAATCCGCCTCGCTTATAGAATATGCTAAGATATCATCAATGAAGACAATGACAAACATATCCAAGAAAGGACGAAAGACCCTATTCATCAAATCCATGAATGCTACTGAGGCATTGGTCAACCCGAAGGACATGACAAGAAAATTATAGTGACCGTACTGGGTTCTAATCTCAGTCTTAAGGATATCCGCATCCCTAATTTTAAGTTGATGATAACCCAATCTAAGATCAATCTTGGAAAAATACATCGCACCTAAAAGTTGATCAAACAAATCATTGATCCTAGGAAGAGGATATTTGTTCTTTACGGTCACCTTGTTCAACTGACGATAATCTATATACATACGAAGGAAACCATCCTTCTTGCACTCAAAAAACATGAGAGCACCCCAAGGAGACACACTAGGCCAGATAAAACCCTTATCTAAGAGGTCTTTCAATTGCTCTTTAAGTTCTATCAACTCTGCCGGATCCATTCTATAAGGAGGGATAGAGATTGGACGAGTGTCTGAAACAAGATCAATCCCAAAATCAATTTCACTATCGGGAGAAACACCGGGAAGATCATTGGGAAACACCTCGGGAAACTAATTTACAACAAGAATGGACTCTAGAGAAGGATCTATCGAGTTAGAATCTTTAACTCAAAACAAATGATACAAACACCCCTTTGAAATCAACTTTCAAGCCTTGAGATAAGAAATAAACCTCCCCTTAGGCACTAAGGAACCACCTACCCATACAATAATTGACTCATTAGGGAATCAAAGCATGATGCTATGCGTCCGACAATCTAAGGTAGCATACCACGAATGCAATAAATTCATCCCAAATATAACATCAAATTCAATCATGTCTAATTCTATCAAGACAACAAGAGTATCTCTACCACCAATAGATATCACACACACCCTATAGACCCTCTTAAAAAACACAAGATCTCAAACTAGGGTAGAAATAGAAAAAAGATCCGACAGACTCTCAGGACCACAATCAAGGTGTCCAACCACCTATGGGGTCACATAAGAAAGCATAGACCCTGGATCAAGCAAACAATACACATCACGAGAGAAAAGTCTCAACATACCCGTGACAACATCAGGGATGCCTCAAAATCCTAGCAAGTAGCAAGTGCATACAAGCGATTAAGGCCAATGTCGGTGCCAAAAATAGAAGCATCAAAAGACATAGCACCCTTAGTGTAGGAGCAGAGAGAGTAAAAATAGAGTCCCTATTGTCCCAAGAGGCTTCTAGAATAGGACATTCATGTTGCATGTGTCCGAGATGACCATAATGAAAACATCTTCCTCTCTCTTTCTCATACTCACCATGATGAATCTGGCTACAGAATCTGCAAGAAAGGTGGGGTAGAGCCGACTGAACACCGCTAGTCTGAAATTAGGCACCTTATGCTTGGGACCCACCACTGAACGGAGATCAAAGACCACCCCAAAACTTTGGGTAATGAGAGAGAACATTAGACGAGGAGAACGAAATAAAATCCCTCACTTCTTTCGTGGCCACTTGCCACTATTTCTACTACTACCCTCGAAAGGCCTAAACTTCCTTCCTTATTTCTCACAAAACTCAACTTGATTCTTATTCTCATCTTCCACTTGTTGCATATGCACAAACAATCTAGAAATATCCATGTTCTCAATAAACAAGGATGCCTTGATTTCAAGAACTAGCGAGATAATCTCGAGACAAACTTATGCATTCTAGCACTTATGATAGAAACCATCTCAGGAGCATAACTTTAAAATTGGTGGAATTTTAAGGCTTACTCTTTAATGGACATCCTCCCTTGCTTCAAGTTCACAAAATATTCCGCCTTGGCTTCCCTCAACTTACAAAGAAAGAAGCAGTTAAGGAAAGCCTCAAAAAAATAAACCCAATAAGCCAGACTAGCATACATACCCTTAGATAACTCCCACCCTTCGTACCATTGGCACGCAATATCTCTCAATGTGTAGGAAGCAAGATCAATACCCTCAATTTCTGGAGAATGCATGATTCAGAAAAACTTCTCTATCTCATCAACAAAGCCTTAAGGATCTTCCTCAACATTTGTACCAAAGAACATAGAAAGTCTCAAACTTATAAATTGGAAAATTATTGTGGCATCAGAAGAAATAATAGCTGGAGCACCACGCTCTACTTGAGAGGCTACCAATTGAGTGAGTAGGTTGATGGAATGATGAAAGTTTGCATTAGAAGCATCCCTTTGAGGGGATGAGTCAGGGTTAGTGGAGAGAACCCCACGAGGATGGCCAGATATCGCAGCCCTAGCCCGATTATGAACTCTAGAAGTTGGACGATCTTCGTCCATAGGATCCTCAATAGTGTTTGTCTGAGTGTCATATCTCCTTTGAGGCATGATCTAAAATATAGCAAATAGAATCAAAGAAATTCAAGACCTTACACGTTATATCATGAGATTGAAACACAAAAAGGATAACATATCCTAAAATCTTTCATAGCTTCTCTTTTATAAGTGTGGTGCACTTCAAACCCATAAAAGAGACTCTACTTGACATGGTAATCTGAACCCCAAACTGACCATAAACCTGGCTCTAATACGAACTTGACATGCCCCAAACTTTGGGCAATGTTGTATGGTCACCTCAAGCACACATGCATCGGAGGTTGCCCAGTAACCTAACCTAATCACATCATCATAACATAGGATTCGAAGGAACTCTAATTCAAAAGTTAAGATCGTGGAATAATATCATAAGTCAACACTACATTCATTATAATAACTATGACAAAGTCCACACTTGTTCACAATACCTCTATACAAATCGATGTCAATACGTATATAAGTCGGGACAAGCCCCCGAAAATAGCCAAACCAAGTCTATGAGAGACTAAGTCGAAAGATTAGGACTAAGACATTAATATCTTTCATTTATGTAAGACATAGATGAGGCTAGCCAAAATATCCTCTCCCTTATTAGTTGCGGATGAAATACATAGATGAGGCTAGAAAACCATAGAATAAGCTTACTTTGTGACTTGGTAACTTGTATTGATGTTCCCTAATTATAGCTTTTCATTGATGGTTATGATACTTCTTGAGAAAGTGGTATTGGGCATTTTGATATGATATTCCTCCTAGATACATTATATGGCCTATAGAGACGTTATTTTATCTTAAACTTAATGATTGGCCTATAGTGATTCTATTTTCTCTTAGACATGATGATTGGCCTATAGTGATGCTATTTCCTCTTAGACTTGATGATTGGCCTATAGAGATTTTATTTCCTCTTAGACTTGATGATTGGCCTATAGAGATTCTATTTCCTCTTAGACTTGATGATTGGCATATAGAGTTGCTATTTTCTTTAGTTATGATTGTTGGACCTATAGATACGATGTTCCTCATGGATGTGTAAATTATCCTAAAGAAGTATATTCCTCCTATCCATGATGTATGACCTATTGATATAATATATCCTATATACGATTACTTGCCTATATATATTATGCATCCTAGATGTGAAATGCCTCATGTGTGAGACATGATTACATGCCTATATATGTTATGCCTCGTAGATGTGAGATGCCTTTTGTGTGAGATATGATTACATGACTATATATATTATGCCTCCTAGACGTAAGATACCTCTTTTGTGATAGATGATTACATGTTTATTAATATTATGCCTCATATAGTTGAAATGATTAGAGATATGCTATGACTTATAAATATGATTATTGATATGAGTCTCAGTTATGTATATGTGCCTAAGGACATGATTATGATGTTGTGATTATTTCAGATAAATTAATGGGCCAAGAGTCGTGTTATGATATTGATTGAATAGCCGAGAAGTATTTATCATTATAAATGATGTGAGTACAGTTTATGAATATTAATATGTATATTTTTTTTATAGACATCTCTCCATTATGGGACAGAGAAAGATGTAGTATGAGTCTTATTATTCCACTAATTGAATACTAGTGATGGCATGCATAGAATTTGTACATTCATGATTATTTCCATTATAAATAATGTGATTATATCACAAATTTAATCGTATGACTGCTCTTCTTTGTTAGATGGTTAAGCTATGTGGAAACTAGTTTTCTATTAGGGGACTATAGCACTTGATAGCTAGAAATCTAACGCATCAGTTAATGAATCTTGCTTAGTTGAAACATAGTAGCTAATGATAGTTAGTTAATGAATGGTGCCAGTTAATAAAATATGGTTAGGTGACAAGTAGTAAGGTGTTGTCTAATAATTACTAACGGATATAGGATGATTAGTTGATAATAATGAATGGTGGAAAAATGGCAGTTTTGGTTAAGTGATGAAACATGACTAGATGATAGATGTTGGCTAATTAATAAATAGTTGTTAGTTGATATCTTGTGAGTAAGAATTAGGTAAAAGATAATGTTTAGGCTAATAACTAGAGGTTATGTGATGACTAGTTAACAAGTAAATCTATAATAATGAGTTCTGATTAACTAATAATGAGTAGTTGTGAAGTATTAACTAGATAGATATTCTCTGGTGATATGTGTATGTTTATAAGTATTTTAGTGTATCTTGTTGGTAATGGTAATTGTGATGATATTGACACCCGACAAAGCTGGGGGATACTATTATGATGATATTGATACCTGATAAGGCCGGAGGATACTACTGTGATGATATTAATACCCAGCAAGAACGGAGGACACTATTATAATGATATTGATACCCGGAAAGGCCGGAGGATACTATTGTGATGATATTGATACCTGGAATGGACATAGGATACTATTATGATGATATTGATACCTAGAAAGGCCGGAGGATACTATTGTGATGATATTGATACCTGACATGGTCGGAGGACACTATTATGATTATATTGATACCTGATAAGGCCAGAGGATACTATAGTGGTGATATTGATACCAGGGAAGGCCGGAGGATACTAATATGATGATATTAATACCCGACCAGACCGAAGAATATTATTGTGATGATGTTGAAACCCGGCATGGAATAGGATATATTGATGATATGTTGATACCCGGCAAGACCGGAGGTTGATTACGGTGATAATGATCTTAATGAGGACAGTTATGATGATTTGTAATATTGGTTGTGTACTTTGCATTCATTTCTCTATGTGCATTTCCTATCACCGGTATGGACCTATGTCTATAAATCTGTATGGGACAGTTGCATAGATATGGGTGAAAATATACCTTGTGTTGTTGTATGTTGATTGGACCTTCCTAGCCTGGGCCAGTGGGGGTACGCATAGACTCGGCTAGGTATTTGGTTATCCGGAGTAGTCGGTTATTCTCTCTATTATTGATATTGTTGTTATCATTGTTATGATCATTATTATGGCTAGCTTATGACAGATTAGTCTTTGATTTGATATCGGGATTTAAGGTATATCTTCAACCTTTCCTGTCTTATGATTGCATTATTATGAACGATTATTTCATGTCTAGCCGTGTGGATTAGAAACCCCGAGTATTGTAGTATTTAAATCCCAATTATCTTATAATGAGGTATCAAAATTAGAATATGATGATATAGGTTATGCTTTGAGATGACCTCGTGTTTAAATGTATATATACCTATATATATCTAGCTATATGAAGCTATGATACTACCGTATATCCCTTCCTTCGTTGTTCACGTTGTATAGTCATTTCTTTGCCTTGTATATTACTATATATATTTTTATTTTTCTCTTTATTCATATATTTACCTAGGAAATATGGTATAGCATTGACGTATATTTACTGTCGCTGGAACAGGATAGTTTACCCTGATACTTCCTTAGTTTTATTATGTTAGACTCTTGGACATAAACAGGATAGTTGTTCTTTATTATCTCATTGACTTTTCTTATTATTTATGGACTCTTGGGTGTAGTTTCCATTCTGTTTATATGTTGTATATATTTACTTTATCCTTGAAGCTTAATTGGCAGTAGCCTTATGAGTTCCATTTGTTTGGTACTCATACTATACTTCTGCAGCCTATAGATCATAGTACGGGTTATCATTGTTGATGTGTGCATTGTACGAAGCAGTTTTGCTCAGAGACTTAGAGTGTGCTCCGGATGTTTGGAGCATTACTTATCTCCCTCTTATGTATCAAATCACTGAACCATAAACTAATATATTCATGTATCATCCTAGGCCATACCATACAGAGCTTTCTTCCAAGACTAACCTAGTCTGAATTATCTAACTCTTTATTCAAGGAGAATCTTAACTCAAATTCTTACATGCTAGACTTTACAGTAACAATGGAAAGGATCATTACAACAGATACCAATTTACCTATCACTTGTCCCTAAATGATATATCAAGAAAAAAAGGTAAGAAAAAAGAAAAAAAGCACCTGAATTCTCAAAAAAGTGAGAATACTGGTCACACATGCCTTCTTCGTTTTCGAAGTGGACTCCTCAATAGGAAGGTTGCTCTACTAAAATTTCATTGACTAGATTTCCTTAGTTCTCAACTTTTGAATATCTCGTTAACAATTTTACATGGCCTGACCGGGGCCTTGTCGTAATGGGCATCCCAAGTCCATCCAGGACTAGTGACCACCCCTAGTACCCAACCTAACCGTCTAGTGCATACCTTGAGTCGGATGAATTTTGAACATATAACAAGATAACGTTATTACATAATTAAAGACTCTGGATAAGTCTATACCTGTGACTACCCAAACGATTCCAACCATCCAATACCAAATCGATAACCAATACTAACCAAACCATAATCGAAACCATAACCCAATGAGTTCAATATTAATTTTATATAATCCATATATAAAAGAAGATGGAAAAGTAAGAAATTCGGTCCTACGATATCAGCCCCAATACCAATGTCAATACCAAGGCTGACACCAATACTGATCCCGCCCATACCGACCCTTAGTAGTTCCACAAAAGCCTCTAACCAAAAAATATAAAAATCTGATTGGGACATGCCCCTAACCATAGCCAAAACCAATATACATAAATGAACTAAAGTATGAAATAACATCCATGAAATGGAGCCATACGAAAAGATGAAAGCTCACCACTTCAATATCCTAAATTCGATCACTATACAGGAGGAGTAGAACAGCTGATTCCTGCATCGCATGGAGATACAGTCGCCCAAAAATGGGTTAGCGGGTGAACCCTAGATTGAACTCATGATAAGGATAAAATAATTCTATTCAACAAAATCATGTAAAACATCCATATGTATACAAACTATATAAATATATATAACCGTGTCGGGTAGGGGAACCTAGTTTAGCATGCATTTAAAACCATTAACCTAGGTATGTGTAGCTCAACCATCTTTATCCACCCACGAGCTATATAGGTCTAGTGTAACCCTCTGAACAGGCCCCAATACGTGTAGCCGCATGAATAAAAGATACCACATGACTAAGGGATTCCCAAGTACC
The DNA here is from genome assembly GCA_030864215.1 of Capsicum pubescens. NCBI lineage: Eukaryota > Viridiplantae > Streptophyta > Magnoliopsida > Solanales > Solanaceae > Capsicum > Capsicum pubescens. The sequence continues at coordinate 190,616,869 of CM061546.1, forward strand.
CTTCACTCTCCATGATACATATTTATAATGAACTTAGAGAGTTCTCACATACCTCATAGAATCATAAAAGGGTCGCCATTCCCTACCCCTCATGTCGGCAAACATGAGTTTCCAGTGTTCGTTCATTGAACACCTACCTTCACGGTTAGCTATCATACCCCGCCATTATTGCCCAATTAAAACCATTTCCAACCAACCAAAGCATTGTTATTAACCGAGGTTATACATAATGGTATCGTTATACCGACTATAACTTGCAATGATTTCCCGTAGCCAATCCTTTTTTAGATCAAGGGATTCCCATGTACCCATCAATCACATTATCCAATAAACTTGGGGTAGTCCCATGTACCTCATAAGTGTTCCATTATTTTGATAACTTAGGGGATTCCATTGTATCCATCAAGAATAATTATTAAAGACAAAACCATTCCATTTTAACCATTCCAAACCATTTAATCATTTATGGATTCCTTTACCAAGTTAAACAATGTAGAGAAAACATTCTCATAGGCATTTTATAAAACATATTGGGGCATAGTATTTCCAAAACCAAATCCAATTAACAAATAACCATTCCCATGCAACCAATTATCCAAAACCACCATTAAAGCATATAAAAGCATAATCAAAACATGGGAAAACCATAACCAAGCATTTATAACCAAAACTCCCATATTATATTTTAAAACCCAAAATCATACAATAATCTAACCATGAAAACATTGTATAAAACCATGCCTTTAGTGGAACTAACAATGAGGCAAGAGAACATTCCTTAAACTAATAAGATGATGGGGAGAAACCACCACACAAGTCCCAAATGAATCCTTATGATGAAACCCTAGCGTCCCTTGCCGAAGAACTTTAGAGAGGATTAGAGAGTGTTTTTCTAAGTGTTAAAGAATAGAATAATAGGGAAAATAACCTCCTAAGTGAGTTAAAAGTCGTGGGGCCTTATTAGGTTAAGTGGTAAAATGTCCAGATTGACCTTACTTAAACTACAACAAAATATCGTCAGAGGGATACAACTATCAATACCAGTCATACCCTCCAATACCACTCATACCCAAGGTCATCTCCATTGGACCCAATACTGTCCAAGGTACAACTCACCCTAACCCATGTCATATCCATGCATATGACTAGTACCCATGATCCATACCCCTGGGAAAATAGAATATAAAGAAGATTGAACACTGCCCACCATACGAGTCCATGGTACGACTCGTACCCTGTCTTACGAATCATGGTAAGCGACTTGTACTCAGATCCAACTTAGCCTACCAAGTCTAAGATATAATAAAGTAACTAAACAACCTATCTCCACCTATACAACTCATACCACCCAAGTCGTATCTATTCTAGAAACTAAATCCAACTTACCAACCAACACTGGTCAACATATGACTAACCCATACCACTCGTATCCCAGTGTAGGAGTTGTTTTCCCAAGTCATATCTTGTCCAGAGACTAGAAATTCAGGAAATTTTCTACAGCTAAAAATCCAGGGTGTTTCAGTCTCCCCCATTAGGAATATTCATCCTCGAATAACGAACAAAGTAGGGTAACCACAAGCATAATTCATTTGCATTATCATATATCAATCTAACCTTTAACAAAATTAGAAACCACAGATGCAAAAATATTAATCTCTCCTTTAATAAAGTTTGAAAACAAAGGTATGTTGAAGAATACTTAACTTTCGTAAAAATTCCAGGAGAAGAAGGCAGATGTGGATACTTGGAATTCATGTACTTTTGTGCTTCCTATGTAGCCTCTTCCACCTTATGGTTTCACCATAGAACCTTTATCGAGGCCACATCCTTGGTTCGTAGCCAAAGAAGCAGCGTATCCAAGATCTCGACCGGACCTCTTCATAAGACGGAGAATCTGAGATACCCAAGACCTCCAAAGGAACCACCAAAAAAGGATCACCAAGACACTTCCTTAAAATAGATACATGAAATACTGGTTGAATGAAGCTCAAAACCAAAAGGCAACTCCAATTCATAAGCCACATTACCAACCCTCCACAAAATATCATAAGGACCAATAAATCGGGAATTGAGCTTCCTCTTCTTACCAAACTGCATTACTCCCTTCATGCAAAATACATTTAGGAACACCTTATCCCAAACCTCAAACTCCAAGTCTCTATACCTTATATCTGCATAGGACTTTTGGCTACTTTAGGCAGCCTTAAGCCTATCCCAAATCACTTTCAACTTTTTCATAGCCTAATAAACCAAATCCAAACCAAACATATCCGCCTCACTATACTCAAACCAACTAATAGGAGATCTAAACCTCCTACCATACAATGCCTCAAAAGGGGCCATCCCAATATTAGAATAATAGTTATTATTGTAAGCAAACTCTATCAAAGGTAGATGCTCAACCCAATGGCCATCATAGTCAATCACTCATCCCCAAAGCATGTCTTCCAATGTCTGAATAGTCCTTTTCTCTTGCTTATCCATCTGTGGATAAAAAATAGTACTTAGACTCGCCTTAGTACCCAATTCCTTCTAAAAAGACTGCTAAAAGTGCAATAAAAATTGCGTACCAGGATCAGATATAATCAAAATAGGTACCCCATGCAGCTTTACTATCTCATGAAGATACAACTTCGCATAGTCCTCCATCAAAAAGTTAGTCCTCACTAGCAACAAGTGAGAAGACTTCGTCATCCTATCCACAATGACCCAAATTGAATCAAATTGGTTCTAATATCGAGGAATACCAGTAAAAAAATCTATGTTAATCACCTCCCATTTCCATTCGGGTAAATCAATTTCTTGATATAACCTGGAAGACCTCATGTGCTCAATTTTTACTTATTTACACACCATGCACTTGGCTACAAAATTAGCCACATCCCTTTTTATACCATTTCACCAATATATCACCTTGAGATCATGATACATTTTTGTTGAATTGGGATGAAAAACATAGCATGATTCATGTGCCTCGGCCAAAACCCTTTGTCGCAAACCATCGACATCAAGAACACAAAACCTCTCTTAGTACCATAAATTACCATCACCATTAATCTCAAATAACATTACCTTTTTCTCACCAACCTAACTCTTGATATTCATCAAGACAGGATCTAGCACTTGTTTGTCCTTGATCTCTGCACCAAGAGATGACCTAACCACTTTCTGTACTATTATCCTACCATCCTTGGAGTTTAAGAGATGAACTAAAAAAATTTCCCAAGCGATGAATATCCTTCACCAATTCCCGTTTTCCCTTCTCCACATGAGCCAAACTCCCTATGGACAACTTTATAAGAGCATCAAAAACCATGTTCACTTTACCTAGGTAATAGTGAAGACTCATATCATAGTCCTTGAGAAGCATTAACTATCTCCTCTACCTAAGATTTAGCTCCTTTTGAGTGAACACATACTGTAGACTCTTATGATCAAACAATATGTCTACGTGCTCTCCATACAAATAATGCCGCCAGATTTTCAAAGCAAAAACCACTACTAGAAGCTCTAAATCATGAGTAGGATAATTTCTCTCATCCAACTTCAACTGCCCGAAAGCATAGGCAATCACCTTCCTATGATGCATCAAAACACAACCAAGTTCTACTGTAGATGCATCACAATAAACCACAAACCCCTCATTACCTTTAGACAATGTCAAAATTAGAGATAAAGTCAGCTTGTCCTTAAGCTTCTCAAAATTCCCTTCACACACTTCTGACCAGTAGAACTTTACCTTTTTCTAAGTTAACTTAGTCAAAGATGAAGCTATCGAAGAAAACACCTCCATAAACCTTCTATAATACCCTGCCAAACATAAGAAGCTCTGAATGTCGGTTGGAGTCGTAGTTCTAGGCCACCTTTTAACCATAGCCACCTTTTGAGTATCCACCATGATCCGCTCACTAGAAATAATATGACAAGAAAAGTGACAACATTCAACAAAAACTCACACTTAGAGAATTTGGCATACAACTATTATTGCTTCAAGGTCCGCAACACCACCCCAAGGTGATTGGCATGATCCACCTCACTTTTACATACACCAAGATGCCATCAATGAACACAATGACAAATAGATCTAAGAACTACCTAAAAACTAAGTTCATTAAATCCATAAATGTCATCGGGTCATTAGTCAAACACAATGACATAACTAAGAATTCAAAGTGCCCATACCAAGTACGAAAAGCTATCTTTGGGATATCTTCCTCCCTAATCTTAAGCTGGTAATACCCAGACCAAAGATCTATCTAAGAAATGAACTTGGAACCTTAAAATTGATAAAACAAATCATCGATCCTTGGAAGAGGATACTTCTTCTCTATCGTTACCTTATTCAACTGCTTATAATCAATGCACATCTGAAGGGAACCATTTTTCTTGCACACGAACAACATTGGTGCACCACACGAGGATACACTAGGACGAATAAAACTCTTATCCAAAAGATCCTTAAGTTCCTCCTTGAGTTCCATCAACTCAGTTGGAGCCATTCTATAAGGAGGAATAGATATTGGACGAGTATATAAAACCAAATCAATACTAAACTCAATCTCCCTATCTGGAGGAACACCAAGAAGATCACCTAGAAAGACCTCAGAAAACTCACTTACCACAAGAATCGAGTGAAAAGAACCCTCAAAGTTAGAATATTTAACCCAAACCAAATGATAAATACTCCTTTTGGAGATTAATCATCAAGCTCTATGATAATAAATAAACCTCCACCTAAGAGATAGGGAACCACCCTTCCACTCTATAGTCGGTTCACCAAGCGACCTAAAGACAACCTTATGGGTCTAACAATCTAAGGATAAGTAACAAGTGTGTAACCAATCCATCCCCAGAATAAAGTCAAAATACACCATATCCAACTAAAATAAATCTACCAATGTTTGCTTACTACCAACCGATACCACATACCCCTTATAGACTCTTTTTTCGATAACTGAGTCAACTATTGGGGTCAAAATAGTAAAGGATCTGAAACAACCTCAGGATCAAAACAAAAAAATACAGCCACATATAGGGTCACATAGGAAAGAGTAGACCCCAGATCAAGCAGATAATACACATCATAAGAAAAGAGTTGTAACATACTAGTAACGACATCAGGTGATGCCACAGATTCCTACAGATGCATAAGCATACAACTTGTTTTATCTAATATTGATACTAGAAATAAGATCAGACTCTAATGTCGCACCATTAGGTGCAGGAGTAGAAAATGAAGAAACTAGAGCTTTGACCGTCCCCAAAGCACCCTTACAAATCAGATAGTTTCTGAGCATATGGCCTGGCTAAACACATTTAAAACATATATCTCTCCCTTTATCATAAAATCCCCAATGAAGACAACCACAGAACCTGCAAGGAGGACACGAAGAAGCCTATTCAGCCCCACTCGCCTAATAATAGTTACCTTGTTTCCTGAAATTATCACCACCTTGCAGACGCCTGTCACCCAAATATTTTGGGTAAGTAGCTCTAGCAGTAAATAAGAAACCAAAACTCCCCCACTTCTTCTTTGGAAATTTATCACAATCCTGAGCACCATCCTGGTCAAAGAACCTACTCCTCTTATCATGTCTTTCCCTAAGCTCTACCAGTTTTCTCTTTTCATTATCCATATACTTTATGTGGACAACCAACCCTAAAATATCCATATCCTTGATCAGCAAGGCAGTCTTGCTTTCAAGGATCAAATTCTAAGATAGCCCAGAAGTGAAATTTCTCATCCTAGCTCTTATATCAGACACCAAGTCCGGAGCATAGCTTGACAACTGGTGGAACTTTAAGGAATATTCCATGAAAGACATTCTTATTTACTTAAGATTCATAAATTCTTCCATCTTCACTTTCCTCATCTCCTGAGGAAAGAAGCAATACAGAAAAGTATTAGAAAAGGCCTACCATAAGGTCAACTCCTTAACATACTCTCTATCCTTATCCCATTTCTCGTACCATTGGTACGCAACATCCTTGAGTTGATAAGATGCAAAGCTTACCCTTCCACATTTGTGGCCTACATAACCCTCCTCTACCTTTACTCGAGTAAAAGTATGAGAATTCATTTTCATAAACTAGCCAACTATTATGGCCTCAATAGATAAAACACCAGATGTATCTCACTCATCCTGAGCAACAACTAACTGAGCTATAGTATGAATCAATTAGAGAAATTATGTATTACTCACCTCACCTTCAGGAGAACTAGTAGAAATCGGGGGAACTCTAGAACAATCAGGGAGAGGACCCTGAGATCGAGTGCGAACTCCAGGTGTAGGGCGTACCCCTTCAACATCATTCCCAGATAGGACAGGAGAATTTCTTTGTATTCCAAATCATCGAGGCATGATCTGCAAATTGAAAAACAAGGATTAGAGGAAATTCTAGGACTTAGACTCCAATCTTGAAAATAGAATATCAAGAAAGTTAAAAATTCCTAAATACCTTGTAGCCTCTCTCTTATGAGTGTGGAGTGCTACACACCCCTAAAAGAGAATCTACTAGACACGAATTTGTGGACTCCCAAACGACCATGAACCTAAAGCTCTGATACCAACTTGACGTAACCCCACTGGGGGCCTTTTCATAATGGGAATCCTAAGTCCAATTTGGATTGGGGACCACCCCCAATATCCAACCCAACCATCCAATGCATACCCTAAATTGGATGAATTTTAAACATATAACAAGATAGAGTTATTACATAATCTAAGGCTCTAAGAAAGGTCTATATCTATCACCACCCAAATGAGTCCAACCATCTGATACCTAACCGATAAGCAATACCAACCAAACCATAATCCAAACCATAACCATATGACTTACATATAAATTATATATAATCCATAAATAAAAAATGATGGACAGTGAAAACTTTTGTCCTACGGTATTAACCCCAATACCAATGTCAAGACCAAGCCTGACCCTAAAACCGATCTCGCCCATACCAACCCATAGTTTTTCTATAAAAGCCTCTAACCAAGAGAATACCAAAATCTTATTAGGACAAGCCCCCAACCATAGACAAAACGAAAGTCTATAAATGAACTAAAGTTTGAAATAATATCCATGAAATAAAGCCTTTCATAAAGATGGAAGCTTACCACTTCAATCCAAAAGCTAATGCTGAAATCTGATCACTACTTACCACTTCAATCCAAAAGCTAATGCTGAAATCTAATCACTATGTAGAAGGAGTGAAGAGTCGTGATTTTACCACACATTTACACTAACTATTTATGTGCACTACCATGTTTTGTAGAATTGAATGATATATAATCATCATTTAATGCACTAATATCCACATTGTGCAGGTATATAATTGGTGAGATGGAAAGATGTGGATTAGAGCTAAAAAGGGATCAAATAGAAGTAAAAAAGAGTAGCTGAAGACTTAGAGCAGTCACCAGCCTCAGTTAGCACAATTATGGGCCTCAAGTCGCAATCGCAGTCAGTCAATATTGTTAGAGTAACTGATCACATAGCACAACTGCAGTCGCATTAGCCATGAGTGTGGGCATTCTTACGTGATCACGACTAAGCAGGAATTTTGCCTAGGGTGGTTTTATAAATTCACATGAACGAATCCCAAACCTTTGATAGGCAAAAACCCTTTCTTATTTGGGTATTACTTACTTCATAGAAATTTTTAAATTGGAAGCAAGAAACCTTATTGGGTAAGATTGTAACTAATTTTGGAGAACTAAGTTTTTAGTGTTTTGTGAAGAATGAATGCTTTGGATAATCCTCATGGTATATCTTTCTTTACTTTCTTCATGAGTAGCTCAGTAATTTAGTCCTGGTATTATGCTGAACTAATGTGTATTTTTGTGTGAGTGTTGATGGATTTGCATGACTTTTAGTTGTTGATTATGAATTCTACCATTGCTTGAGCTTAATAGTTAGAATTTGTGGGTGAAAATACAAAATCTCCAAATAGGATTGATGGGTGAAAACCCTAAACTCTAGAAACTCTTTATTATTCTTGTAAAAGGGATGAAGGTGAAATTATAAGAACCCATAACATCCTTGAAAGAGGGCTATAGGGTGATAGGGCAATGGTGGACAATCAAGCCTATGGTTTACTGCATTTTGCCATCATAAAAATAAGTGTGATTGGAATGTGAATCATGTCAAGGGAATCATCCTAGAAAGAGGAATACCCGATGGAGGTTTTGGGTTATTATGAATTGCACATTTGTTAGGTTCTCGAAAGAGGCAATGGGTGAAATCCTTGTGGTTTTGTTGAAAGACTAACCACAAAGACCTTCAACCTAGCCTATCTCTTACTCAACAACTAAGTTTCATGTTAAACTTTCAACAACCTACACACTTCTTACCTTTAGGTAGTCATAATCCCAAGATCCTCTCAAATCTTGCATTTAAATCAAAAGTGCTAAATTAGTGTGTTGTTAACCAAAGATTGTTACAAACAAATATCAAAACATCCCCCCCCCTAACTTTATTTTACATGTTGTGTTTACTAGCATTCTAGGTAACCTTTTAGTAATTAGAACACCCATAGGATTTGAAATTTATACTTCACTCCTTAAGAATTCGACCCTAATGCGAGTTAGGTTATTGACAACGACCGCCTCACCCCTCAAACTTAGGAGTGAATTGAGCATTATCAAAATGGAACCATTGCCGGGGAGTGTAATATAGATTTCACTTGTGCGGTGTGATTCCTACTTGGGTATACCCAAGGTGGTGTCATTTTCTATATTTGTTGTTTTTGAATTTTTTGTAGGTGATCGAAGTGTTAACGGAATGATGAGTAATAATGCGATCAACATGGACCCTTTGATGGTCCCCTAAATAATCAGGGCTAACTAAATGAAATGGTCCAAACAAGTGCAATCCATATTCCACTGACCAAAGGAAATAGAGTTTACAATGTGACTAGCATCATGTTTCACATATTGCAAATGAAAGGGTTGTACAAGGGTCAAGCGTATGAGGACCCAAATGTCCATTTGAAGAATTTTGTGATAGTGTGTGCACTATTCAACATAGCACACATTACTCAAGAATCCATTCGGCTTTACCTTTTCTCATTGTCAGTAACGGGCAAGGTGGTTTTATGGCTCTACTCACTTCCACCAACCTCAATTACTTCTTGGAAAGAGCTTACCACCGTGTTTCTTGATAGATACTTCCCACCATCTAAAATTTTTCAAAAGCGGGACGAGATTGTGAATTTTTGGTAAATGAATGAAGAGCCATTGTTTGAATCTTGGGAAAGGTTTAATGGAAAATTATCCCAATGCCCAAATCATGAGGTCTCAGAGAATATGCTTCTGGAGATCTTCCATTAGGCCCTTGATCTATTAAATAAAATAGTGGTGGATAATACGGTGGGTGGCTCTATAGTAAAGATGCATCACCATGCGGCCTTTCTATTGATAGGAGAAGTGTCAAAGTAAGACAGGGGATGGCATACCTGAGAAACCAAAGGTCCCAAGATCCCTTCTAGTAATTCTATGTTTGATAATGAGCAAGGAAAGCGGAATGAAAAAAAGGATGAGAACATGGAAAAAATGATGACCCAACTTGAACTCTTGAAAAAGAATGTTATGTGTACACCCGCGAAAGAGATAAATGCCAAAGCATCGAAATATTATAAAGATAATGAATAAGCAAAGAAGTTGGACAAGAAAATCTAGTATTTGGCCAACTACTCGGAGGTGTCCCGCCCCGCCTATCAAAGTCAAGGTAGGAACCAAGGTTTGATGGATCACAAGTGGGATAAATTTTGGAGAGATAGGGAATGTGTTTATAATAGTTATGCTCCCCCTCATGATCGATCTAAGACCAAGGATTCAAGTGTAATTGACCTCAAAAAATTCAAGACCAAGGATGTGTTAGCAAGAATCTTGAATAGAGTAGAAGGTACCAAAAAAATGGTCTGTGAGTTGAAAGGTGACTACTCTCAATTATCTCAAGCCGTGGTATCTCACTCCGCCTATATCAATCAATTAGAGAAAAAAATTAGGAAAATCTCCATGTAATTACATGCTAGGCCTAGAGATGGACTCCCTAGTGACACGATTGCTAATCCAAAAAATGATGCTCAAGTCCTAGAAATTGTCACAAGGAGTGGAAAGACACTAGATGAGTACTTTAAAGGAGACTTGAGTGATAAAATACCAAAGACTAAAGAAAATAAGGTGTTACCTAAAAGTCAAGAAGGAAATGATGAGAAAGAGACCGAGGAAAGTGGCAAAGAAGTGATTGAGGTTCGTTCAAAAGCCACAAAGTGAAGAAAATCCCACAATACAAGTTTCTCCCCCATTCCCTCAACGATTTCATAAAAAAGAGGAGGGTAAAAAATTAAGGAAGTTGATGGCAAAACTTAGCAATCTATCGATAAATATCTCGTTGCTCGAGGAGATCCAAGAGATCCCAGGGTACACTAAGTTAATGAAAAAGTTAAAGTACAAAAAGAATCTTGTCAAAGGTGACATCATTGAGGTCACTCATGGGTGTAGTGATATCATAGATAGTAAGGTTGCAGAAAAAAAGATGACCCTGGAGCGTTCACCATTCCTTGCACAATCGGGACATATAAGTTTGCAAAAGCTCTATGTGACCTTTGTGCGAGCATTAACTTAATGTTTTTTGTCATATACAAGAAGCTTGTATTGAATTCCCTTACACCAACCTCTATGCAACTCTTAATGGCAGACCGGTCTATCAAAAGGCCGGTGGGAATTTTGTTTGATGCACTTGTTAAAGTGGAGAATTTTATACTTCCGGTGAACTTTATGGTATTAGATTGTGAAATAGACCAAGAGGTACCTATAATACTTGGTTATCCGTTCTTTTTCATTAGAAAACCCATTGTCGATTTATAGATGGGGGAAATGAAGTTTAGGGGGCAAGAGGATGAGGTCTTTTTCAAAATTTGCAAGATAAAGAAAAAAATAACAGAACTTTAAGTTGTGTCCGTGGTGGATGTTGAGAGTGACAAGGTTACTGAGTAGGGGCTTGAAGATACACCTTGATAATTGAAGAAGGAAGATATTGTTCCCCCACGATAACTAACGTGCTAGGTGGGAGACAACCTACATATGCCATGAAAGTGGCTTGTATCCTTTTTGTTGTGTTTTTGAAGCATAGATGTTAGTTATTGCATATGAATAACTCATGTATTTGTGGCACTATGGAGTGAATTTGATGAGCTTAAAAGAGAAAGATATGTAAATGTGCATTGAAAATTGAACACGAGAAAATTCTATAAAAATTGAGACAAGAGCTAAATAGGGGAAAATAGAGGTACTAAAATTCTCACAATTACATCTACCATGGTCACTAGGCATGATCGTGGCCACCTGTGTATCTGCGATTGTAATAACCTAATCGCAATCACAGTCACTTCAGCCTGTTTAACCACTAATTTCCCCCATTTCTCTCACACTCACTACAAGTTTTACTCTCTAGTTGGACCAAATTCTGGCCAAGATTGTGAGCAATCCAACAATATCCTTTCATCCCTCTTGCATCACAAATCTTGTAGGTGTCATGAATCCATGCTTTTATTTTTTTAAAATAGGCCTTACAATGCATAATTAAGAGAATGCCTAGAGTTTTTATTGTTATGCTTCCATGTTGTCATACTTGGTATTTGTGTGGTGTGGGCTACTTGAGTAATGTATACATACAAGAGGGGAAATCTTGAGTACCCAAAAATATGTGAAAATGTAGACTAATGAGGTGTGCACACCAAGCGTTTGATACACTGCCCAAATAACTTTCAATAATGATTTTTGCATTTGAAAGGGAACATTCAAACACCTATTAGAATTTTTCAATTGGTCTTCATGTAAAGCCATTTTGTAGATCATGCTAGTGTCCTAAAAATTAGGAAAAATTTTAGACATGCAAAGTTAGTATGAAACTAGCCTCAGGTATCACAACTATGGTCATGATCTGCGATTACGGCAATGCGAATATGATCATGGCCCGTAATTGCGGTAACCGATGTCAATTTCCTTCCATGCCAAAAACCATACACTTCAAATTTTTGGCCAAGCACCACCAAGCACCCATTCCAATAAGCTTTAGTGAACAATGTTAAATAGTTTACATGATAAATTATCATTGATTGATATCATGTATGCCAAGTGCTTTCAGGACAACCTCCTGGACAAGTATGATCACATCCGATTCATGGTACCCGAGTGCCACACTCACTACTACAGTGATCTTTTGAAGACAAAGTTGCTTCTGTAAAGTTGGATTTGCTTGGAAAATATGCCAGAGAAACAATTGGCATTTCATGACAAACTTGAAGCTACAGGGTGGTAGTGATTTTCCCCATATTTATGCATTGGAAATAAATAATGGGTTCATGAATTTTATGCCAAAATTAGTGAAGTGTCTTTCTTGGACCCATTCAATATGACTATTAAGATCTGGGGAAAACCAGTGAGAGTTAGGGCTGAGCAAATCAATAATGTTTAAGGGCTCTAACATGAAGACATAGGAAAATTCAAAGCAAAAAGGTGTAAACCAGGGTGTTGGTTGGCACAACATCTATGTCCCTAAAAGAAATTCTCTTGGGCAAAGACTAAAAGCAACATCTCCAATAAAGATTTCACTTTTGATGCTCAGATATAGTTGTACATTATTTGTAGCTGAGTCTCTCCTTGAGCCCATATGATAGTAGTCCCAGATCTGTGTGCTAGAATGTTGCATGCATTCTAGATGGCATCTCTTTGGATGTTTATCAACTCATCTGCAATAAGATAAATCATTTCAAGAATCAAGGTGGTATGCATCTCTTTTTCCCCTCTTTTATTACTGAGCTTTATAGGAAAGTGGGAGTGGAAGAGTATGATAGTGATACTTGGGTGTACCATGGTGACACCATCTACCCCTTAAGTATTCATGGAGAGGCACACCTGGCAAAGGCAAGAAGATAAAGATCGACTTGGAAAAGTCGGCACGTATTGATCCTGAGTCTCATAGGCCACCCATCATCAGACCTCTTGAGAAGATGGAAGTTGATATTGCAGCAATCAGGGAGCTTGTGTCAAACCTTCCCCAAGTACTAGGAGATCCTTCCGCCACTCACCATTCATATGTGTCACGGGCTGATTATGAGAAGTATAGGCAGAACAAAAAAAGAAAGAAGTTTCCATTACTAGTCTCGAGAAAGCCTACTCTTCTTTGGCTGAGTCATACGGAGACCTCTGTAACGGTCATTAAAAGATGGTACCAAGGGAAAATAATAGAGATGAGTTCTATATCAAGATGTGGAATAGGGTGAAGGTCCTATGGAAGGTCTTAAATCCCCGAGATCAACTTCCTTCCTCTTGGGTAGAGAGTGATGATGAGGCCCCAGCAAAGTGGTTTGACCTTAAGAAGAATGATGATGATGAAGAATCTTAGAGCGATAGTAGCCCTTAATGCGGTTTCAGGGAGCACACTTATCTCTTTTATCCTTGATTATTTTTGCGGTGGGGATACTGCTACCTTTTAGTTTGAGGGGTCTCCACATTTATTTGATTTGGTCCTGTATTATTGATATTTTTTCATACTTTTCAGCTCTTTTGGATGATTCTTGTTTTTTTCATTTGGGTTTTAATATTCGCGCACTCTGATGGTGCCCACATTTGCATGGATTAGTTATTTTTTTCATAGCTTTTTACTTTATTTTATTTCTATTTGATGAGTTTTCCCTATGATAGACTGAGTGACGACATTCTTAAGGGGAAAGCATTGTATGTGGGTTTTCAGCCATAGATTACAGGAGAAGTCTGAGTACCCGTGGCATCATGGTCAATGCAAGGGAAGTTTTAGTACCTATGGCATTGATGATTTGCGATCCCATTCATACCCATTGGCGAAGTATGAGTAGTCATATGGGTAATTGGCCCATATTAGAGCCACAATATAAGACAATAGCTTGGGTTGTTGCAATGATTAGCAAATTATGTGTGGTGTGAATGCAAAGCAAACACCCCCTCTGTCCAAAAATAATTTTCAAAATTTGAGGGAATGGACATGGAAACCTTGTGACAAAATGTCTTCTATTTTATGACTCTAAAAATTGACTTTGGAAAATTAGTTGGTATTCCATTTTTGCCTCAAGCGTGATGAACAATTGAACCCCTTGAAAAGATTCGCATGCCATGTGAGAGAGATTATTTATCTACATCATATGTGTACTTGTACCTTTTAGAACTTTCCTTATTAGTCTGTCAAGGCTAAATTTTGATTGTGCTTGGTTGGTAAAATGAGAATAGGCCATCTTGTAACATTGGAAACCCGCTTTAGCCTAAATAGCCTACCAATAACTTTGAGTTACCCCTAGTCACCCTCTTTGATACTTTAGACTTTTCTTTGACTAACACATTACAAGCCATGTCTTTTTTATTTCTCCTGTCTTAAATCATATCCTCTTTGAACTTAATAATACAAATTGAGGCTAAAGGCCTAAGTTAGGGGTGGTGGAAATTGAAAGAGTTATAGTTGGGCCACAAATTCATAAGAAAGTTCCTACGTACCTAAGAAAATTAAGCAAATTGATTAGATGAAAGAAAAGATCCATCAAGGAAAAGAAATGCATGAAATCTTGTGCTAAAAAAAAAGGTGAAAATAAATGGATAAATCCAGAAAGGCTTAGTAGGAAATAATAAAAGAAGTGAAGTGGCCTAGTAGCAAAAGTGAAATGAGTGTGATATAGAAGTTCCAGGAGGGCTTAGCATAGTTATCCTAAGTTGTTATCCTACCCTACCCTAAACCTACATTATAACCTCATAAAGTCCTTTTGTGTTTCCTAACCTAGTGTAGTCATTGTAGTGGCGATTGAAAATAGGGGCAAGACTATGTCATGGTACTTGATAGCATTGAGAATTTCTTGAGAGAGATAGTGTTTGCACTTAAACTCCTTATTGCATGTTCGGTAACTAGGTGTGTGAAATTTTCTTTATTGTGGGGAGGCATGTGAACAAGTTGAGGTGGGTGACTTTGTGATCTTTCTCACAATGATATAACAAGAGGTATATATGTTTAAGGTATAAAAGTGAGACATTTCTAGAGTGAGTAGTATTTTTCGCATGTTTGTTCCTCAAAGTCTATCGTGTCCTCCATTATTTCATTTTATGTTGAGGGGCATCGTTGAAAATCATTTTACCCATGTGTGAAGAGCTTTTAGTGGTAGCAATCAAGTTGGAGTTATCATGATTATTTGGAAATAAAATGTAAGAATATTTGTGAAATTGTCTCATAGTAAAGGGTGGGTTACTTGAGGACAAGCAAGGGTTTAAGTTGGGGGTGTTGATGACTGGTGATTTTAACACTCATTCGCACTAACTATTTATGCGCACTACTATGTTTTGTAGAACTAAATGAGATATAATCATGATATAATGCACTAATATCCACATTGTGCAGGTATATAGTTGGTGAGATGGAAAGATGTGGATTAGAGATAAAAAAAAGGGATCAAATGGAAGCAAAGAAATATAGCTAAAGACCTGGAGCACAACTACGGTCGCGTTGGCCATGATCGCAGGCATCCTCATGCTATTGTATCTAAGTGAGAATGTTTCCCAGGGTAGTTTTGTAAATTCACATGGACAAATCTCAAACCTTAGATACGCAAAAACCCTTTCTTATTTGGGTATTACTTACCTCATAGACATTTTTGAATTGGAAGAAAGAACCCTAATTGGGAAAGATTGTAACTAATTTTGGAGAACTAAGTTCTTAGTGTTTTGTGAGCAATGAAAGCTTTGGATAATCCTCTTGGTATATCTTTCTTTACTTTATTCATGAGTAGCTATGTAATTTAGTCTTGAGATTATTTTGAATTAAAGTCTAATTGTGTGTTGGTGTTGATGGGTTTGCATGATTTTTTGTTGTTGATTATTGATTCTACCATTGCTTGAGCTTAATAGTTGGAATATGTGGGTGAAAACCCCAAATCTCCAAAGGGGTTTGATGGGTTAAAACTCCAAACACTAGAAACCCTTCATCATCCTTGAAAGAGGGATGAAGGTGAAGTTATGGGAACCCATATCATCCTTGAAAGAGGGCTATAGGGTGACAAGGTAATGGTGGAAAATCAAACCAATAGTTTAGTACCTTTTGCAATATTAGAAATAAGTGTGATTGTAATGTGGATCATGTCAAGGGAATCATCCTAGAAAGAGGGATGCCCAATTAAGGTTTTGGGTGATTAAGAAATGCACACTTGTTAGGTGCTCAAAAGAGCCAATGGGTGAAATCCTTGTGGTTTTGTTGAAAGACTAACCACAAAGACCTTCGACCTAGCCTATCTCTTACTCAAAAACTAAGTTTCATGTTAAACTTTATAAACCCTATGAAGTCCTTACCTTTAGGTAGTCATAATCCCAAGATCTTCCCAAATATTGAATTTAAATCAAAAGTGCTAAATTAGTTTGTTGTTAACCAAAAATTCTTACAAACAAATTTCAAATCATTTCCCCCACACTTTATTTTACATGTTGTGTTTTCTAGCATTCCGGGTAACCTTTTACTAATTAGAACACCTATAGGATTTGAAATTTATACTTTCCTCCTTGTGGCTTTGACCCAATGCAAGTTGGGTTATTGACAATGACCGCCTCACCCCTCTAACATGGGAGTGAGTTGAGCATTATCAAGGAGTAGAACGATCGGTTCCTACATCGTATGGCGATATAGACGCCTGAATATGTGTTAGCAGGTGAATGCTATCATGAACTCAGGATTAGGATAAAATAATGTCATTTAATAAAACTAAGTAAACCATCCATATGCATACAAAACAAATATATATAAATATCTATATAACCGTGTTGAGAAAGGGGAACCCGATTGAGCATGCATTTAAATTCATTAACCTGGGTATGTATAGGTCAACTATCATTAACTACCCATGGGCTATGCGGGTCCCGTGTAACCAACTAAATAGGACCCAATGCATGTTGCCGCACAAACCAAAGATACCATAAGAGTAAGGGATTCCCAAGTACCCTTCACTCTCCATGATACATATATACAATGTACTTAGAGGATTCCCGTGTACCACATAGTATCATAAAAGGGTTACCATTCCCTACCCCTTATATCGACAAACATGAATTTCCAGTGTTCGTTCATTGAACTCCCACCTTTATGGTTAGCTATCACGCCCTGCCATTATTGCTCAATTAAAACCATTTCCGGCCAACCAAATGTTGTTATTAATTGAGGTTGTACATTGTGGTATCGTCATATCGACTATAACTTGTAACTATTGTCCTTAGCAAAACCTTTTTGAGATCAAGGGATTCTCATGTACCCATCGATCACATTATCTAATTAACTTAGGGGAGTCCCATGTACCCCATAAGTGTTCCATTATTTTGATTACTTGAGGGATTCAATTGTACTCAATAAGAATGATTGTTAAACCAAAAACCATTAAATTTTGACCATTCCAAACCATTTAACCATTTAGGGATTCCTTTACCAACTTTATACCATGCATAAGATCCATTAAAATCCAACAATATAGTGAAAACATTCTCATAGGCATTTTAGCAAACATATTGGGGGCATAGTATTTCAAAAAACAAAACCAATTACAAAATAACCATTCCCATGCAACCAATTATCCAAAACCACCATTAAAGTGTATAAAAGCATAATCAAAACATGGGAAAACCATAACAAAGCATTTATAACCAAAACCTCCATATTATATTTGAAAACCAAAACCATAAAATAATCAAACCATGAAAACATTGTATAAAACCATGCCTTTAGTAGAACTAAAAATGAGGGAAGAGAACATGGCTTAAATAAAGAAGATGATGGAGACAAACCACCACACAAGTAGCATATTAATCCTTAAGATAAAATCTTTGGTTCTCTTTCCCAAGAACTTTAGATAAGATTAGAGAGTGTTTTTCTAAGTGTTAAAGAATAGAATAATAAGGAAAACAATCTCCCAGGTAAGTTAAAAGTCATGGGGCCTTATTAGGTTAAATGGGGAAATGTCCAGATTACCCTCACTTAAATTGCCCCAAAATCTTATGTGAGGGATACGACTATCCCTTCTAGTCGTACCCTTCAATATGAGTGGTACCCATCACTCATACCCAAGGCCATCTCCCTTGGACCCAACACTATCCAAGCTATGACTCACCCTAAACCACTTCATATCTATGTATTCGATGGTACCCATGATTCGAACCTCTTATAGAATAGAATCTGAAAATGATTGAACTCTGACCACCATACGAGTCAATGGTATGACTCGTACCCTATCTTACGACTCATGGTGAGCCACTCGTAATCAAATCCAACTTAGTATACCAAGTTTAAGATTAAATCAAGTAACCAAACAACCTGTATCTGCTAATATGACTCATACCACCCCAAGTCGTATCCATTCCAAAAACCAAATCCAACCCACCTACCAATATTAGCCAGCATACGACTAATCCATACCACTCATATCCCAGTTTCATTTACCCTAGTCATATCTTATCTAGAGACTAAAAATCTAGGAAATTTTCTAAGGCCAGAAACACAGGGTGTTTCGTAATTGCAATTGATGCCTTTTCATATGAAAGATTCTTATCAAGAAAAATAGGGTCCCACTTGATAATATAATCACCACCACCATGGTATTTCTTGAGTAGGGAAATGTGAAGTAATGGATGAACCCTCAAGCTTGGTAGAAATTCCAACCTATAAGCTACTAGCCAACATCATAAAAACATTAAACAGTCTAATTTACCGAGGACTAAGTTTATCTTTTTCTAAATTGCATTACTTCCTCCATGGAGACACCTTAATAGCACATGCTCACCTGGTTTGAGAAACATATCCCTTACCTTCAAATTTGCATATTCCTTTCAACTAATTTAGGATGCCATTAGTTATCTTAAATGCACCTTATGTTTCTTCGTCTTCCTTCACCAAGTCTATGCTTAAAGGCTTCACATCGCCAATCTCTAACAAACCTATGGGTGATTTATACCTTCTAACTTAAAGTACTTTGAATAGATCCATGAAGATACTATAATGATAGTTATTGTTGTATGAGAATTTACACCTCATTAAAAACTTATCCCAATGACCATCAAAATCAGACAAATAGAAATCAGACACATAGACCGGTAACATATCCTCAAGCACCTGAATAGTCCTCTTAGGCTACTGTCAGTTTGAGAATGAAATGTAGTGCTAAGGTCAATCTTGGTTCCCAAATATTCATGCAAATTATGCCAAAATTTAGAGGCAAACTATGTACCCCTATTTGATATGATAAAAGTTGGCACCCCATGCAATCTCAGAATATCCTTGACATAGATCCTGGCTAATTGCTCTGAATTGTAGTTATATTAATCAAAATAAAACAAGTGGACTTGGTTATTCTATATACTATTACCCAAATCGAGTCATGCTTCCCTAAGGTCTTCGGAAAACCCACCACAAAATCCTTAGCTATCCTTAGTTATCCTTAGTTATCCTTAGCTATTCTCTAAAGCAAACCTCCAGTCCTTTGATGTTCATACTTTACCTATTAATAGTTATGGAAATTAGACACATAGTCCACCATATCTCACTTAATTTAGGGCCAATAATAAATTAAAATAAAGTCATAGTACATCATAGTTACACCTGAATGAATAGAATGTCAGGCAAGGTCTTCTTTAAGCAACCTTGGAATGACAATACAAACTTAAGGCACGCCCACGTTCCCTCTCACCCTCAACACTCCACATGCATCATTTGTTGAATTCTAAGCCTAACCACTCACCAATTTGTTTTAAAACATGTTCAGTTTTACATCCTTAAATTGACTAGTTTTGACTTGATCAAGGAATGTTGAGCTTACCTCCACACTAACCAACACTCCACTGCTTTTATACACTCTAAATTTCATAAACCCCATTACTAAAGCTTGGATCTCTCTAGTCAAAAATAGCCTTGACATTCTCAAATAGGCTAAACTACCCATACTTTTAGATTTCTGGATCAATGCATTTACCATGATATAGGCCTTACCCAGACGATATTAGATGGTCACATCATAATCTTACAATAATTCCATCCACCGACTATGCCTCAAATTCTAATCCTTTTGGGTGAAAACATATTGTAAATTTCAATGGTCTGCAAACACCTCACGCTTGACACCATATAGGTATTGTCTCTATATCTTAATTACAAACTGCCAAATCTAAGTTATAGGTCAGATAATTATTCTCAGAAGGCTTCAACTGCATTGAAGTGTAAGCAATCACATTACTGTCTTACATCAATACAACACCTTAACTAGAGTGTGAAGTATCACAAGACATAATAAAATCCTTCCATTCCTCTAGCAAATAAGAATTAGAGCTATTATCAAAAGCGAGTTGAGCTTTTGAAAGATCTTTTATCACTTGTTGGACCAAATAAATAGTACCTCATTTTGTGTTAGTCTTGTCAAAGAAGTAGCAATGGAGGAAAAGTTTGTGACATACGTGCAATAGTAGTTGCAAGACCCACAAAATATCAAACCCCAGTTACAAAGATTGGCAAACCCAATTTTAAAAAGCTTTAACCTTTTATGGATCTACAATCATCCTCTTTTAGAAACCACATGCCCCAAAAGTACTATAAAAGACATCTAAAACATATATTTAGAGAACTTAGCATAAGCTGTTTCTCTTTCAGAATTCCCAAAACTAGACAAAGATAACGTATATATTCCTCCTTACTCATTAAGAAACCCAATAATCTTTAATAAAAACAATCACAATCGAATCAAATAAAGACTTGAAAATACCATTCATCAAACTAATATTGTTGGAACATTGGTTAACCCAAAGGACATCATTAAGAACTCTTATCTTGAAGGCTATTTTAGGTATATCCTCACGCCAGCATTTTAATTAGTAATAACTTGACCTTAAATCTATCTTGGAGAAAATTAAAGCACCCTACAACTAGTCAAATAGATTATCTATTCAAGGAAAAGGTTACTTATTCTTGATAGTAACCCTATTCAACTGCCAATAGTCAATACACATTATCATGCTACCACTTTTTTTGTTAATGAACAACACTGGAGAACCCCCAAGGAGAAGAACTAGGATGAATAGATCTATTATCAAGTAAATCCTACAATAGACTCTCGAGTTCTCTCATCTCATCTGGGGCCACTCGATGGAGAGACATAGTAATTAAACGAGTGTAGGGCTCCAAAGAAATGGAAAAGTCAATGACCCAATGTGGAGGCATACTAAGAAAATCAATAAGAAATACTCCTGAAACTTTGAAACTATGGGATCTGACTCAATAAATAAAACCTCTGCACTAACATCACGAAGATGTGCTAAAAATCCAAACACCCCTTCCCAGCTAGCTTCTTAGCTTGAATGAAAGAAATAATTTTCATAGTTCTAGATTTATACACACCTTCCTATTCAAACTTATCTATCCCATGAATTTCTAAAGTTAAGGACATGTATGATGGAGCTAAAACCCAGGTGAGGACGGCGGGAGGAGACTCAGAGCTTTTCACTATCTTGACAGGATTGCATCAGGGATCTACTCTTAGTACCTTTTTGTTTCCTTTGGTGATGGATATGTTGACGCGGCGTATTCAAGGAGAGGTTCCTTGGTGTATGCTTTTTACAGATGATGTAGTTTTGATTGATGAGACGTGGGGGTGTGAATGATAAATTAAAGGTGTGGAAACAAACTCTTGAGTTTAAAGGGTTCAGGTTGAGTAGGAGCAAGACAAAATATTTGGAATACAAGTTTAATGATGTGAGGCTGGATAATGAGGTAGTAGTGAAGTTGGAATCACAGGTGGTATGTAAGAGGGATAGTTTCAATTATCTCGGGTCCATGATTCAGGGTAACGGTGAGATTGATGAGGATGTCTCTCACCGTATTGGGGCGGGATGGATGAAGTGGAAGCTTGCTTCAGGGGTGTTGTGTGATAAGAAGGTTCCGCCTAAGATTAAAGGAAAATTCTAAAGGGTGGCAGTCCGTTCGGCCATGTTGTATGGAGCAGAGTGTTGGCTAGTTAAGAACTCCCACATTCAAAAAATGAAGATGGTAGAAATACGGATGTTGCATTGGATGTATGGGCTGACTAGGGGGATAGAGCTCAGAATGAGACTATCAGGGAGAAGGTTGGTGTGACTCCAGTGGAGAATAATATGCAGGAAGCCCGATTGAGATGGTTCAGACACGTGATGAGGAGGGGCATGGATGCCCCGATTCGTAGGTGTGAAAGGCTAGCTTTGGTTGGTTTTAGGTGGGGTAGGGGTAGGTTGAAGAACTACTAGGGAGAGGTTATTAGGCAGGACATAGAGCAGTTATAGCTCACTGAGGACATGACCCTAGATAGGAAGATCTGGAGGACGCGAATTAGGGCATATGTCTAGGGTCAGTTTGGGTCGCTAGTGTAGGGTATTACTTAGTGGGGGTATTATTCTTGTTATGATACCTTGTTTCATGCTTTATTATGAATCTGTTTACTTTTCTCTATTTACTATTACTTGTGGGTGTCGTATTTATGTTATGCCATCTTGTTCCATGCTTTACTACGAATTTATTTATTGTTTTGTGTCTCGAACTGGGGGTCTATCAAAAATAACCTTTCTACTTCTTTAGAGGTAGAGGTATGGACTGCGTACATCTTAGCCTCCCCAGACCTCACTATGTGGGAATACACTGGGTTTGTTGTTGTTGTTGTATAATTTTTGCATTAAAATTTAGAACAACATGATACAGGGATAATAAAGTCATTCCTAAGATGATATCAAAATCTAGCACATATCGAATCACCAAATCCACCCAAATTTGGAAGTCCATAATCATAATGGAATAGATATGATACACTGGAGTAACTATCACAGAGTCCCCCAACTAAGGCAGAAACATACATAGGTGAGTCAAGAATATCACAAA
Source organism: Capsicum pubescens (assembly GCA_030864215.1). Classification (NCBI taxonomy): domain Eukaryota; kingdom Viridiplantae; phylum Streptophyta; class Magnoliopsida; order Solanales; family Solanaceae; genus Capsicum; species Capsicum pubescens. Next base: position 190,639,804 of record CM061546.1, read on the forward strand.
CTATGTTTAATAAATGCATAAAAATAAATGGAATCCAAATCAAACAAGGTTGTAGTTGTACGGTCATATATGAGAATAGTACTTATAATGATAACATGAGAAGCCTCTACCTTAAATTTATTAGGAAGGCATAAAAATAATCTTTATTTTAAATCTGAGTAACATTTCTAGATGGTTGAGAACCACCACACTCTACATTAATACCACTTCAATTTCTACCACAACCACCTTGATGATTACCATATTGACATGGTAGATGAACTCTACCATTACCACCTCCATCTGTATCGACTGGAAATATTGCTCTAGTTTATTGTTGCCTCTAAGAACCAACCTAACTACCATTATTACATTCCTTCTTAAAATTCCCAACATTAGTGCAAGTATAGAAAACTCAGTCTAGGAAAGTCCTACTAGTAAAAAAATATAAAGCTCTTTGCTTTTCACAACTAAATACTGATGAGTGGCTCTTAATGGACACACTGTAGATAAGGGAAGGACTGATGAATTGGGAAGCATAGATACGACTGATAACCATGACCATAGAGTATGAAACACGAAATTTACCCATATCCTAACACCTCTTAGTTAATACATTAGCTTAGCCAACTAGTTTGACTCTTTTGACCTTTTTTACATAATCAAAAACATCAATTAAGGTCTTTCCAGTAGAAGTCATCTCTATAGCAAAAACTAGCAACTCAGTGTTCAAACTTTTTATGAAAAGTTGAATCCCCACCTCTTTGGTACTAAGAAATTGAGTAACATAATGGGACAATGCATCAAACTTAGACTTGTAGGCTACAACAAACATGTTGCCCTACTCAAGGGAAAGAAAATCATCATTATTACTATCATAAAGAGTACAGGGTATATACTTCCCCAAAAATAGAGTATGGAAGTAAATCCATGTCAATTTGACATTCTACATAAACCCTCACCAAAAGTCCTATGCGACTGTTAGGTGTAAAGACTAGAGTTTGAGGTTGGGGATAAGGTTTTCCTCAAGGTATCTGCAATGAAGGGAGTAGTATGGTTTTGAAAGAATTGGAAGCTCAGTCCCCGGTATGTTGGTCCTTATGAGGTTTTGTGAAGAATTGGTAATGTAACTTACGAGCTAGAGTTACCTTCTAGCTTGAGCTTGGTTCATCACGTCTTTCATGTTTCCATGTTGAGGAAGTTCATTGGTGATCCTTTTTTGGTTGTTCCTTTTGAAGGATTGGGTATCTCTAATTCTCTCTTATGAAGAAATCCTAGTTTAGATCTTGGATAGGCAGTTTCGTCGATTATGGACCAAGGATATGGCTTTGTTTAAGGTTCTTTGGCAGAATCATAAGGTCTTGCTACATGGGAAGCAAAAGAGGACATGAAATCCAAATATCCTCATTTGTTTTCTGCTCCTGGGATTCGTGCGGAAGGTATGTGTCTTCAACACGTCTTTAAATTCATAGTTTGTTAAAGGAAAGATTAATATCTCTACCTCTTTGTTTTCAAACTTTGTCAAAGATTGGGAATATATTTGATAATGCAAATTACTCTTGCGGGTGGTTACCACTACTTTGTCCATTATTCGGGGACAAATGTTCCTAGTGGGAGAGACTCAAACACCTTTATTTCTGGAGCCTAGAAAATTTCCTACAATTCTAATCTCTGGACCCAATACGACTCGAGGATATGATCTATATGTTAGGGTATGGATGGTATGGTCCAAGATTTTGGTTACTTGAATAGATACGACTTAGGGGTACGAGTTGTATTAGTGGTCACGGACTGCTTCATTCATTAACATAATTTTAGAGTTGTTTACTTAGGTTGGATCTGAGTATGAGTGGCTCACCATGAGCCGTAATCTAGGGTACGAGTCATACCTAAGATTCTTATGGTGGATAGTGTCAAAATCTTCATTGGTTATGAATCTACCATGGGTACGGATAAAGGGTATGTATCATATTCTTTGGATACGACTTGGTTGGATAAGTCATATGTCAAATAGTGTTTGACCTAAAGTTTGAGGCTAGGGAACGAGTAAAGTGTACCACTCATATTTGAAGGGTACGACTCGTTAGGGTCAGTCATGTCCCTGTGATGGGATTTTGGAGCAACTTAAGTGGGGGTATTTTGAATATTTTCCCACTTATACTAATAAGGTCCCATGACTTCTAACCTACTTGGAAAGATATTTATCATATTATTCCATTCATTAACACTGAGAAACTCTTCTAAATGCTCTAAAATTCTCTCAAAAACTTTTGGGGCAAAGAAATCTAGGGTTTCAACTAGAGGATTGATTTGGGCCTTGTCTTGGTGATTTCTTTCCATCATCATCTTGGTTTAAGGCATGTTCTTTTCCCTTATTATTAATTTTACCTAGTTTTATGAATGTTTTCATGATTTCATTGATTGTATGATTTTGGTTTTCAAATATGAATTAGGGGTTTTAATATTAAATGGTTGGTTCTAGTTTCCTATGGTTTTAATTATTCTTTTATATGCATTAATGGTAGTTTTGGATAATTGTATTTCATGGGAATGGTTTAATGGTAATTGGAATTGGTTTTGATCATATTGTGACCCCACTCTGTTTGACAAAATGCTTATAAAGATATGTTCATCACATTGACTACTTTTAATAGGAATCTTTCTTGTTAAAACTTGGTAAAGGTATTATGCATGGTTTAAATTTCTTGAAAAGGTAAATGGCTAAATGGTTATGCTTGAAGGGTATATGGAATCCCCCAAGTGGTTTAATATGGTAAATAGAAGGGCACTTGAAAGTCCCCTTAAACCTGTACATGGTTGGCTATGGATAATACTTGCAAGTAAGGATAGGTATGACGATACCAATATTAATGGCCTTGGTTAATAAATGAATAATGGTTTGATTTTTTGAAAAAAAAAATTAATTGGGAAATAATGGCGAGATATGTGGCAAAGTCGTGGAAGGTAGAGGTCCCAAGGGAACCAAAACTGGAAACCCATATTTATCGATATGAGGTTGGTTTAGGTGACTGTATGCATGATGTCACACTATATTTTGGGCGATGTACTAGTCATCCCAAGGTTTTCTTCCTTGATCGTGCGGCTACATGAATTGAGGCCCTTTCAACAAGGGGAGCTGAACACATATAGCCCATGGGTGGTTTAGGATGGGAAAGCTACACAGCCCAGGTAAAGGTTTTCAAGGCATGCTAAACTCGGTCCCTTTTCTTGGCATGGTTATATATATATATATATGGATGGATGTGTGCATATGGATAGTTTTACTTGGTTTTATAAATGGCATTATTTTATCCTTATTCTTGAGATCAGGCTAGTATTTACCCACTAACCTATCTACTGGTGGTTGTATACCCACGCTATGCAGGAACTGGCCGTTCTACTATTCCTACATAGTGATTGACTCGGGGAACAACATTTGGACTGATGTTGTGAGCTTCCATCCTTTTGAAAGGATCAATTACATGCTATGGATAATTTTATACATTTTTATTTTATTTTGGATATTGGCTTTCGCTATGGTTGGGGGTATGTCCTAATCGGATTTTATTACTCTTTTGGTTAGAAGCTTTATGATACTTCTATGGGTTAGAATATGAGGGATCAGTATTGGTGTCATCCTTGGAATTGGAATAAGCTGGGAGGTTGGCATCATCAGACATAATTTCTCACTGTTCCATCATATTTCATTTTAGGATTAATTATTTTATGTTTTGGAACTTATTTGGTTGTGGCCTAGTTTATGGCCTTTGGTGTGGTTTGGTATGGTTGAATTATTGGTATGGAATAGTTAGACTCGGTTGGGTTGGTCATGGTTGTGATCTTATCCCAGAGTCTTTATGTGAGTTGTTACATTATCTTGCTACATGCTCGAAATTCAGCCAACTCAAGGCAGGCGGCTGAAGGTTGTGTTGGGTAACGAGGGTGGTCTTTGATCCCGGTCGAACTCGGTACACTATTACGATAAGTCCCATGATTGGGTCGCATTAAGAAATGAATCACAACAATAAAAATCTACAGTAGCTATGGTATACCCCACCCCAACTAAAAATTGTGCACTATCCTCAATACGCAAAAATAATATAACTCAAAAGGAATGATGACATACCTGGGACGCACAAGGCGTTCATGTCATGATCATCCCCAGATTGGGGTATATTCGCTGGTGGGGATCATGGTGGTAGCGGTGCACTATAAGAAGATCCACTTGTATCTAGCTCAGCACGCCTCTGCCTATCAACAACTGCAATCTCTATCAAATCATAGGTGGCCCTTTCCAGGGCTTGCTCATATGGCCTATCTAGATTTTGTAGGTCCCCCTATTGTCCTCTCTTGGTCCTAATTATGGAGATAACCAAACCATCCTCTGTGAATAAATCAATATATCTGGGACCACTCGGAGGTGATGGATAAAAAACTAGGGATACAGCTGGAGAGATAGTTGATTGTGGCTCTTAGTGAGAGAGCATACCTCCTCTCTAAGTAGGTCCACCTCATCCCTAATGTCTCCTAGATCCTGCATCTCAATTATTTTGAACAAGTTAAATACTCTACTCTTAAAATCATCTATCTGTGAGTGCAACTTAGCTCGTAGCTCTGACATCGCAACCCGGTGCACAAACTGCAGTCTAGCCTCAGAGTCTCAAGTGTAGTCTGGACCCATCACTAGATATGCTCATATAATATTGCCACCTCGATCTTAATAATTGATAGTTGATTAGCCATCACCTCTATTTATCTCCTCAATACCTAGTATATCTGGCACAATAGCCTCTGTAACAACATTCTCATCAATAGCATCTATCATAGACACCACTCACATATCCTCTTGCTGTTGCACTATCGTACATACATCAAAAACTACTTGCTCGCCATTTAGTTTAAAGGTGATCTCCCATAAGTACATATCAATCAAAACCCTACTAGTGGATAGAAGGGTCTACCTAATTTAATAGGGGCATGAAAATTCACCTCATAATTAAGAACCATGAAATCAGCGGGGAATATAAAGGATCCAACCCTTAATTCTCTGTCACACCAAACACCCACTGGTTCACAGATGAGTCATCCATTAACAACTTTATGGATGTAGATTTGAGTTCCCCCATCCTCAACAGCTTGTACACACCCAGTGACATCACATTTAATCTTGATCCTAAGTCACATAAAGCATGTTTGACATTAAAAGGCCCAATAGAAAATAGAATAGTGACTGCTCTGGGGTCCTTCTTCTTTTCTAGAAATGGTAGGTAAAGGGTTTCACTATAAGAATGCATATAATCATTGGTCTCGACAACAAAATCCTCACCACTATCATATTAAAAATCATTATCACCTCATGTAGACTTCTAAAACTCTACCTCAAGTGTCTCATCACTCTTAGTTCTATCAATCTTCAACTTCTCAATAATAGGCACAGGGGGCTCATTAGTAGTGGCAACATAATTAGTAGAGATAGATATACAATGACTTCTAGATGGTGGACTTTGAATTTTTAACTCAGAAGAGTAACATGCTATTTCTATTTTATTATAGCAGACGTTTGCCCGAGCTGGTGCTCCAACTTCTTAATAGCAATGATATAAGACTCCACCATCTTGTTCAACCCTGTAATGTCATCCTTAATCTCCTTAAGGTTATTCTCTTGATTTTCTTAACCCTTCACCAATTTGGTCAACATTTCTTCCATTCATGATTTAGTAGCTCGTCTGCTAGGTAGAATATACCTGTCTTCCTTCTCCTTGTAATCATCTCTCTATATCCTGTCACCTTCTCTGTCCCTAGTGCGGTCTCTATATATATCATTATAGTAGTTCCGAACATGATTTCCTTGCCCTTGGGGTTGGAAACCTACCAACTGATGATCCAAATTCCTAGCCTCCTCTTCTAATTTAGACTCGTAAGCTTTGAAATCTTCACCCTGTGCTCCTACTATATAAACTTTCTTAAAATTCATGGTCACGAACTACTTTGCCAACAACCCAAGATCAGTCCTCGGTATCACAATCTCTTGAACAATAGAATCATCAGCTACTCTCTGGTCATCACTATCTCCAATGGCAAGTGCCAGAACCTCTCTTTGCCTGTTAAGTTTTCCATCCTTAGTTAGTGAGAGAGATTTGATCTAGAATATAAAGGGTTTTCTGATGTGTGAGCAGATGCTAACATATTTGAGGCTTTTAACAAGGAATAATTGCAAAGTCTTAAGAAAATTTTGTTGTTTTTGATTATTTTTAGTGTTTTAATGAAGATACAAGTGATCGGGGAGAAAACCAAAGAAAAAAGGAATAAATCAGCTGAAATCTGGTGTAAATAAGCTGAAGTATGGCTAACACCATTTCTGATGCACCGTCAAACATGGGATAGGCTGTCAAAGTTGCCGTCAAGCTTAGACAGAACCTGAGGAGTTGAGATGAAATGTGACGCTATTTCAAAAGCGTCGTCAGATTTGTGATGAGGCATTAAAATTGCCGTCAACCTGAAGCAGATCATATTGTGTTCTAGTGAAGATGTGATGATATTTTTGACATACCGTCAGAATTGCCGTCAGAAGAATCAAAATACAACAATTTACTGGAATAATTGACAACATCTTGCACACGTCGTCAGATGTCTGACACGCCGTCAAGATCATTGTCGTCTAATCTGAAGAGAAAATTATAACCTTAAGTTTTGTTTCCTTATTTAGAATTAACTATTTAAAGACTTGTTTTAGGGTTTTTATTGATTATCTATCAGGCATTAACCTAGGGAAGAGAGGAACGTAACATTGCTCTCTTACATCAATTATTCTTCTTGTTTCTATCAACTATTTTTGGGTTTCTACCTTGTGATTAAATTGAAGAAACTACTAGTTGTTTTTCATCCATTCGTAAGTTTGTCCTTAGCATCATGAATTCAACTTGTTATTTCGTTCATCCAATCATGAGCGGCTAATTCCATTAGCCGGAGTTATGGAATCTATGGAGTAGGGTTTGATGGGTTACTAGGTATTTAATAGATTCAAAGAGTAGTAGAACGTCTTGAAATTCTATTATTTTAACTGAAATCTATTGGTTGCAAACATTATATTATGCCTTAGGTTTTATTTGCTTCTAACAGAGAAATAGACTAGAGGTCGTGAATTATCAACAGGGACTCGAAAGCTACCAACCTTCTGTTTAATGATTGATACTATAACAGAATTAATCTACCTGAGATAAAATCCTATTGGAAATAGATAAGTTATCTAAGTTCGAGAGAATTAGATAATAAATTGTCTGGTGAGGTTGAGAGATAAGTCAAAAAGTATCATATTCAAGGATAGTCTGTTGTTTTACTTACTTCAAGAATCTCAAGCACTACCTAGTACCTGTAAAGTCCCAAAATCCATGGTGAACATACTCTGGTTTCCCATTTTTATTGATTACAAACATTAATATTGAAGTGACAATATTACTTGATACTTTCAAAACCCCTATCTTAATTTTATATTTTCGTACCATTTGTTTGAATTGAACTTGTAGCTATAGCTTCAAATTAGCTTAATCTTCACTCACATTGCTCCTTGTGGATTCGACCCCGACTCCAAAGTTGGGTAAATATATTGACAACGACCACCTTACACTAATTTAAGGTGTAAGTTGAGCGTTATCAAAAATGGCGCCGTTGCCGGGGAACAATTTGGTGTATTGAGTTAGTTTGGAATTTTAGCTTACTTGCTTAAATTCAAACTTGTAAATATTTGTTTGTGATTTCCTTTGTTTCTTAGGTAGATTTGCTTTATTTTTGTTTATTTCTTACTATGGAATCATAGAATGAATGTAAGTTTGATTGTTGGAAATCTTATCTGGATGATCCATGTCTATATTGTGATGGACCCTACTTTTGGCAAGATCATAGATATGCTCCCCAGAGAGAGATGTGTGCACCATCTCCATCTTACCGAGAATATAATTGTTCTTTATGTGGTGGTCAAGATGGACATTGGAGTGATTGCCCAAATGCCCCTCCCCCTATTGTGCTAAGCTAAGTTCTAGTTCTTCTTATGAGTATGATAGGTCTTATGGTCAAGAAAAGAAAGAACGCAGCACTGGAAAGAGTGACATTGAAGCTATGCTTCACCTAATGTTGGATCGTATAGACACAACGAATGATACCATATGTGACATACGTCAAGACATTAGGGTATTTTATGAGGGAAGAGAAAGGATAGAAGAGATGGATATCGAGGTCAATCATCCAAAACACTTTTCTACATTATGTTTAGATGATATCTTGTCTGTGGAATTATTTAAAATAATGGAAGAGTGTGAGGATGAAGAGAAAGAATCCTATGTTGATGATGAGCTTGATGTTGAGCAACCCTCGGTGATTTCCCAACCAACCGAACCATTCATGAATGAAGATGCTAAGGATAAGGACATGGTATTAGAGTCAAAAGAAGAAATCAAGCACAAACCTCGTAAAGACTATAGTCCATTTCAGGGTAAAAATACTAATAGGGAAGCTATTCCGAAATTGAGGGTTAGTCCTCATTTGAATCACTTTTCAACATTATGCTTAGTAGATGTGATGAAAATCGAATCACCCAAGAAAATTATGAATTTTGAAAATGAGGAAGAAGATTCTTACATTTTGGAGTTTGTCCTTCCAAAATGGTTTACTACAACCCCAATGTTGAAGGCCAAGGAGCTTAAAGATCAATGTCCATTTAGTGGTTGTTTAATATTCTCAATGTTACCAAATGAGCCCACACGAAAGTTTGATGCAAAATTGGGCAAGCAGTTCAAGTCTTCAAAGTGGCGTGATAGAACATTCCTCATCATGTCCTCACATTTTCCCAACACACCCCAAAGATGTATTGATCAAAGTTGGGCCGGCATTTTACAATACTCCAAGTGAAGACATAAATAATTATCAATAAGGTATCTTGATGAAGTCTAAGTAGTCAAGATAACTGAGTCGCGCCGCAACGTTAAACCAGGCGCTACTTGGGAGGCAACCCAAGGTATTTATTTTTTTGTATTCGTCTTATGTGATTGACATCAGATCTTCGCATCCATGGTGCCACAGGTATGTTTCTAACTCTTAGAATTTAGTTTGACGCATTGTAGACATTTCATGACTTTAAGTTGAGGGTGGGGCTACTTGTGGGTGTGATGTCCTCCTGGGGTTTTTGTTGCCTGCCTCGTTTCCCCGAAGTCTTTTTCCTAGTAGAGCTGGCATGTTTAGGCGTATTGTGTTTGTTTTATGATGTATTGTGGTTAACTAGAGAAAAATAAGTATCTAGAGCAGTTGACATATTTTTATTGATTTTTAAGACTGCTAAACACCTCTCCGTTGGTCTGTTTTATAACTATGAGATATGCATTTATATGTGGCTACTATGAATCTTTTTATGGCATTAGTACTAGGGACATGATAATCACTGCTAACAATTGCATGAACCAAATGGGTAGTAGCTTGTGATGTACCATTATGCCATGTGTGTGTGAGGTCTTACTCAATTCCCTTTGTGTGTTGAATCTAGAACTTGCCAGGTTAGTCATACCTTGGTTGAAAGATAGGGGTTAGGAAAGGATCATAGGTCGTTTTGATTTTTAAGTCACTTTTTGTCCTAAATGACCTTCCCTGTATGCATGATATCTCTTGATCCCTATTTTGAGCCTGAATTTACCATTTCTTTCTATGACACCTATCACCTTCCCATTTAGATCATAATGAACCTATTTTGGCCCTAGTTCTCCTTGGACATTGTGCACCTTGACTTAGGTAAACAACCTAAGTTGAGGGTGGCTATCATAGGGGTGCATGATGTAAACTGGGATGAAGAAAAGTAGAATAAAAGGAAAAAAAATAAGAGAAAAAGAATAAAAAGTTGGGTGGTATGGAAGAAGAATAAGAAAAGAAAAAAAATAAAAAAAGAAAAGCCACATCCATCCTGAATAATGTGTGATCAAGAAAAGGAGAAAAAAAAAGGTTAATAAGTTAACCCCAAAAGTTAAGGTAGTGCCAAGGAGGCTTAGTCACTCTAAATGCCATTGAATATCATACCAACCCTTAGACTACATTACAAGCCAAAGAAAAGACCTATAGTGATCCTAACTTACCTATTTGGACACCTTGGTAATGAAAATAAGGGCAAGCATATGGTATTTGACATACATTGATTGGAATTTCTTTCTGAGTATGAGTGTCTCTTGACCGTCCCTACATTGACATGCTTGATTTCATACATGAGTTAGGAGGGACTTCTTTGTGGTAAGGGCACACAAGTTCTATCACTAGCTGCCTACTTTTTTGGGTAGTGTGACTTGTATATATGCATGGTTGTTGTTTCTAACTTGATGCCAAATCTTGGTTCCTGTGTGTCACATTGTGGATCTTCATTTATAAACATAGTTGAATTTATAAGTAATTGAACTTGGAGAGTGCCATGTGTTTTGAGCTAAAATTGAAAATGAACTGCCATGGGTATCTTATGTATTTCTTGGTTAAGCATCGTAGTGTTATATTTTGGTTGCTTGAGGACAAGCAATTGTTTTAAGTTGAGGGTGTGATGTGTAAGTAGATGCTAACACATTTGAGGCTTTTAACGAGGAATAATTGTGAAGTCTTAAGCAACTTTTATTGTTTTTGATTGTTTTTAGTGTTTTAATGTAGATACAAGTGATCGGGAAGGAAACCAAAGGAAAGAGGAATAAATCAGGTGAAATCTGGTGTAAATAAGCTGAAGTGTAGCTAATACCATTTCTGACACGCCATCAAACATGGGACAGGTTGTCAAAGTTGCCATCAAGCTTAGACAGAACCTGAGGAGTTGATATGAAATGTGACGTTGTTTCGAAAGTGCCGTCAAATCTATGACGAGGCATCAAAATTACCGTCAACCTAATCCAGATCATGTTGAGTTACAGAGAAGTTGTGACGACATTTTTCATGTGCCGTCACATATTTGACACACCATCAAAATTGTCGTCAGAAGAATCAAAAGAAAACAATTTACTGGAATATTTGACGACATCTTGCACACGTCGTCAGACGTCTGACACGCCATCAAGATCATTGTAGTCTAATCTGAAGAGAAAATTGAAACCTTAAGTTTTGTTTCCTTATTTAGAATTAAGTATTTAAAGACTTGTTTTAGGTATTTTATTGATTATCTATCAGGAATTAACCTAGGGAAGAGAGGCACGTAACATTGCTCTCTTACATTAATTATTCTTCTTGTTTTTATCAACTATTTTTGGGATTCTACCTTGTGATTAAATTGAAGAAACTACTTGTTTTCTTCCATCCATTCGTAAGTTTATCCTTAGCAGCATGAATTCAACTTGTTATTTCATTCATCAAATCATGAGCGGTTAATTCCATTAGACGGAGTTATGGGATCCATGGAGTAGGGTTTGATGGGTTACTAGGTATTTAACGGATTCAAAGAGTAGTAGAACGCCTTGAAATTCTGTTGTTTTAACTGAAATCTATTGGTTGCAAACATTAGATTATGCCTTAGGTTTTATTTGTATCTAACGGAGAAATAGACTAGAGGCCGTTAATTATCAACAGGGACTCGGAAGCTACCAACCTTCTGTTTAATGATTGATGCCGTAACTGGATTAATCTACCTGAGATAACATCCTATTGGAAATAGATAAGTTATGAAAGTTCGAGAGAATTAGATAATAAATTGTCTGGTGAGGTCAAGAGATAAGTCAGAATGTATCATAGTCAAGGATAGTCTATTGTTTTACTTACTTCAAGGATCCCAAGCACTACCTAGTAACTGTAAAGTCCCAAAAGCCATGGTGAACATAAATCTGGCTTCCCATTTATATTGATTACTAACATTAATATTGAAGTGACAACATTACTTGATACTTTCAAAACTCCCATCTTAATTTTATATTTTCGTACCATTTGTTTGAATTGAACTTGTAGCTATAGCTTCAAATTAGCTTAATCTCCACTCACATTGTTCCCTGTGGATTCGACCCCAACTCCAAAGTTGGGTAAATATATTGACGACGACCGCCTTACACTAATTTGAGGTGTAAGTTGAGCGTTATCATTGTCACAGCTCAATTTTACCAAAAGATTTGATTTTATGTTTGAAAATGGTTTTATTATTAAATGGCAAAAGATAAAGTTTGTTTCAAAAAGAATTCTTTTACATTTAAACTCAGAGTCACCACTTGGCATAAATATGGTATCCCAAGTTACCTTTGAAAATCCTTTTTCAAAATAATTTTGAATCTTGAAAATTGGCCCATGAATAGAGATTTCGATTGAGGAATATGTTCACCAAGGGGAAGGTGTTAGGCACCCCTCAGTCCCGTGGTTCGACCACGGTCGCTTCATGGAGAATATTGGATAGTATGACACTATGGAATGTATAAACCAACAAAACACATAAACAAGAATAGAAACAGCCAAAACAATCAAAAATCCATAGTGTCAAGTCCAATTTATTACAAACCAAAAATAAAAATATTGAAATAGAAATCTAAACTATTCTAATTTCCCTCGCTATGTTTTACCCGATGTTTCAGTCCTGGATCACAATCCTCCGTTGTATACATGATACTTTGGGGCATTCTCCCATGAATGTATACAAGTTTTCTCGAGGCATTCCCCTGTCAAATGAGTACAATTGATTCAAATGCAATAAAATAAAATCATTCAACAAATCTTAAAAAATCCACAATCCCTAAATGTGCCCACCTAACATATCATTTTCCTACTAATTTCAACCTATTATGATACTATCGCATTCAAAAACATCAAAATAAATCAAGTTAACAATTTAAATAAACCAAATCAAATTACAAATTAGATAACTTTCAATACCACCCAAAATTAAGATTTACCCCTAAATTAAACCAAAATCATTTGATTATCCAATTCATATAATCAATCAATCTTTATCAACAATCACATATGATGATTCACAAATATCAAAATCATCAAAAACATAATCCGCAAATCATAAATCCACCACATAAAGAAATAAATAATTAAAAATAATCGAGAATGAGATGAGAAATAGACCTCAAAAAAAATTCCTTTTGGTATTATTATAATAGAATACCAAAACTCCAAAATAGCAGCTTTGAAGAAGAGCCACAAACCAAACCTCGATCAAAAAACCCCAATGAACATACTAGAATATCAAAAAATCACCGATATAAAACTTATTCAATCCATTTAAGAGCCAATGAATCTAATTTTCTAGAATTTCCTGACTGTTAACGGTGGTTTGTTACTAAAACTAGTAGCAGACATTGGCTCGTGGTGTTTTTCCAGCTAGACTCACCAAAAAACTCAAACGGAGGGCATGAACTAATGCTACTGGTCACAGATTTTTGTGGTTCTAGGGGATTTGGATATTTCAACACTGTTTTTGATGGAGTTTTGGGAGGTGGTGGTCGAATTTCATGATAGGGCAGTGATTTCGGGGAAACTTCATCGGAAAAACTCGATTGGAGCTAATTTTTTCCCTTTTTGTTCACTCTCTATTTTTCACTCAATCTCTCTTGTCACTCTCTATTCACTGGTTCTCTATTCTCTCTCTCTCTCTCTTTCTCTTATCTTCTCTGATTGGGTGTGTGTATGGTGAGTATCTTAGAGAAATCCTCTATGTGTAGTGTATATTTTTTTTCCAGTAACTGTGAACCTGTGTAGTATTAAAGTATTTTTGTAAGGCTGTGTGAGTATCGTTAGAGTGTATATATAATCTTTGTACAGTAAGGTGTATATGAGTATTTTGTGTATGTGTGTTTTATAAGGTATTCTATTATGGGGAATAAAAACGTGAGTGGGGTTAGGATGAGGTAGGGGGTTAGTGGGTTAGGAGTTGTGAAGTGGTGAGGTATCTAAATTAGTTAGGGTAGGTTGTTATTATTTTCTTAAGAATTTTAATTTACTTTTAGTGGAGAGATCATCACATGGAGGTGAGGTACATGGTATAGTGAGGGTAAATAGGTAAATGTTGATTTTAGGAGGGACAAAATTACGTTTCTACATCATGACCCTCTTTGGATGTAAACAAAAAGTGTCTTCAAACAAAGAAGTAGACAACGAGATAGAATTTTATCCCTACCATTATTCAAAAGAAAGAAACAGAAGGAAGGAAGAAAATCAAGTCTTGATTTTGGTTATTCTACTTATCGCAAGTTATGTAGGAGTCAAGTCACATGTAGTTTCAGGGTTGACAATGAGAAGGAACATACCGAGATGGAGAGTCGAGTGGGGTCCTTCGAGATTCTGGTCTGCTACTCTATCATTACATCAAAAATTAAAAATTACAAGTTATACCGATAAATAAAACTACAAAAGTCCTATCTATACATCTTCTTTTGACTCTTGAATTGAGTCTCTGATGCTTTCAAAAGTGACAGAAGGTTGGATCTTAGGAATAGATTCTTTCCCATACAAAATTTGGTGTTGGAGATAAACTCAAAAATTGACCATATTCTGTTGGTGGTACTTCTGAGATTGAGACTAGAGTTGAAAAGCTTCACCATATTCTCCAAGTGGGATCCTAACTTACAATTTCTTTGTCTTTCAGTTTCTTCACCCTATTCTCTAGGCGGGCTCCTGACTTACAATTTCTTTGGCTTTCAGTTTCTTCATCCTGTTCTCTAGGTGGGCTCCTGATTTACTATTTCTTCAATCTATTGACTTTCAATTTCTTTACCTTGTTCTTCAAGCAGGCTCCTGACTTGTTGTTTCTTCAATTTGTTGACTTTCAATTTCTTCACCTTGTTACTTGACTTTTAATTTCATCACCTTGTTCTTAAGGTGAGCTCCTGACTTGCTATTTCTTCAATCTGTTGACTTTTAATTCCATCACCCTGTTCTCCGGGCGTACTCTCGACTTTCAATTTCTTTCACTCTATTCTTCGGATGGGCTACCGAATTTCATCACCCTATTCTTTAGGTGGGATACCGACTTGTAATTTCATCACCCTGTTCTTTGGGCAGGCTTTCGACTTTAAATTTCTATCATCCTATTCTTCGAGCAGGCTCTCGACTTGTAATTTCATCACCCTATTCTCTGGGTGAGCTCTTTACTTGCATTTCATCACCCTGTTCTCCAGGCGGGCTCTCAAGTTGCAATTTCATCACCCTGTTCTCCAAACGGGATCCTAACTTGCAATTTTATCACCCTATTCCTCGGGCAGTCTTTCGACTTTAAATTTCTTTCACTTTGTTCTTTGGGCGGGCTCCCAACTTGCAATTTCATCACCCTATTCTCTGAGCGGGCTCCAGACTTGCAAATTCATCATCTTGTTCTCCAGACGGGCTCCCGACTTGCAATTTCATCACCCTGTTCTTCGGGCAGGTGCCCGACTTGAAATTTCATAACCCTGTTCTCCAAGAGGGCTCCCAACTTCTAATTTCATCACCCTGTTCTCCTAGTGGGCTCCCAACTTGAAATTTCATCACCCTATTCTCCAGGTGGTCTCCCCACATTAAATTTCATCACCCTATTCTCCGGGCGGGCTCTCGACTTGCAATTTCCTCACTCTACTATTTAGGCGAGATCTTAACTTGCAATTTCCTCACCTTGTTCTCTAGGTGGGCCCCAGACTTACAATTTCATCACCCTATTCTCTGTATGGACTCTCGACTTACAATTTCATTACTATGTTCTCCGGGAAAGCTCCTGATGTTCAATTTCATCATCCTGATCTCCAGGAAAACTCCCGACTTGCAATTTCATCACTTTGTTATCCAGGAGGGCTCCTAAAATCTTAATCAAAACTAGAACAAAAATTATCCCAAACAAAGATTATGATAAAGAAAGATTCTATTTTCCAAAAAAAGTAAAATCTCATTTTCTAAAAGGATCCTAAAGAGTAGTTCCACATTGCCAAAAAAAAAATGAAGTTCCATATAATAGGAATTAAATTTTCTTTTTTGAACAAGTTTATCATCAAAGAGATTTTGCGGGTATCAAACCCAATCACAACTACTTGCAACAATGCATAATCCAAAGATGAATCAAGATTATGATTACCAAATTCTCCTTTTAAGGATAAAATTGAATGACCGAGACCAACAAGTCTATCTCTTTAGATTAAAAGTGAGAGATTTTACCTAAAAAGTGCATCTTTAGGATTAAAAACTCAAATTATGAAGTGCACCTCCTAGCTATGAGACATGAAAGACCCAAATTAGAGAGTGTGTCTCTTATGGGTACAAGATAATGAGTTTAACCATACTTTTGATTACCAAACCTTTACAGCAACACTGCCTCTTGTATTTGTAGAAATAAGGAATTTCATCTCTAATATTTTCACTTTGAAGAATTTGATTTGATGGTATCAAGTGTTTCTGTTTCATACAAAGAAAATTTGTGAATTTAAAATATGGTGGTTAGCTTACGGCATTGGCTTTTGAGACAATTGCTCTTGCAGTTGTCCCATTTAGTTTTGCTTCCAACTAAAGGAATATTTCATAGACTTATTGCACCCTTGACTCAAACTCAGATTATTAAAGTGACTCTAAAACAAACACAGTATCTCTATTTTGTTATGTCTCTCAGATGAATCCTTCGAACCTTGGTATTTTCTTGATTCCCTAAACTTGTTTTTGACAAAATTTTCTGTTTTCTTGTTTTGGCTTACAATCATGTTTATTCCTTGTGTTAACATTTTTTCTTGCTTTATGCAATTGAAGAAGTTAGTAGCAAGTTTTGAGATCCAATCTCACTTGTTTTAACATGGACTTGACTCAAAGACATGAAAAAAATCATTTTCTATTCGAATGACTGGCTCAAAAGGACAAAATTAAAAATATAGAGAAGAAATAAAAATCATTGATTGTCCCTTTTTGAAACTAAAGAAAAGAAAAGAAATTTTTTTTTGAAAATGACAATCAATTCTAATGATTATGCCATGCATTTTTAGATTAAATTGTCTGATCTTTTCATCCAAAATTTCCACCAATTTTTGTTGAGTTAATGACCTTGAAACTGAGTTACTTCCTTGGGCCAATTATACTCAAAGACTTCATTCAACTAGTGATGCCTTGAAGGACTTTAGCCAACAAGCCTTTCTTATTTTTCTTTCTCTTATCTCACTATTTCCTTATGTTTTCCGTGAGGGTTTTCACCAATTAGACTCTAAGAGACTTTCCCATTTTCATTCTCTTCACTCACAATTGTCTTATGGTGCCCGTGAGGGTTTTCACCAATAAGACTCTCATTTTTACCGCTCTTAACTTTCCATCGCCTCATGGTGCCCGTTAGGGTTTTCACCAATAAAACTCTCTCATTTTTATTTCTCTCCTGATTCCTTATGCTGAGGAAGACAATTAGTACCCAAATGTGTCATCATATCCATTGCATGCTTAGCCTTAACATTCTCAAATATTGATCTAAAGTTCTTTCTTTGGTTATAACTTAGATTTTGGACAGGGTTAGAAAGAAAGAATGGCATGAAGCTTAAACGACACTTGAAGTAGGACGGAATTTACAACTTTTGGAATCAACTCAAACAACGAAGATTAACTCATGCCCCATTTTCTTTTGACTAGGTAATTATAAATTGTTCATTTGGTTGGACAGAGCCCAAAGTAGGGTTGCCTATGTATCTCACTCTCGAGAGAGAAGAATCAGGTCAAACGTAGTTCCAACAACTTGTTCTTTTGCTTGATTCTGATTTCTTTTATTCTCTTTTTTTTGACTCATTTTCTCTTTGGGGCCCTTTTTTACTTTATTTTTCTTGACACTTTTCTTTTTCCTTTCTTTTTTACACACTTTTTTCTCTTTTTTTGTTTTGAAACTTTTCTGACTCTATTTTTTGTACTCGACACTTTTTCTTGAACTTTGTTAACTCTATCTTGATTCTAAAAGAGGGCTATGAAAAAAAATCAAATTAAAGCTCAAATGGGGTAAACAAAGGATAACACAATGTTTGGATAGTAGAATGGAATACCTTCGTCATATCAATTCTCAAAAATGCAAGTACATAATATGTAATATGAAAGTTGGAGATAAAGATCATTTATGACATTTTTCACAGCACTAATTTGACTTGAGCATGAGTTTTACTTCTTTTTCTACACTTGTCAAACATACAACTCCACCTTTGTTGTACATTCCTCACATCGAATGACCCATGCTTTTGCGAAACTGATTTTCTTCTTGTTTCTCTCGATATAGGATTGTGCATCCACTATTTGACCTAAATGAGATATGTCTTTTGATTGACGAACAAGTTATTCTTGTGATTCCCAAAATAATTGCCTTAATTTCAAATAAGTCTTCAACTTGGTCACTAAATGTCTCAATACTCCACCTATTTTCTCATATACTTTATCTTTTTAATCTTAGCCTACTAATTCAATGTTTCATGATTAAACTAGATTTTAAGATCTGACTGAAAATTCTTCAAGCATGTCAGAACACTAGAACCAACATATAATGTATTATGTGAAGAAGACAAATAAAAAACTTAAAATAAGACAAAACAAGGGATACCATATTTCATTTAAAGAAAAGATAGGAGGGTTTAATTGAAGACGACAGAGCAACAAAATAAGATAGATTCTAAACTATAACCCTGAAATAATCTAAAAATAGAAAGAAAAACAAAATAAACTACCAACAATCCTTCCAACTAAGGAAAGGTGTGACTTCCCAATTGTTTAGCTCAACATCTTAGCCACTGATTTGAACATCATCATGACCAGAGCTTTCACCACTGTCTAATATATTTCTTCAACAAATAAGTTCTGGATCCCCATGCTTAACTCATTGATTCCCACGTATTGTGCATTACCATGTGTTAGTGAAGTATTCTATGTGATGCTCGTAGTGACAATATTTTGCACTACGATCAATTTTTCTTGAATCATCCTTTCTATTTCTCTTTTTAAAGCACGAAAACCCTTAACACAATAACCCTGAACTTCAGAATGATATGTATATCATATATGAGGAACAAAATTTCATGAATATAGGTCAGGAGTGAACCCAAGAAGAGGAGTGATCATTACCAACTATCTCAAACTCTGGAATAAACTGGTATACGATTACCTAATTGGTGTAAAATTATCCTTTGACTTCCTCCTCTTTACAAACTTTGACTTTGGTTGAAACTTGTATTTAGAGGTTCATTGGTAAATTTATGGAGATATTGAGGAGGATGTTGAGGGACTGGTGCATGCCATTGTGGATAAGAAGATTGATGATCATACAATTGTGCATTATTTAAAGGACACTGAGAAGTGGAATAAAATATCTTGGATTTTCAAAAGAGGAGCCTTATTGCAGGTATGTATATGGATTTGGTGTGTAAGATGGGGATTGAGGCTGATAGTATTGGTGAGTTGGACCTTTCGAGCTCTGTTTTGACCCTGGCACCACAATAATTATGTTTCCCTTATTTTTCCCTTCAGTTTTCCTTAACTGATTGTAATATCATCTCAAATGTTTCACGGCATCCTCATATCTATATTCTATTCAAATTTCGATATCCCAAAGCATGGAGGAAGGTTGACACTTGAATACTTTCCCTAGTCTTTATATAAAACATCTTCATACCCCGCAAGTCCCATGGAACTTTTCATACTATTTTCTGCACTCTTCATTTTTCCAACCATTTTATCTGGCTCTTTTGGCATGCTAGGCTTCTTGGTAAGAAATTTGGTGATCGATTTAACTTAAATTTAGACTTATGAGAAGATTCAGGAAGCAAGACCATATGGGGAATAGCAATGGAAACCTCAGTATAGTGTTGAGCAACAAAATTAGAGAAGTAGGCTTATACTAAAGATTTAAAAGAGTGGTGGAAGTATTGGGATGTAGTTTACGTGGAATGAATTCTGAGGCATGATGTGGTTCATCAATAATAGTAGGAAACTGAGTTTGCAATTATGATGGAAAACTCAAGGTATTTGCGAAGTCAATAGTGGGAAATGAAGGAGGAGACAGCCCACTATCCCAAGCTCGATACAATTTCCATCATTTGTTGCCTTAGTCTCATAATCTCTTGCTTTGAACTCTTATTTTTCTGACTCTTTGTTTGGTCCATGATGTCACTCTCTATATCCTTGTTGGACTTAATTAACACTTTCTTGGATTTGGTGTAATATGGAAAACCAGCCAGAATGCCACAAACTAACCAGCTTAAACTAACTGAGCAAGAGACAAAAAATACGTTAGAGTTCAACACTTTCTTGAAAAAAAAATCTTTTGAAAGATCACTGAACCCAAGAAGGGCACCTACGTATCTCACCCTTGAGAGAAGAGAATTAGGTGTGCATAGTTCGTGAAGTTTTTCCACAAAATGACCAATCAAAGTCTTTTTATTTTTCTTGAAAATTTTAAAGAAAATAAAATAACAAAGTGTCAAAAGAATTAACGAAAAACTTTTTGAATTTTTCAAGTTTAAATCCTCTATGAAAAATGAAACCTGTGATTACCAAGAAAAACTCTTTTTGTATTTTTCATATGGAGAAATGCATGGCTTAACTAATCTATTACCAAATGAATTCTTTTTTTCAAAAGATATTTACACAATATTTTTTAAAAAAAAATGATTTTGAAACTCATACAAAAATAAATCCTAAAATTATCAAAGAAAAAATCTTTCTGTATTTTTCAAATGAAGCAACACGTGCATACAACTAATCTAAAATGAAGAGAAGGTCTCTTTTTTCCTTTCTTTTTCTTTTATCGTTATTTTCAAAAGATACTGACAAAAATCTTTTTGGATTTTTAATTTTGAAATTCATCCCAAAATGAAACCTAAGACTATTAAGGAAAATCTTTTTGAATTTTTCTTTTCAAGGCATATGTGAAACACCTACTCTAAATGAAGAGTGACGAAAATCTTTTTAGCTTTTTTAAATAAGGTCACTGAACCCTAGAAAGGTTGCCTAAGCATCTCACTCCAAAGGGAGAAGAATCAGGCATGCTTAGCTCATCCAGATTGGACAATTAAACAATAACGGACATATTGAACCATGACTTGAGAGACACGACCATAAACAAATGATGAAAAATGTCAATAAAATCTTTTTTGAGTTTTTAATTTGACACTTCAATAAAAATGGCATTAATAACTATGAAAGAAAAATCTTTTTAGTATTTTCGTTATATGAAATGTACAAAACTTCTACCATATTTTTTTTGAATTTTTCTTTTATAAAAAGTTCCTATTGAAAAAGAATATTTTTTAAATTTTCGAATTTGAATGCTTGCTAAAGAAAACAAAAGGAAAATCATTTTGATGTTTTTCTTGTTTTTTGAGAAATGAGTGCAAAAGGTAAAAATTCTTTTTGAATTTTTGGATTGTGAAAAACAAAGCCATTAAGAACTCAAAAAAAACTATGAAACTCTTTATTGGCTCTTTTTTTGTCTTTTCTATTTTCCTTTTTGTCTTTTTTTTCTAATGTTGCCTAAACACACACTTACCCTTAATTCTAGCACATGTTTCTCCCAAATCAGTATGTCAAATGACCATGTTATCCTTAAAGATGCAATAATTAGCACGTAGGGATTCTTAGGGGCGAGTCTCCTACAGAGGACCAACTGAGTCCCGCTAGGTCTCAATATAATGCAGATAAGCATGACCTAAAGCCTAACCTATGTTGGGGTCTATAAACAAAGTTGTTTGGGGGAGTGTATGATTGATAATGGCTGCGACAGCTTTCCACCCACTGCATACGTCCGACAACTCCCCTCCTAAAATAAGGGTGACTCATCTAAAGTTCATGTAAATGACATGTACTCTAGGACTTGATGCGAAAAAAGTGACCAGGGAAATGCATATAATTCCAGATATAAAGCGATAACACAAGAAAAATTGTAAACATGTAGGACGTAGATAATAAACAATGATAAAACGATAACACATACGACAACACAAACAAAAATATTTATACACCTATAGTGTCAAACTAAGCCGATACAACTCAAAAAATGAAGCTTGAATTCCAAAAAAATCTCGAGAAAAGTCGCCAGAGCTGTCACACGCCATATTTACGAAAATATTTTATTTTAAGTTTGAAAGGGTTTTTATTATTGAGTGACAAAAGATAAAGTTTGTTTCAAAAATGATTCTTTTACATTTAAACTCAAAGTCGCCACTTGGCATAAATCTAGTGTGCCAAGTCACATTTAAAAATCCTTTTTCAAAATGATTTTGGCTCTTGAAAATTTTCCCACGAATAGAGATTCTGATTAAGGTATCTGTTGACCGAGGGAAAGGTGTTAGGCACCCCTTGGTCCCATGTTTCGACCACAGTCGCTTCATAGAGAATATTATCTAGTATGACAATATGGAATGTATAAATAACAAAATACATAAACAAGAAAACAAACAACCAAAACAATCAAAAATCCAAAAATAGTGTCAAGTCCAATTTATTACAAACCAAAAAAAATGATGAAATAAAAATCTTAACTATACTAATTGACTTAGTTATGCTTTACCCGATGCCTCGGGCCTTTATCACGAACCTCCTTTGCATACATGATACTTTGGGGCATTCCCTGGTGAATGAATACAAGTTTACCTGAGGTATTCCCAGGGCAAATGAGTACAATTGATTCAAATGAGATAAAATAAAATCATTCAACAATCATTCCAACATTAAATAATCCATAATCCCTATATTTTCCTACCCAACCTCTCATTTTCCTACCAATTTCAATCTATCATGATACTATCGCGTTCAATAATATCAAAATTAATCAAGTTACAATTTAAATAAACCAAATGAATTACAAATTATATAACTTTCAATACCAACCAAAATTAAGATTTATCCCCAAATTAAACACAAATCATTTTATTATCCAATTCACACGATCAATCAATTCTTAGCAACAATCAATTATGATGATTCACACATTTCAAAATCAACAAAAACATAATCCTGACACAATAAATCCACCACATAAAGTATCAAACAATTAAAATTAACAAAGAATGAAATGAGAAATGGACCTCAAACAAAATTCCTTTTGGGATTATTATTGTAGAATACCAAAACTTCAAAACAGTAGCTTTGAAGAAGAGCCACGGACCAAACCTAGATCAAAAAACCCTAATGAATGGTCTAGAATATCAAAAACTCACCGATATAAAACTGATTATATCTGTTTAAGAGACAACAAATCCAATTTTCTAGAATTTTTTGACTGTTGATGGTGGATTTGTTACTGAAAATAGCAACAAATGTTGGCTCGGGGAGTTTTTCCAATGAGGCTCACTGGAATACTCAAACATAGGGTGTGAACTGGTGCTACTGGTCGTGGATTTAGGTGGTACTGGGGGATTTTTGTTTTTTGACATTGGTTTTGATCGGGTTTTGGGAAGTGGTGGTCGGATTTCGTGATAGAGCGGCGATTTCGACAAAATTTTTCTGGAAAAACTTAGTCGGAGCTGATTTTTGCCCTTTTTGTTCCCTTTTTATTTTTCTCTCTATATCTCTTCTATCTACCGGTGTAGTATGAGTGTTTTTTGTGAGGATGTATGAGTATCATGCGAGATTATGTGTGTAAACTCTGTACAGTGAGGTATATGTGAGTATTGTGTATATGTGTGTTTTGTAAGGTATTTTATTATGGGAAATAAAAATATGAGTGGGGTTAGGGTGAGGTAGAGGGTAGAGAAGTGGTGAGGTATTCAAATTAGTTAGGGTAGGTTATTATTTTTTTGTTGAGAATTTGTTATTTTATTTTTAGTGGAGGGATCATCAAACGGGGGTAAGGTACATGGTATAGTGGGGTAAATGGGTAAAAGTTGATTTTGGGAGGGATAAAATTATGTGTCTACAGAAGCTACCTCCCAGTATAATCATATAAAAAATCCTCTAGACACAGTGTCTACTATAGCTCTAGAACTGATGGTTAGGGCTCTATAGAATAACTCCAATAAGTTCGTCCTTGAAATTCGATGGTTGGGCACCAGACTCAACTTTTTCTAGAACCTGAACCAAGCCTCATACATGGACTCAGAGACTGCAACTGCATGAAATTATAGATCTCATCCTTAAGTTACAATATTCTTGAAGGAGAAAAGAATCAGTTCAAAAAGTACTTGCGCAACTCATTTCATGTAGTGATATATCCTCATAGAAGTTCCCCTAACCCTAATAATGCTTCTACTCTAAGAAATAAACGTAGCAACCTCAATCTAAGTGTCTCCTGATTCACACTTGGATATGCATATCAAGTTTAAATTCCAGTAAAATTGGCTTGATGTAAGTTTGTGTCATCTGTAAGAAACCCCAAAAACATACCCTTAATGTATAAGAGCTGGACCATAGCACTCGATATATTAAAAATAATTCCTGGGGGTAAAATAGGAGGAATAATGGCTTCAGTCTCTGTTGGCTCAACATACCCTAGATCCTCTAAATCATTGTCATATGGTTGCAAGTACTTGTATGCTGGGATCACATGGTCCCATCCACCTCAAACTCTATTTTGGTTTCCATCTAGTGCTGCTCAATGGTCTGCTTCAGGTCGATACACAACTAGATCTACCTCCCAATCTAAGCACTGAGCTTCTTCTTCCCTCTTTTAGTTAGCATCTTATGCCAATAGCATCTCCATCTATTGGTCAATAATAATCTAAACTCTTTCAAGAAGAGAGAGAGGCACATCATCATGAACTCATTTATGAAAATTATCTCTATTCGGCTAAAGGGATTGCCTCTACTCAAGTTCTAAGAATACACCAGCATATACCCAACTAAGAATAAAAAAAAGACCCAAAAATTGTAACAACATCAATTCACAACTCAACACTATAGTCCCCTACAACGGCACCAAAATTTGAAAAAGCCCAAGATACACTTTCACTCTGAAGATGAATGTAGTCGTTTTCAAATATAGTAACCCAACAAAGGTTAGGGTCAAATCCCAAGCGAATACATAGACTTGTGGATCTCAAATGTTTTAATCAGCGGGAAAAAACTGGAAAAGTAAATAAGGGGATTTGAATAGCAATATCAAACAAGGAGAAAATATCAACTTTGTTTGTTATCAGTATTATGTTCCCCCAGTCTTCTCAACTTCGTAGGCCTGTTGTTCTTTGGTGAACAAACCTGATACCTTGTATGCAGAATCTTATAAGATATGTACCATCTACAATCTTTTGGATAAGTAAATGGATTTCACTCTTTACGTTATTTTTTCTCAGGATGTCGCTTTACTAACCCTTATCTTAATCCCAATTAACTATTACCTTTTGAGTCTCTAGTTATTAGATGATAGCTAACCATCTTACTTAGATAATACCTAGTAGCGTGGATCGATAGTTAAACTTCAAATTACTGTTGTGATTGTCTTTTCCTAGTCACTACTTCTCTTTTGGAGTAAGTAGCAATAATCTAAGAGGGATCTTAAGATTGTCCACTGCTAAAATAACTATTAATGTAAAGATAATACAATGCATGCATGGATATCAGTTCAGAACAACAATAGCACCTCCCCTACTTCGTTAATCTGTCATGGTTTCCATAACTTTAGCTATGGGTTTTTAGCCGTTTATGCTTGTAAAGTAATCAACAATATTTATGATTGAAACAATAATATGAAATCACAATAAGATGAAGTGAAAAACCAAAACTGTAGCCGAATTATTCTACTAAAGTCGATACAAGAGATTCCAAGACCAAAGTTGGATCTCGAAATCAAAAAATATTTTTAAGTATCAAGAGTGCATTCTTTCTACCGAAAAACACATAAAGGGTATTTATAGTACATGAAGAAACCCTAAAATCAAAGACCAAATAAAATAAGAGAAAAAAAAAGTAGTGGCCACTTATGGTCCCTACTTGTGCCCTGTCCTTTGGCATAGGTAGTACTTGTAGCCAGTAGGAAGGGCGCAAGTGGTGACCGTAAGTGCCAGACCAAAATTTCCTATAAGTCAGCTCTCGAGATTTTGGACTTTTGATACTTGCTTTGACCGCATGTAGTAGCGGTCCACATGTACTACATGCGGTCCACATGTTGACTTAGAAAGTTTTGAGAGTTATCTTTTCAGCTCTTCTTCAATTTCCGCACATACTTTGATCACGAACAAGCCAGAAACTAACTCAAACATTCATAATTGCTCCAATAAGTAGCCAAACATACCCTTTTTATCTTTTTCATGAACTTAACACCCAATACATGATTTTCTGCAAAACATACCCAAAACACAATATATCTAACAAAATAACCTCAGAAACATGCATATTTTCCTAATTTTAAGTGTCGAAAGTGCTATATTTCTATAGCATATCAATAAGAGGTCGTAACATCAGGGTAGCTTCAGTAGGAGCCATAGTGGCTCATAGTTTAGAGGGAGTGGTTCACATAGTAGATACCATTTGCATTAGCCATATCAGTATCAAGGTCAATCTAGTAGACCCGTTCAGGCCGCACTTTAGATTACTAATGGATGTAACTATAGTTACAGTGATTTTTCTAGCCAAGTTAGTGGGCAGTCTTTAAGAGGTTTGTCTTTTGGTTATTCTAGTCATAGTGGTTATTTTGGGTTAGCCAAATCTTTTGATTTCAGTGCATTGCCTAGAGCATGTTATGGTTATGGGGCTTTTATCCATTTTCTGAGATAGTGCCCTAGTCATAGAGTGATCGTTCCTTTAGCTCAATGTGTTTCACCAATTTGGGTTGTTATACCCCCAGCTATAGGTGGTATGTATAGTCGATGGGGTGGTCCCCAGGGTGCTCATAGAGGTTCTTAGGTAGGTAGGATAGGAGATCGGTCAGGAGCCCAGCTAGGTGGCAGGCATGGTCAATTGTATATTATACCTACTAAACTTGAGGTTGAGTCTTTGAATATTGTTATCACAGGTACGATCTTGGTGAGCCATTAATTAGCTTTTGGTTTATTTGATTTGGGATCCACATATTCTTATGTGTCTACTTATTACGCATCGTAGTTAGAGTTATCTTGGGATTCATTATCTGTTCCATTTGTGTATCTACTCATGTGGGTGATTCTTTAGTAGTGAATTGGGCTTATAGATAATGTGTTATGATTGTTCGAGCATTTGATACTCAAGCTGATCTTATTATGTTAGATAAAGTGTAGTCTGATGTGATTCTGGACATGGATTGGTTATCCCACTATAATGTAATCTTGAATTATTTTGCCAAGACCGTTACCATATCCATGCCCGACATACCCTTAGTTGTGTGGCAGGGAGCTATTATTATGAGTCGGTGAGGATTATTTCTATATTTAGTCTAGGAGACTTATTTCAAGAGGTTGTGAGTCTTATTTCACTTATATCCATGATAGTGTCAAAAGTTTGTTGTTTGACTTTGTTCCTATAGTTTATGAGTTTTCTAATATTTTATCAACCGATCTAATAGGTCTTTCTCCAGAGGGTGATATTGAGTTTGTTTTTTATCTTGAGCCCGACACTCGATCTATTTCTGTGGCACCTTACTGTATGAATCCTATCGATCTTATGGATCTAAACTCTCAGCTTCAAAATCTTTTCTATAAGGGTTTCATTAGACTGAATATGTATCCTTGGGGATCTCCTATCTTGTTCATGAAGAAGAAGGATGGTTCTATGCATAAGTATTAATTATAGGTAGCTTAATAAGGTGATGGTGAATAACCGATATCATATGCCTCGTAACATTGATTTTTTGGCCATCTTCAGGGTGTAGTGGTGTTCTTTAAGATTGACTTGAGGTCAGGTTACCATTAGTTAAGGATTTCGGAAGAGGATATCCTAAAGAAATCCATTAAGACTCGATATGGTCATTATTAGTTCCTAGTGATGTCTTTTGGGTTGACTAATGCCCCAGCCGTATTTATGGATTTAATGAACTGCGTATTTAGACTTATTTGGATTCCTTTGTGATTGTGTTCATCTATGACATACTTGTGTATTATAGGAGTAGAGAGGATCATATGCAGTATTTGAGAATTGTGCTTCAGACTTTGAGAGATCATAGGCTTTTTACCAAATTCCCTAGGTGTGAGTTTTGGCTTGAGTCAGAGATATTGCTTGGGCATGTGGTGTCTAATAATGGAATTATGGTAGACCCAGCAAATATTGAGGCTATTCATCATTGGGACAGGCCTACATCTCCGTCTGAGGTTCGTAGCTTCATTGGTTTGGTCGATTACTACAGTCGGTTCGCTGAGAGTTTTTTCTCTATTTAAGTGTCAATGACTAGATTGACTCGAAAGAAGGTTCCTTTATGATGGTCTGTGGATTGTGATTCAAGCTTTGGAAAGCTTAAAGGATTTATTACTTCATCTCCTATTTTGGATCCCTATTGAGGGTGAGGGATTCACCGTATATTATTATGTTTCAAGTGTTGGTTTGGGTTGTGTGTTAATACAGTAGGGTCGAGTTAGTTCTTATGCATTAATATATTTGAAGGTGCATGAGTGCAACTACCTCACTCATTATCTGGAGTTGGTGGTGGTAGTTTTTGCACTTAAGATTTGGAGACATTATATCTATGGCATGTGTTGTGAGATTATCATAGTCTTTAACATCTTATGACCCAAAGAGAGATTAATTCTAGGTATCATAGATGGATGGATTTTCTTAAGGATTATGAAATCTCTATTTTGTATCATCCAAGCAAGGCGAACATGATAGCAAATGCCTTGAGTCGAAAGGTAGTGAGTATGGGTAGTTTGGCTTCTATCTCAGTTTCCGAGAGCCAATGGAATAGGACATCTATTCCTTAGACAACTTGATTGTACTACTTAATATTCTAGACCCTAAGAGTATTTTTGCTAGTGTTGAGCCTAGGTCTCACTATTGGAGAAGATTCAGAGTCCTCGGTTTGAGGATATGAAACTTTACATCATTCGTAATCAGGTATTGAGTGGTGAGTTAAAGGGGACTACCATAGATTCTAAGGGTGTTTTGAGATTTGATAGTCACATTTATGTTTCGAGGGATAATGACTTTATTAAGTTGATTTTACATAAGTCGCACAGCTTTAGATATTCTACTCACCTGGATACGACTAAGATATATAGAGATTTGAGGCAGCATTATTTTTGGAGTGGTATGCAGAGAGATATGGAAGACTTTGTAGCTTGTTTCCTATTTTTTTAACAGTTGAAATTCGATCATCAGAGACCTAGTGGCTTGCTTCAGAGGTTTCCCATTCTCGAGTGGAAGTGGAGTGGTTTACCATGGACTTTGTTAGTGGTTTGCCTTGCACCTCCTGTGGTTTCGATGGTATATAGGTCATTGTGGATCAGTTGACCAAGTCGGAACATTTTATTCCTATTCAGTTTTCCTTCAATGTTGAGAGGTTGGCCTGTATCTATATTCGTGAGATAGTTTATTTTCATGGTGTGCCTATATCTATTATATTAGATCGGGGTTCAGTGTTCACTTCTAGCTTTGAAGAGATTTTCACGAGGATTTAGGTACTCAGCTGGATCTTAGTCGGAGCGGACAATTTAGGTTTTTGAGGATATGCTTTGATCCTTGTTATGTGTTTTGGAGGTTAGTGGAGCAGCACTTAGCTTTGGTAGAGTTTGTATATAATAAAAGTTACCATTTGAGTATTGAGATGGTACCTTTTGAGGCTTTATATGGTAGGCAGTGTCATTTTTTGATTAGGTGGTTTGAGACCTATGAGATTAGACCACGTGGTAGTAACTTTCTTTAGGAGTCCCTGAATAGGGTCAGGGTAATTCGGGATAGGTTGAAGGCAACTCAGAGTCAGCAGAAGGCTTACGCATATCATAGAATTTAGGCCTTAAGGTTTGGAATTAGTGACAGGGTATTCCTTCGTGTATTACCCATGAAGGGTGTGATAAGGTTCTGTAGGAAAGAAAGCTCAACCCCAAATATATTGGACTTTTTGAGATTCATAGAGTAGTTGGTGAGGTGGCTTATGATTTAGCCTTACCCCTAGATTTTTCAATTTTCCATCCAGTTTTCCATGTTATCATGTTGCGGAGACACACTCCTGACCTGTCTCATGTGCTTACATGTGAATCAGTCCAACAACAAGCACCTACATGTGCAAATAATCACCAATATCATGTATAAAAACAAGTTCAAACAAGAACACACATTAGTAATCACTAGGCATCAAAACCCTTTACATTTGATTTCAAAACATTTATTTATAAGTCATAATCCATGTCTAAAACACATTGTATTTGAGATAAAAAAACAAGGGATAGAGTCACATGCCTTGGACTATTTGATTCACCAAAGGAGCTTGACTTACCTTTTACCTCTAGAAGGACACCCTTGGAACCCTAGCATCCAATTCTTCAAAATGTATTTGAGAGAGTATTTAGGATGTTTGATCCACTCAAAAATGTGTTTTAGGAATCCACACATAATTATATAGTGAGGGAAATTAGGGTTTTGAGGGTAGGAAATAACCATAGGATCCTCAACTAAAAGCTGGAAAATGATCATCCAGATGGGTACGACTCACTTGAGTCAATCGTACCCTAAGGTGTGAGTGGTACCCTAACTCATACCCTAGGCTTCACCTAGGACTCATATTCTAGTTTGGGTACGACTACACTACCTATACTTGTATCCAAAGGTTACAGCTTGTACTCTAAATCGTACCCTTTACTAGCACTAAAAATAGTCTACTCAAGTTCAAGACCACGCTCTATATGACTAGGTTTGGTATGACTCGTACCCTAATGTATGATTGAGGGGAGTATAACTCATACCTAGGATAGTTTGTATCAACTACCACACTGCCTAGGGTACGAGAGGATTCACCAAAGTCGTATACAAGGGTACGACTGGTAACCTTAGTTGTACCTAGTCTAGTGACTTCAAACATGAAAATTTTGTAAGGGTCCAAAGTCTAGGTGTTTCTTAATCTAAGTATATTCTAAACCTTAATCATTCCATCAAAATGACAATAATAACATAATTATACCTAGAAGGTCACTAAGCCTTAATCATTATAATAAAATCCACTAAACATAATTAAGGATCTTAAATAGGTACCCATACCAATTATTCACGGTCAATAAGGTAGCTATCTACAACTCTATTCTAATACTAATCACAAGTAGAAATACTAAATAAATTAAGCAATTATATAACTATAATCCATCAAAAGACTCAGATACTTGTGGAGATGCTCGACATTTCACCTAAGAGAGATCCTTAAAACCTAACAATTTACAATACACAAGCAAACAAGCGTACAACATATAAAAACTTTGAAAAAGGTTAAGAAACATCTCAACTTGCCTTTAAAGAAGATCTACAAAGATAAACACAATTTGAAGATCAACAGAATGCTCAAATCCCTCAATTCATCTCCAAACATGGTCAATCTATTTTTTAAAGTGGTCGCAGTTGTTTGTAAAGTTTCTGAGAAAAATTTTGCGTGAATTAGTAAATTTAAATTCTTGTTTATGATTTCTTAATTATTGTGTAAAATAGAATGTTCCCAACTAATATGGAACAAAATGGAGTAAAAAATTTCTACTCTTTCATCCAATTTAAATGTCTTACTTCTTTTTTAGGTATATCCCAAAAAGAGAGACTTTTTCTATATTTGATAAGTGTTTTTTAAATTTTAACATTCTATATGACAAGTCTAAAACTACAAGATTTAAAAACTATAT
This sequence comes from Capsicum pubescens, assembly GCA_030864215.1. Classification (NCBI taxonomy): domain Eukaryota; kingdom Viridiplantae; phylum Streptophyta; class Magnoliopsida; order Solanales; family Solanaceae; genus Capsicum; species Capsicum pubescens. The sequence continues at coordinate 190,671,372 of CM061546.1, forward strand.
ATTAAATTTCATATTACTTATCCACATTATCAAAAATAATAGACCCAGATTACTTATCAATTTGTAAAATAAAAGAGAATTAATTAAAATTTTCTGTGTTACCCTTACAAATGAAATTTTTTTTGAAGTGTACATAAGTTTATATCTTTTTCAAAATAAACTTTATAAGAGTTAATTTAGTAAAACTATTATTTTTATCTAGGTAAAGGGGTCAAATTTACCCCTCTACTTTGAAAAATTAGTTAAATATACTTTTCGTCATACTTTGGAGCAAAATTTACCCTCACTATCATACTTTGGGATCAAATTTACCCTTCTAATTTGTAAAATTGGATAGATATACCCTTCAACATATTTTCGGGCCAAATTTACCCTTGATGTCATACTTTGGGGTCAAATTTACCTTCGTTGTGAAGAAACTTTTCACATGTAACCTTTCTTTAATAGAAAAGCTCAAATCAATGTTAGATGCCCCATTTTTTAAAAATAAAACACTCTATAATCTAACCTACACAATTCGATTTAAGCCATTAAAATTGTAACGCCCCGAGTCTGTACCCCGGATGCTACACGGTGCTAGCAACCCCGAAGGACCACCAGCTAACTCATGACTAGTACCTGCTGTGAGCACTGAATAATAATAACATTGTAATAACAATGTAACTAATAGTAATGTGGAAGTTAGGATGAAAACGTCATGAGGTTCATAACTGAAAAATCAATACTAAATACTGAAAAACTAAATACTGAAATATTTGTCTGAAATACTCTAGACTGAAAGCCTCTAACTATCTGAATTATAGAGTAAATGGGACAAGCCCCCAACTAACTCTGACTACTAAAACTGTACTAAAATAATACACTATCCTCGAACTATGAGGACTCACCACTAAGTTTATTCCTGATAGGCTGGGCTGATAAGTACGGTCAAGAGCCCGTGCGTCTGAACCTATGATATAAGACATCATAGCATAAAATAAAAGTGTGTCTCAGTACTTTGAATGTACTGGTATGCTAAGTGATATAGGCTGATATCCATGGGTTCATATGCACGAACGTTAACTGAATGAGTAACATGAACATAACTGAATGAGAAAATATAAATAAATACATTAACTGTTACTGAGATCATGTTAACGCAGGTTACTGAGTTCTGAATATTGATTAACTGATATCTAAGTTTACTAATACTGTAACATTGATATTTAAGTGACTGATTCTGACAGTTTTGATTGATAATCGGGTGACTATTTCTGACAGTCCTGATTGATAATTAGGTGAATGTTTCTGGCAGTGTTGATTCTGTAGAACTGAACTGAGTTCTATACTGAGACTAAAATTGAAACTTAAATTATGGGAGATAATCATCTAGCCGAAATGTCCCAAATAAGATAACTGGGTTGGGGTCCAATCTGTAACCCCAATTGAAAGGTTGTCAGTAATGTTCCACGGGTAAAGACAAGTGTCGAGTCACCCTCATCTGGTAGGTGCTTTGAATGAGAACGGTGGTACTCTCAACTAGCAGGTAGGACCCCTCATCAACCTTTAACTGGTAGGTTGATGTCTCAACCTACGTTGGCTATGTAGTTCTGGAACACAAGGACTATTTCTAAGGATCACACCTTTTACTGGTAGGTGAGCCCCCATCCTTGGGTTAACTTGGTGCTGAATCTTACTCCCAACTGAAAGATACTGAACTGAGTATACTAAACTGGACTGAGGCTGAGTTTACTGAGTTTTCCTGAGTTCTGTAACTGACTGAGTTCTACTGAGTGTTGTGACTGATTAAATTCTATTGATCGTGACATAACTGATATAATTCTATAACTTACACTGGCTCTAGGTAAACAGCTAAATTGTCGGGTATTAAATACCCCCAGGACTTGATTGCATCAAAGTAAATCATGGCAAAATCTTGAAAACATAATAATGGCTACTTGGCCTAAATCCACTCGTTGAGATATTTTAGCAAACACTAATAATGCCCTTACTGATATATGAATGGGGAATACATGTTATCACGCAATAATGGCACTATTTCATTCACATAGGCATTTTACCAAACACATGTGAGGTATAAGTTTACACATGATACTAAATAACATGTAGACATCATAACTTCAATCCCAAATTACCAAATCAAGGGTTTAACATGAATTCACATGATACTACACACACATTAAGTAATTGCACATGAAATTGTAATAAACCATAGAATAGAAACCCGATTATCATCATAATCATGAATATACTTAACTCCAACATGGAATTCATGAAATCAATTTAACTTAAAGTATTTAATAGAGTTTCTTGAACTCCAAGGGTGGAAGTAAACCCTTGGATTACACTTCACATACCTTAATGCTTGAATTCTTGAAGATTGATGGTGAAATTCTTGAGATTTAAATCTTGAATAAAAAGCCCTAGGGTTTGTTCTTGAGTAATTTGAGAGAGAATGAGTGTAATTTGCTTAAGGGGAGCTGAATTTTGTGTTTTTGGGGCTGAATAGTCGTGGAAAAATGTCCCATTTTCCCCTGAAGAAATGGTCTTTTAATAACTAAAAACGAGTCCAGTGACGTGCATCCAGACACGCAACGTCGATGGGATCGACGCTATGGCTGTCATGCGTGCCATGTCCGCGTTGACTCACTAGAATTTGACACTGGGAACTGGGCACTGGGAACTGGGTAAAAATATTCATCGATGCAATAGGCAACGTAGCGCGTCGTGATCACATCGATACACTGGTTTGGACTCCTAAACATGCCTCAAACGATGTTCGAAAAATCCGAAACTCATCCAAGAACACCTACTGACATTCCTAATCATGAAGCAAGTTAAATATAGACATTTAATGGTCGTAAGAATCATGAAATAAGATCACCAACTATGAAGGATAAAATAACTCTAAGAATGAATACTTAGCTAAAAAATTTCTAAGTCTAGGACCCCTTAACAAGCTTTAAAGGACTGAATTAAGCTTAGGATTTTGTGGGGTCTTACAATATCTCTCCTTAGGAACATTCATCCTCAAATGAGACTAACTAAGATGGGAGAATTGATAGATTGAAGGTACATACTAGACATGCACAACTAAATCATGATTTCATGGTTGAGACTACTATTATACTGAATTATCATACTAAACATGCATAACTGATGCATAATGTCATAACTGATATTACTGATAAGCTGAGTTTGTATACTAAAAATGCATATCTAATGCATGAGTATATAACTGAGAAGATTCATAAAGGTACGCATGATATGAGAGTGATATATAACTGAACTGATATCTAACTCATAAAGGAAAGCTGAATATGGAACTGAGTAAATTTAAGGAAAACTGTTACCTTGAGCTGAGTAAGAGTTTATGGAGAAGAGGTGAGGATAATTGGTCTGCATATCTACTTCTGCTTCCCAAGTATCTCCCTCAACGGACTGATTCTACAAAAGAACTTTGACTACAGGGACTTTTTTCTTAGTCTGTGAATCTGATAATCAAGGATTTGGGCTGGAATTTCCTCATAGGAGAGGTTGTTCTGAACATCTATACCCTCTACAGGTACTACAACTGCTAGGTCACCTATGCACTTCTTTAGCAAGGAGACATGAAACACTGGGTGTACTAAAGCTAAGTTTGAAGGCAACTCAAGCTCGTAATCTACCTTTTTAAAATGGTTGAGAATTCAGTAAGGACTGATATATCAGGGACTGAGCTTCCCCTTCTTTCCAAACCTCTTCACTCCCTTCATAAGAGAGATTCTCAAATACATAGTCACCAATCTCAAACTCGAGATCCTTTCTACGCACATCGACATACAATTTCTATCGGCTCTAAGTTGTTCTAAGCCTTTCCCTGATCAACTGAACCTTTTCTAGGGCATTAAATACCAAGTCAGGCCCTACCACTGTGGCATCACCAACTTCAAACCAACCAATGAGAGATCTACATCTCCTCTCATAGTACGCCTCAAACGGAGCCATCTGGATGATGGAATGGTAACTTTTATTATATGCAAACTCAATCAGTGGCTAATGGTCATCCCAACTGCCCTTAAAGTCAATGGTGCATGCCCTTAACATATCTTCTAAAGTCTGGATGGTACTTTCTGCTTGACTATCTGTCGGTGGATGGAAGGCTATAATGAGGTGGACTTGGGTACCAAGACCCTTTTGGAAGGCTTTCCAGAAATGAGAGGTGAACTGTGTTCCTCTATCTTAAATGATGGATAACGGAACTCCATGTAATCTGAACAACTCTCTAATATAGAGCTTGGCATAATCCTCGGCTGAATAAGAGGTATGGACTGGTAGAAAATAAGCTGACTTGGTCATCCTGTCTATGATAACCCAAATAGAATCATGTTGACGACGAGTATGAGAAAAACCCGTGACAAAGTCCATGTTCGCTTCTTCCTATTTCCATGTGGGAATACTGAACTCCTGCATGGACACTATAGTTTTCTGATGCTCGATCTTAACATGCTGACATGTCGAGCACTTAGCCACAAATTCTGCAACATTTCTCTTCATTCAACTCCACCAATAGATTTCCCACAAGTCATGGTACATCTTAGTGGCCTAAGGATGAATAGTGTAGAACGCACCATGCACTTCTACAAGAATTCGCTGCCTCAAGTCATCTACACCTGGCACACATAGTCAACCCTGGCAACGCAACACACTATCTCCCCATTGGGAGTAGACCTCTATCTTATGATCTTTGATTGATTCGTTCATCTTAACTAGACTGGGATCTATATCCTACTTTTCCTTCACCTTGGAAACCATAGATAATTCTGAACTACTCCGCACCCATACACTACCTTCTGCTGAATCGACTAAGCAAACACCCAGTCGGGCAAGTTGATAAAATTCCTGAACTAACTTCTTCTAATCATCTTCCACGTGAGCAACACTACCCATATACACCCTACTGAGAGCATCAGCCACTACATTAGCATTGCCCAAATGATACAGGATACTCATGTCATAGTCTTTCAACAACTCTAACCACCTTCTCTAATGAAGGTTTAGGTCTTTCTGAGAGAACACATACTGGAGGATCTTATGGTATGTAAACACATCAACGTGTACCCCATACAAATAGTGCCTCCAAATCTTTAAGTCAAAAACTATGGCTTCTAATTCAAGATCATAAGTGGGGTATCTCTTCTCATGGGTCTTTTGTTGTCTAGAGGCATAGGCTATGACCTTACCTCTCTGCATCAAAACACACCCCAAACCAACTCTGGTAGCATCACAATATACCACAAACCCATCTAAACCATCTGGTAGAGTCAAAACTGGAGTTGTAGTGAGTCGAGTCTTCAACTCTTGAAAATTCTTCTCGCAAGAATCTGACCACTGGAATTTGACTTTTTTCAAAGTCAACCTAGATATGACGGATGCAATAGATGAAAATCCCTTAACAAACCATCGGTAATAGCCAGCCAGGCCCAAGAAACTCCTGATATCTAATGGAGAGATAGGTCTGGGCCAGTTTCTCACTGCTTTGGTCTTTTAAGGATCAACTCTAATGCCCTCACTGGAAACGATATGAACAAGGAAGGCTACTGACCTTAGCCAAAATTCACACTTACTGAATCTAGCAGATAACTGATGATTTCTGAGAGTTTGTAATAATATTCTGAGATGGTCAGCATGACCATGCTCACTGTGGGAGTAGACAAGAATGTCCTCTATAAGAACTATGATGAACATGTATATACATGATTTATCAACTCCATGAAAGCTGCTAGGGCATTGGTAAGACCAAATGATATGACTAACAATTCTAAGTGACCATATCGAGTTCTGAAGGCTATCTTCAGAATGTCATATTCTCTGACTCTGAGATGATGATAGCTTGATCTGAGGTCTATCTTAAAAAAGTAACTGGCACCCTGAAGTTGGTCAAACAAGTCATCAATTCTGGGAAGGGGATACTTGTTCTTGACCGTGACTTTATTTAGCTGATGGTAGTCTATAAACATTCTAAGAGAACCATCTTTCTTATGCACGAATAGAACCGATGCACCCTATAGGGATACACTGGGTCTGATGAATACCTTATCTAGGAGATCCTTCAACTGTTCTTTTAATTCTTTGTGTTCTGCTGGAGCCATTCTCTATGGCAGAATAAATATGGGCTGAGTATCTGGAAGAAGATTTATTCAGAAATCAATTTCCCTTTCGGTAGGGATTCCGGGAAGATCTTTGGGAAATACATCTGGGAATTCACATGCTACTGATACTGACTCAAAAGTAGGGGTTTCTGAACTAGATTCTTGGACTCGAATGAGATGGTAGACACATCCCTTAGATATCATTCTTTTTTCCCTAAGGTAGGAAAAAAGTTGGCCCCTAAGTGCCAAAGTTCTACCCCTCCACTCCAGGACAGGTTCATTCAAAAACTGAAATTGAAAATTTTAGTTTATGCAGTCAACTGAAGCATAGCATGAATGAAGCCAATCCATGCCAAGAATGACTTCAAAATTTGTTATCTCTAATTCTACTAAGTCTGCTGAAGTAACTTTCTGAGACACCATAATCGGACAGTTCCTGTATACCCGTCGGGCTATGATAGATTTACCCACTGGGGTAGAAACTGAGAAAGGCTAAGATAGAATTTTGGGACTGACTCCGAAGTCAACGGCTATATATAGAGTTACAAAGGACAAAGAATCTCCTAGGTCTAGCAAAGCATAAACATGTAAATGATAAATTTGTAACATACCAGTGACCATATCAGGAGAATTTTCCTAATCCTATCGAGATTGAAGTGTATAGAGTCTGTTTGTACACTGCCCACTGGTGGCACTTGAGGCGGAACCCTGCTGATTCGGGTGACCAGACTGAGTTGGGGGACAATTATACTGACCCTGGGAAGCTGAATGAGGACAATCTCTAACCTTGTATCCTGGCTTACCACATCCGAAACATACATCACTGTCAGCCCTACAGGTGCCCTGATGGTTTCTATCATATTTCTGGCAAAGAAAATTTGTTCAGGCACTGCTAACACTACCCTAAGGCTTAGATCTTGGAGCCCTGTCTTTGGGGACATCTCTAAATTTTGGTGCTGGAGCACTGGCTGAGGATGGAGCTGGAACTGAGGATTTTAGGCAGAATTGAGAGTGGTTACCAACCTCTGACTTAGGCTGAGCGAAGTTGAAGCTACCTATTCTCGCTCTTTTGTTCTCCCTCTTCTTATCCCTATTCTTATCCTTCTCTATCTATTAAGAATGGACCATGACCCAAGATATATCCATCTCTTTAATCAGCATTATAGTTCTACACTCTTTGACTACACTGTTATACACACCCAACACAAACTTACTCATCTTAGATCTGCTATTTGTTGGCACATGAGGAGCATATCTGGCTAATTAAGTAAACTTGAGAGAATACTCTTTCACTGTCATATTGCCCTACTTTAGATTAATGAACTCCAGAACCTTAGTTTCCCTCAACTCAAGTTGGAAGAACCTATCCAGAAAATCAGTGGCAAACTCTTCCCATTCTACGGGCCTTGCATCATCGGCCCTCTCTGCCTTCCACTGCTTGAACCATGAGTGAGCCACATCTTGCAACTTATATTCATCCAACTCAACACTCTCACTAGTTGTCACCCCCATAATATATGTAACCTTCTGCACCTGATCAAGGAATTCCTGTGGATGCTCATCTGACTTAGACCCAGTAAATGAAGGAGGATTTATTCGAGTGAAGTCCCGAATCCTGGTTGTAGCAATATTGGCCACTGGGTTGGCCGGAATGGTAGTTGGGCGTTCATTCTGGGATGCTACTGAATTGGCTAGAGTAATAAATGCAGCCCTAAATTTTGCATGAGATACATGCTCATGCAGAGGATCTGCCTGGATGGGCTGAGGGGATGGCTGATTTCCTATTCTTCTTTTTTTATTCTTAGGAGGCATGTTCTATAAACGGAAGGATGAAAAGGATTAGACTGAAAGTTTTAACTTGAGCTCATGCTCTCTAGCATGACATGAACACTGAAAGAAGGGAAACTTTTCCTAAACATCTCGTAGCCTCTCATCCATAAGTATGGAGCGCTACACACCCATGCACAAGACTCTACTTGATGAGGCTTTCAGACCTCCTAGGACTCTGTTGAACCTTAGGCTTTGATACTATGTTTGTAACTCCCTGAGTCTGTACCCCAAACGCTACACGGTGCTAGAGACCTTGAAGGATCACTAGCTAACCCATGACTGGTACCTTCTATGAGCACTAAATAATAATAACACTGTAATAACAATATAACTGATATAAATATGGAAATTTGGATAAAAATTCCATGAGGTTCATAACTAGAAAATCAATACTGAATACTAAAATATCTGTCTAAAATACTCTAGTCTGAAAGCCTCTAACTGTCTGAATTATGGAGTTGATGGGACAAGATCCCAACAAACTCCGACTACTAAAACTATACTAAAATATTTAAATAATACTCTGTCCTTAAACTATGAGGACTCACCATTAAGTCTGCTACTGATAGGCTGGGCTGCTAAGTACGATCAGGAGCCTGTACATCTGAACCTAAGATATAAGACATCATAGCACCAAAAAAAAATATGTGTGAGTACTTTGAATGTACTGGTATGCTAAGTGATGTAGAATGATATCCATGGGTTCATATGCATGAACCTTAACTGACTGAGTAAAAAGATCATAACTAAATGAGATAATGTGCATAAATACATAAACTGTAATTGAGATCATGTTAACGCTGGTTACTGAGTTCTGAATACTGATTAACTGATATCTGAGTTTACTGATACTGTAAAATTGATATTTGAGTGACTGTTTCTGACAATCCTGATTGATAACCGGGAAACTATTTTTGATAGTCCTGATTGATAACTAGGTCACTGTTTCTGACAGCCCTGATTCTGTAGAACTGAGCTGAGTTCTATACTGAGACTGAAATTGAAACTGAAACTAAAACTGTGGGAGATAATCATCTAACCGACATGCCCCAAATATTATAACTGAGTTGGGGTCCAATATGTAACCCCAATCGGAAGGGTGTCAGTACTGTGTCACGGGTAAAGACAAGTACTGAGTCATCCTCATCTGGTAGGTGCTCTAAATGAGAATGGTTGTACCCTCAACTGGTAGGTAGGACACCTCATCAACCCTCAGCTGGCAGGTTGATGTCTCAACCTACGCTGGCTATGTAGTTCTGGAACACAAGGACTGCTTCTAAGGATCACACCTCTACTAGTAGGAGAGCCCTCATCCTTGGGTTCACTCAGTGCTGAATCCTACTCCTAACTGAAAGATACTAAACTGAGTATACTGAACTGGACTAAGGCTGAGTTTACTGAGTTTTCCTGAGTTCGTAACTGACTGAATTCTACTAATCGTGACATAACTGATACAATTATGTATCTGACACTGGCTCTAGGGAAACGGCTAAATTGTTGGGTATTAAATGCCTCCAGGACTCGATTGCATCAAAGTAAATCATGGCAAAATTTTGAAAACATAATAATTTCTACTTGGCTTAAATCCACTCATTGAGATATTTTAGCAAACACTAAAAATGCATTTACTGATATATGAATGGGGAATACATGTTATCATGTTATAATGGCACTATTTCATTCACATAGTTATTTTACCAAACATATATAAGGTATAAGCTTACATATGATACAAAATAACATGTAGACATCATAACTTCAATCCTAAAACCAAATCAAGGGTTTAACATGAATTCACATGATACTACACACACATTAAGTAATTGCACATGAAATTGTAATAAACTGTAGAATAGAAACCCAATTAACATCATAATCATGAACATACTTAACTCCAACATGGAATTCATGATTTCAATTTAAGTTGAAGTTTTTAAAAGAGTCTTGAACTCCAAGGGTGGAAGGAAACCCTTGGATGAACACTTCACATACCTTAATGCTTGAATTCTTGGAGATTGATGTTGAAATTCTTGAGATTTGAATCTTGAATGAAAATTCCTAGGGTTTGTTCTTGAGTAATTTGAGAGAGAATGAGTGTAATTTAATTAAGGAGAGCTGAATTTTATGTTTTTGGGGCTGAATAGTCATGGGAAAATGTCCCATTTACCCCTGAAGATGCATTTTTTTACTGACTGAAAATGGGTCCAGTGAGGCGCAGTCCGACGCGCCGCGTCGATGGGATCGACGCTATGGACGATGCACCGCGCTGAGTCCACAGCGGCTCACTAGAATTTGACACTGGGAATTAGGGAAAAATATTCATCGATGCAATAGGTGATGCGTTGCATCGAGATCACATTGATACACTAGTTTGGACTCCTAAACGTTCCTCAAATGATATCTGAAAAATCCAAAACTCGTCCGAGAACACTTACTAACATTCTTGATCATAAAGCAACTTAAAGATTGACATTTAATAGTCGTAAGGGTAGCGAAACAAGATCTCCAATTATGAAGGCTAAAATTGCTCTAAGTAGGAATAATTAGCTAAAAAATTTCTAAGTCTGGGACCCCTTAAGAAGCTTTAAAGAACTGAATTAAGCTTAGGATTTTACGGGACCTGACAATAATAATACGAACAAATATACCCCTTTCAGTTCTGTTGGTCAGATTTTTCCAATGAGATTAAGCCACTACATATTACTTAGTTCATAGCTTATGAAAAATGAATCTACATCAATGAAAACACAATCAAATATACTCTTCCTCAGTTCATGGAAGTTCATCAATGCAGAGCTCATGAAAAATGGGACTTAGCGATTAAATGCAACAGATTAGGCCCATTGAATATATCTCTAGATGATTGAGTTAAGAGGTCTCCCTATGTGTCACTCGTTATATCTATTCATTCTTATGTCTTTATATACAATTTGTATCTAAACAAATTTTTCATCATTTCTTTATATAGAATCTAGATGCACATAGAATTGCATACCAAATTTTGAACATTAAAACATAACTGAATAAAAGGAGAGTTTGTAATAGACAGTTTCTCTAGTTCCATACTTCTGTGTTAACCTATTTCATTTTACTCTTTGTTTATTTGTAAACAACCTACTAGCATTGCATGTTGGAAGAGAGGTATATTTGTTCGTTGGAAAAAATTGACCAATAGAACTGAGGGAGCAGTATATTTATTTGTATATTTTTTATGGGTCAAACCATATGGTTAGATTAGGGTATGTTTTATTTTTAGAAAATGATCATTTAACTTTAATTTGAGCTTTTCTATTAAAAATAGGGTACAAGTGAAAAGTTTCTTAACAATGAGGGTAAGTATAGCCCAAAAGTATGATCAAGGATAAATTTAGACCAAAAATATGATGAAGGATATTGTTAATCAATTTTTCAAAGTAGAGGTTTAAATTTGACTCCAAAGTATGACATCGAAGACAAATTTATCCCTAAAGTATGATGAAGGATATATTTAACTAATGTTTCAAAGTAGAGGGGTAAATTTGATCCTTTTTCCTTTTATTTGTGATTTTTTACGAGCATATGAAGGAAAAAAATACACAACTAATATGATATAGAAGTACATCATTAATTTAAAATCATAAAATTCTAAAAATACAAAGAGTCAAAATACACCAATCAAAAAGAGCCATGTAAAAGTAGACTTCAAAAAAAATAAAATGGAGTGAGAAAAAAAACAAGCAAGGAAAGGACCAAAGAAAAAAGTAGTGATTATAAAAGAAAATAAAAAAGAAAGACGTTAAAAAGTCCACATTAAAGGATACAAAATTTTGTGAGTATGTATTATATATGAAAAAGGGTCAAATAATTCTCGAACTATGATAAATGGTATGTCTATATCCTCCGTCATATTTTGGGTACACATATGCCCCTACCGTTAATAAAATGGTACGCATATGCCCCTCACACTAACGTTAGGGGCATATATGTACCCAAAGTTTGACGGAGGGCATATAGGTACCATTTATCATAGATCAGGCATATATTTATTCCCTTTTTATTTTATTTTTTAATGCCCCAAATCCACTATCCAGCCCAATAAACTCATTGAACCCTTGCAAACCAACTTGATCTGGCCTCTATTTTTTGTTCCAAATTTGATACTCCCATTATTTTTCTCTTAAATGTGAACCCCAATAAAATACAGTGATTGATCGCTGCTACTAGTTGGTGTTTACTGGTTTGAGAGAGTGAAGATTAGGCCTAAGGTGGTCAAATCTAGTGGTGCGACGATTGTTTGTTGATGGGGTATTTTTGGTTCGACATAAACGGTGGCTATGTGGTGTTGACCAGTGGTGGATAGTGTTTTTCCGCTGAAATTTTGCTGAAAATTAAAAAGTGAGGGGTTCAATTTATTTGGTATTATTTTTGAATGTTATGGATTAATGATTTTTTTAAATTGATAGAAGTGAGTGTTACTGTATTGTGTGTATATAGTTTTAAGGATGGAAAAATGCATCTGTTAGATATGCGTCTCTTGAATTTTAATTGGGATCTAGTCGGGTAGTGGATTTATTGGGTTGGGTAATGGTATGGGTTAATTATCTTGGATAAGAAAATTAAAACGTAAATATACTCCCAAACTATGATAAATGGCACGTATATTCTCTCTGTCATACTTTGGGTACACATATGTCCCTACCGTTAGTGTAAAAAATATATAAGTACCACTTCATTAACGATAGGGGCATATATGTACTCAAAGTATGACGGAAAAAATATATGTACTATTTAGTATAATTTGAAGGTATATTTATCCTTTTTGGTATTATATATTACACAAAAAAATTTCATAAGTAGCATACTTATGCACATAATTAGGACTTTCATAGCAACTATTTTATAAGTACGAATAATAGCAAGTTGTATTTTGTATTTTAGGTAAAGTTTGCTATATAAATACATATACAAACGAAATAACCATTCCCTTTTTAACTTAAATCAGTTAAGTTAACTAAGGAATAATCAATCCCTTAATTTACTGCCCTTCTTTTATCAAATCAGTTGAGTTAAATAAGGAATAATTATCCCATGTATTTAAAGTAGTAAATTCTTTTTCTATAAATTACTCTTATTTAAAGTAATATATTCTTTTTTCACAAATTACTCGTATTTAAATTATTAGATTTCTTTTTCAAATCAAACCCAAGTCTGAACAATATTATCTTCATGATATTCAAAATTTCAAAATAAAGTATCATTAGTGGTTTTTTCTCTCTCTTTACTCTCCTATATCTCTAACTTTTTTTTCTTTTTAGTTCTTTCATCTCAAAATTTGAATATTTTTAACAAATTCACAAAAAATATCTTACGCTCTCTCTCTCTTTCAATGTAACTAACGGCTACTAACCCAACCCAACCCAACCCATGACCGGCTGACGCTGGCAACGGTGTCAGAGCGCCTATAACAGGCAAAGATTCTCCCCTCTCTCTCAAGTTCTTTTTACTCTCTCCTCTCTCCCTTTTCTTGTCTCTCTTCGGCACTAGAATCACCTAGTGCCTTCGTTGGGATCAAGGTCACCTTCTGATCGATCCCGGTGATGTAGGTAACGCGCAGTTCTAGTCACTAGCAATCGAGTCTGTCGGGTCCATCTGAAGGTCCTGTCGATTCTAATTATAGCAGATTTCGATAGTACTAGATCTGATTCCGACGGCACTCCAGCAAAGCTCCGGCGATAAATATCCCGCTGACCAATTTCTTTTTTTGTATCCGTTTGGTGGGATCCAACGTAGCTCGCAGCAAAAGAGGACTTGGTCTACAAATAGAATCCGGTGACTTCTAACTTTTACTATTTCATTTTTCTTATTATTCCATTATTATCTCCTGTATCTTGACTGGGATTTAATTGGTTGGTATTGTCTGTTGTCATTTATTGCATTGCTTGTTAGTATTGGTTTTGTTGTCCTTGGTCTAGGCCATTAGTGTGATTTATAGCGTCCTCGGTGTATTCTCACCTTGACCACCAGTTCTGTATATTTTAATTTCTTTATTTTTCTAGCATCTGGTGTTCTTGAATTCTGCTTGCATTTTGTGCTTTGAGTGTGCCTTTTATTGTTACTAACTTATTGCTGTTAGTAGCCTCCGTTGTACTTTGGGGTTGAGTAGTGGCTTGGGTGGCTTATGGTGGAATAGGGTCATGCCCTGGAGTTCCTAAGGGTCATGGGGGAGGGGGGTGGGATCGAGGGTTGATGTTAGGATAGGTCCAAAATACATAGTGCGAGGTATAAAGGGAGGGGATAAGAGAGTTGATAGTCTGAGGGTAGGTTCGTGGAACATAGGTACCCTGCAGGGTAAGTCCATAGAACTGGTTAAGATTCTTAGGAAGAGAAGGATTAATATTGCATGTGTCCAGGAGACCAAGTGGGTAGGTTCCAAGGCTAGGGATGTAGACGAATACAAGTTATGGTATTCAGGTAGTGATAGGCATAGGAATGGTGTAGGTATCTTAGTGGACGAAGAGCTTCGAAAGCAGGTAGTAGAGGTTAAAAGGGTTAGTGATAGGGTTATGACTATCAAGTTGATCCTTAGAGGGGTCACTTGGAACTTATGCAGTGCATATGCGCCACAGGTGGGCCTGGAAGAGGAAGATAAGAAGAGTTTTTAGGAGGTTTTGGATAAGGTGGTTAGAGGCGTGCCTAGTCCAGAGAAGCTTTTCATAGGTGGTGATTTCAATGGGCACATCGGGTCTTTTTTGTTAGGGTGCGATGATGTGCATGGAGGCTTTGGGTTCGGGGTTAGGAATGCTGAGGGAGCTACTCTTTTGGATTTTATGAGGGACTTTGGGTTGGTGGTAGTGAATTCCAACTTTTCGAAGAAGGAAGAGTATTTGGTCACTTTCCGCAGTAGGATAGCCAAGACTCAGATCGACTTTTTGCTGCTTAGAAAGGGGGATAGATCTTTGTGTAAGGATTGTAAGGTAATCCCGAGTGAGAACCTTACGACCAGCATAGACTACTGGTGATGGACTTGGTTATCTAAAAAGGCAGGATGAGGCGGGATGGGAAGGGTCGAACTACTGTTAGGTGGGGCAGCCTGACTCCGGTTAATGCTTTGGAGATTAAGGAGAAGTTGAAGGCGATGGGAGTGTGGGAGTGCAGAGGGGACATGAATAGTATGTGGGATATGGCTGTTGGTTGCATCAGGGCATCTGCTAAAGAGGTATTGGGTGTTTCGAGGGGCGGTTCTGGCCGGTATCGGGGGGATTGGTGGTAGAATGAGGAGGTTAATAAGAAGGTCAAGATGAAGAAGACGACTTACGTTAAGTTGGTTGAGAGTAAGGATGAAGAAGAGAAGTGGGTGAGTAGAGAGGAGTACAAGTTAGCAAAAAAGGAGGCTAAGTTAGCAGTCACATCTTCTAAGATAACAGCTTTTAAAATTTTGTATAAGGGGTTAGAGGAGAAAGGCGGGGAGAAGAGGATGTTTAGACTTGCCAAGGTTAGGTAGCGGAAAGGTCGTGATCTCGACCAGGTGAAATACATTAAGAGGGAGGATGGCAGATTTTTGGTGGAGGACAACCTTATTAAGAAAAGATGGAAGTCCTATTTTCATAGGCTCTTGAATTATGAGGGGGATAGAGATGTTGTGTTAGGGAAGTTAGAGCATTCTGGTGAGGGTTGCGACTTTGGTTTTTGTTGGTGTTTTAAGGTAGATGAGGTCAGTGAGGCCATTCATAAGATGTGGAGGGGCAGGGCGATGGGGCCCGATGAGATACCGGTAGATTTTTGGAAGTTCTCTGGCGGGTCAGGGTTGAAGTGGCTGACCAACTTATTTAACAATATTTTCAAGTCAACAAAGATGCCTGAGGCATGGAGATAGAGCATGAAGATCCCTATTTATAAGAACAAGGGTGACATTCAGAGTTGCAATAACTATGGGGGTATTAAGTTGTTGAGTCACACGATGAAGATTTGGGAGAGGGTGGTGGAGCGGAGGTTGAGGAAGATTGTGTCTATCTCAGAGAATTAGTTTGGTTTAATTCCTGGTCGCTCCACGACTGAGGAAATTCATCTTATGCGAAGACTGATAGAGCAGTATAGAGAGATGAAGGGGGATCTTCACTTGGTGTTTATTGACTTGGAAAAGGCATATGACAAGTTCCCTAGGGAGGTTCTTTAGAGATGCATGGAGGAGAGAGGGGTCTTGGTGGCATACATCATAGCGATTAAGGATATGTATAAGGGGGAAAAGACTCGGGTAAGGACAGTGGAAGGAGATTCTGAGTATTTCCCAATCTTGACAGGGTTGCACCAGGGATCAACTCTTAGTCCATTTTTATTCGCTTTGGTGATGGATGTGTTAACGCAAAAAATACAATGTGAGGTGCCTTGGTGTATGCTTTTCGCAGATGATATAGTTTTAATTGATGAGTCGTGACAAGGGGTTAATGATAAACTGGAGGTTTGGAGGCAAGCCCTAGAGTCTAAAGGTTTCAGATTGAGTAGGACCAAGATGGAGTACTTGGAGTGCAAGTTTAATACCTCGAGGCAAGAGCAGAAGGTGTTAGTGAAGTTGGATTCCCAAGCGGTTTGAAAGAGAGAGAGTTTTAAGTATCTCGGGTCTATGATTCAGGGAAACAAAGAGATAGATGAGGATGTCTCCCACTGTATTGAGGCTGGTTGGTTGAAATGGAGGCTGGCTTCAGGAATTCTATGTGATAAGAAGGTGCCACTCAATCTGAAAGGCAAATTCTTTAGAGTTGTAGTCCGGCCTGCTATGTTGTATGGAGCGGAGTGTTGGCCGGTTAAGAATTCTTATATCCAAAAGCTGAAGGTGGCGGAAATGAGGATGTTGCGTTGGATGTGTGGATTCACTAGGGTTGACAAGGTTAGGAATGATATTATTCGGGAGAAGGTGGGAGTGGTGTCAGTGGAGGAAAAGATGCGGAAAGTGAGGTTGAGATGGTTTGGTCATATGATGAGAAGGGGCACGGATGCCCCAGTTCGTAGGTGTGAGCGGTTAGCCTTGGATGGCTTCAAGCCAGGTAGGGGTAGGCCGAAGAAATACTGGAGTGAAGTGATTAAACGTGACATGGAGAAGTTACAGTTGACTGAGGACATGGCCCTGGATAGGAAGATATGGAGGAATAGCATTAGGTTAGAGGGCTAAGGGTGTGGTTGAGGCGTTGTCACTATTTAGGGGACTTTGGGGTCTTGTGTTTGGCAACGTACAATTTTCTGTGGATGTCGTACCATTGTTATTTTATTGTGTTCTAGGATTTTCATGTTTTTGTATGTTGTCTTCTAACTTGAGTTGGGGGTCTATCGAAAACAGCCTCTCTACCTCTTTAGAGGTAGTGGTATAGACTGCGTACACTTTACCCTCCCCAGACCCCACTATGTGGGAATATACTTGGTATGTTGTTGTTGTTGTTGTTCTTTCATCTTTTTTTTTTTATTGTTTTAATTTTTTTATTTTGATTTCTTTTTCATTTTCATTTTTTTCTTTCCATTTTATTTTCTCTCTTCTATTTCTCTTCTTTTTTTCATTTTTTTCTTTATTTTTTTCTTTTTCATTTTCTTATTTTTTTTCCTTTCTCATATTTTTCTTTTTCTTTTTCTTTTTCTTTTCCTATTTTCATTTTCTTTTTTTTTCTATTTTTATATTTTTTGTTTCTTTTTTTTTTGCTTTTATTTTTACACTTCTATTTCTAGCTTCTATTTTTATTTCTCTTTCTTTTTTTTCCTTTTTCACTTCTTTTTTTTTTAGAATCTTTCTTTTTTTATTTTTATTTTTTTATTCTTCTATCTCTAGCTGATATTTCTAAAAGACAAATATCTATATCATATATACATATTCAAAAAATATACAAAATATATAGATATACAGTTCTACATATGTATTTACAGTACAAAACATACATATATATCTGCATATGTATTTTCTGACTCATATTTTATATAAACATATAGGAAACAAAATTTCTATAACAAAAATGACAATTATATACATATACATATAGGTAATCAAAAAATACATGATATATATCTTAATGAGTAAAAAATACAAATAAATACGTATGTTATCCTCTAGAATGACATAGAATAGTTCAAAGACAAATTGAACACCGTACAAAAATGCATATCGATATGCATTTGTATATACAAAATACAAATACATGCACATGACCCCAAAAAATTTATACTACATTTGTGACATAATACATCTGCCTAATTTCTCTTGAACTACACATTTCTTCTTCTTTATGTATACACCACAAATATTCTTATGAAAAAAAAAATTGTACTGCTCATTTGATAACATCACATAATACGTTCTTCAATATCACTGCTCCTATAGACCAAAAAAATTATTGAATTTTTATATTACATGTACTTCTCACAAAAAAAGAATACAAAATACATAGTATGCATATATTTTCTATTACATCATACATATTACATTACAACAAATACATATATCACTGCATATGTCTTTTTCATAATACATGTCTAGTCCAAAGTGTACATTATCATATCGAAAATACATAAATAAACTCATATATATTTACAAAATACATATCATAGTCATATTGAATAAAAAAATAAAAATGCATATCAAATACATATCTTATCAGTAACAAATACAACTCTTGTCCTGATGTCTTAAGAGTAACAAATACATATCTTAACAGTAACAAATTATTCGCAACAAATTTCATGGGGTACAGAAAATCAACTACAACCAAAAATAAATAAATAAAATAATAATTTTATTAATATGAATCTTGAGGGTACAATTTCGTTATTCTCTTGATTCTTCTCTCCTAAATTTAGCAATGATTCAAGGGCCTTCAGTAGCGTGTTTCCCAAATCGTTGGATGATTTGGACTTCTAGAGATGTATTTCAATCGTCTGGGATGTAGGAAAGTATTTTGTCATTTTGGAATAATCTCTGGGAAGAACTCCGTTGATTGCTCCTTTGAAGAACTTGCTAGTCAATGCTGACGTTGTCAATGCTTGTCAAAGTGTTTTCTTTTTTTCCTTAGCATGTCATGTTATCCCTATTTATAGTTATAGAGGGTAGGCCTAGTTTCTTGTGATTGGCCGAAACATGTCACCTTAACACTTGGAGACTCTTGACTGGTTCTTCAATTTGAATGAGATTTTCACATCATCTGTACATGTGGAGGCGTCTCATTGGTCTTGAATTTGACTAGGATACCACATCACTTGATGAGTTTGGGCTTCCAAGTGTAATGGACCTTGGGCTTGAATTTAACAAAATGGACTAATTAATTTGTAGGGCCCAAATTAGTTAATAAATCCAAATGATCATGAATTAAATTCAACTTTTGTATGAATTTGACCTGTTGAATTTTGTATGTCTACAAATGCCCCTTACTTCGAGACTTGTCAACGTTGTACGCTTGCCGAAACTTGGCGACGAAACTTGAAGTACCTATGAATGTGTTTTTATTTTTTTTAAACGTACTTGTTTCTTGTCAGTGCCTTCTAGGTAGACCGCCACTTGTGAGATATCTAAAATTTTTACCACATATTTTTACATAGCGAAAATTCTTCTCTTGGTTAAGCATGAAATCAATGACCCCTAATATTTGTCCAAGTTATTACACACTAGACAGTATTGATTCCCATCCACATGGATTTGAAATAGGACCATATTGAGTAAATCATTAACTTACTGCCCCTTGCATGTTAGTAAAGATTCTTGCATTGAACTTTTGAACGAAGAAAATATTAACTTTCCTTTGGTCCTCAAAAAAGAATCAATTATTTTTTTCAAAGAAATCTTTCAAACATGGTAATTTTCTTTTAGCTACTTCGAAACTTGAAATTCCTAGGGATATTTTCTTCCAATCTTGCTACAACCTCCCTTATATATGAAATTGAGATTCTCATCCAAACTTCTATATAAAATTTTCCCTTGTAGATAAAATTAATCAAAGCACTAGGTAGCCATAAATACAAAAAAATAAAAAGTGTTTGATTGTGCTCGATTGTCGGACGGTGAAGCTGACCTTGCCCAATACGATTGACTCCACAAACTGCTCCTCAGGTAACTGTAACTTTTATAGCAGCCTGTTTCCTCTTGCTCGCTCAAATTTGCATGATTGCAATACGAAATACGTGACTGCAATTGCGAGCTATTCATTTTTTTTACACTCAACTTTAGGTTCTTTTGTTTCCTATTTTTTTTAACTTGTGTGTTCATAACGGTTAATCTATATTCTCTTATTAATCCTCAGGAACAGTGTAGGGTACTTCTAGTCTCCAAGAATGACTAGTTTCAACGACCGTGAAACTCCATACCCTTGCCTTGAGATTGTGGAAAACAAATCAGATTCTCATGCCAAAGCCCTCACTTTGAAAGTTCATCCTCCGGTGATTGGCGCCTTCCCGCTTGTTAGAAAGCCACTGAAAACTTCCCTCTATCTGACAGAATGGTCAACGACGGAAACTAAGGACGTTATGGATAACTTTTCGGGAAAAATTATGACTAAAAAGGTTCTCCTTTTGAAGTCTTCTACACATCAAAATGGTGTTTTTGCGATCTCTCCTAGTCGCAATGGAAGCCTTAGCAGTTGGCATGTCCCTTCCTTTGGCTTCGGGTAGGTTCGATATACATTCGGCTACTGGGAGTGGATAGAAGACATCCTTGCCCGTAATAAGGAGACCTTGGAGTGAAACAAGATTTATGATGTTGTTTTTGCTTCATTGTTCACATATGACCATAACGATAATGTGCTCTAGGCCTTCTGTGAGAATTGGCATCCTTCCACCAACATAGTTTCTACTTTTATTGGAGAGCTGTCCATATCTTTATGGGACTTGAGAAACATCGGAGGCCTTCAAGTTTATGGGTAGTTTTATGATGAAGTCATTCCCTCGGCTAAGGAGTTGACATATGTGGATGACAAAGGTAAACCTTTTCTCCCTATAAGCTACTCACACTTATTTTCGGCATTCTACCATCTTACAATAGATGTCACTGATGATGTCTCTTTTCTTTATTGGACTAATTTCTGGATTTGAGGACCAAGAAAATATGTTGAGCCTTCACAAAAGATGTCAAAAAATCAGACGGATCCAAGGATGAATTATGACCCATTGGGAAATATTAACATGAATTTTTTACCACGAACTGAAGAAGAGAATGCCCCTTTTGTTGAGTTAGGCGTAGAAGAATCACTAAGAGATAAAACTTATTTGGCGGCTTTCCTTGCATGTTGGCTCTATAAATTTTTACTCCCCAACAAGAAGGTTGGCTGTATTCGTGCTAGCGTATTAAAAGTCGCAAGCTTGATGGCTCATGGAGAAAAATTTTCTTTAGTGATCCCAGTTCTTGCAAGGATCTATCGCAGCCTCCGGGAGATCTCTACTTCTTCAAACTTGGGGCCCAGCCATGCACTCTTCCCCATCCATTATGTTTATGGATGGATAGGTTAGTATTTTGAAACTTATTACCATGTAAACCGTCCGCAGCAAGGGGTGCAAATATGGCTAATTTTAGGAGAAAATATGGAAAAACAATTTGACCTTGTTGATGCTCGCAAGCTATTTCAACAAGTCATCAACAAGTCAATGTAACAAAACTTCCTCATTTGGCCTTGCTACAAGGAAAAGAGGTACAAATTGATGATAGTGGCAAATTGTCCAATTCTTAGAGTGACTTCTTCATAGGACTTCGCTAAAGTTTTGTCACTTTGAGGCATGATGATGATCTGATCGTGGATCCTTATAGCCCTCATCGATTTAGTCGCCAATTTGGATTTTGTCAAGACATTCCCGGCATTCTGAAAAAGCATCATTTTGACGGTTCGCTGCTAGCTTTGGTTCAACTTTCGGATTCTTGTATTCGTCTTGGAAGTTTGTCAAAGCTTAACATACCAATGCATCCATTGGACAATGGACCTTTTATGACTCGAGAATATTTGGATTGGTGGTCAGCCCATCGGGAGACTATGTTAAGGCGAAATACCCATATTATTTTAAGAGGTCCGAAGAAAAATGATACCCCTTCATCAACCAAAGAAGTCCAACTTCAGCTAGATGGTCAAGGAAAGATTTCTCTCTCTTCGAAGTCCAAGGTGGTAATGGGTAATCCTGCTCAATCTTTCCAAGTCGTTACTAAATCTAAAAATTCAAAGGGCATGGATACACATGTGGATAAAAAAGTAAAAATCCCCTCATCGGCTCTCAAGGCAGTAGCCATCTCCACTTCCGAAGTGATCAACGTTGTCCACAAAAGAAAGAAATCTTCCAGCCCGTCGGGTAAAGGCGTTGAAAAATTGCTAGACATTGTGCCATTTTACAGTGATGCATCCAAACCACCTGTTTCACTCGATGGAGTTGCTATTGGTAGTGTCGCGTCTAGTTCGAATGAAAGGAATGCTAGCCAAGAACCACACTGGAAGCGTTTGAAGAAAAAGCATAAGGACTTAAGCGATCAACATCGTGAGTTTGCTGATTTGGATTCCTTAAGTATTGAAACTTCTATCTTTGAAGATGGTGCCGCTGGCTCAACAATGCCTTTGGCTGATTTGGTACATCAGGTAATGATTACTTCTTTAATATCAAAACTTGCCGCTTTACTCAATATTAACTTTTTTTAGTTGGGTCTTGTGGACGTTTCCAGCAAAATATTTGGTGATGATGTATTTGGTGAGTATTGTGTCACAAGACCGAATCCTCCAAGTGTGTTGAAGAGTCCCAAGCTTTCTCTTGACAATGCCATGACTCAAGCTTCAAATAAGGATCCATCGACAAAGTTTTCCGAAATGTTGAATCTTATCAAAATGTTCCAACTACTGATATAGTGGTTGAATCAAATGATAATACACCTTCAAATGCCCCTAAGGATTTGGTTCGGCCATTACAGCAAATTTCCCCACATTTTGAACCACAAAAGGCTATTTCGGCTTTCAAGTTGTCTTACGTTTTTGGATTGTGGCATACCTTGTGTAAATGTATTACACAATTCTCTGTTGAATCCTCCAATAAAGGTGTTTCTCTAATTCTTAAAGGTATTTGGGAGGTCGACGTCGTTGACCTCTCTTCTTTGGACGTTCTACTTGTCGACTTTTTTAAGAAGTATGGAGATTATGATGTTGCAAAATTTTCTAATTCCCAAAAGATAACTAGAGATGCTCATCAGGAGTTTCTTTGCGTTATGCAACATCATCTTCATGCTACAAATGAAGACGAAGTCAAGATGGACAAGCATTTGGCAGAGCTTCAAAACGTCCTTGAAAGAGCCAAAAAAGAGTTAGTAGCTTGGACGTCAAAGAAGAAGAAGACCATTTTGCTTATTGAAGAACATCAAAAGAAATTGTCCAAAAATCAAGAGAGTGTCACCAATATTGAAGGAGATATTCATGCCCTTGAGAAAATCAGTCCACTGTCTGAAACAGAAACCTAAGAGCTTGCTAAGCTAAAGGAAATCCCTGGGACAAGTTGTCTTCAAATTCTTGGCCATAAGTTTTTCCCTTAATTTTATTTTTTTTGCTTAAGAATGCTCTCTTTTCCATTGTTAGTTTTACTTTGGATATTATCACGATGTAATGACAGTCTTTCTTGGAGCAATAAAAGTGACATTATTTTTAATGTCTTTCGCGCTATGTAGTTTTTTTTTTAAAACATAACACGCCAACAAGTTCTTTTACTTGCCTTCCCGACTCATATGCCTTGACATTTGTGACATGAGATAAAAATTCAAAATTATGAGTCACTTGTGTTGTTGGAATAGGAATTCTCAGAGCTACAATACACACGAAAGTCATGACCAAAAGATTTTTTTTTTACACTTGTGCAAATCTTTTGAACTTCGTGACAACCAATTTTTTTTCAGCTTTGAATGGCTAGAGTTAAAAAAATTCATGACTTGAACTAGGAGGGTTAAAATCACGAAACTCTTCTTCAGTTAACAGGATAACTCATGTAAATATAATGTACGAAAAAATCATGGCCAAAGGTTCTCTGAATTTTCCCAGATAACCTTCCGGAATCAGTCTTTCAGTTCTTTTCATCACTTTTTGTTTGTTTTGTGCAGCCTCACAAAAATCCTTATATCTTGATATAGGAACATCAAAATCAAGATCTATTTTTTGCACTGGAAACTAGACTCGAAGATCTACATGTCATGCAGGAATCACAATCAGATTGCCCCTAAATCATCCTAGATATTGCTCCAAAACTGCTCTTCTTATCTTGGTTCGGTAGTCTTATCAGCTTTGCGCAGCGTCACGATAAATTATGTATCTTAACGTAGGAGTATTGAAATTAGGAGAAATTTTTTACGTTAAAAACTAGAATCGTAGATATACGTCTCACGTGGGAATCATAATCATATTACACCTAAATCATCCCAGATATTGTCTCAAAACCAATCTTCTAATCTTGATTTGCTAGTTTTTCAGCTTTACGCAGCGTCACGATAAATTCCGTATTTTGATGTAGGCGTATCGGAATTAGGTGTAATTTTTTAGGTTGAAAAGTAGATTCGCAGATCTACAACATACATAACAACCATATTCAACGCTTTTATGTATTTACACAGATACGTCATCAAAGTCAGCTTAGTTCGAAATTTGATGACTTATTTTGCAACTTTGAGTGGCTATGATAGAAAATTCATAACTTTTTGTAGGATCTTTTGAATCTTGAACCACTTTTTTTTTGTTGTGAGGAAGACTTTAAGATCTACCACATATGTAAAAATGATGATGAACACCTTTACGGATTTATACAGATGTATTGTCGAAAATCTATTTTTCCTTGCTTGTCTCTTCACCTTTGCACGTCCGCGGTAATCTTAGCGAAGGAACGTCTATTATCATGTGGTACCTATGTCAATTCAAAGTATTATTCCCATGCTCAAACAATGACACATATTTTCCTAACTCTTTTTATTTTTTTAACTCATATGACTGAACTTAGAGTAAAAATACTCTAAGTTGCCTACGTACCTTGGAAGGATCAAGTCGTAACGTAGTTCAAGAATGCTGAGTTAATTTTTTTTTTTAATAATTGTTTTTTTGGAGCCGTTCACAGTTTAGACTCATGCGAGCCAGGAGTGGCATGCAGTTTAAGCTCATGCCTTAAGGAGCGTAGCCAACCTTCAAGGAAAGCACTGCTTCAGGAACTTGCCATTGATGGGGACAACTCTTAAACCATCTTGATCGACAATCTTACACTCGTCAATTGAATACGCTTCTTTCACTACATATGGTTCATCCCATTTTGATGTAAACTTGTCACCAATGCGTTTGTTGAGGATTATGGGTCTTCAAACTGCTAAGACCAAGTCACCTACTTGAAATGATCGTGGTTTCATCCTCTTGTTGAAAGCTCTAGCAAGTCGGGCTTGATAACACTCCAATCTTTGTTGCGTTTCTAATCTCTTCTCGTCCAATGCCTCTAACTCTTGTAGACGAAGTTGAGTGTTATGTTCAGTTGTAAGCCATTCTTGAATTTCAATTTGCAATGATGGAATTTGTTGTTCTAATAGAAGGACTTCCTCCACGCCATACACCAATGAATACGGCATTGCTTGCGTTGCAGTTCTGAAGGTTGTACGATATGCCCACAAAGCCTCACCGATCTTTTCATGCCAATCCCTTTTATTTTTTGCAAGAACTTTCTTAAATAGGTTACCAAGCGTCTTGTTAAAAACTTCGGCAAGACCATTGGCAGGTGCATTGTACATTGAAGAATTGTGCTGCTTAAAATTAAACTTCTCACACAACATTTTCATGAGTTTATTGTTGAAGGGCGTTCCATTATCCGTAACTATGCATCTTGGTATGTCATACCTGAAAATTATGTTTGAATTAATAAAATCAACAACATTGTCCTTTTTCACTTCTTTTAATGGCACAGCTTCAGCCCATTTTGAAAAATAGTCAGTAGCAGCTAAGATATACATTTTCCCTTTTAACGACTTTGGGAGAGGTCCAACCATATCCAGTCCCCAGGAATTAAAAGACCATGAGGCCACAGTTGGATGAAGAGGCTCTGGGGACTGATAGATGTAATTAGCATGGAATTGACACGTTTGACACCTTTTGGCATGCTCTAGACAATCCGCTACCATTGTCGGCCAATAGTAACCCATCTTTTTTATGCGGAAATGAAGCTTAGGCCCTGATTGGTGTGCCCTACACATGCCAGAGTGTGCTTTTTCCATTGTATGTTGAGCTTCTTCTTTGTCAAGACACCTCAGGAATAATCCCTCATAAGAACGACGAAATAATATTTTCTCATGAAAGATGAATCGTGGTGCCCTTCTCTTAGAGTCTACTCTTTTTCGTGGATCCTCAGTTAGCCTTCCATGCTCGAGATGCTCAATTATTGTTTTTCGCCAATCTTCTTCTTCTACTGCTTGGGCAAATGTATTATGGCTTTCATTTATTTAAAGATCAAGACAACCAGGAATAACCCATCGATGACATACTTGCACCTTTGTTGACTCATTCTCTCCGAGTGCCAATGTGGTGGTTAAGTTAGCCAGAGCATCCGCCATGCAATTTCCTTCTCTTGGGACATGATTTAGGAATACCTGATCAAACCTTTCAAGCAAAAGAATGGCATATTGGTGATATGACAAAAGATCTTCCTTCTTCACCTCATAACTCTCCAAAAGTTAGTTTATGATCAACTTAGAATCACATAGATATCCAATTGTGGAATCTTCATGTCTAATGTCATTTTTAGGCCAACGATTAAAT
Organism: Capsicum pubescens; assembly: GCA_030864215.1. NCBI lineage: Eukaryota > Viridiplantae > Streptophyta > Magnoliopsida > Solanales > Solanaceae > Capsicum > Capsicum pubescens. The sequence goes on from CM061546.1 coordinate 190,698,055, forward strand.
CTTGGTACTCTGCAGTATTATTAGAATATTTTTCACCCAAAACAAATGAGAATGGCAAGATTAATTTTTCTGGTGATATCAGCACAACGCCTGCTCTGCACTATCTCGACGTGCTAATCTATCAAAGAGCATTGTCCAGGGTAGCAGTTCTTTAGTAAATAGTACATATTCATTAGGAAACTCATCTGAAACCTTCCATTCTGCTGGCAAAGGGTGATCGGCGAGGAACTTGGCAAGTGCTTGCCTCTTCACGGCCTTTTGAGGTGTGTATATGATCTCATATTGATTAAATAATACAGACCATCTTGCTAAACGCCCTGAAAAAACTGTCCGTGTCATTACAAACTTCATGGGATCGGCCCGAGAAATTATCTTGATGATGTATGCCTCAAAATAATTCTTTAACTTTTTTATCGCATAAAACAACGCTAAGCACATTTTCTTAATGGGTGTATAATTTATCTCTGCCCCTATCAAGGTTCGACTTAGATAGTATAACGCCTGTTCCTTTTTATCTTCATTCTCCTGAGCCAGAAGTGCTCCAAGTGATCGCTCTTGCGATGCAATGAAGAGTATCAACGGCCTTCCAGGAGTTGGTGCCCCTAATACGGGTGGATTCAACAAGTATCTTTTAATGCTTTCAAAAGCATTTTGAAATGATTGATCCCAGTGAAAAGGTGCATCTTTTTTCATTAGATGGTTGAAGGGTTGACACCTTCCATCCAAGTTAAAGATGAACTTTCGAATGAATGTCAAATTTCCTTGTAGACTGCAGAGGTCTCTCATGTTTTTTGGCTCAGGAATTTTTTGAATAGTATCAATCTTTGTGGGATCAACTTTAATTCCTCGATGACGCATGATAAATCCAAGAAACTTTCCTGAAGTAACCCCAAAGGCACATTTGAGTGGGTTCATTTTCAAGTAGAATTTTCTTAACCTCTCAAAAACAATGTGAAGGTCTTCAAGATGGTCATCCCTGCACTTTGTATTTACCACCAAGTCATCGATGTAACATTCTACTCTCTTATGTAACATTTCATCAAAATGTTTTGCATTGCACGTTGGTAGGTTGCACCCACATTCTTTAGACCAAAAGGTATAACTTTGTAACAATATATCCCTTTTGGAGTTCGAAATGCAGTGCATTCTTCATCATTTAGAGGCATTCTGATTTGATTATATCTGGAAGACCCATCCATAAATGTCATGAGCTCTATGATCGGTATTAGGAAATCATCCTTTTGACATGCCTTATTCAAGTGTCAAAAATCAACGCAGACACGTATCTGACCATTCTTCTTCTTGACAGGCACAATTTTTGAGATCCATGATGGGTACTTCACTTCTCGGATAAATCCAGCTTTGATAAGATTATTGACCTCTGCTTCAATTTGTGTTACCAACTCGGGATGAAACACTCGTTGTGACTGCTTTATAGGACATGCCCCCTTTTTTATCCCCAAATAATGAATAGCTACCCTTGGACTAAGGCCTGGAATTTCTTGGTATGACCAGGAAAAGACATCTTTGTACTCAACTAATAACTTAAAGTAGTCCCATTTTTCTTGCGGTGTAAAAAGCGCACTAATGAACGTTGGGCGCGGGTCCTCTAAGTACCCAGATTAAGTTCTTTGAGTTCATATACGGTTGATTGTATGCCATCTTCTAGTTAGGGTGGATCCTCTTAAACATCATCATTCACACTATCCGAGTATGGGCCTTCTTCTACAGTTATATGGTAGGATGTTTGTACAAGGTTGGAATCTTTCGATTGACTTCCTTTGAATGTCGTGATGGCTTCTTCTTGCTCCTTCTTTGTCTCTCCACAAAACTGGTTAGGGAACACAATGGTTCTTTTTTTCACTTTTAGTGAACCATCTATGGTGATTGAAAATACAGCCTTTCTCTTCATACATGATAGGAAGATACTATGAATGTCTTTGTCATCGATTCCTTCAAGAAAACCTTGTGTTTCATTCTCCAGCAACCCTTTTTGTGCTAATGACTTTCCTGTGGTTCCCAAATGCTGAAAGACAGAACCTCTTAAGGTGTCGGCCTCTTCTTTCATTTGTTTAGAGGCTCTACTTTTGCCCTTACAACCTAATCCTTCAAATACAGAGACACGAGGTGTCAATCTTCTTATGCGTTCAAACACAGAAGTTTGTTGTGGAATTTTCTCATCCTCGAATTCCTTTTCTTTTTCTACTGAGGCATAAAGTGATGGAGTTGTTTACTTTCTCTTCTTAGTAGAAGTTTGAAGAGGTTCCGGCAACTTGAATCCCAGGCCAAACTTAGGAGTGCTAACATAATGACCTTGCTTTATTAACTTCATTTGTGCCTCTGTAAGACCATGTATCTTCTCACCAATGACCTCATCTTTGAGCTCACCTAGTCTTGTCGGCTTGGAAAAGTCGTATCCTGATTTTTCAAGTAGCATAAAGGCTTTATCACCAAACTGACCTTTTATTTTATGAGCCAAAGTATTGCTTCCTAGAAGCTTAAGCGTGATAGATGGGACCCGTATAACAGGGACAGTCATAATCTCCTTCAAATCTTGGAATGTCTTATGGCTCATCTCTCTCCTTGGAGGGTGGCTTTGTTGAGTACATACTTCCAGCAAAGGTTGTCCCTCCTTTTGAAGGTCACGAGGGATGTAGCGAAAAACAAAATGTTCTTCATCCACCTTCATATGCATATCTCCTTCAGATGATGAAAGCTTAGTGGAAAATTTTCCAATTCTCTCCTTAGGCATCTTGACAGTAACTCGTTGAACCTCAACTTCTTTTGGAACAACATTATTTGGGTTGGATAGTGTTGTTTTCTCCATACCCAATTCACAAGAATCCAAGTAAAATTTTGCATCTATAAAATACGACTCTGTCTCAGTGAAAGGATTGACATCTGCATTAATTTTGACTACTTCACCATCTTTTACATACTTTATGCATTGATGTAAAATAGATGACACCACTCCATTTTCATGAATCCAGGGGTGTTTGAGAAGTAAGTTGTATGATGTTTTGGCATCAATAACATGAATCAAAATGTTTGATTTCATGTCGCCAATAGATAATTCTACACATATCTTTCCCAGGGCTCGTTGTCCTCCTTGATTGAAGCCTTGAATTGTTATGTTGCTTTTGGATAATTCATCAATAGAGATTTCAAGCCTTTTAAGCACTGTCCTTGGCATGATATTGACTGCCGAACCATCATCGATCAATATGCAATTGAGATATTGTTCTCGAATAGCCCCTACCACAAACAAAGGTTTGTTATGTAGTTTAGACCCTAATAATAAATCATCATCCATGAAGGAAATTATAGCACAACATGATGCGACTTTTCTATTAGCATAAAGTTCTTGTGCTATCATTGGACAATGCCCTCCATTGCTTTCATTTACTTTCTCTGTGCTAGAAATTACATGTGTGGCACCAATTTGACTATCTTCAAGGAATTTTTTCGGAAAGAACTCATACAATGTAACAGGCCTTCGGTCCTTCCGTGAAAATACACCACCAATCTTCTTGCTAGTATCAAACTTAACACTTTTTTATGATCGTAGATGCTTCGCATTATTCTTCATCACTCTTGGCTTAGGAAGTCGTATTCTTAGAATCGCCTGATGCCTCCTTTTCTTACGAGAAACCAAGGTTCAATCATCATCATCATTGCCTTTAGCTTTGTTGCCTATTCCCAATGATCCTTTAAGAGTCTTTCTTGGAAAATCTACTTCAACTGGATCGAAGCTCCCAAACTGCAAGAAGATTGAGCTCGACATGGTTTGCAACATTGAACACTCCTTCTTCTCAGGAATGATACTAGCGTGATTTGCCTCTACTATTTCATCCATATCAATGATGATTTTTCCTTCACTTACTAGCGTCATGATTTTCTCCTTCAAGATAAAGCACTTTCCCATTGGATGGCCAACAACGCAATGATACTTGCAGTACTTAGGATCATTGATCTTATTAATTTCCTCCGGCCTTTTTGATTTGGAAAGATCAATCATTTTCTTAACTAGCAATTCATCCAGTATCATAGGTATATCTAAATCTAGGAACGGATAAACCTTAGCTTTTAATTCATTCAAGGTTGGACGGCGTTTATCCTCTCTTGGATATTGCCTAGAGCCTTCATCTTCCTTCACCTTTTTCTTGGTTGTGACCTTCACAGAAGTTTCTTTCACTGCCATAGATTTTTTAGACTTTGAGGTAATACCTTTCTTGAACTCTCTTTTCTCTTTCATCGGGTCAATAAAAGGGGATGCCTTCCCATGACTTGCGATGATTAACTCCATGTTGTGTGCCCTAGTATCCAGATCTTCAAATATTTGTGGTTTGATTATTTACAGTATGTATAGGAGGCCCCAATTCATTCCTTGAATGCATATTTCTACCGCAGATATTTCAGAAAGGCGGTCTTTGCAGTCCAAACTTAATGACCTCCATCAATTGATGTAATCTGTTACAGGCTTATCCTTTCTTTACTTAGTTCCCGTTAGCTTTATCATGCTCATAGTTCATCGGGTACTGTAATATCGATTGAGAAATTTCTTCTCAAGCTACTCCCAACTATCAATTGAATCATGCTCCAATTCAATATACCAATCAAATGTGTTCCCCTTCAATGAACGAACAAACTATTTTACCAAGAGATCGCCATGTGTTCCAACGTTGCTACATGTTTCGATAAAGTAAGCAATGTATTGCCTCGGGTTTCCCATGCCATCAAATTATTGCAACTTTGGTGGTTGATAGCCCGTTGGCATAGGTAGACAATCGATTCGTCTTTTGTAAGGCTTGGAGTAATACAATGAACTTTGTGGTGCTCCGCTATATTGAGCCCTGATGGTGTTTGTTATCATGTCTTGCAATTGTTGGATAGATAAAGCCACAACCAAAATAGATTATTTCTCCTTCTGAAATTTAGACTTAGCAGGTAATTCCTCAACATCTTTGTCCTGTAGAGTAAAACTAGGTGGATAGGTAGGGACATGACTCGACTCTCCTGGTTCATAGGCCTCCAGTTTGTTCATGAGTTAAGCAATATAAAGATTCTTATCGTCAAACGACATTTTTAGGGCTTCAATGGTTTGCTCCATCATTGTGAATTTCTCGTCCATGTCAGTTGAGTCAGCTATTAAGGCATTGACCTTCGTTGAAACTGGAAAATCCATTGAATCTTCAGGTTCACCAAAGATGGATTCGGTTAGAGAAAGTTCACCAAAGAACATGGATGCAAGATGGCCCCTAGCAGTCTCGCATGAGTGTTGTTATTTTTTGCTACCTCCAAAGAAGTGAAGTATTCATATTCATCCAAGCCACTAGCCTTGAACTTTTGGTGAGTAATTGGTCCAACACGACTAAGGTCAGCAGATGAAGTAGTAGAACCCTTGCATGTAACATCGTTTATTTTTTTGAAGTCCATCACAATAGTTGAATTTGTAGCTTCCAATTTACAGGAGGAAGAGATGAAGAGCAGAATTGGTCCCACTGGGTGTGCTGAAATTTGTTCGCAACAAATTTTCATGGGGTGCAGAAAATCAACGACAAGCAAAAATAAATAAAAGAAAATAAGAATTTTATTAATATGAATCTTGAGGGTACAATTCTGTTATTCTTTTTATTCTTCTCTCCTAAATTTAGAAATGATTTGAGGGCATTTAATAGTGTGTTTCCTGAATCGTTGGATGATTTCGACTTCTAGAGACGTATTTCAATCGTTTGGGATGTCGAAAAGTATTTTGTCGTTTTTGAATAATCTCCGGGAAGAACTCTGTTGATTGCTCCTTTCAAGAACTTGCTAGTCAATGCTGACGTTGTCAATGCTTGTCAAAGTGTTTTCTTTTTTTTTAGCATGTCATGTTACCCCCTATTTATAGTTGTAGGGGGTAGACCTAGTTGCTTGTGATTGGCCAAAATATGTCACCTTGACACTTGGCGACTCTTGACTGGTTCTTCAATTTGAATGAGATTTACACATCATTTATACATTTGGAGGCATCTCATTGGTCTTGGATTTGACTGGGATGCCACGTCACTTGATGAGTTTGGGCTTCCAAGTGTAATGGACCTTGGGCTTGAATTTAACAAAAACATACTTTATACTATTCCTACTGTACACGTATTCTATATACTCTTTCTAGTCTTTACATTTGTCCTAAATTCTTACAACTTTTCAAAAAGTAAGAAAGACTTTAAGGCCTAAAAAGATAAATACTTATTAAAAGTCTTGCCAAAAAGTCAAAAAAGCTAAAAGCTAATAATTCCTATACAATTATTTACGTAAAGAAAGTTATCTAATTTATTCACATGTCGCTTTCATAATTTAATAGCTTGTCTTCCTCTATTATTGCTCTGTTGTTTATCTTTTTTGTCGTGTCTCTCTTGTTGTTCTAATTTTTTCGTTTGCTTCTATTGTAGTGTTACTTCTAGAATAATATTATGTCGTCCGCTACAACGGCTGCATTGATGATCATCATATCTCTTTCTAATTAATTTGCAGAATTGTTCCATAAGTCCATCAGAAATAATTCCTTTCTTGATAGATCTTGTGAGAGGATTATCTTCTGGTTTTAATAATGTCATTGTCCATCTACGAATTTCTTCCATATCATTTTCTCTTATGTCTTTGCATGTTGAATAAACCAATAAATGATCTCTAGAATAATAATTTCAAACTGGATTACGGTTCAAATAGTTATGTGCTAACTCTTGTATAATTGTGCTCAAGCCAATAACTCGTTTGTACTTGAAAAAGTCTGGTATCTTAGTTTTTTGTATTTCGTCTTGTTCAGATATTTCTTCTGGTATAATGTAGTCTCTTGTCATACCAATTTTTACTACTGTAACCACTGGTTTAATTTCATCAAATAGTATCTCAGCGGGGGCCGAATAAAATCTTACGTAAACTAGTTGTCCTTTTGTAATTTTTATATATGTCATAATTCCTTTATGTACTTCAGGAATCATGGATAATTCTTTCCCATCTATTGTATATATTGTTGATAATAATCCATAAGAATAACATGTAGAGATTAAATTTGGGCTGGTTCCTGGGAGCGCAATAAGTTTATTATAATTTTATAACTTTTGGGTTATATACCCTTGGTGTTTTTTGGATAGCTCAATATCTTGGACGGGTTTGGTGTTTAGTAAGGTTTGGATTGTATATAAATTTTCAATATAAACATAGGTTAAATGGTTGTAAGCTTGTTTTTTCTGGTTAATTGCTTCTGAATAAGGGTATAACTGCGGGGGTACAAATAATTCATTCTTTTGGATATTTGTGGTGTATAAGGTTTTTCAAATATCTTATTTAGGGTGTAATTCTTTTTCTTTGGTAATTCAGATTTTGGTAAATTTTTTGTAGTGGGTAATTCCTTAGTTGTACCTGATGTTCCTGCACATGTAACAAACATTTCAGTTTTAAGGTATGTCCGAACGTCACCTTCTAGGTTTAGTTTTTTAAAGTGCTCTTCCTGCACTATATTTGTGCCTTTGGCTTTTTTCTATTTTTTAGAGTGCTCAAATTGCACTTTTAATTCTACGACTTCAGTAGTCAGTAGAGTAACTTGTTCTTTTAAGAATTTCACTTGTTCAAATAATTAAACTAGTAAATCATTTTGTAACTTCAATAGTAACTTCTTCTATTGTTAAATCAGTCTAAGTAGCCTTGTCGTGACAAGTAATCTGCAATGACATTTTTGTTAGTACTAGTTACTTCAGTTGTAAATGTAAAATTTAATATGTTCAAGACTAGTCTCCATATTTCCTTTGTTGTAACCTTATTTTGTATTTTCTTTTTTAACCACCAACGTACCTGCGTATTATCTGTTCATACAATAAACTTGTTATATACAATATATAGCTCAAATGCTAATAAACATTTATATAATGAGCATAATTCTTTTCTATTTATTTCTCATTTTATCTCTGTTTCATTGAATGTGTCTGAGTAGTATCTTCAATGATGTTCTAATTTTTCTTCATCATATCTATATTTAAGTACTCCTCCATAACTATATTCGCTTGTGTCTGCTTCTACTATATATGTAAAAATTTTATTTTCGTCTGGAAATTGTAATTTTGGTAATTCTTTACAAAGTATTTTTATTTTCTGGACTTGTTTTTTATCTTCTTCGTTGTAATTATATTCTACATCCTTTTTAAATTTTTTCTATAATGATCTTAGGTTTTCTGCTAATTTTGGTATATATTCTCTTACTTGGTTTACTAATCCTAAAAATGATAGTAATTTCTTTTTTATGTCTAAATCTTCTCTTGAATTTATTATTTTTTGTACTATATGTTGTTGCATTTTTACTCCACTCTTATCTATTTGTATTCCTAAAAATTCTATCTGATTTTTCATAATTTCAGCTTTCTTTTCACTTAAGCTTATTCCTGATTTTTCTATTATATTTGTAAATTGTTCTAGTAATTTTAAATGTTCTTCTTTAGTTTTTGTGTATAGTAGTATATCATCTTTATATACTACACAATTAGGTAATTGGTTAAAATAACTATCCATAAAATGTCGATATCTACCTGGTGCATTTTTATATCCGAATGGTAATATGTTCCATTGATAAAATCCTTGTGGTACCGTAAATGCAGTTAATTCCTTAGAATATTCATCTAGCTTTAAATGGTAAAATTCTGATTTACAATCAAATTTACTAAAGTAATTATATCCTTGTATTTGTCTTATTTTTAATATTTTATTTGGTATTGGATAATTATATGTCATAGTTTTTGCATTTAGGTTTCTATAGTCAATAACCATTCTATTTTTTCCTCTTTTTTGTTCACTATGTTTATTTACTATAAATGCTGGATTATTGTGCTTACTATTACTTTTTTATATGTATTGTTTTTCTAATAATTCTTCTATATGCATTTTAAATTCCTTTAAATCATCAAAGTTATATGTTAATGGTTTTTGGGTTATTATGCTATTTTTATCTATTAACTCAAATTTTACAGTGGTTTTATGTTTTTTCCATCCTTTTAATGGATCTTCACTGTATAGTTGTCTTAATTTTTTCTTTATTATTTCTACCTTATCTATTGAAAATATAGTTAATTCTTCTTTATTTATTGAAAATATAACTAGTTCTATTGTGTCTTCAGTATTTTTTATATTTTCTAATTTTTGTGTGATTTTTTCACTTCCTTTTATCCAATCAGTTTTCTTTCTTATTTTCTTAATAACTCTCTTTGCTCTTACTTTTTGTTTACATAGTGTTGTAAATCACCAGTGTGTTCTAATTATCATATGTGGGTATAATTTATCTAAAAATGGCATTCCTAAAAGCATATCTTTTGATGTTAGTTCATAATTATAGATTTCTTCTATTGTTAATATCTTATCCCATACTTGTATTTTTACATTTCTAGCCTTATAAGTAATTAAGCTTTTTGTTATTAAATCCTCTAACTACTATTGGTGTTTTTAATTTATCCCATTTACTTTCTGGTAAACAATTATATCTACATAAATTGGCTTCTGCTCCTGTATCTATCATTGGTGTATAATATCTATTATAATATCCTTCTACTATTATTTTTCATAAGTACATATATTTTCATATCATGTCAAAGCTCTCTTTATTAATAATTTTTCTCTGTTATAGGTTATGGTTATTTGTGCATGTTCTATATTGTAGGGTTTTACTTGTTCTAACCATTTTATTCCTAATATTATGTCTATTTTTTGCATATCTTCCTTTATTTCAAATTCTATTTTTATTTTTCTAACTCCTATTATTATTTCTTTTTCTATTGTATCTTTAATGTTTATTAGACTCCTTGGTAGATCTGGACACATATTACTATTGGATTTTATTTCTTCATTTTTTACTAGATAGTTTGCTAGGTAATTTTCTTCATGTCCTGTATTTATGAGTATTAAATATTCTTTTTCATTTATTGTTCCTGTTATGTAATATTGAGTTAAATTAACTGTTGAAGTTGTTTCATAATTTGTTCTTTTTGATTAGCTTGATGATTCTGGTTTTTCATAAGCTATTCTTTTTGTTGTACTTATCCTATCATTTATTATTTCTAAATCTTCTTCTATATCTATATCTTTGTAACTATAATCATTGTTATCAATTGTTTTTACGAATTGTTCAAAAGGACTTTCTGTGTGTATTTTATTAATTTTATTCTTTCCAGTTATTTTATGTTTTGTTGTTAATACATATAGATTTTTACATCTTGCTGTAAATATTTTAATTCCTGGGGTTAGTTCTATTCCTGATATTTTTTAATATAATAATAATGATTTATCTATATTTTTATCTGTTATTGGTACTGAATAATTTGCACTTATTATAAATTTGAATTTTTGGTATATTAAATTTCTTTTTATGGCACTAATTATGCTTTTTTCTATAGGTTTTACTATCATATCATCTGCTAAATATAGTTCTATTGGTGTATCTATTCCTTCTCTAAAAACATGCTTTTATTAATATCTCTGTTCATCCAAGGTGTACATATTTTATTGGGTCTTTACTTTTTATATCATTTATTTCTTTATTAATTATTCTTTTTGTTACTAATGGTATACTAACTTTACCTCTTGCATATTTACAATCTATTACATGCTCTTTGTGGCTTACTACATAGTATTCCTCTTTTCTTCTACTAAATATATTTTTTATTGTTGGTATTTTAAATATTTTTTCTACACTTAGGTCTAACTCTTTTCCTTTTATTTCTTAAATATATTACTATCAAATATTACTTTTTGGTCAGTTCCTTCTTCATTTAAATATTCTTCCTTTGTTATTATTTTAATATCTTCTTCAATCATTTGATTCATCTAATTCACTATCTATTTCATTAGCTATTTTTTTTTCTAAAATTTCATATATACTATCTTCACTTTCTAATTCGTAATCTATATAATCTATTTGCATATATTCTGCATTTTCTATCTTTATTTCTGATATTTGTTTCTTTTTTGGATCTTTAGGCATTTTACAATCTCTAGCTAAATGTCATAGTTTTCAATAATTATAGCAAGTACATTCTTTTATAGATTTCTTTTATGTTTATAATTTTTTACATAATATCTTTTTCTTGGTTTCTTATACTTATATTTTGATTTTTTGTATTTCTTATATTTCTTACGTCTTTTTCTTTTCTTATAATATCTTTCTTCACATCCAAATTGAGGTTCTATTTTATCTTTGCAACATGCTAAATTTTTTATTAATGTTTTTTTCATTTTCATTTCTTCTCTGTATTTTTCACATAAATTTCTATACCATTATTGTAGAAATTTTCTTCTTGCTCCTAGAGTATCTACTATGTTTGCTTCATCCCAACTCTTTATTATTTTTAAACTAAATGGTTCAGGTAATTTACTAAAATATAATCTTCTCACTTCTTTACTTTCTTCTGCATTATATGCTCCTTTATAGTAGTATTCTTTAAATGCGCATGTATATTCATCTATATAGCACATATTACATATTGCTAGTTTTAACATTAAATTCCTATTTGTATCTTTTTCTTTGTTTTGTTCTTCTTTTTCTGTTGCAATACTGCTAAATTCATCTCTTATAGTCATTTCATATTTTTTCAATATGTCTATAGGTGTTAGTTTAGTTACAGTTGTTCCTTGTGTTTCTTTATCATTCCTTAATACCTTTTTACTTATTTCAGTTAAATCTAAAAACCATAATTTTGTTGTTCCTATTAGTGTTCTTTCTATATATTCTGGTGTATCTATTGTATTTATACCATTGTCTAATAATTGTTTTGCTATATATCATATCCATAATTGTATCGTTTTATCTACATCTATTACACAGTCTAAGAAGTTATAATTTTTATTAATTATTTATTTTGGTGTCCATTTGTTATATTCATTTTTTAGGTTATATTTTTTAAACTTATCTTTATAATAATATGTAGGTTTTCTTATTTCTGATGTACTAGGTATTATATTTCCATCATCTTCTTTATCAAGAGTATTTATTTTTGTGTTTGTATTTTCTAAGTTTTCTTTATTAATTACTTCTTGTTTTTCATTAATTTCTAATTTTTCTATATTTGTTAAGATTTTTGTATATGTTTCACTATCTTCCGAATCATAATTATTTGTTTCTTCAGCATCTATTGTGTTTATTTCTATTTCATTAGTTTCTAATTTTTTATTTTCTTCTTCTAATTTTTCTTTAAATTTATTTATCTCAATTAATAATTTTTTTTCTTTATCATTTTCTTCTTTTTCTTTCTATCTTTTTTTCATACAGATCTTTTACCATTTGTAATTCTTTTTCTAATTCAGCAACCCTACTATTTTTAGTTTCCTCTATTTTTCGTATTTCTTCTGTAGTCTGTTGTTTTATTTCATCTATTTTTTTCCTATCTATTTCTTCATTTTCTTTTGCTATTCTTACCATAGTTGTTAATTTATCTTCTAATTTTAATTCTTCTTTTTCTAACATTAAATATAAATGTTCACCTATTTGTTATATCTTCTTCCTAAATTGGAAAATAATATCCTTATTTTTAATCCTTCGTGATTTTCATATGTTTTTTCATCTATTATAAATTCTTCTTTGTTCATTTTATCTACTTGATAGTGTATAAATCATGTTCATATATGTATTCTAGACTATCTATTTGTGATTCTAAATATGATATTTCTTCTTTTTGTGCTTTTATTGATTTTTGACATACTCTTACAATCATGTTATATTGTAGTCTTTCTTTTCTTATTTTTAATTCTCTCCATTTTTCAGATATTATTTGTTTTAGTTCTTTATATTTTTGGAATTTTGTTATGTTATTCATCTGTACAATATTTATAATATTTTGGTGGATACCGAAATCTGATTTTATCATAATTAGGTGGTATGTATCTCATTCTTCTAGATTTTAAATGAATTATTAATTTTGTCTCATTGCTGGATATTAAGGTAATTAAGTAAGCTAATCTGTGGGGATTTTCTTTTGTTTTGTTTAACTTTGTATATTTTGGGTAGTAACTAGTTAAAGTTTCTTTAATTTTTCTAAAAGCTTCTATATTTTTAAATGGTCTTCTCATTTTTAACAAATAAATAACAACGTAAATAATAATAGCTCATAATTAATAAATACGACTAAATTAACTTTTGTAATTTTTTTCATAATTAACACATATCTACACGTTTTTTAAATAACATAGGTTTTGATACCAATGTGTAGGGGGTGCGAATAACATTTGGGTAATCTGCGTGGATAACTAATAGGTAACTAGTAAATACTAGTTCTATCATGTTAATTGAAATACTATGTCATAGTATTCCTTAGTTTTTTTGTTTTAATTCTTCTATATTATTTTTAAGGTATTCTATATGTTCCATATCTCTAGTTTTTAGGTAGTCAAGTAGATTCTCTTTCATAAGTATTTCTGTTAATCTTATTTCCTCCGTATCTTTTCTTCAATATTCTAAGTATTCGTAGTTTATCATCTTATCCTAAAGTAGTTGTAATACTGCAAATTTCTTTGTCATAATTTATTCTAATTGTACTATATCTGACATTAAATTCTAGGTTATCTATTTCATTAATTATCCTGTCTTTTTCTTCTATGAATAATTCTATGTCTAAATCATATTCTAAACTGTCTTTTAATTCTAGTTGTTTCACGGTTTTATCTATCCAAATTAATCTTTCTTCAAAAAGAATAGCTTATGAAAAACTAGAATCATCAAGCTCATCAAAAAGAACAAATTATGAAACAACTTCAACAGTTAATTTAACTCAATATTACATAACAGGTACAATAAATAAAAAAGAATATTTAATACTGATAAATACAGGACAGGAAAAAAATTACCTAGCAAAATATCTAGTAAAAAGTGAAGGAATAAAATCCAATAGTAATATGTGTCCAGATCTACCAAGGAGTCTAATAAACATTAAAGATACAGCAGAAAAAGAAATAATAATAATAGGAGTTAGAAAAATAAAAATAGAATTTGAAAAAAGGAAGATATGCAAAAAAGCAGATATAATATTAGGAAGAGTAAAGACATTTTTTCCCCCCTGAACTTGTCCTCCCAACTCACTTAAGCACTTAAACTTAACTTCCGTTTATTTACCCCCCTTAACATCTTTGAAGTGTATTTATTTCACCCCTAATGCTGACGTGACATATTTTTTTTAAAAGGGCGCGTTTATTTATTAAAAAAATTAATTTTAGTAATATTATATTAAAATATAATAAAATAATTTTAAAAAATAGACACTTTTTTCTTCTTCTTCTTCAAAACATTATCAACAACAATACCCAAATTTCTCCATTAACAACCTCAAATATATTTTTCACCACTTCTCTCCTTTAATTTTTTTTCATATTCCTCCATTAACACCACCAAAAAATAACCACTAAGATACTAAATTAAAAATTTTCCTCCATTAAACACCTATTTGTTAAAGAAACACGAATCGAAATTACCAATTTTCCTCCATTAAACATCCATTTTTCCTCCATTGTTAATATTAGCAAGAGAAATAAAACAAAAGAAAGTTCTTAAATCCATTTGTTAAAGAAATAGGAAACAAAAAATAGGATAGTTTCAGTTTCAAAAATGGGATAATTTGAATGAAAATTATTCAATGGAAACTACTCAGAGGAAAATATTAACAAGAAAATTTAGGAAAATTTTCCTCCATTAAACACCTATTTTTCCTCCATTAAATACTCATCCAAATTTCTTAGATCCATTTGTTAAAGAAACACCCAACATAATTTTTTCCTCACCTTTCTTAGATTCATTTGTTTGAACAAATTGATAATTAATTGAATTTTTTAAGTGAGTTGAGTTTTCCAGCGAAAATTCACCGAAAATCTGACAAGTGTGGCTGTGTTGGGGTGGACGGAGGTGGATGGGTGTGTGTGCAGGTGGGGTAGTATGGGGGAGAACAGAGTATGTGTGCAGGTTTGGGGGTGGACGGGAGGGGGGCAGGGGAGGGGTAGGACTGGGGGTTACAAAGAAGATGGAAAATGGGGGGGTGGGGTTTTTGTTTTAATTTAAACTATTTTTTATATATTTAAAAATATGTATATATATAAAAAAATATTTATATATATATATAATTATTTAAAAAATACTTTATTTACGTGGCTCCGACGTGGTGGTGATATGGCGCTGACGTGTCAGCAAGTGTGATGCACTCTCCGTTATGAGAATGGTATTATACATTAAGGGGTGAAAGTAATTCACTTTAAAGATGTTAAGGGGGTAAATAAGCAAAAGTTAAGTTTAAGTGCTAAAGTGAGTTGGGAGGACAAGTTCAGGGGGGAAAATATGTATTTTCTCTTTTAGGAATAAAATGGTTAGAACAAGTAAAACCCTACAATATAGAACATACACAAATAACCATAACCTATAATAGAGAAAAATTATTAATAAAGAGAGCTTTGACATGATATGAAAATATATGTACTTATGAAAATAATAGTAGAAGGATATTATAATAGATATTATACACCAATGATAGATACAGGAGCAGAAGCCAATTTATGTACATATAATTGTTTACCAGAAAGTAAATGGGATAAATTAAAAACACCAACAGTAGTTAGAGGATTTAATAACGAAGGAAGCTTAATTACTTATAAGGCTAGAAATGTAAAAATACAAGTATGGGATAAGATATTAACAATAGAAGAAATCTATAATTATGAACTAACATCAAAAGATATGCTTTTAGGAATCCCATTTTTAGGTAAATTATACCCACATATGATAACTAGAACACACTGGTGGTTTACAACACCATGTAAACAAAAAGTAAGAGCAAAAAGAGTTGTTAATAAAATAAGAAAGAAAACTGATTGGATAAAAGAAAGTGAAAAATCACACAAAAAATAAAAAATATAAAAAATACTGAAGACACAATAGAACTAGTTATATTTTCAATAAATAAAGAAGAAATAACTATATTTTCAATAGATAAGGTAGAAATAATAAAGAAAAAATTAAGACAACTATACAGTGAAGATCCATTAAAAGGATGGGAAAAATATAAAACTACTGTAAAAATTGAGTTAATAGATAAAAATAGCATAATAGCCCAAAAACCATTAACATATAACTTTGATGATTTAAAAGAATTTAAAATGCATATAGATGAATTATTAGAAAAATAATACATACAAAAAAGTAAAAGTAAGCACAATAGTCCAACATTTATAGTAAATAAACATAGTGAACAAAAAAGAGGAAAAAGTAGAATGGTTATTGACTATAGAAACCTAAATGCAAAAACTATGACATATAATTATCCAATACCAAATAAGATATTAAAAATAAGACAAATACAAAGATATAATTACTTTAGTAAATTTGATTGTAAATCAGGATTTTACCATTTAAAGTTAGATGAAGATTCTAAGGAATTAACTGCATTTACGATACCACAAGGATTTTATGAATGAAACGTATTACCATTTGGATATAAAAATGCACCAGGTAGATATCAACATTTTATGGATAGTTATTTTAAACAATTACCTAATTGTATAGTATATATAGATGATATACTACTATACACAAAACCAAAGAAGAACATTTAAAATTACTAGAACAATTTACAGATATAATAGAAAAATCAGGAATAAGCTTAAGTGAAAAGAAAGCTGAAATTATGAAAAATCAGATAGAATTTTTAGGAATACAAATAGATAAGAGTGGAGTAAAAGTGCAACAAGATATAGTACAAAAATAATAAATTCAAAAGAAGATTTAGACACAAAAAAGAAATTACTATCATTTTTAGGATTAGTAAACCAAGTAAGAGAATATATACCAAAATTAGCAGAAAACCTAAACCCATTACAGAAAAATTAAAAAAGGATGTAGAATATAATTACAACGAAAAAGATAAAAAAAAAGTCCAGAAAATAAAAATATTTTGTAAAGAATTACCAAAATTACAATTTCCAGACAAAAATAAAAAAATTACATATATAGTAGAAGAAGACGCAAGCGAATATAGTTATGGAGGAGTACTTAAATATAGATATGAAGAAGAAAAATTAGAACATCATTGTAGATACTACTCAGGCACGTTCAATGAAACAGAGATAAAATGGAAAATAAATAGAAAAGAATTATGCTCATTATATAAATGTTTAGCATTTGAGCCATATATTGTATGTAACAAGTTTATTGTACGAATAGATAATACGCAGGTACGTTGGCGGTTAACAAAGAAAATACAAAATTCAGTTACAACAAAGGAAATATGGAGACTAGTCTTGAACATATTAAATTTTACATTTACAATTGAAGTAACTAGTACTAACAAAAATGTCATTGTAAATTACTTGTCACTACAAGGCTACTCAGACTGATTTAACAACAGAAGAAGTTACTATTGAAGTTACTCAGAATGATTTACTAGTTCAATTATTTGAACATATGACTGGACAATACAAATACATACTACATATGTCAATCCTTTCCATTTCATAATTTTCGTAATTTTCTCCGAATCGTTACGGTGCTTCGATCTCACCTCTTCTATGCTCACTTCTCTCTTCGACTGAATAAGCGTAGAAATTAATTTAAGATCTTCATCTTGTGTTAAACCAAGACTAAATGATGGTGAATTATAAAAAACTACATTCACAGGTGTTATACCTCTAGTTGAACTTCTGCAATATGTGTGTTCTGTCATTATAGTAGACCTCCGCAATCTTTCAACAAAAAAATCACAAACCCCTCCCCCCTCCCAAAAAAAAATGAAAGAACAAGGTTGAAGAAAAAAATACAAAAAATATAAAATATATAAATTATATGAAAGATATAACATCCAATAACTATAAATATCAATTTAACTTATTTGATGGAGCATAATATTTATTAATAATTTGAGAAAAATAGGCGAAAAATGAAAAAAAACGTATAAAAGATATGGTTAGATTGGAGGGAAGTAAAATAATGGAGTAAAAATAGGAAAAGGTAAAGTAGTGGAGTAAAAATACGCGCCTGAGTAGTTAATGGGCAAAAAATGTTACTTTTGTTATATATTGTAATTTTGTAAAAGTATTGCTATTTTTTATAATTATAGTCTCAAGTTTGTCACTTTCTATAATTTTTCCTTTACTATCTTATAAGAGGAAAAAAGCAAGAAGGAACTCGTCAACATGACTGCTTGCAATTTGGGCCCATCAAAGTAATTTTGTAGTTACAATTAATTGAAGCGATTCCATTGGCAGAGGAAAGGATTTGTTGTAGTTCCTTTAAAAAAAATTTGTGTAATTTATGAAAGAAAAAAATATTTTTTAAATTTGTGATCTAAAACAAATCACATATGTATATGACTACTAGTTTAGGTGTATGTGTCTCGTGCGTGTACCTCACTTTATTGAGTTTAACGTTATACTAAATAGGATATTTGTTTAAAGGGGATCTTTCAAAAATAGCAGCATTTTACTATAAAACCCACCTTCCATAGCCACATTTTACATAACTAGTTTACGTGTACGTGCCTTGCGCGTGTAGCTCAGTTTAATGAGTTCAAACATTACATTAAATAGTAGGATATTTGTTT
Organism: Capsicum pubescens; assembly: GCA_030864215.1. Taxonomy (NCBI): domain Eukaryota; kingdom Viridiplantae; phylum Streptophyta; class Magnoliopsida; order Solanales; family Solanaceae; genus Capsicum; species Capsicum pubescens. The sequence continues at coordinate 190,716,636 of CM061546.1, forward strand.
AAATAATAAATATGAATATAATAATTAAATTTAATATCTTTTGAGTATGTAAGAATAGAGAATTTATTTATTAAACCTAATCTTTATGAAAAATATTTTTAAAAGTCGATCGACATTCATCTATCATCTGTAAATTGTAACAAAACAATACAATGGTAGAGAAATCAAAATAATAAAATTAAATCTAATATTTTTACACAAAAATTTTCTTAAAGTCGTCTGACACTCATCTAGCACCTGTAAACAATAATAAAACAATACGATAATAGAGATATCAAAATAATACAACTAAACCTAACCTTTACATAAAAAAATCCTCAAAGCCGACCGACATTTATCTATCACCTGTAAACTGCAACAAAATAATACGATAAAAGTGATATCAAAATAATAAAATTAAACTTAAATTTTTGCACACAAAAATTTCTCAAAGCTGATCGAGATTCATCTACGAACTGTAAACTACCATAAAATAACAAACTAATAGAGATATTATGATAATACAATTAAACCTAACCATTACCTAAAAATAATTTTCAAAGCCGACCCACATTCATCTAGTATCTGTAAATTAAAACAAAACAATAAGATAATAAAGATATCAAAACAATTTAGTTAAACCTAACATTTACACGAGAAATTCTTCAAAGTCAACCGATATTAATCTACGACCTGTAAACTCTAAAAAAATATATAATAGTGATCACAAAGCTTCGATTTTGATCCAACTAATTCTTGTCTGAGCAAAAATTTTGACCCTGAAGAATAATTTTGAATGAAAACAAAGAAGATATATATATATATATATATATATATATAAATATATGCACACACACACACATGTTGAATTATATTATGCTGACAAAAACAGTGAAGAAGTTGAAGGTTAGAAAAATCAAGCATCCACCGATTTACACATGCAATTGAATCAAGTTAGATGAGCATCAATCATATTCTCCCAATAGAGAAACCGGTTTGTTCTCTAGTTTAACGTACATCTAAATATTTATAGAAGTATTTCCTTAATAGAGTCCTATTTTAAGAGTATTTTTCCAATTGAACAATAGGCAGAAAAAATATTAATTAATTCTCCTACCATGTATTTTAAAAGTCCATATATTTTAGGAAGTTTAGTAGAAAGGAAAAAATATTAATTAATTCTGCTACCATATATTTTAGGAGTCCCATATATTTTAGGAAGCCTAGTTAATATAATAAAAAATAATTAAATAATAAATTAAAAAATAGTGAAAAGACAGTTTTGTCTAAAGAAGAGTATTTTAATGAAGGGTAAAAAGTTCAAATCACTTCTATAAGGGTCTTCACACTTTTAATATATTATAGAATACCATTTATAGCCATTGTATTCGATTTATGCCCCGCTGTATTCGGTTTTACAGATAGTATGTATTCATATAAAATATGAATACAGTCCCTATTTAGTCGCGCCAAAATGGAATTCAATATTTTTAAAAAGAAAAAATTCTCAATCACACTTATCTCGTTGAACTGGATATTTTCTTGTCTAACACTACCATTATCTTTTTTTATATTTTATATTTTTTGTGTGTTTTCCCATTTTTTCTTCTTTTTATTTTTTTTTTATTTTTCCTACTTTTATTATTTTCGTTTCTTTCTTTTTCTCTCTCTTTAATCTCTAACCTCTATTTCTCTTTCTTTTTTTCTTTTCTTCTTTAATCTTTTTAATGTTTTTTTGTACTTATTTTCTTTATTATTTTTTTTGTTCTATTTTATATTTCTTGCATTTTCAAAAAATATGACTAGTCGAGCACAAGTCATGGATGATAATGTAAATACCACAATTGTTTATCGTATTTGTAGTCACACCGCCATTTATATTTTTGTATTTATTGATACAACTGTATTCGCATTTGTATTTTAAAGTTCACATTTGTATTTATATTTTTTAGTTTGCATTTGTATTTAATAGTTCGCACTTGTATTTTTATTTGTTAGTTTACACCATCATTTATATTTTATATAATTCACACTTGTATTTTAAAGAACTATTTTGTATTTGTATTTTATAATTGATTACATATTATATTGGATTATATTTATATTATGGTTTTATTGTGTTTGTATAATTAGATTATATTTGGACTATATTTGTATTTGTATTCTATTTTCTTCATTACCTTTTTTATTTTTAAGAAATTATTTTGTATTTGTATTTGTAAGTTGATTGCATATTGTATTTAGTCATGACTATGTACACTTTATCATTTGTATTTGTATACAAACAAGTAAGTGCATTAATTGTATTTTTGTGATTCTAAAATATATGAATATGTAATGTATCATTTGATACAAATGTACCGTTTTGTATTTGTATATCAAAATTCTTTTTCATATTTGTAAATGAACAAATATCACTTGATGCAAATACAATGACAAACAAATGAAATAAATGATTTTATAAATACATTTGAGTTGTATTTATTTGTATAAATAAATACAACTAGTATTAATAAATACAAACAAGTATTTGTAGAAAGGAAATCAATCGTTCCTTTTCAATAATTAAAAAATACAAATGATAGTTCACACTTGTATTTATATGTTATAGTTTGCATTTGTATTTGTATTTTATAGTCCACACTTGTATTTATATGTTATAGTTCACATTTGAATTTGTATTTTACAGTTCGCACTTGTATTTGTATGTTATAGTTCACATTTGTATTTATATTTTATAGTCCGTACTTGTATTTGTGTTTGCTAGTTTGCACAAATGAAAAGAAGGGGAGAAATTGAAAAGAAAAAAAAAAGAAAGAGAAAATGAGAGAAAAAATACAAAAAAAAGAAAAAAAAAAGGAGAAAAATGAAAAGGGAAAAAAGAAAAATAAAAAATGAATAAAAAAGAAAAAGAAAAAAAGAAAAAAGTGCAAAAAGGAAAAATAAAGAGAAAACAACAAAAAATGGAAAAGAAAAACTGAAGAAAAAAAAACTGAAATAGGAAAAAAAAGAAAAGAATAATAGAAAATAGAAAAAAAGAGAACATACATGAGAAATGTTATGAATTGTAATTAGAAATAATTAATAGGCAAGAGGGGGCTATGAATTATAATTAATTGAAAATTAGGCTTTAAGTATTAATAAAAACCCAATAGTGGCTAATCCGGATAATTTTCCCTTGTTTAAATAATAAAGATGAATACAATGATTAAATTCAACATCTTTTGGAGAATTTATTTAATTAAACATAACCTTTACCAAAAAAAAATTTCAAAGTCAATCGACATTCATCTATCACCTGTAAACAGCAACAAAACAATACGATGATAGTGACATCAAAATAATATAATTAAATCTAACCTTTACATAAAAAAATTCTCAAAGTCGTCCGACACTCATCTACCATTTGTAAACTATAACAAAATAATACGACAATGGAGATATCAAAATAATACAACTAAACTTTACCTTTACACAAAAAAATTCTCAAAACAGAGATATAAAAATAATATAATTAAACCTAACCTTTACCTAAAAAATCTCAAAGCCGACCGACATTCATCTACCACATGTAAATTCATCTACGACCTGTAAACTACAATAAAATAATAAAATAATAATTACAAAGCTTTAGTTTTGATGAAAATAATTCTTGTTGGTGAAAAAATTTGACACTAAAGAATGAATTAAATGAAAACAAAGAATATATATATATATATATATATATATATATATATATTTGAGTGTATCGCTATAATAAACATCATTACTGTACAGTTAGAATGTTGTAATAGAGAAATAAAAATAATATGAAAATTTATTTCGGAGAAATAAAGATTATTTTTAAACCATTTTTAATAGGATAGAGATATTTTTAGCACATTTCATAAGTTCTAATATATTTGAGAAAATTATTCTAAAATAAAAGAGAAAATACATCAAATCACCCTCGAACTTATCGCCAAAACTTACTTTAACCATTAAACTTAACCTGTAATTATTTACCCTCCTTATGAACTTTAAAGTGAATTTTTTACCACCCTAAAAAAACTATACCACTCTCACTATGGAGAGTGAAGTACATGCGCACCCACGTCATTGCCAAATCAGTGCCATGTCATTGCCACGTAAGAAATTATAATTTAAAAAAAAAATCTCACACACATATTATCTTTATATTTTTTTTTAAAAAGCAAAACATATAGAGAAAATATATATGTTCTATTTATATATATATATATATGTATATAAATAAATAGAACCCCCCACCCCGACAGCACCCCACCCCATTTCCTTATTCTTATCCTTCAACGGCGCCCCCTTTTCTCCCAACCCGATTTCTCCTTCTTCTTTTCTTTAACAGTCAAATCCACCATTAACATCATTATTTCAACCTTCAATTTTAGCTTCCTCAATATTTTTAATGGTCAAATCCACCAACTCATTCACCCAATTATACAAAATTAAATTCATCAAATTTGAGAAGTAGATCAATTTAAAGTGAATGGTAAATTAGAGAAGACAAAATTCCAAACAAAGCCATTTTCAGTGTGGTTGACCATCTCCGATATGCCTATGATTTCTCTTTGCTCTATTCAACAACCCTTTGGTTTCTTTTTGCTCTATTCAACAACCCTTTAGCTCAAAAAATGAAAAAGAAATTATATGTGATCTTCATTTTTTGCTTGTGCTTCTGTAATGCAGATATGACAAAATAAGATAGCTATTTTTCAAGAGTTCGAAAGATGGACTGTGGTGATGATTTGCTTCAAAGGGAAAAAAATTTCAATACACAAAATCTGTAATGTAGATATGACAAAATCGTGATGATTTGATGCTCTTTGGATTTTTTTGGGTGTTGAAATTTAGCAAATTCTTAGAGAACGATAATTGAAAGATTTGATTTTTATGTATTTTGGGGATTTAATTTGTCGATTCTTGATCTTTATAGAAAAATTTATTTGTTGTTGTATTTTATTATTATGTATTTGATTGAAGATTTTTTGTGGATAAAAATTTAAAAAAAAAAAGAAATAAAGGAAGAAGAAGAAGAATTGGGGGTGGCGGGGTGTGAGGAAGAAGAAGAAATGGGTGTGGTGGGGTATGAGGAAGAAGGAAAAAAAATTAATGGTTAAAAATATTAATGTGGGCCCCATTTAATTTTTTTTTACACTTTTTTTCCACTCAAATGCACTTTTCTTTTTCTTTTTTCCACGTCAGCCGTTAAGGGAGCAAAATAATACATTTTAAAGTTTATAAGAGGGGTAAATAATTGCAGGTTAAGTTTAATGGCTAAAGTAAGTTTTGACGACAAGTTCGAGCGTGATTTAATGTATTTTCTCAAAATAAATTGATCTATTTTCCTGTCTCAATGTATGTGATGATTTTTACATCTTGAAATTCAAGTGAGTGTTTTAATCAACATAATACAAAATACTCAAAAAAAGATAATAATAATAATAAAATGCAAAATACTCCAATCCGAGCACTTTGAATGGTCCGTGGACAACGTACGCGCCGACAATAGCTTTGCAAAAAAAGAGCGTTTGTACGTTTTCTCTGTAATTTTCATTTTCATAACACTTCCAAAAAAGTTTTAACCCCCTCTTACCTCCTCCCATCTATCATTTCTGCAATTATGCTTATTATATTTTCAACATATATATATATATATATTTATGATAAATATATTTACGTTATAATGAATGTCTATCAATAATATAGATAAGATCTAACATGAAATATTTGATATCTATTTGTAATACCCCGAACTTTCTTTAAGTCGAGTTTCATCCTTAAGAAGAGTAAGGGCTGACTTCCCAAGTAAGAAATATTTAAACTGTGTAGAATTTTCCTAATATTGACTTTTTGTCATGTGGAGAATTGAATAAGATTTTCGTCAATACTAAATTCGTCAAAATCCAATGTTGGGGTAAAAAGTTATGGACGTTTTACAGAAAGCTGTCTGAACTGCCCAGGTGCGACGGGCAGGCTGACGGACCGTCGAGATAGCGACGGAACATTGCCCATAGCCGTCGCCATGAGGCAGTAGTCCCATTCACTAGCCATGTGCGACGGTCAGGACCGACAGAACGTCGAGCTAGTGACGGATGGTCCGTCGTGACAAGGCAGTAAGTCCCAGTTCTGGTCCAGGTGCGACGGTCAGTCCGACGGACCGTCAACCCTGCGATGGACCATCATACCCCACCATTTCATGTTCCGATCAGTATTTTTAAGTCACTTTAAAAAGGGCTTTTTTATTTTTTTCCACCCTTTTTAACACCTATTTATATCAAATCAAGGCTCCTAACTTCATTATTCATCTATAACATCAAAACCTAGGGTTTCTTTCAAGATCAAAACCCTTCTACAAGAAAACACAAGAAACCAAGAATCTCTCCAAGAACTTTCAAGAAAGAGTCTCCTAAGGTATGTTAGATGTTGATTCTTAGGTTCCTTCCACCCAAGAAGTTCAAGAATCCTTTTTAAAATTACAAAGTTTATGTATTTATGATATTTCATGATTTATGTGTATTGAAGTTCATGATTATGTATTGTTGAATTTTAATTCATAATTTAGACTACAGGTATTAAAAATTGATTCTAGTATGTGATTAATTGTGTGATGTTCATGATAAACCCTCTTCAAGTTGCATATTGGTTGATGAAATCATGATACTTGGGTGTATTATTTGTTGTATAGCTAAAGCATGCTTCCCACATGTTTGACAAAATGCTTATGTGAAGGAAATATAGCCGATATAGCATGGTTAGCGAGAAATCCCCAATTATGTATAAGTTCATGTAAGCCAAGTGTTTGTTGAAAAGCCTTATTGAATGATCTATGATATGTTGTATGCATTACCATTCACGTGTATTCCTTATTGAGTGAACTTTGAGATATTGGTATGCATTTTCTATACCATTACATGTTCATGATATTCAAGTGATTGGCGAGATGTCACATTAATTATGTTGTGGATGATAGCCTATTGTCATGTCATGTACGAGTTATCCTGTTTTATGATATTTATGTTATCGAGTCCTGGGGGTATCTAATACCTGAAATTTAGCTGCTTGTCTAGAGCTAAGTCAGTCTCAAGATAATCTCAGTGGTGCTATGCTCAGTAGAATTCAGATAGTTACAAAACTTAAGGAAATTTAATGATCTCAGTATAAGTGCAATCCAGTCTCAGTATCAGTCTAATCTGACTTAGTATTCAATTCCGACTCAATAGTATTCAGAAGTAATCAGTATTCAGTAGTACTCAGTAGTATTCAGTATTCAGCTCAGACTTCAGTAAGACTCAGTAGGCTAACAAGAATTCAGTAGCATTTAGCTAGATAGTAGAATCAAAGTGGTATTCCGTCAGCTAACGGAACCAAGTGAACTCAGTCAGACCAGTTAAGAAATAGGAACAGTAACAGATTCAGCTCAGTCTAAGTTCAGTTAAGAATCAGTTCAGAGTCCTTCAGTTAGGAGTAGGAACTAGCACCGAGCGAGTGCAAGGATGAAGGCTTACCTGTTAGAGAGGTAGAGTAGTTAGTAACAGTCCCTGAACTCCAGAACTGTGTAGCCAGCACAGGACCAGGAGTCACCCATTAGATTAAGGCTTGACTATCATACTACCTTAGGCTTGACTTCCTGTTCAGGGTCACCCGTTAGAGAAGCTTGACCATAGTAGAGGTCTTTACCCGTGGCACGGTATTGACACCCTTCCAGCTGGGGTTACAGGTTGGACCCCATTAGTTTAGATTTGGGGCATGTCGGTTAAGTGTGAACTCCCACAGTTGCAGTTTTAGTATCAGTCTTCAGAGTAGAACTCAAAAATCAGGACTGTCAGATACAGTCACCCATCTCAGTAAGGAACTTAGATAGTTCCATAGATTCATCTACCACCCGCTAGATAGGCCTGGTCTCATATGAAGTTAACCAGTATCAGTATTAATCGATTCAGAGATCGCCCGCTAGATAGGCCTGATATCAAACTCAGATTCAATCATTCCTTATCATTATTACTAGATTTAAAGATCATCTGCTAGATAGGTTTGATCTCAGTTTCAATCAGTCGATATTAGTAAGCTCAGAGTTCAGTTATCAGTAGAATCAATTATTCAGACTCTCATTGTTAGTAAATGCAGATATCAGTATTAGTAAACTTAGTTGTTAGAAGTACAAGTATTCGGAAGGTAGTATTCAGTCTATACATGTATCCTCATTTAGTACTCTCATGTTATTCAGTTAAGTTATGTTCATGCATAAGCCCTTACATTTAGCCTTATCTCATCTAGCATACCAATACATTCAAAGTACTGATGCATACTTTTCTCTTGCTCTATGGTGTCTTATACCATAGGTTCAGAAGAGCGAGAGCTAGGGCACCCTTAGCAGTCCGGGCTCAGTCAGCAAAAGTTGACTTAGCAGTGAGTCCTCATCACTCGAGGATGATCCTTATTTTATTATGGAATTAGACTCAGTTTATTTTCAGTAGATGGAGTTAGTTGGGCACATGTCCCATCCACTCCACAGTTCATACAATTTAGAGGCTTTTTGAACAGATGTATCAGTATTCAATTTTTAGTTTTGAGTATTTTAGACGTTTTGAACCTTATGGCAAGTTTTCGCCAGTTTTCTGCATTTATTTTAGTATATTATGCAGTGCTCAGTTACAGGTACCAGTAGAGGGTTAGCTTGTGGTCCTTAGGGATCATGAACACCATGTGGCATTTCGCTTCTAGAAAATTGGGGTGTTACACTATTAGGATATGAAATATCTATCTTTAAGAGAGAAACTAGAAGTAATTTTTCCTATAAATAGAAGGGTTTCTTTCATTGTAAAATCATTGTAAAGGACCAAAAAGAGAATCCCTCAAGAGAAATATGAATTACTCTCTTGTCTCTTCATTCCTTTTTTACTTAATATTTCATAACACGTTATCAGCACGAGTCTTTAATTTTATTTGTTTAGTCCATATTAATATCATCTTCATCAAAAGCTTAACGGTGTCATCTGTATCTTATTCAAAATCTAGTGGAAAAGAATGCATAGTAAAAAATGTGGAGGAGAATGATTTAATGATATGTAATTAAGGTATGTTTACAATTTATTATGAGGTTTGAATTTAGTAAATTTTGGCAAACATTTATGGCGGCCACTGTATCAGGTAAAGTGATATCAACCTTTTACCCATAGGTATTTGTTAAATATTTTTATTTCACATATAAGGTGAATATTTGTAAGGTTAATATTGTGTTTTATATAGTTGTATGTAATGGTTACATTGGTGTTTGTCTTTAGAACGGACACTAACAGTGGAACTAATATCTGTATACCATGGCCACATATCAAATCTAATTGCCATCAGAAGTGACTATATTTTACGCATTATAGGGATAAATAAATGTGCCCAAAGTTTGAGTTTTATTGTAGATTCAAGGAAAAAAATATTTATGCTTTGCCTATTATGTGCGAGGGAAAAATGATGGATTCAAGTCCTATTGCATCAAAAGAGTAAGATATTGGGTTAAAGTCTCGATGCACGTACTATGATAATACAATATTGGGTTTAAGTCCTATCGATTTATGCTTAAGATGCTTTTATATGGATAAGACGTTGAGTTTAAATCCCAATGCACTATATTGATGATATTATGATGGTAAGTCAAAATAATGTGTTTTTGGTCAATAATTATGAGACATGTCTCATTGAAATATGCCCCATTCCCTGAAGTAAATGTGGTAGCAATACTTAATATGTTTGAAAGAACATAAGTGATTGAATGGACGAATATAAGCATGGAGGGAAAATATAAGAATAATCATCAAAAGTGATGATATTTTCACACACTTATTATGACTATAAGATATGTTAGAGAAAAAATATGTATGCCTCGATTTGCTCCTGCAGTATCAATATCATGAAAGATGTTATAAGCTACCAAAATTTGATAGGCTTAAGTAACAATTATATTCCACTCTCGAGGAATGAAAATTTTGATTGTTATAAGTATAGATCCATCCCCTGAGGTGAATGTGATAATATTTAGAAAAGCGTAATAATACAAACGTGCACTTAGTTGTGGCAGTATCACAACTCACCTCCAAAAAAGGCACAATAATTGAGAAGAGTTACATTGAAATCTACTTCTAAAGTAGTAAATGACACGACCCAAAACCGGGCCTTGTCGTATGGGCATCTCAAGCCTAACAAGGATCAGAGATCTCCCCATTAACCTAACTTAACTATCACATCAATCCACAAGTTCGGATGAACTCCGAACTTGCAATCAAGATAGCGGAAACAAGACTAATAACCAAAACTTAAGAAAGTCTTGACGTTCATTAATGTCAGCATTCAACATCTAATCTACCCAAGTCCACAATCATCCATAAGCCTCTTCCAATCCGATGTCTATAATATGTCGGGACCAGGCCCTGACAATCGCCAAAACCAAATCTAATACAAGCCTATGACATAATATAGAAAAACTATGAAATGTATGCCTTCTGGAGTATGGAATCTCAACACTTCAAGTCAACACATGATCTTCTCAAACACCTGGTCACTGCATAAGAAGAGAAGAAGAAGCTCTAGACCTTGTGTCGCGTAGGGACACAACGTCCAGAGATGGTTAACGGTTGGAGATCTAGCATGTAATTCAAGGGTAAGGAGAAAATAGTTCCATTATTTAATACCAAGTCAAGCCATCATAAGCCACCACATTTATACACTTAGACATGTAGATATATGTAAATACATCAAGTGATAGGAAATAACAAGGCCATAACATATATTTCAAGGCATACAATCATGAACCATGAAGTGGACTCCTCTAACCTTCCACCCGCATAGGTTATATCAAGCAAGAGGATTCTAACCCCAAGCCATCCTTTTATGAAAGTGGACTCTAACCCCAAGCCTTTTGCTAGACAAGTGGACTCTAACCACAAGCCATTTTATTATACAAGTGGACTCTAAACACTAGCCATCATATTAAACAAGTGGACTCTAACCGCAAGACATCTCATTATGCAAATGGACTCTAACCGCAAGCCATCGTGTCCATTACTAGTCGACATTGGGACTCTAACCCTTTATCCATGCATTGACATCCACTCAATCAAAATTTAAGGACTTTAACCCACTTAGCCATTTCAAGCCATCAAGACCACAATTCAATACCATACATGACCACAAGGTCTTCATAAACTATTTATCAATCAATCACTTTAATAGGACAATACATTAATTTCAACTACCATTCAAGTCCAATTGTGGTCATCAAGATCTTTATCAAACCACTCATTAGCATTCTTACACCAAGCTTTATCTCAAACACAATTCAATTTCATGGTTAGGGACTCAAACCTCTTTAAACCAAACCAACCACCAAGGTTATCAATTAACTCATTAAAGGGCCAACAAGGCTTTTACAAGGTCATTTACCAATCATTCTTACTCAATAAGCCATTACCTTAGTTCAAATCATCATCAACATGTAACTAGTTATTTCTAGTAGACATTTTCATAAATACCTTGAGAGCATACCTTTACCATGACCAAAACCCAAGTGAAAACCATCAATATTAGCGTTACTCATGACCCACTTGTTAAACCACAGTAAGTAAGTACCCACATGTGCTAATAATCACCAAAAACATGTATAGACATAAGTTTAGAAGAGAGTAAACATTACCCATCACTATACACCAAAACCCTCAATAATTGTTTCAAAAACCACCATTAAAGATTCATAACCAATGTTTAAATAACATGATATTTGAGAAATAATAATAGAGGAAGATTCACATGCCTTATATAAGAGGATTCATGGAGAGATTTGATAGTGCACACACAAGTGTACGTGATCTACTAAGTAATATAGTGGCCTTCAAGAAAGCCGAGATATCGATACCACAAAGACTTGATTTGGAAACGATTTGATGTTTAGTTCACAGTTTAGATTCAATTGATGAAAAAGTAACCAAAGAGAGTTTGGAATTTATAATTGTGAGAAAAGTTAACAAAGCGTAAAGTAAAGATCTTAAGACAATCAGTAGGAGAAAACCCAGGGTTGAAGCACTCTGAACAATCATATTATGATGTTGGATTTCATTCGTTAACTTGATTATCATGGTTGTCGATTCATAGGGTTAAGTTCATGATTATGATTTCCAAACCTCTAATCTTTTATCTAAGTTAAACCTTACAACTACATCGTTGAGCGGGGATGTAATAGTTCACTTAAGCTCTTTACAATTATCATCCTACATATGAATCAAGTAAGGTATCTAAGTACATCCCTGTCCTAGATACTAATTCAAGTTTCATATTTTATAAATAATCAAGAACCATACTCTGCTTATTCCCTTGTTCTATCGCCCTATTCCCTCTTCCGAGTTTACAAAGTTGACAATGGATGTATTCTAAGGGTCGCGAATCCTTAAAATAGTTATAATAAGAATCAACAAACAACCAATATTAATAAGAAAAGCAAACAAACTTAATCCATAGCAATCATAATCATGTTCTTAGCTTCAACCCCGAAAAGAGGGTGTTTAGCCACACATAGTCATAATCGCAATCACAATATTGTAATTAACGACTAAAAACATATATGAACTAAATGAAATTAATAACAACCTAATTATGATGTATCAGCCCCTTGATCTCCAAAATATGTCAAAAGATATGTAAAAACTTAACACAATATGTATATATAGTATAAAAGTAAGCCAAGCCCGTGTAGGAGTCAAATTAGCTTGAAACGCCCATGTGTGGAGTGGAGCGTGTGTCACACCCTCTATTCCTATAGAATGGAGCATGTGTCACACACTTTATAGCACAGGAATAGAGCATGCAACACGTGCTAATAGCATGATGCTACTAGAATTTGTCCTCCAAATTTTGGTTAAGTGTTGGTCCTTCCTCCTTTCATCCCTTATCTTGTGGTGTCTTTCCAATGATTTCAAGCCTCTATATCATCCATATATCATCATATTAAGCACACAAATGATCCTACAAGAACACACCACCCGAATTATAGGCACAAACAACACAACATCTATCACGATGAATAAAAAACAAGAGCTTAGACTAGGCAAATTTCCATGATCTTCCACTCAAAGTTTTGACTCTTTCCTTGACTTAATTGAACTTTGTACACTTCTAACAAGTTTTTACACATATAATAACACATTTAAAATCATAAGGAACACATAGAACACCATAGAATCCCACAAGATAGACTAGACAAACAACTAGCTCAAGCTAGTAACACTAGTTTTCTCTATTGAACTCTAATTGACTCTTTTAAGTATAACCTTGTTGGTAAACCCTTGTAACCATTATAAACACATTCTTAAACACTTTGATACACATTTATCTCACTATCAACCCATATAGCATAGAACCATCCTCAAAACAAGGCTAAAAACACTAAAATAGTGATGCTAGAATTCATAAATACACCCAACATCACCATTCCACACTTAAAGCCTTGTTCGTCCTCGGACAACTCTTAACTAAACTCATCATCAACTAAGGAGACTATACACTTCTACTATATGTAAGACACTCAAGCTATCACTATAATGACTACATAGAATGCGAGTTACTACACTAAGCATGTTATTTACATAATTGAAAGCTTATGAACACTACTCCAATACATCGTAGAATCAAGAATTTATCCACCTAGTGGCAAACTCATGTATATTACTCAATCAAGGACATCATACAAGTCACCCACATTCATCAAACATGTGCTCCTCACAATAAGAGAGTTACCTATAATCACTCACAATTAAGTAGTTCATAACTTAATGGGTACAAGAATCAAATTACGCTCACTCTCACAAGGAATTCACAAATTACACACAATGAACCATAGGCCTGCCCTTAGTGTAATGCTCCACTAATATCAGAAGCTAAAGCTTAGGATCAATTAGGACTTTTTTGGGTTGTAATATAAGCTAAGGGACAGGTAGGAACTATTCAGGAATAGTGACTAACCTCTCTAAGCTCTTTAATACACTACATTATACATTTAAAATTGCTCCAACAACCAAATTACACCATTTTTGTCTACCCATATCTTTTGTTTTTGCCCCACCTCTTTTAAGCATTTTCACAAACACTTGGTGGACGCATAGTTTACTACCACAAAAATTAATTTTTTTCCTTTTCATAATCATGACAATATTTTTAGCAAAAATTATATTACATCCATCCACCACAAATTAATTATAAACACCAATTACCTTGGGGCATCAATTTCATCTTTTTCTTCTTTAATTTCTCAAACTCCTTACTAATTTAATTTTTCATTAAAGCACTTAGGAGCTCTTTGGATCAAAATATGGTCTATCAAAGAAGGGGTTAGGCTACTTATGAGGTTTCCAAAGAGAAAGTTAAAGGCTCAATGTGTGTTAACTAGGATAATGCACACATGTAGGACAAATAGAAGGTATATAACAAGGCTATCAAAGAAATGCCTAAATCATCTCCTAAACCCATATTATTTATTTTGCTTTAGACACACCAGACAAGTTCTAGACATCACATACAACAAGGAATGTACGAAAATCTCACATCACACATAGCATATGCTCAACTCAATAGGATCATCACAAACTCCAAACCAAACAATAGCGCAAATTCAAAATTAAGCCAACTAGTACAAGAGTCACAAACATGAGCCTAAGATTCTCAAAAATAGTAATTCACACAATCAACATGCTTTTACAAACAAACCCACTTGCATCATGTAATAAAAAATAGTACCAATAAGAATATCTCACTTATTCCTAACCTAAAAAATTTTAAATTGAGCCAAAATTTGGGAATTTACCCACCCCACACTTAAAACTCTACTTTGTCCCCAAAGTGAATTTAAAGGTAAGATATAAAAATACTCCCTGAGGCCTCTAGGCCTAGATAGCAGCATCTTTTGTATTCATGAGATCCACGGGACCCCACACTTCATCTTTGCCATGCTTCAAGCTCAAGTTTAAGGTGCTCAGACTTCCCATTAACCCGTGACTCAACCAAAAACCAAAAACTACGTGAAATAAAAATAAAAAAAATCTGAAAAGAAAATATACCTAATTAACTTGGGTTGCCTCCCAAGCAGTGCCTGATTTAGTGTGCGGCATGATCCATATCAGCTCAACCATATTTCTTCACCCTTTTACTCCCTTTTGGGAGCCATTTTTTCATTCACTTCAGACCTCTTAAGTTTGCACTCTCAAAGTCAACATCTTTTTCAAATTCAACCTTCTTCATATTGGGAAACAGTGGATTCAACTTGGCCCACTCAACCATGTAATTCAAAGAGGTATTTGGTGGATTAGCCACCCCACACTTTTCCCCTTCAATAATATTTATCACATACAAATCTTTGTATTGGGAATTTTCATTGGGTGTTTTGTAAACATCAAATACCACCTCTTCATCATCTACCCTCATCTTGAGTATGCCTTATCTAACATCAATCAAGGCCCCTCTAGATACTAATAATGGATGCCCCAAAATGATTGGTACCTGTTCATCTTTCTTAAAATCAAGAACAATAAAGTCAACAGGTATAATAAATTTACCAACTTTAATGAGGACATCTTTAATTATTCCATCCGAATGTGTAAATGTCCCATCTGCCAACTGCAACACCATGATGGTTAGTCTCGATTCTCCTAAGCCCAATGTTTTAAACAGCGATAGAGGCATCAAATTTATGCTTACCCTAAGTCACTCAGTGCATGGACCGTTTTACTCCCAATTTGAATAGGGATGGCAAACTTTCCCTGATCTTTTAATTTCTTAGGGATTTTCTATGTCATTACCGCACTACTCTTTAGTGAGTGTTATTGCTCCCATATCTTGCAATTTCACCTTCTTTGCCACCATATCCCTCAATTACTTTGCATACTTAGGCATACTCTGCAAAACATCTAGCAAAGGTAAGTTAATATGAAGCTCTTTGAATGTATTAATGAACTTTTTAAACAAGGCATCCTCCTTCGCTTTTATGTGCCTTTGAGGAAATAGAAATGGCGGTGCTTTCTTCACTTCTGGCTCAGCAATGTTTGGTCTCAAGTACTCAGACTTCCTTGTATTTTCAACAACTTCTTTGGGAACCTGTTTGGTCACAACCTTAGCATCTACCTCCTTTGTTGCCTTTGGAGGTCCTCCTTGAAGATCCTTACCGCTCTTCAAGGTGATTGCTAAAACTTGGTTTGGAGTTTTTGTATGGAAACATACCTTATGGTCTTGTATTCAGTACTTTTGATAATTGGCCCACTTGCAACTATAAACTTCTTATGGCCGCTTGCTGATTCTATAAATCTGTCTTTTGACTTTTCAGATCCGTAACCAATTGTGCTTGACCAGCAAAGATTTGTTTCAATATTTCTTCCATATTGTTCGTTGACTGATTTGATTGGGCCAGTGACTGTGGGGCGTTCCATGACTGATTTGGTGGCTGATTTTACCACTTCATGTGGTAGGCATTACCATAATTAGGCCTTTGAGCATTGCCTACATATATCACAGACTCCAGATTTGAAGCACACATAGCTGTTGCATGACCACTATTTCCACATACCTCACACCAACCTGCAGTTTGTTGGATAGCATTGACTGTGGTTGCAGGTTGTGCTGCTCCCAACTCATGCCGCTAAAATGAGTGTTGATCAGCAGATATTTGTGCTGATAATGTTGTGAATTGGTCCATCTCCAATACACCCATAATTCTTTTCGTGGAACCTTTAGAATCTGAATACCACTCTAGATTTCCTTGTGCTATGCGGTTCAGTAATGTGTATAGCTCATCATAAGTCAATTCCAGTGCTTGACCACCTGCGGTTGAATCTAGAAAAATCTTAGTATTGTGATCAAGAGCTTCCACAAAAGTATGAGCAAGTACCTCATTAGACTATTGGTGGTGTGGACACTCCCGAAAAAGAGCCTTGAAGTGTTCCCAAGCATGATAGAGGTTTTTATCAGGCTTCTATTTGAAGCTCACTATCTCACTGAGAAGTCTCGCAGTCTTTCCTGATGAAAAGAATCTGATGAGGAACTTTTTGGATAAGTCATCCCATGATGTGATTTAATTGACCAGCTCCGCATTCAACCACCTTTTAGCTTCCCTCAAAAGTGAATGGGGAAACAATGTCAGCCTCACATAATGTAGAGTCACCCCATTCGGAGTGAATATATCAGTAAGCTCAATGAAGGTCTTCAAGTAGACTTGTGGATCCTCGTGTGAAAGCTCTGCAAACTATCCACTGCTAATAAGAATGTGCACCATGTTGTGCTTCAACTCGAAATTACCCCCAACAGCCGGTCTTTAAATTAGAGAAGTTAAGTTCATTGGAAGTGGGACTTCTATTTCCCTACTGCCCTTCGAGATGGTTGTTCTTTAGACATTGGAGTAGTATTCTCTTGGTCTTCTTGGATTTGAGGAATTTTGGGGAGAAGGGTTTCTTCTCTCCTGCGTTGGTGAAAGTCTTGCTCGGGTTTGGAGCTTAGTTCTACCAAATCCCGATCCCTTGCCTACTTATCAAACTAAAAACTTGTTTCCTGCAATAACAAAACTAAGACCAAGCATAAAAATACCAAATAAATCTAAAAGTAAAACTAAAATAAACAATTTCCAAAATACAAGTCCCCGGCAACGGTGCCAAAAACTTGATAATGCCCCAGTGCCCACGCAAGTGTACATGGTCTACCAAGAAATATAGTGTCCTTTAATAAAGCCGAGTTACCGATCCCACAAAGACTTGGTTTGGCAACAATTTGATTTTTAGTTCACAATTTAGATTCAATTGATGTGAAAGTAACCAAAGAGAGTTTGGAAGTTATAATTGCAAGAAAAGTGTACAAAGCATAAAGTAAAGATCTTAAGACAAACAGTAGGAGAAAACCCAGGGTTGAAGCACTCTGAACAATCATATTACGCTATTGGATTTCATTCGTTAACTTGCTTATCGCGGTTGTTGTTTCATAGGGTTAATTGCACGATTATGTTTTCCCAATCTCTAATTTTTTACCTAAGTGGAACCTTACCAGTACATAGTTGAGTGGGGATGTAATAGTTCACTTAAGATCTTTATAAATATCATCCTACATATGAATCAAGTAAGGTATCTAAGTACATCCCTGTCCTAGATACTAATTCAAGTTTCTTATTTTATAAAGAATCAAGAACCATACTCTGCTTATTCCTATGTTCTATCGCCCTATTCCCTCTCCCGAGTTTACAAGGTTCACAATGGATGTATTTTAAGGGTTAAGAATCCTTAAAATAGTTATAATAAGAATAAAAAAAACAACCAATATTGATAAGTAAATCAAACAAACTTAATCCATAGCAATAATAATCATGTTCTTGGCTTCAACCCCGGAAAGAGGGCGTTTAGCTATGCATAGTCATAATCTCAATCACAATGTTGTAATTAACGACTAAAACATATATGAACTAAATTAAATAATTAACAACTTAATTATGAAGCTGTAGAAGCCCTTTTATCTCCAAAATATGTCAAAAGATATGTAAAATGATACAACATGTATATATAGTATAAGGGTAAGCCAAGTCCGTGTAGGAGTCAAATTAGCTTAAAACGCCCAGGTGTGGAGTGGAGAATACGTCGTACCCTATATTCCTATGGAATGGAGAATGTGTCGCACCTTTTATTGCACAGGACTAGAGCATGCGACGCATGCTAATAGCATGATGCTACTGGAATTTGTCATCCGAATTTTGGTTAAGTATTGGTCTTTCCTCCTTTCATCCCTTGTCTTGTAGTGTTATTCCAATGATTTTCAAGCCTTTATATCATCCATATATCATTATGTTAAGATCAAAAATGATCCTACAAGAAAAAACCACACAAATTAGAGGCACAAATAACACAACATCCATCATGATGAATAAAAAACAAGAGCTTAGACTAGGCAAATTTCCATGATCTTCCACTCAATGTTTTCACTCTTCCCTTGACTGAATTAAACTTTTTACACTTATAAAAAGTTGTTCCACATATAATAACACATATAAAACCATAAGGAACACATATAACACCATAGAATCCCACAAGATAGACTAGACAAACATCTAGCTCAAGCTAGTAACACTAGTTTTCTCTATTGAACTCTAATTGACTCTTTTAAGTATAACCTTGTTGGAAAACCCTTGTAACCATTATAAACACATGCTTAAATACTTTGATACACATTTATCTCATTATCAACCCATATAGAATAAAACCATCCTCAAATCAAGGCTAAAAACACTAGAATAGTAATGCTAGAATGCATAAATACACCCAACATCAAGATTTTTGGTCCTCAAGTCTCTAGATGGCCTCTTTGATAAACCCTAGCCCCAATCTTGTTAGAGAAATTGAGAGAGAATTTAGGAGTTTTTTTGGTAAGTTTGATCTTCCAAAATGTGTTAGAAGAGACTAAAACATGTTATATAGTGAGGGGACTTAAGGGTTTTTGAGGTAGGAAATGTCCATAAAGTCCTCAGCTTAAAAACTGAAAATGCGCTCCCAGGAGGGTATGACTCCCAAGTTTAAACCGTACCCTAGGGTACGAGTGGTACCCTAACTCGTACCCTAGGCCTCACCATGGACCCCTAAACTTTCCAAGATATGACTAAACATGTATGAATCGTACCCTAGGGTATGAGTGGTACCCTAAAACCCATACCCAAGTTAGAATGCTTTGGACAATACCTCAAGCATCATACGACTAGGCAACATATGACCCGTACCCTAACATACGACTCGGGACAGGCTAAACCGTACCTTGGACAAAATGACCCTAACAAAAACTGATCAACATACAAGAGAGAGGACCCTAGGTCATATCCTAGGGTACGACTAGTACCCATGACTCGTACCCTGCCCAAAAACTTCAACCAAAGAAATTCTTCTAAGGGTGGAAAGCCTAGGTGTTTCAATTCTCCCCAACTTGGATCATTCATCCTCGAATGATGGGTAAGGCAAGCACAAGCATTATTTAAGACACTATTACATATCAAACTAACCTTTAACCAAGTTAGAACACAAAATCATACAACAAGGATAAGACACAACACATTCCATGATCATAATCAATCAACCATTCATTCAATTGACCTTGGGACTCGAACCCATTGTCTAAAACACACTTGCTCAATTCAAAATTTAGGAACTTGAACCCATGGCCTATTAAAGACATAAATCAAGTTAAAAAGATTAATACATACCTCAAGCACAAGTTTCCAAAATGGAAAACATATGCAGATATTTGAACTTCATGTCCTCTTCCGCCTCCCAAGTAGCTTTCTCAGACTTTTAGTTCCTCCATAGAACCTTCACCAAAGCCACATCTTTCATCCGCAATCGGTGAACTTGCCAATCCAAGATTCTCACTAGGACCTCCTCATAGGAAAAAGAGTCTGACACACCCACATCTTCCTAGGTAACAACCAATGAAGGGTCACCTATAAACTTCTGCAACATGGACACACTTGAGGGTAACTTTGACTCATAGGCGACATTACCAACCATCTTTACAATCAAATATGGACCAACATACCGTGGGATCGACTTCTCCTTCTTATTAAACTACATCACTCACTTCATGGGTGATACCTTCAAGAATACCCAATCACTATCATCAAACTCCAAATCTCTACGCCTCACATCCGTATAGGATTTTTGCCAACTTTGAATGCTTTTAAACCTATCACAAATCACCTCCACCTTCTCCAAGTCTTGGTGAATCAAATAGGGGTCAAACAACTTACCTTCACCAACCTTATACCACCCTATAGAAGATCGACATCTTCTACCATACAAAGCCATGAAAGGATCCATACCAATGCACACGAATTCAATCAAAGACAAATGGTCATACCAACTACCACCATAATCAATCACACAAGCACGCAACATATCTTCCAATGTTTGGATAGTCTGCTCCGCTTGTCCATCCATCTTCGAGTAGAAGGAGGTACTAAGGCACAACTTAGTTGCCAAACCTTTGTGAATCGACTTCTAAAAATGTAATGAGAATGGAGTACCACGATCCAAAATGATAGAAACCAGAGAACCATCCAACTTCACAATCTCCGCAAGATACAACTTAGCATAACCCTCTGCGGAATAACTAGTCCTCACGAGCAAGAAATGAGCGAACTTGGTCATTCTATCCACAATGACCCAAATAGAATGACATTGATTTCGAGATCGGGGAAGACCGGTAACGAAATCCATGTTAATCACTTCCACTTCCACTCGGGCAACTCAATCTCTTGATACAAACCATCGGGTCTCAAGTTCTTAACTTTCACTTGTTGACACACCATACACTTAGCCACATAGCTAGCCACATCTAGTTTCATATTATTGTACCAATAAAACTCCTTAAGATCATGATACATCTTCGTATAATCGGGATGAATAGCATACTGAGACCCATAAACCTCAGCCATAAGCCTTTCCCTCAATCTATCGACATCGAAAACACATAGCCTACCTTGGTACCTCAAGATACCATCACTACCAAACACAATGTCAATAACCTTTTGTTGACCCACATTACTCTTAATCTTCATCAAGTCGGGATCCAACATTGCTTTTCCTTTATCTCAACCATAAGAGATGATTGTGACACTGATGCACAAATACACCACCACCCTCCGAGTCTGTAATATGAATCCAAGACTAGCCAATCGGTGAATGTCCTTCACTAATTCCCGCTTATCCTCATCAACATGAGTCAAACTCCCCATAGATAACCTGCTAAGAGCAACAAAAACAAAATTAGCTTTACCTGGGTGGTAGTAAAGACTCATATTGTAGATATTTAGCAACTCAAACTATCTCCTTTGCTTGAGATTTAACTCCTTCTGAGTGAACACATACTGTAGGCTCTTATATTTAGAAAATATGTCAACATAAACCCCATAGAGATAGTGATGCCAAATATTCAAGGCAAAAACCACAGCCAATAACTCTTATTCCTAAGTAGGGTAGTTTTTCTCATGAACTTTTAATTGCCTAGAGGCATAGGCGACCACCCTACTATGTTTCATTAACACACAACCAAGACCAATATTAGAAGCATCATAATACACTAAAAAACCATCATCACCCTTGGGCAAGGTCAAAACTGTAGTCGAAGTCAATTTATCCTTCAAATTCTCAAAAATACACTCACACACATCTAACCATTAGAACTTGACCTTCCTTTGGGTCAACTTAGTCAATGGAGCAGCTATTATAAAAAAACATTCCACAAATCTCCTAGAGTAACTGGCTCGACCCAAGAAGCTTCGAATATCAGTTGGAGTTGTAGGTCTAGGCCAATTTTTAACCACCGCTACCTTTTATAGATCCACCATGATCCCTTCACTAGAGATAACATGACCAAGGAAATTCATAGCCTTCAACCAAAACTCATAATTTGAGAACTTGACATTCAAACAATGATTTTTCAAGGTTCGCCACATAGCACGTAGGTGATCAACATGATCCACCTACTCTTAAAATAGACCAATATGTCATCAATGAAGACAAAGATAAACAAATCCAAAAAGGGACGAAAGAACCTATTCATCAAATCCATGAATGCCGCGGGGGCATTGGTCATACCAAAAGACATAACTAGGAACTCATAGTGACCATACTGGGTCCTGAAAGTAGTCCTAAGAATATCTATTTCCCTAATCTTAAGCTGATGATAACCAAACCAAAGATCAATAAGTGCATTCAAACACACATGCAAGTGTACGTGATCATACAAGTAATATAGTGACTTAGATAATCGGATAACATACCCACAAGGACTATGCAACTAGCAATTCAACCAACTTCAGTTTTAAACAAGGAGATATTAAGTGTTGTCAAATATCAAGATGATTTTGAAATTTTGAATTAAAATGTAAATAAATAAGAAATATCAATTTGTGACAATAGCAAATGATAAGAATTCCAAGGTTGAGGCACTTCTAAAAATCTTACAAATCTCTATTCTTATCGCAGTCTAGTTGGCTATTGGGTTGTTGATTTGCAGGGTTTATAATACGATCATAATCTCCAGACCTCTAATCTTTAACCTGTATGAACTTTGCAACTACATCATTGAGCAGGGATGCAATAATCTATATTAATGTATATGTTTATGTTCCTATGATTGAACAAAACAGGGCTTCTAGGTATATCCCTATCCTAGATGCTAATTCAAATCCTCTATTTTATAAAAGGATAAGAACCTTGCTCCTTAATCTCTTTGTTCTATCCTACGATTATCCTCCCGGATGCACATAGAAATATAGATTCATTCTACTGGTGTCCACTCATAAAAATAGTAAGTTCAAGAAATTAAGAACAACCCATATGATAATCCAATAAGAAACTACGATAAAAAATATCAAAGAGTAATCATGCTCTTGTACTAAACCCCAGAACAAGGGTGTTTAGCTACTCATGTCTGAACTCAACACCAAAAATAAGTAATTAACCATACCAAAAATTAATCTTGAAGAGAAGAAGTTCAAAAGAAATTCTAAGAACTCTAAAAGAGAGATTTTGCTATTTTTTTCACTGCTACTATGCTTTCCAAAGTGATTGCAATTGTCCTCACATATTCCTTGTATACTAGGACAAAATTAGCCTGCACTGGAATAACCGACGTGCTGCGTTGCTTAACACATCAAGGAAACTGATGTGTCGCATCGTGTAAGCACCGTGTATCACGTTGACTAGGCGGTGTGTCGCATCTATTCTGCGTCAACTCACTGGAATTCCACTCTGAAAACTTAACTATGTCATAAAAATTCCTCTTTAGCTAGTTTCTTCTCCATGTGCTTCAGCCTTTCATGCATGCTTCTCAGCCTCCTTAGAAATGTCGTCCGATATCAATGTAATCAATTCCACCACATCAATCATCACTTGCTTCATAATATGCATCCAATTTTGTCCAAATCTATTAGATATTTACCCTACATCACTAATCATGTCGGTTAGATACGTAACACAATTAAGGCTTAAATGTAACAAAAATAACACATTTTGTCTCTCAGAACATGTACAAATATGGGTGAATATTGGTGATTAGACATATAAATACGCCCAAGATCACCACCCCACGCTTAAAACCTTGTTTGTCCTCGAACAATAAACAACACAATACACAATTAAGCTTCACATCTCAACCTAAGAGTTATGCTTGCGTTGGGCACTTACAATTTATTACAATGACTTTTCATCTCAAAATATGTCAAAATACTTTTATGCACATGTACGATTTGTTTCAAACCTCATTATCTCAACAGTGACATCCAATTTGTTGGAAAACTTAGTAAAATCACTCAATCTAACAACACAATAAGTAATCCAGACTTTCATCCTCATGCACCCTCACAACAAAAAGGTTTCCCCATACCAATCACAATTTTTTAATACAACACATGAGGGGAATATTAGAATTACATCACTCACTCTCAAAAAAGAATTCATACTCGATAGATAATGAACCACATACTTGCCCTTGGTGTTAACTAGGTCTTTTATGGTTGCAATGTTAGCTAAGGGACAGGTAGGAACTATTTAGGAAATAGTGATTAATCTCTCTAAGCGCTTTAATACATCTCAATCTACAATCAAAATCACATTCTATAAACCCAATTTCCACTTTATTACCTTCACACATCATTTTTTCACCCCAATCTCATTAAGCACATTAACATAAGCTATGGTAGGAGTATTTTTCTATTACATCATAATTCAATTCAAGCTCTTCTTCACACTTATTTACTGTTCTGCACCCCTATAATAGCCACCCTCAACTAAAGCTATTCACCTTGGTTGAGATGCACAATGTCTGAGGCGGACCAGGGCCAAAATAGGTTCATTGTAACAAAACTGGGCCACACAAAATAAAATTTCTTTCAAATTTCTATAAATCCCAACCACCACAATTAAACACATAAATAACCACTTCTTTAGGGATTTACTTTTATCTTTCGCCTACTTCAATTTGACACTCCCTACTTATTTAATAATTTATACTAAAACGCTTAGGAGCTTTGGATCAAATAAAGGTCTATCAAAGAAAGGATCATGCTACATATGAGGCTACCAAAGAAATCCATTTATAGGCTCAACGGGGCTAACTAGGGATATGCACAAGGGTAGGTAAATAAAGTCTTAATAATTTGGATATGAAAGAAATGCCTACATCACTTCCTACACCCAACACCCTTTATTTTTCTTTATAAACACACCGGGCAAGTTCTAGACATTCCTATACATGTACAATACAAACAAACACTCACACTCTTGGTGCATGCTAAGAATCAAGTCAGATCCTTAAGGTTCCCAATCTTATTCTTTGTCAAATTCAACATTAAGCCAACAAATTGTATTACACCTATTGAGATTTAGTATCTAAAATTTACTCCATTTTAGTTTAATACATGATTTTGTTTTTAAATCCATTTCATTCCAAGTCACTGTACAAA
Organism: Capsicum pubescens; assembly: GCA_030864215.1. Lineage (NCBI taxonomy): Eukaryota > Viridiplantae > Streptophyta > Magnoliopsida > Solanales > Solanaceae > Capsicum > Capsicum pubescens. The sequence continues at coordinate 190,742,137 of CM061546.1, forward strand.
TGGACCAACATAAAGTACTTCTCCCAAAATCGTGATCATTGGGTTCTTATCAATTCTCAGCTTCTAAAGACTAACTCCCCTTAAGACAGTCGCCATCCATCTATCATAGGGGAAGGAAACTAATATGACGATTTTTTTTGAATTACCTTGTGGGCAAAAACGTATATTACCTTAAGGGTAACAACAAATACTTTAAACTAAAAATAAAAACATACTTAAATTTACTAACTATTACAGACATAGTGTTTCGAATAGTTAGAAATACTAAATTTAACATCCAAACACAAAAATAAAACATCCCAAAGCAAAATAAAGATAAAATTATCCAACCAACATAAACCAAATAAAAAGAAAAGAAGGAATGAGAATTCCACCACTCCACACTTAAAAGGAATAACTATCCCAGTGCTTGCAAAATAAGCATAGTATGAGGTGGGGAGGGACTCCCTGGTCACATATCAATTATGTTATCATCCGACTCCTTGTCTCCCACGTCATTCTCATCATTATCACCATTATCCTCTTCATCATCATCATCATCATCTGAATAACATAGTCGTTGCTCCTCATCTATGGGAATATCATCCTCTACTGAATCTACAAAGTCAAGGCCTATCCATAACATAATCTCGGCATGACGCTCGAGTAGATAGTTTAACTGTACAGCTCTAATCTCATGTTGGGTAGTTGGTCACCTACCAATCTACAACTGAAGCATTTGAAGCCCATATATTTAGGCAGTGATCTCATCGGTCCTAGACTGATGCTCAGGCATAGTCAATGTAGAACCATAAGATGCACTCCCGTTAGAACGAGATATATCCAGTGGTCTTGGGTTCACTAGAGGTCTATAATTAATGTCCTCCTCAACTACACCCTGATCCCACAGAAATCGTGCCAACAATCCACCAAAACTATACCGACGACCTCCCTGGAACCGTGCTTTCCTCATAGCTGAGAAGATGATATCACCTACATTCAAATCAACATCATCACGCATGAGGGCATAAATGATACATACCCTGTCATGCGTCACCTCAGTCAAATGCATCCCATGGATAAGAGAAGCATAAATAATCTTGGCCCATAAGTAACCCTCCCTTTTTATAGGAGAAAATGGGAGGGACACATGAGTGTCACTCTCCTTATTACGTATCTATTGGTCAGTCGAATGGTTGCCACATAGTAGATGTCAAATGTGTGCATAAGGTGGTTCAATATTCAGCAACTTCAGTGGCTCAGCATCCACCTTGGGTGTACCTAGGAGATCATTCAAAGTGTTAGCGGTGAAAGTGACCACCTTACCCCTTATCTCAACTTCTGAGTCCCTGTCCCGTGGATCCCAGTTTGCATAAAATTCTCACACAAGGCTTAGGTTGCATTCAGTGGGCAGCTCGAACAAGAAGTTCATGTGTAGTGCCTCTATTCGATGCACCATACTCGGGAACTCTTTCAGCAAATTTAGTCGATCAATGAAATGGTCTGCCGAATATTTGGACTCCTTGTGTAGGGCATACCATTTTTTCCTACTTCCATAACCGCTCTAGTACCATAACTCCTAGACTGCCCCCATGGTATAGGTGGGGCTTGGGACACCCGATCATCCTGCTAACTTTATTTGCATCCTGACTCAGAAGGTCTAGCCATAGTCTTACCCTTGCCTTTTTGTTGTCTACCAGACATATTACCTGTCAAAAAAAACATGCATCAATCACATCAAACAGGGCACTATGTTGAGATAGCAAACACTAAGTGTGGTGGTTAGGACATCCTACACATAGTTGCTAGTACTGGTGCGTGGGTATGAATCTCGGGGTTCTCATAATTCTCCCAATTATCAATCCACATAAGCAAAGTTTCCCTTATATCATAAAAAATTAAACTCATCATTCTTTTAATACATAATGCATATAGTAATCCTCACATCATAAAAAATAACTTGAAATATATTTAATTTGATATTTCAAGAGGATTTCACCAACATGTACTCACATACATCCCAATTCAACACTTATGCATGATTTCACATGAAGTTAGTCCAACAACACACATATATAATAGTATAACAAGCACTAATTGAATGGAGAGTGGTTGGGGCACCCCATACTTAACTAATATCATGGTTGTGTAGCTAAATCACCTCAAGGTACTTATACTTACCTTGTTATCAAAGTACACCATACATACCAATTCAGGCGCCATACCCAACCCATATTTTCTAACACAAAATTACCCATACTTGTAAAATACCATAAAAAATCATGGACTAGCAAATTCTTACATCAATGAATAAGCACTAACTCAAAATATTCTCATAATTTATGTAGTGTAACATCATATATCCATGGCACAAATCAACTATTAACTCCAAGAATAACTTAAGATTTAGCCATTTTAGCACCTTAATAAGTAGGAGAATTATGAAATTGAATACTTACCTTAGTGGTCTTGAAGAAGATAAAAGGGAAGCACCTTGTTGCTTAAAAAAATTTTAAAGAGAAAATTTTATGGTAAGAGAGAAAGGGGTGGTGGCTGCTAGGTTTCAAATGGGGGAGAATATGGAATCTTAGAGAAGTATATAAAGGGGAGGGGCAATAGGGAATCAAATTAGGTTTAATTAACACTGGTAGGGAGGACACGACGTGACGCGTTTAGAATGGAATCAAGCAGACGACGCGACGCGTTGATATCATGTTGTGCCACTGGAATTGTCATTCAAATTTTTCACTAAGTGTTGGTTGAAGGAAAAGTGATGCGATGCATTAAGAATCACGTTGGAGAACCAACGCAAGCGTCGATATCATGTCAGGCTACTAGATTTAGCATTTAAAAATTTCACCAAGTGTAGGACTTAGAACAGCGATGTGATGCGTTAGATATAGTGTTGGAAAGCCGACGCAACACATCGATATTGCATCAAGACACTGGAATTTGCCCTCAAAGTTTTTTTCAAGTGTTGGGCATGGGAACAGTGATGTGACGCATTGATATCGCGTTAAGACACTGGAAATTGCCCTAAAAATTCTACGAAGGCAAAATTTTCATCATTTGGGAGAATATTTCATTCCCCTCTTACCTTTTTCAGCTAATAACACATATTTCACTTACTCCAGGAGCCCTTATTTGGAATAGTTCACCCCCTTCTTGTTTTCTTTAATGCCACCAAATTTCTCATTCCTTCACATTAAACAAAAACAATAAAATTACGTAAGAAAAAGTGGGTTGCCTCCTACTCAGCGCCTTATTTTTTTGTCATGGCACGACTCATCTTTTTGTATTTTTACTTTCTTTTTCTTTTCTAACAACTAAACATTAAACTGCACTATTAGATTACATTCGTGGGTTGCCTCCCATGTAGCACCTTAGTTTATATCATGGCACGACTCTACTCAATTTCATTCATCCGCAAAGGTGATAGACACATTGTGCTTATCTTCATGTTCTGCCTAATAATGCTCCACACGTTGTCCATTCACCAAGAACTTTTCAGTCTTTTCCTTATTCCACAACTCCATCGCACCGTGAGATGTCATATGCACTACCTCAAAAGGCCCAGACCACTTACACCACAACTTACCTGAAAATAATTTCAACCTTGCATTGAACAACAAAATAAGCTATCCAGGTTCAAAAACTCTGTCAAAGATATGCTTGTCATACCATTTCTTAGTCTTCTCTTTGTACAGTTTGGTATTCTCGTAAGCATGGAGATGAAACTTATCAAGTTCAACAAGCTTTAATATTCTCTTCTCACCCGCGACCTTCATATCAAGATTCAACTTTTTAACTTCCCAATAGGCTTGATATTCCATCTCTACAGGCAAATGGCAGGCTTTCCCATAAACTAAATGATATGGAGAGGTACCTATGTGCGTCTTATAAGCTGTCCTATAAGCTCATAGTGCATCATCTAGCTTTTCATCCCAATTCTTCTGCTGACCATTGACAGTCTTCTGCAGAATCTACTTTATCTCCTGGTTGGATACCTCTACTTGACTACTTATTTGTGGATGGTATGCAGTGGCCACCTTGTACCTAACACCATATTTAGCTAAAAGATTTTTAAACTAAGTATTAATAAAATGCGTACCTCCATCACTGATTATAGCTCTGGGAGTACCAAACTGGGATAATATGTGCTTCTTCAGAAATTTCAATACCACTTTTACATCATTAGTGGGAAAAACTGTAGCTTCCACTACTTGGATGCGTAATCAACAACCACTAGGATATATAAGTTGCCATTGGATGGTGGGAATGGTCACAAAAAAATCTATCCCTCAAACATCAAATACCTCAACTTCAAGAATGATGTCAGGGGTATCTCATGATACCTTGAAATTATACCTAACCGTTGACACTGATCACAACCCTTTACTAAAGCTACTGCATCGCTGAACAGTGTTGGCCAAAAGAATCCTGACTATAACACCTTTCCAACCATTTGTTCACCCTCATGATGGCCACTATAAGGAAATGAATGGCATTTTTGAAGCACTTATTTAGATTCTTCTTCAGACATATATCTATGTATAATCCTATCTGGGCCCAATTTGATGAGATAAGGCTCGTCCCATACGTATGCATGAGAATGATGTAGCTATTTCTTTCTCTGTTAAATGGTAGCTTCAGGAGGGTAAACCCCAGATACCAATAAATTCACAATGTTCGCATACTACGGTAACTCACACACATCAAGAGCCAACAACTTCTCATCTGGAAACTCTTCCTGAATGCAAAGTTTATCATCAACAATATGGTCATGATTCTCTAGCCTGGACAAATGGTCTGCAACTTGATTCTTTTATTTATCACGCACTTCTATGTTAAATTCTTAAAGCAATATAATCCATCAAATCAATCGTGACTTTGCATCTTTTTGTTGAACAAGTACTTGATGGCAGCATAGTCTGTGTGAACAATTACCTTGGTGCCTACCAAGTATGATCTAAATTTATCGAATTCATAAACAAGTGCTAACATCTCTTTTTCTGTGACTGTGTAATTCATCTGGGCATCATTCAAGAGTTTACTTGCATAATAAATAGAGAAAAATACCATGTCTTTTCTCTACCCTAAAACTACTCCTATATCTACATCACTTGGGTCACACATTATCTCGAACAACAACGCCCAATCTGGAGAAATCAAGATGGGTGATTTTTTCAGTTTCTTCTTCAACTTCTCAAAAGCTTCTTGACAAGCTACCCCAAATCAAATTTAGCCTTTTTTCTAGTAGTTTACACATAGGACTTGAAATCTTTGAAAATTCTTGGATAAATTTCTTGTAAAATCTTGCATGCCCTAGAAAACTCCTTACTCCCTTCACTGTTATCGGATATGGCAACTTATCAATGGCTATAACCTTAGCTCTATCCATTTTAAGTTCTCTACATGACACCTTATGACCAAGGACTATTCCTTCCTTGATAAAAAAGTGAAACTTTTCCCAGTTCAGTACAAGATTTGTCTCCTCACTATGAGCTAGAACTCGATCTAGATTTTGCAAGCATTCATCAAAAGAATTACCATAAATAGAGAATTCATCCATGAATATCTTGACAAATTCTTCAACCATGTCATAGAAAATTTCCATCATGCATCTTTGAAACATTGCGGGTGCATTGCAGAGGCCAAAAGGCATACATCTGAATGCATATGTGCCATATGGGAAAGTAAAGGTGGTATTTTCTTGTTCTTCTAGCACAATGGTGATATGATTATACCCTGATTAACCGTCCATAAAGAAATAGTATTCTTTCCCTACCAACCTATCCAACATTTGATCAATGAATGGGATGGGATAATGATCATTTTTAGTTGCTTCACTCAGCTGTCGATAGTCAATATAGATTCTCCAACATGTCTCCACATATGTGGGAATCAACTCAGTAGCTTAATTAGGCACTACAGTCATGCCAACTTTTTTTGGGACGCAGTGTACTGGGTTGACCCATTTGCTGTAAGAAATAGAATAGACAATTCCAACATCTAGCCACTTAATGACTTCTTCTCATACCACTTCCTTCATCACCGAATTCAATCTTAGTTGTTGTTGTACCCGTGGTATGTAACCTTCTTCCATGTATATGTTGTGTATGCAAAAAGATGGATTTATCCCGATAATGTCAGACATCTGCCATCCAATCAGCTTTTTTCTTCTTTTCAAGACTGCCATTGCTTTGCTTACCTGCACATCAGATAAACCTATAGATAAAATAATAGGCAAGGTATTATTTTTACCAAGGTAAACATATTTTAAGTGAGGAGGAAAACCTTAAGCTCCAATTTTAGATCTTTATCAATTAAAGATCTTGGCGATGGGCCAATTGTCCTGTTCAATGACCCAAAAGGTAGCTTTCTCATTTTAACAACTGCCAAATTCATGACTTAAACTAATTTAAGTACCTCCATATCTCCATAAAGATCTAAACCCATCAAGTCTCACTCTAGTGGATCATCAGAAAACAACTGATGTAGCTCAGATGTAAGGTCAATAACTGATATGGAAAACAATTCTTAATAAATAGCGAGGAATTTTAGTGCCTTATAGACATCAAAACCCTCTACTTTTTCATTCTCTCTCATTATCATCTTTACTACTGCTACATCAATGAGTGACTACCCTATTGCTAGGGATGGTCATCCCAAAATAAATGGAACAACCAAATCAGCCTCAAAATCAAGAATCACAAAGTCTACTGGAAAGATCAGTGATCCCACTTGTACTAAGACATCTTCAATAATTCCATCCGGCCTAGAAAAGGACCTATCTTCCAACTGCAAAATAATGGTCATGGGTTTAGGACTCCCAAGACCCATCTTTTAGTATCAAAATATGGGCATAAGATTTATGCTCGCCCATAAGTCAAACAATCCATGGGCACTGATGGCCTATCTAATAGTGATCTATAAAGTAAAACTACCTAGATCCTTCAGCTTTATGTACACTCCTCGGTAAGTGTATCATAGCATACTCTGTCAACCGGTTCTTGTTTGCCACTATTTACTTCAAATACTTTGCAAATTTTGGAACACTGTGTAGAATATCAAAAAGAGAAAGATATACATGATCCTGCTTTAGAATATCTAAAAACTTCTTGTAACTTGTCTCCTTTTGGAGCTTTCACTGTCTTTGAGGAAAGGGTAAAGGTATAGTCTTCTTCTCCAATTGAATTTCATCCCCTGTAACTTTTTATTTAACCCTTTTCTCCTTGTTCTTTTTAGGATCATCATCAATAATTGTGGGACTAACCTGCTCAAGTACTACCTCATTTAACTGCAACCCACTCCTTGTTGTGACTATATTTACCTGCTTTAGATTTGCCTCTGTATCTCTAGGTAAGCCTCCTTGAGGTCTAGTGTTTAGTGCTTCTATAATCTGACCGAGTTGTAACTCCAGATTCCTAGTAATCAACTGCTGAGTCTTCATATCTGCCCGTTGACTTTTTAAATCTACTGCCATTTATGCTTGATTAGCTAAAAACTACTTCAACATCTCTCTTATATGACTTATTTAGGTAGTAGCTTGATTATTCCGAACCTGTTGTTGATTCTGTTGCACTGCCCCTTATTCTAATTATTGTTTTATGACTGATTTCCACTCCATGAGAAATTGGGATGATTCCTCCAGTTGGGGTTATTGGTTTTACCAAAATTTTGTTGTCCAGGATAATTCTCATTGCCCACATAATTAACAATATTTGGATTAACTGCACAAGCATCTGCTGTGTGCTCACTGCTTCCACAAACATCACACCAAGAATTAACCTATTGGATTGCATTAGTTGTAGCTACTTCTTGCGGAACTCCCAACTTCATTCTATTAAACTAAGTAAGCATCTGATTTTGCATTGCTATAAGCTGAGATGATAAAGCAGTGAACTAATCTACCTTAAATACAAGTACAACCTTCTTAGGAACACTCCTTGAGTCAGCTTGCCATTCAAGATTCCCTTGTGAAATGTGATTCAGCAGTGTGTACAATTCATCATAAGTCTTCTTAAGAGCTTGCCCACCTGCTGCTGAATCCAAGAGAATCTTGGTATTTAGATCTAACCCCTCAATGAAAGTATGAACAAGAACATCATTAGACTGATGATGGTGAGGGAAATTTCTGAGCACACTCTTAAATCTCTCCCAAGATTGGTACAGATTCTTTCCTTCTTTCAGTTTAAAACTTAAAATCTCGCTTCTTAAATGTGCGTTCTTCCCTGATGGAAAGAATCAAATAAGGAACTTTTGAGCTAGATCTTCCCAAGAAGTAATAGAGAGTGGTGGTTCAGCATGTAACCACCTCTTCACTTCCTCGATTAAAGAAAATGGGAAGAGAGTCAATCTGACATAATCAGTATTTACCCCTGCAGGAATGTAAGTATCTCTTATTTCCAGGAAAGTTTGTATGTGCTATTGTGGGTGTTCATGTGAAAATCCAGCAAATTGCCTAGCCAAATTCAGCAACTGCACCATATTCTACTTTAATTCAAATCGACAACCTGGCTTGGGCTTACAAATATTGTTAGTTGCATGGTTCTTGAGTGGGATTGCCACCTCATGAATAGGTCTAGAAGTTGGTTGAGTAGGAGCAGGTGGAATAACCGGAGATGGAATATGCCCACATTTGGATCAATTAGATCATTTGGATCAACAATATTTGGATCTCTTTGTTCAGCCATTTGAACCTATTGAATTGGATAATGAGCTCTTCGACTCTATTGAAATACCAGTTCTGGTTTCAAAAAAGGCACTACCAACTCTCTATCTCTCGCCAGTCCTGTATTCAGCAAAACCTACAAAAATTCAGCTGCTAAGATCAAGTCGTTAACACTTAAACTTACTATCAAAAACCAAAATTTAGCAAATTACTAATTATAATAGTCCCCGAAAACTGCGCCAAAAACTAGTTGCATTCAAATGTACACGCAAGCTTACGTGATCGTACAAGTAATATAGTGACTTAGATAGTTAGATATCGTACCCATGAGGACTATGCAACTAGCAATTCAACCAAATTTAGTCTTAAACAAGGAGGTATTAAGTGTTGTCAAGTATTAAGATGATCTTGAAATTTTGAATAAAAATGTAAATAAATAAGAATATCAATTTGTGACAATAGCAAAGCAAGCAACGGTTGTAAACAATAATGATGAGAATTCCAGGGTTGAGGCACTTCTAAAAATCTAACAAATCTCTATTCTTATCATAGTTTAGTTGGTTATCAGGTTGTTGATTCGCAGAGTTTATAACACGATCGTGGTCTCCCGACCTCTAATCTTCTACCTACATAAACTTTACAACTACATCATTAAGAAGGGATGCAATAATCTATTTAGATGTATGCGGCTATCTTTCTATGATTGAACCAAACAAGGCTTCTAGGTATATCCCTATCCTAGATGCTAAGTCAAATCCTCTATTTTATAAAAGGATGTGAACCTTGCTCCTTAATCTCTTCATTCTATCCTACAATTCTCCTCCCGAATGCACATGTAAATATAGATTTATTCTAATGGTGGCCACCCATTAAATAGTAAGCTCAAGAAATTAAGAACAACCCATATAATAATCCAACAAGAAACTACGATAAAAAATATCAAAGAGTAATCATGTTCTTGGCCTCAACCCCAGAACAAGGGTGTTTAGCCACTCATGTCTGAATTCAACATAAAAAATAAGTAATTAATCATACCAAAAATTAATCTTGAAGTGAAAAAGTTTAAAAGAAATTCTAAGAACCCTAAAAGAGAGATTTGGTTGTTTTTCAGCCGTTGATGTGCTTTCCAAAGTGATTGCAATTGTGCTCACATATTCCTTATATACTAGGATGAAATTAGCCTGCATTGGAATAACCAACGCATCATATTGCTTATCTCATCAAGGAAACTGACGTATCGCATCGTGTATCACATCGTGTAAGTGATGCGGAGCACCGTGTATCGCATCGACTAGGCAGTGCGTCGCGTCTATTCCACGTCAACTCACTGGTATTCCACTCTAAAAATTTAACCTAGTCATAAAAATTCCTCTTTAGCTAGTTTTTTTCCATGTGCTTCAACATTTCATGCATTCTTCCCAGCCTCCTTAGAAATGTTGTCCCACATTAATGTAATCAATTCCACTATATCAATCATCACTTTTTTTATTATATGCATCCAATTTTGTCCAAATCCATTAGAAATTTACCTTGCATCATAAATCATGTCGGTTAGATACGTAACACAATTAAGGCTTAAATGCAATAAGAATAGCACATTTTGTCTCTCAAAACAAGTCCAAATATGGGAGAATATTGGTGATTGGACATATAAATACGCCTAAGATCAATCAATCTTAGAGAAACACTTCGCACCTTGAAGTTATCTAACAAACCATCGATCCTACGAAGGGGATACTTTTTCTTTATGGTCACATTATTCAACTAATGATAATCAATGCACATTTGTAGGGAACCATCCTTCTTACACACAAACAACATGGGATCACCCCAAGGAGACACTAGGATGAATAAAACCTTTATCTAAGAGATCCTTCAATTGCTCCTTAAGCTCCTTCAACTCCTTCGGAGCCATTCTATAAGGAGGGATAGGGATGGGATGAGTATCCAAATTATTAGAAGGAATACCAGAAAGGTCATCGGGAAATAGATTCTGGAGAAGGACCTTTCGAGTTAGAATCTTTAACTCAGACCAAATGATACAAACACTCCTTAAAAATCAAATTTTGGGCTCTAAGATAAGAAATGAACCTCCCCTTAGGCACTAAAGAACCCCCTTCCCAAATAATGACCGGCTCAATAGCTAATTTAAATATGACCTTATGGGTCCGACAATCTAAGGAAGCATATCACGAATGTAGCCAATCCATTCTCAGAATAACATCAAAATCAACCATGTCTAACTCTATCAAGTCTACCAGGGTTTCTTTACTACGAACAACTATCACACACCCCCTATAAACTTTTCTAACAACCCTAGAGTCTCATACCGGGGTAGAAATAGAAAAAGGAATAGACGCACACTCAAGACCAAAATCAAAATGCACAGCCATAAATGGGGTCACATAAGAGAGAGTGGACTTCAGATTAATCAAATAATACACATCACGGGAGAAAAGTCTCAATATACCCATAAAAATATCTGTAGATACCTCAGAATCCTAGCGAGTAGCAAGTGCATATAAGCGATTTCAGCCATCACTAGTACCAAAAATAGAAGCAGAAGCAACACCCTTTTGTACAGGAGAGGATGAAGTAGCGATTAGGGCCATTTTGGCCCAAGAAGCCACTAGAGAAGGGAACTCTCGCTGCATGTCCCCAATTTTTCCACATCTAAAATATTTGTTCCTCTCTTTTTCATACTAGCCTTGATGATGCTGACCATAAAATCTACAAGGGGGTAGGATGGAGCCGACTAAGCCCTACTAGCTTGAGATTAGGCACCATGTACTCGGAATCCACCACCAATCTAAGACTGAAGATCACCCAATGGCCTCAGGTAAGGAACACTAGCCGAGGAAAAAGAACCGAAACTCCCCCACTTCTTTTTCGGCCACCTACCACCATCTCTACCACTTTGTTCAAAAGTTCTAAATCTTTTCCCTTGCCTTTTTCTAAACTCAACCTATTTTTTTTCTATTTTTTCACTTGTTGTATGTGCACAAACAACCTAAAGATGTCCATGTCTTTGATCAACAAAGATTCTCTACTCTTAAGAACCAACTCACGAGATTATCCTGAGGTGATCTTCCTCATCCTAGCCCTCATGTTTGACACCATCTCCGAAGCATACCTAGACAATTGGTGAAAATACATGGAATACTCCTTGACTAACATCCTTTCTTGATTTATATTAGAAAACTTCTCTATCTTTGCTTCCCTCAATTCTAGAGGAAAAAAGCGGTCCAAAAAAGCATTAGTGAAATCCTTCTAATAAGATGACTCATCAACACCACCCCTTGTCCATTCCCACTCCTCGTACCATTGTTATGACACGTTCTTCAACTGATAGGATGAAAACTCCACTCCCTCCACATTAGTGGCATGCATGACTCTGAAAATCTTTTCTATCTTATCCAGAAAATCCTAAGGATATTCCTCCACCTTAACTCCAATAAAGATTGAAGGACTCAACCTCATAAATTGTCCAACCGTTGTGGCCTCAGAAGAAGGAGAAAAAGATATATGTCGCTTAGCCTAAGAAGCTACCAATTGAGCAATCATATGAATCGACTGACGAAACTCAATATTTGACACATCAGCCTAAGGAATTGGAAGAGGGATAGAGAGAACCGGTGGAACTCCCAGACCATTATGTACCAGACCCCTAGACTGAGTATGGACTCCATAAGTAGAGAGAGTCCCATCAACATCATACCCAGTCAGGGCGAAAGGGTTTGTAGGAATTTTAGATTTTCTTGGAGGCTTGATCTAAAAGATGAGCAAACGGAAATCAGAAGGATCCAAGACCTTAAACTTTATAACTCAAAATAAGTTAACAAGAAAGTAAAAAATTACTAAATGCCTTGTAGCCTCTCTCTTATAAGTGTGGCATGCTATATACCCATAAAAGAGACTCTACTTAATATGGGTTTATGGACACCCAACTGACCATGAACCTAGTATATGCTACCAACTTAACATGCCCCAAAACTGAGACTTTACTTACAGGCATCTCAAGACCAAAAAGGATCGGAGATCACCCCGTTAACCTAACCTAACCATCACATTAATTCACATGCGTCGAATAAACTTTAAACTTACAAGCAATATGGTAGAAAAAAGACTAATAATCATAACTTAAGAAAGTGTAGACATTATATAATTTCAACATTCAACATCTAATCTACCTAAGTCCATAGTCATCCACAAGCCTCTGCCAATCTAATGTCTATAATATGTCGGGATAAGTCCCCAATAATAGATAAAACCAAATCTAATACAAGTCAATGACATAAGATAGAAAGACTATGAAAGTATGCATTTCAGATTATAAAAGCTTACCACTTCAAGTCAACACACGATCTGCTTGAACCCCTGGTCACTGCGCAGGAACAGAAGAAGAAGCTCTGACCTATGTGTCATATAGAAATGCAGCTTCCAAAGATGTTTAGCGGTTAGAGCGCTAGCATGTAACTTAAGGGTAAGGATAAAATAATGTCATTATTAAATACCAAGTCAAACTATCATAAGCCACCACATTCATACACTTAGACATGTAGATATATGTAAATACATCAAGTGATAAGAGATAACAAGGATATAGCATACAAGATGATTCACAAAGAGATTCTTGGTCCTTAAATCTCTAGATGGCCTCTTTGATAAAACCTAGCCCTAATATTGGTAGAGAAGTTGAGAGAGGATTTAGAAGTATTTTGGTGAGTTTTGATCATCCAAAATATATTATGAGAGACTAAAACATGTTATAAAGTAAGAGGACTTAAGGGTTTTAAGGTGGGAAATATCTATAAAGTCCTCAGCTTAAAAGCTGAAAATGCGCTCCTAGGAGGGTACGACTCCCATGTCTAAATTGTAACCTAGGGTACGAGTGGTACCCTAACTCGTAGCCTAGGCCTCACCACGGAACCTTAAACTCTCCAAGATATGACTACATATATATGACTCATACCTTAGGGTACGATTGGTACCCTACAACCCATACCCAAGTTAGAATACTTTGGCCAAGACCTCAAGCATCATATAACTAGGCAACATATGACCCGTACCCTAACATACAACATGACAGAGGATAAACCATACCTTGGATAGAATGTCCCCAATAAACACTAATTAACATATGATAAAGACGACCTTAGGCTGTATCCTATGGTAAAACTAGTACCATAAGTCATACCCTACCTAGAAACTTCAACCAAGAAAATTTTTCTAAGGGTGGAAAGCCTAGATGTTTCAATTCTCCCCCACTTGGATCATTCATCCTCGAATGATAGGTAAGGAAAGAACAATCATAATTTAACACACTATTACAAATCAAACTAACCTTTAACCAAGTTAGAACACAAAGTCATACAACAAGGACAAGACACAACATATTCTATCGGGAGATGCACTTATACGTCTACATTAGGAGATGGCCCAAGAGATGTTAGATGAGATTTCTGTTACTAATCAAGCATGGCATACTCAGGAGGATGATATAAAAGATGGTAAATATGTTATTAGGGATGCAAGTGACTATAAATTTAGTGTTGATATAGTAGCACAAGAAGTTGTATCGCTTAGAACTAATATTGGTATACTTTCAACGCAATTTGCAGTAATAATGACTGAGAAGGTAAAATGCAGTAGGAGTGGAAGGATCTACTTCTAGAATATGATTCTAATACAGATAAGAAAGTTAAGTATTTGGATCGTGAAGTGGTGGGTTTCTGAGCCAAAAGGCAAGGAAATCAAGGTTAGAACTATTATAGTGATAGGTACCGAGATAGGAGCAGAGAACGAGATGGCGATTAGAGGTGCAAGGATGACTACAAAGGGAAGAGTAATGGATATATCCTACCAGCTAGACAAGATACCAAGTCTAGAATGGAAGTAATGTTGTCAAAATTAATAAAAGGCCTAGAAAGTCAAGAGAGTTGTCTTAAAAATATTAAAGAGGATCTATTAGGGCTAAATTAGAAGGTTGCGTCACATGCTACTATAATCAAATAGCTGGAGCAGCAGTTCATCCAGATATTGGCTACATTGAATCCAAGGAAGCCTGGAACTCTTCCTAGTAATACAATGTAGAACTTGAAGAATAATAATCATTGCCACAAAATTATGACTCAAAGTGGTGAAACCATCATAGATCCACCCGTGTCTACCTTAAATAAGCCAAAGAGTGATATTGATCCTATTATTATTGAGGTAGCACCGTATCTTGAAGAGGAGAAGTCACTTAATGTTGAGGATAATAGTGTAGATGATAAAGGTAAGGGTAAGGTTCAGGATCCTATTCTAAAAACCATTCCAAGACCTCAACCACCTTATCCTCAGAGATTGGAGAAAAAAAAAAGAGGAGAGCATATATCAAAAGTTTTTATCTATGTTGAAGAAGTTATCTGTAAACATTTTATTAGTTGAAGCATTGGAGCAAATGCTAGGCTATGCAAAATTCATGAAAGATCTTATCACTAGAAAGTAGACTGTGAGCTATGATTCTATAGATAATGGTCATCATTGTAGTGTTGTGGCCTCGAGATCATTAGTAAAGAAGAAGAAAGACCCTGGAGCCTTCACCATTCCATGTACTATTGGGTCTTTCAACTTTCCTCGAGCTTTATGTTATCTGGGGAAAACATAAATCTCATGCCGTTGGTTGTGTTTAAGTATTTGGGGTTAGGATAACCCAAACCAACATCGATGAGATTATTGATGGCTGGCAAAATGGTGAAAAAATGGTTGGTATTCTATGTGATGTGTTGGTAAAGGTGGTATCTTTTATCTTCCCAGCCGATTTTGTAATACTTGATTGTGAGGTAGACTTCCAAGTCCATATCATCTTAGGCATACCATTCCTTTCTATAGGTAGGGTGTAGGTTGATATGGAATTAGTACAAATAAGGTTTAGACTCAACGATGAACAAGTAATCTTTAATTTATGCTAGTCAATGCAAAAATCGAATGATATAACAGTTATGTTTGTGATAAACACCATTGATGATGCAAATCTGGGTACAATGACTATTCCTATTGAAGAGAGGCTGGGTTTGAAGCCTTAGCAGCAGTGATTATGAACTTCGACAGCGATGGTATTGACGACTATGATGAGATGGTATCTGCACTTTATGGGAATAGTTCTTATAGGTTTGCATCAAAGAAGATTGATTTGGATCTGAAAAATAAAACCATTCCACCTGCCCCCCCATCTATTGAAGATCCACCCATCTTAGAGTTCAAGGCCCTCCCTTCTTATTTGTAATATGCCTTTTTTGGGGGTCGACAACAGTTTTCCAGTAATCGTTATAGCTAAATTGATGCAGATAGAATTAGAAGCTTTATTATTAGTGGTACAGAGATTCAAGAGGGCTATTGGTTGGTCCATTACAGATATTCTGGGTTTTTCGCCTGGTTTTTGTACTCATAAGATCCAACTTTAATTGGGTTGTGTTCCAAGCATAGAACATCAGTGTCGGCTTAACCCTCCTATGTAGGAGGTGGTGAATAAATAAATAATCAAATGGTTAGATATTGGTGTAATGTATCGCAATTTTGATAGCAAGTGGGTTAGTCCAGTAAAATGAGTTCCGAATAAGGGTGGTATTACTATTGTACCTAATGAGAAAAATAAGCTAGTGCCAATGAGGTCAGTCATAGGATGGAGAGTGTGCATGGATTACAGGAAACTAAATACATGAACCCAAAAAGACCACTTCCCCATGCCCTTTATGGACCAGATGCTTGATAGACTTGTGGATAGGGGTGGAATTGTTTTTTGGATGGTTATTTGGGGTACAACTAAATCACTATTATGCCTGAAGACCAAGAGAAGACAACCTTTACTTTTCCTTATGGGACCTTTATATTCAGGTGTATGCCATTTGGGTTACGTAATGCTCTATCTACATTTCAGAGATGTATGATGTCGATCTTCTCTGATATGGTAGAAGACACTAGTGAAGTATTCATGGATGATTTTTTGGTAGTTGGTGATTCTTTTGATGACTTCTTGGTTTACTCAGCAAATACTCTTCGTAGATGTAAGGAATGCAACTTGATACTTAATTAGGAGAAGTACCATGTCATGGTTAAAGAAGGTATTGTGCTTGGGTACAAGATTTCAAAAAGGTGTATAGAGGTAGACAGAGCTAAAATGGAAGTGATATAGAAATTAACTTTACCAATTTTTTGTGAAGGATAAGAGTTTTTTAGGACATGCAGGTTTTTACATGTAATTCATTAAGGATTTCTCGAAGATTGGCAACCCTCTTTGCAATATTCTTGAGAAAGAGGTGACATTTGATTTCGATGAAGCATGTTTGAAGGCTTTTGAATTCTTAAAAGAAAAGTTGATGATAACTCCTATAATTATGTCCCCTGATTTGTCCTTTCCATTTGAGATTATGTATGATGCAAGCGGAGTGGTCGTAGGTCCTGTCCTAGGCCAAAGAATATAAAAGATCCTCTATCCCATCTACTATGCTAGCAAGGCATTAAACCCTTCTCAAAAGAACTACACAGTTACTAAACAAGAGTTATTAGCAGTGGTTTTTGTCTTTGAGATTTTTCAGTCTCATCTGATTGGGATGAAGGTAATAGTACACAATGATCATGCAGTATTAAGGCACTTAATATTGAAAAAGGATGCAACCCCTAGATTGATTAGGTGGGTTCTTTTGCTGTGAAACACCCTGGGTTTTAGCCCTTGGAGACTTCCTGAGTTTTTAGCTTTATGTTGATCATACGACTTGCCATACGAGTCGTATGGTAAGGGTATGAGCCAGGTGACTCATCTCATAGGATGTCCAATGTTTAGTGGTCATGTTTCTATTATGGTTACAATTTGATGGTGATGAGTCGTATGTTTAGTGTACGAGTGGTATAGTAAAACTGTATGTTATTTAATGTGTATGACTTGAAGGGGTACTAGTCGTATAGTATGGGTACGAGTTAGGAAAGAGGAGTCATATGGTGGAAAGTGTGTGATCTCCAACTTCCTAATCAAGGTACGAGTGGAGGGTTCCACTCATATGATTAGGTACAAGTGAGGGCTCCAAAACATACCCACCTGCGAGAACTTTTATAGTTTCAATTGGGGGTATTATGGACATTTTCCCTCTTAACTTCTTTTGAACCCATGACTTAAAATACTTTTTGGACTTTATTTACCCTATTATTCTCAATCAAACACACTCTAAACACTCTCAAATGTCTCTAAAGCTTTTGGTTCAAGAAAGAGCTAGGGTTTTCTCAAGGTGATTCATTAGGGGCTTTCAAGAGTAAATCTCTCCATCTTGTTTGGTATCTAACGCATGTTACTCCTCCCTCATTAATATTTCAAACTAAAATCATGTTTCGCTTAATGGTTTTCATGGCAAAATTGTGATATAGTTTTGGGTTTTGAAATATATGTTTGGGGTTTTGGTTGGATAATGTTTTCCCGTGTTTTTCTTATGATTTTCAAGTTATAATGTTGGTTTGAAAATGTGATTGTATGGGAATGATTAATGGGTTCATGATTTTGTCTTTTGAAACTATATTCCCTCAACATGCTTGTTAAAATGCTTATGAGAAAGGTTTTGACACATAGTTTGATTTTCATTGTAAAACTTTGCATTGCATAATATGGTAAAGGAACCTAAATTGGTTTGATTGAATTAACTGACTTGGAAAGACCTTGGTGGACATGATTTTGATTGATTGGAAATCCTATAGGGTATATGGGAATCCCTTAAGTGTTGGCTAATGACATTGCTTGCAAGCTATAGTCAGTATGATGGTACCACTTCATAGTGCCTTGGTAAATAACTCTTGGAATTGGTGGTTTGGTTATGTGATAAAAGTTTTAATTGGGAAATAATGGGGGTTGTGATAGCTAACCGTGAAGGTGTGAGTCTAATGGACGGTCACTGGAAACTCATGTTTGCCAATATTAGGGTTGGTCAGGGTGACCATATACTTGTGGGGTACACTGGAATCCCCTAAGTTATACTTGTATATATGTATCATAGAGGGAGAAGGATACACGAGAATCCCCGACCCCTATGATATCTCCAGTTCGTGTGGCTAAACGTCCTAAGGGTCGTTCAGGAGGTAACACTAGACCCATATAGCCTGTGGGTGGTTTTAGGTCGGTCAAGATAAACAACCCATATTAAAGTTGTAAATGCATGCTAAAACCGGTTCCCTTTTCTGGTATGGTATATATGTATGTATGTATGTGTTTGCACATGGTTATTTACGTTGGTTTTGAATAATGGTATTACCTTATCCTTATTCGTAAGTACATACTAGCGTTCACCCGCTAACCCATCTTTGGGCATTATATCCCTGCACAATGCAAGAACTAACTATTCTACTCCTCCAACTCAGTGACTTGGATTCGAGAACAACATTTGTTTCAGACTGAAGTGGTGAGCTTCTATAATCCGGAAAACTCTATTTCATACTATGGATATCTTTTCATACTTTTGTTTATTTATTGGACTTTAGTTTTGGCTATGGTCGGGGGCATGTCCCGACTGGATGTTCTTTATTTTTTATCAGAGGCTTTGTGTGACTATAATAGGCATGTTCGATGATGATATTGGTGTCATCCTTGGAATTGGTATTAGTATTGGGGATGACATCGATTGGATATTTTGTTGGATTGTTCGTTGGTTATGGTTATGGATTTTGTTATTGTCTTTGAGTATTTTTTTTTCTATCTTTTTATATGTTTGGAATTTATCTGACATAGGTTGAAGGGCAGTTATGGTTGGGTATTAGGGGTGGTCTTCGGTCCCGGTTAGACTAGAGGTACCCAGCACAACTAGGCATCGATTCGGGTCATGTCAAATTGGTATCATAGCCCTAGGTTTATGGTAAATTGGAAGTCCATAAAGCCGTGTCTAGTAGAGTCTTTTTAAGGGTGTGTAGAGCGCCACACTCATGAGAAAGAGGCTAAAAGGAATTTAGTAATGTCTCTCTTTCTTGTGTTCTATTTTTGAGGAGTAGAGTCTAAGTCCTGAATTCTCCTCTAATTTCTGTTTATTTGCTTTTTAGATCATGCCTTGATGATCTGAAGCTCACGGAAACTCCTCCTTCCCAA
Source organism: Capsicum pubescens (assembly GCA_030864215.1). Classification (NCBI taxonomy): domain Eukaryota; kingdom Viridiplantae; phylum Streptophyta; class Magnoliopsida; order Solanales; family Solanaceae; genus Capsicum; species Capsicum pubescens. The sequence goes on from CM061546.1 coordinate 190,761,885, forward strand.
CTGGGGATAATATTGATAGGACACACTCTACTCATGGGATTTGTATCTGGTCTAGGGGTCCAGTTTCTAATTGCCCTCCTAGAGTTTCTCCGGTCCCCTCTAGTCCATCTAAAATTTCTCAGGCCGAAGTAACGAACGTTAAGTTTCATCAGTTTATTCATATGTTGGCATAGTTGGTAGCTACCCAGTATGAGCGTGGTATTCCTGTTCTCCATCTTCTGAGGCCACAAAGGTTGGCCAGTTCATTAGGTTAAACCCCCGACCTTTATTGGTGTTAAGGTGGAAGAGGATCCTTAAGGTTTTATGGATGAGATAGAAAAGATCTTTTTTGTTATGCATACCACGAATCTGGAGGGCGTGGAGTTTTCCGCCTACCAGCTGAAGGATGTGGCCTACCAATGGTACGAGGAATGGGAATAGTCAAGGGGTGATGAAGTTGAGTCATCTCTGTGGGAGGATTTTTGTAATGCTTTTCTAGACTGCTTCTTTCCTCAGGAATTGAGATAAGTGAAAGAGGAAGAGTTTGTTAATCTGAAGCTAGGTAGGATGTTAGTCAAGTAATATACCTTGAAGTTTCACCAATTATCGTGGTATGCTCTGGATTTGGTTTCTGGTATGAGGTCGAGGATGATGAAGTTTGCTTCAGGTTTGTCCCAAGACTTGATTTTGGAAAGTAAAGCTTCCTTGTTAGTCAAGGACATAGATATTTCCAGGTTGGTGGTATACATCTAGCAGGTAGAAAAACAAAAGAAGAAATAATCTGAGATAGGGGAGAGGCAAGGAAAGAAGTTTAGGTTCTCTGAGCAGATTGGTGACCAACATCAGAGTGGCAGGGATAGTGGTAAGTGGCCCAAGAAGAAATGGGGCAACTCTGGGTCTTACTCGATAGCTAGTTCTCTCTACCCAAATCCATCGGGTGATAAACATTTCCATGGTGGTGACAGCTTTAGGGAACAGGGTTCCCAATCTCAGGTTAGTGGGGGTTTAGTCAGCTCCATCATATCCTCTTTGCAAATTCTGTGGTCGCTTATATCAGGGTTTCTATGATGAGGGAAGGGACAAGTGTTTCAGCTGCGGAAAGCCAGGGCACATACTTAGAAACTGTCTTATTGGTAAGGTTGCCTTTGGGGCAAACAAGGTTCCCATTTCTTCATCATCAGCCCCGGCACCAAAGGGTACACCATCTGGCTTCAACACTGGTCAAAACTGTCTCTATGCTCTCACCACCCGACAGGATTCCAAGGCATCGGACGATGTCATGACTAGTACGTTGAAATTCTTTTCTCAAGATGTGTACTATTTACTTGATCCGGGGTCTACTCTCTCTTATGCGACCTGTCGAGCCTCATTTTTTTCGCAAAAAGCTGAACTCGATATGACCACTCTTTTTGGGATTATTTAAAGAGTGAAGAGTCACCACCTAATGTATTAAGGTGCATTAGGGCACCATTCTAGGATAATTACAAACATATTTTGTTATTTAGTCTAGTTCACCAGAAATTTGGGTAAGGGTTCAAATTACCTCGAAAGGAAGGTGTTAGGCACCTTTTGATGTCCACAAATGTAGTTCCCAGCCGAATTCATACTTTATGTGGGTGTTTTATGTGATAAAATAAAGGTCACTTATTTATTAAATTAGTATTACTAAGTGATAAAATAATAAACAAGACATGTTATTGAATTATTTTTAAAATACTAATTATCTAAGTGATAAAACTAATAAACATTCAAATTGGACAAGCAAGGAGAAAGAAGGGACACAATTTATAGCAAAATATTTATAATAAATTAAAGAGGCTAAACTACCCCAAAAAATAAACATTAAAATAAAGAACACATTCGAAAGGTCAAGCCAAGGAATTGTTTTGTTTTTTATTCTGATCAGTACCCAACTTATTAATTATTATCCGACCTATTATCCAGTAGGCGAATTATAAACAGGCGACAATGTCGTGTGTCACATTGTCAATATATGTTTGAGTATCATCACCTCTGAATGCCTACCAACCCCACACCTAGTCTGTTGATTGTAAAGCCTAATAGTGTTCTAAAAAAAAAGAAGATACAAGTAACGTTTCTTAGAATGCCTACCGTCCCAACCTATCGTCCAAGAGGCATTGGATTTTTCTACTTTGGATCTGAAGTCTAGACAAATAAACTTAGACTTTCTAGTTAAACTCAAAGAGTGACAAGCAATACACCTTGGACAACAAGTAACATGTAATAACCTCAAATAAGCCTCTTGTTTAATTAGGAGTTGGTTAAGGTGATGAGCATGCTAAGACAAATTATTAATCATTTTGGTGTAGTTAATCTATAGGCATGATAACTAGGTGAAAGATAATTGTTTATTGACGAAAAGTAATTGTCAAATAATTTCATAACAATGTTGTAAATTTGTTAAAATATAAAAGTAAAGTAAATATGTCAAAGAGTAATACCCATTAATTTATTATGCAAAACATGTTGTAAATTAGTGAAAGTGTTGGAAATTAATTCAGAGCGCTAGGAAACATATTCACTTGCTGGAAATAATTAATTTGTTGAAATTTCCTTCTGAAAAATAAAAGGATATTGCTGAAAAAAATGTTGGAATTATTTAACTGCTAAAAATAATTTTGTATTGTTGGAAATTCATGAAAGATGCTGGAACTTGTTTTCCAATTGTTAGAAATTAATTTTTTATAGGCTGAAAATTAACATTAATATTCTGAAAATTAATAAAGGTCATGTAGTAAAATAAATGCAAGCGTTAAAAATTAGTTTTATATGCTTTCAGTTACATTAACTTGCTAGAGCTTTATTTATGTCGGTAAATTAAACTCCTAAAACAAGATTTCTAGGTGACAAAATAAGTTTATCGTTGATTCTGTATTAAGGTTTGCCTAAGTGATAAAATACATAAACCCCATCCCCCAAGCAGTCCTTATAATCATTATTACATAAGAGTTTATACAATATTACCAATCAATATAAAAGAATCAACTAAACTAGTAAAGAATAATGTAGTTCCTCTCCAACACTCAAGGCGATTCTTCACGTCCCAAGGAAAATACTTCTAACGGAACCTGTTAGGCAATAAAAAATGTATCCTAGTACACCAAAAACATGCAACAACCATAGAGAGATATACATACCTGAAGTAAACAGAACATAATTTCAACACTGATTATAGGAACATATTCTAATTTATGCAAAAACTACCACATAAAAAATAAAATTACATTGATAAGGGATTTACTGATTGACAATAATAGACAATAAGAAAGCCCGTTTAGAGGCAAAAGCAGACAACAAAGCGAATCAAAGAGCCAAAAAAATTGAATTACTGCCACTTAAATAAAGCGGACAACAAAGCGAATCAGAGAGCTAAAAAGATTGAATTACTGCCACTTAAATAAAGCGGTCAACAGTGAAAGCAAACCAAGAACTCAGACAGAAGTAGAAAATATTTTAAGTATATGCGAGAGTAAAAATTACTGTAGAAAGTGTTTTTTTTTTTTGCAAAAGTTAGGTGGGGATGGGGAACAATGTTTGTATCCTAATAGTAGAGGAAAGTCATGTTTTATATGGTGAATTGAAAATCAATTGATAAAAGGAAGGGAGTAAATTAAGAGAAAGTCGAGCAATTAAAAGAGGAAGCAAATCATCAATAATACCAATTCTTCCTTTTAAATAGAACAAATTGAATCAATTATATTAAGAATAGATCACATCTTACCATAATATAACAATAGACATAGTTGTCCCAGTTCAAATAATAGAATGAAAATCAATCAATCCAAGAATTAAAGAAAAGGAAATCAATCACACACGACCCTATTTCTTTAATTGACGAATATCACTGATAAATCAAAGCCAGATTTGTCATAAATTAGCATGTAATTAATCTATCACAGGCTCATTAAGAAAAAAAAAGAATGTGAGAGCCATGAAGATCTTATTTAAGAAATCAAATCATTTCACCCCTATCATATTCAAAGTTACCAAATGAATTAAAATTCAAAAGTTGACATGATTCAAATTCTCAAGAAAGGGCTGAGTCAGATTAAGATTAATATGATTCTAATTTGATTTAAAAAAAAAGATGTGCTATAATCAATAACAATATGAAATTAACCCAGAATATAAAATAACAATATGACTCACAAACAAAGAGAGTAGAATTAAACTTATCCACGAAATTCATACCGACACCAAAGTCTCATAATATGTTTGGAAGATAAACATGTTTTAGTACCGAGAAAAGCCTACCGGTGACACTCTCTTCTTAGGAATAAACTTCAGGGATTAAACAAAGACTAAGTGGAAAAATTCACACCATTAAAAAATAGAAAATCAATACTTGATAATGGATGTGTCAGCCTTGTACTTTGATCGTGACGACCTCATCTTCGTTCGTTATTGTCCTCCGGTCATAGATGCCCAATAATGGTGTGGTGGAGTAATGGTGGGAGTTGTTGATCGGTGGCTGAAGAAGGAGATAAAGGGGAAGCGGAAGAAAGAGAAGAGGCAAGAAAAAAGGAGTTTTGCTGATTGGTGGTGGTCGCCGGCATTGGGAGTAAGGCGGCAACGAGATTGTATGTCTGCCAGTCGCATGAAGGAGAAGATTTAAGAAGGGGAGATGGCAAAGGGCAGTGATTGTTAAAGCATGGGGTTTGTCGGCCGATGTTGGCGGTAGCAACGGTGAGGAAGAGTTTAGAGAGAGAGAGGATGAAGTGGATTGTGGCTGATTGAGGGAGAAAATAGTTAGGGTTTGGGTAATTTAGGTTTAAATGGAAAGAAATCAGGAATTTGATTTCAGCCATTGCATCGATCCTGATCGATAGGGGAGATTAGAATAATTTTAAAATAGGTCAAAATTTGGAATTAATATCAATTTGGTTAAAATTGACATTAATTGAGTACCAAATGGCTAAAATTTAAATAAATTAGAAAAATTGATTTACGTTAGTCTGCTATTTAATAATGAAAATAATAAAACGTCACAAAACTATTATTCTTAGAAATAACTTATGTATTTGAAATTAATGTAACGTAAAAATATTATATAAAATTATCGATAAAAATAAATGTGTTTGTAAATTATGAGCATGCATATTTGTGAAAATAATTTAATAAATATTGACAAAATTATATAAAATATTATATTTAAACTATATATACTATAAAAAATATAAAATCACTCGATAAAATAAATTGCATATTTAGAAATCATGAATGTCACACGTCAAAATTTTGTTCGATACTAAAATAATGCGTAAAAAATATTAATATTTTAAATTAATAATTTTGATAAAATAGCAGCCTATGAGGAGTATCGGGAGGTCAAAATTAGGTGTCAACAGCTGACTCTTCGTTGCTTGAGAATGATAAAAGAATTGTAGAGCAACAAAAGTTGACGTAGTAGCCAATTTTGTCTGACCGAAAGAATAGTTCATTGGGATTAAAGCAACAGGAGGTGGTTTTAAAAATAATGCGCCGCTGAGACTTTTGTTTTAAGTCGACTACATATCTCTGGTCTTATGAGAATCAGGTCGTGTGTAGTTCTAGATTTAGGAACGAATGATATTCCTAAAGATTGTTAATGATAAAGTACGGGCATAAACAACAATGTCATGGGTCATTGAGATGGGCGTGAATTGAATTTTGAAAGGTGAAATATGAATAGGTTGAAATATAGTGGAATAAAGAAAATTATGTTTACAGAACCGAGAGGAGAATAATTCTCAAATGCATTTAATTATACCTGCCACTAGATAAAAATAGTTAGTACAACTAGAACATTAAATAATACGGTGAAAATAAACATAATGTAACAATAATGATGAGTGGAGTTAAGAAAGTGTATCTGTTATGAGAGAGCAATGCTTTGTTCATATAAATTTAAAGAGGTCATGCTTAATCCACACCGTATCTAGTAAGGCAATAGCATTAAATGACGTCGACGCAATTGTGCTTACCATATTTAGTATCAGAAGACAATATTCGTCTTTAAGTAACCCAATCAACTTCCAGAGGACAATGCTTAGCCTTAGATAGTTTCTTGATAAAGTCGTTCTTAACTCTATCAAATTTCTGAAAGCAAAGCTTAGCTTCAAACAGTTTCTCAAGAAAGGGTAATGGTTAACCCAATTAACTTTCCAAGGACAATGCTTAGCCTCAGAGAGTTTCTTGAGAGAGGGTAGTGCTTAGCCCACTTAATTTTTCATGGACAATGCCTCAGAGAGTTCTTGATAGAGTTGTGCTTAACTCCATTGAATTTCTGAAACAATGCTTAGCTTCAGATAATTTCTCGAGAGAGGGTAGTGCTTAACCCAATTAACTTTCTAAGGATAATGCTTAGCCTCAGAAAGTTCTTAATAGAGTCGTGCTTAACTCCATCAAATTTCTGAAATAATGCTTAGTTCGGACAATTTCTCAATAGAGGATAGTGCTTAAACCAATTAACTTTCCAAGTACAATTCTTAGCCTTAGAGAGTTTCTAGAGAGAGGTTAGTTCGAAAGGGTAGTGCTTAACCTAATTAATTTTCCAAGGACAATGCTTAGCCTTAGTTAGATTCTCGAGAGAGAGTAGTGCTTAACCCGCTCAAAATATAGAATGACAATAATTAAACTTATATATCTTCTGATGTCGTATAGTATACTTAAGATTTGTACTCATCATTCTATTCCTGCACTCAAAGAAAAATTGTTAGTTTTAAAAAAGAAGGAAAATTGATTCGTGTCTCTGCCAATTCCTTTGCTTCAAGTCCTGCATCCATTGTCTTTATATCTCTTTCTTGAGATGCAGTCCTTGATGAATTTTCAAGGATTCCTAAAAAATTTCTTCCCCAGTTTCATGGTCTTAATCTTTCTAGCATTAAACTTGTAGAAGTAGTTCACTATAGAATTTTTTAGATCCTCTTAAAAATTCTGCCCCAGTTACACATCTTGTCAGTCTTAAACTTGTAAAAATTCTTCTCCATAGAATTTTTGAGATCCTCTCAAAAATTCTATCCCATTTGTATACTTCAAGAAAAATATAAAAATTTCATTATGATAAGACCGAACTCTATAAGAACACCTATGTATCCCTCTTAAATGGGAATCAGGTCAAACGTAGTTCAAATTACATAGGCAAAATTCATTTTGTTAAAGCATATGTAAATATTATAGTAACTCAAGTACTTGAGAGCCTGGAATGAGGAAACGACATAATATCCCTTCATTAATGTCGGATAGATGCCAATCATGCTTAATCAACATCAAAATATGTTGTCATCACATTTATCACCTTGGTATCAATCAGTGCTTGAATTTTGTCCTTTAAATCACAACATTCTTCTATGGTGTGGCTTGTCATTCCTGAATGATAAGCACAAACTTTGAAATAATCAAGACCTTTTGCACATGTATTCATTACAATTGCAGGAATTGGAGTAATGTAACCTTCAAACCTTAATCTCTCATAAAGTTGGTCTATAGGCTCAGCCAATGGAGTGTACTATCTTAACAAATTTTTCTGAAACTTAACTCGAGGTCTGACAAATTGATTGAATCATTGATATGTTAGTGGATTTTGATAAGCTAATGGTTTTTGGAATATAGTTTGAGGAATTTAAAAGTAAACAGGTTGTGCAAGATAGTTGGTAGGATTATAAAATAGCATGGGATAAGTTTATGTCGTTGTGGGAAATGGATATGAAGGTGCTTGATATATGGGTGTTTGGTATTAAAGCGGAGGAAATGGTGTTTGATAAATCAAAGGGGTTTTAGGATCTTGCATAGTCAAAACAATATTTACTTCCTTCATGTCATTTTTCTCATCAGCCAATGAAGACTTAATCACTTGCAGTGCCTCCAAATTTTTATCATGCCATTTTTAATGCCTTCATCAATTCTCTCACCCAATTTGATAATGCCAATAAGCTTTCGATCTACTATAAGCATCATCTTTTCATAATATTATGGCTCTTGAGAACGCGTAAAAAATTCCTTCATTTGATTTTTCTCTGAAGGTGGGCTCACTTTAAAAGCTTCACGTATCCATCTCATTCCATATTCTCAAAATAATTCTGTAGGTTTTTTCTTTAACTTTTGAACGTAAAACCAATCAGGCGCATTCTCAATATTAAACCCAAATCTTTCTATGAAATCAGATGCTATGTCGGTCCATTTTGACCATTTTCTTGCATCTTGTGTTATATACCATAATAATGCATCTCTAGTGAGACTCCTCATGAATAACTTCAGAAAAATCTGTTCGTTCTTACCAACTCCTACTAGCTTGTCACAACATAGTTTCAAATGGACTTTTGGATCTTTAGTCCCATTATACAATTAAAATTTAGGAGGTTAGTACCCCTCCAACAATTCAACATCAGGGTGTATGGACAGGTCCTCATAACTTAGCCCTATCAAACCCTTACAACATTCGAGCTGCTCCAACCTTTCAACCACGGATTGCATAAGGGTGTCTTTTTCTAGTGTTTTGGATATATATTGATGGTGGGTGAATGAGGTCATTTTAACATAACATGAGGTACGTTTGTGGTAAACATTGGAGGCATGGTATATATGTATGTATGTATATATGTATGTATGTGTTTGCACATGGTTATTTACTTTGATTTTAAATAATGAAATTACCTTATCCTTATTCCTGAGTACATGCTAGCGTTCACCCACTAATCCGTCTTTGGGTGTTGTATCCCCACGCAATGTAGGAACCATCCATACCACTCCTCCTTCTCAATGACTTGGATTCAGGAACAACATTTATGACAGACTGAAGTGGTGAGCTTCCATATTCTGGGAAACTCCATTTGATTCTATGGATATCTTTTCATACTTTTGTTTATTTCTTGGACTTTGGTTTTGGCTATGGTCGGGGGAATATCCCGATCGGACGTCCTTATTTTTTGTTAGAGGCTTTGTGTGACTACTATGGGCATGGGCGGTGTCGGTATTGGTGTTAGCCTTGGCATTGATATTGGTATTGGGGATGACACCGATTCAATATTTGGTTGGATTGTTAGTTGGTTATGGTTATGGATTCTGTCATAGTCCTTGAGTATTTATTATTCCATTTTGTTATATCTTTGGAATTCATCTGACATAGGTTGCAGTGCAGTTATGGTTGGGTATTGGGGGTGGTCTCTGGTCCCGGTTAGACTTGAGGTTCCCGACACGACTAGGCCCCGGTTCAGGTTATATCATACTGCAAGTGTTTGATTTTAAGGTCAAGTATAGGAAAGGCACTGAGAATCAAGTTGCAGATTACTTATCTGGACTTGAGGAGGGAGCGATGCAGAATATTGATGATGGGCTTGAAATTGATGATATCTTTCCAGACGAATAGGTATTGACTACTTCTCAAGATTTTTCCATGGTTTGCTAACTATGAAAATTATCTAGCAAGTGATCTAGTCCTAGAAAATCTGTCCTTCTAGTAGAGAAAGAGATTTATGCATGAGGTAAGGAAGATTTCTGGGATGAACCTTACTTATTCTGAATCTGTGTGGATGGGGTTATTCCCAGATGTATCCCTGAAGTGGAGATGATGAACATCCTTGAGGCTTGTCATTCCTCACCAGTTGAGGATCACTATGGAGGAACCCGTACATCCCACAAGATCTTACAATGTGGGTACTACTGGCCTATAATATACAAGGATGCTCATGACTTTGTGTCAGCCTATGACCAATGTCAGCGTCAACGTAATATCTCTAGGCGCCATGAACTTTCTATGACTCCTATTTTAGAATTGGAGTTGTTTGATATATGGGTTGTGGACCTCATGGGACCCTTTGGGAGTTTCTTTGGTATGAATACATTCTTGTGTCCGTGGATTATGTGTCGAAATGGGTGGAAGAGATTGCGCTCCCCAATAATGAAGGAAGAAGTGTCACCGTCTTTTTGAAGAAGTATATCTTTTTTTTGTTTCGCACACCACATGCAATCATTTATGATGGTGGGTCATATTTATATAATCTCCTATTCAAGAATATGCTTGAGAAGTAAGAAGTAAAGCATAAGGTGGAAACGCCTTACCATCCGCGGACTAGTGGACAGGTTGAGGTGTCCAACAAAGAAATAAAGTCCATTTTGGTGAAGACTGTGAATGCCAATAGAACTAATTGGCTGAGAAAGTTAGATGATGTGTTATAGGCCTACCAAACAGCTTTCAAGACTCCCATAGGTGCTACTCCTTATTAGTTGGTGTATGGAAAAGCATGTCACCTGCCTATTAAACTTGAACACAAAGCACTGTGGGCGTTAAAGAAGCTGAATTTTAAGTGGCATGATACAGCAAAGGCAAGAATGGGTTAGATGAATGAGTTGGATGAATTCCGAATCTAGGATTATAAGATTTATGCACTTTACAAGGAGAATATGAAGTCGTATCATAATCCCAAATCGAGAAAAGAATATTCAAGCAAGGTGATGAGGTATTGCTATATAACTCAATACTTCACTTGTTTTCGATAAGTTAAAGTTTAGGTGGTATGCTCCATTCACTATGGTGAGAGTGTTTCTATATGGTGCTTTAGTATTGAAGCGTGATGGTGAATCCATGTTCAAAGTAAATGGGCAAAGGTTAAAGCACTACATGGGTAACACTGAAGAAGTTAAGATAATTTTTTAGATGGACCCTTATGAATTCTGAGTAACCAAGGCAATTGCATCGTGCTGTGACTTTAACTCAGTAGATACATGGGAGGAAACCTATGGGCCTAGTTGGTGAAGTCTGAGTATCCAACTTATACATGTCATGCCATGATGTTAAATCAAGCATTATGTGGGAGGCAACCCATGTTTTGTACTTAACAATCTATAGGGTAATATGTGTGTTCGGTGTGCAGGATTAAAGATTGCAGGAGCTAGCCAAAAATTGCAGAAATTAGGCCATGCAGAATTTTCACAGGTCGTAACCAAACATTACAACTCATGAGAACGAGTCGTAAGGACTTGTAACTTAGATCACATTTAGGTAAATGGTTATCAGAGTTATTACAACTCTCAGAACGAGTCGTAATCTCTGGTTATGACTCATCAACTTGAATCATAATAATTCTAGACCCATGTAAGGTTCAAAGTCTTTATGGAGGGAGTATGAGACCTATAATCATTGCCTACGAGTCGTATGCATGACTCATAACCAAGCTTGACAGCTCAGAGTTCGCGGGTCAACCCAGCCTAGATCAACTTTTAAACAAAAGAGAGGCACCCAAATTGCACACTCGACATTTCTAAATGAGTCCTCCCTCCATTGTTGATGATTTTTTAGATCTAAGTACTCCAAATTAACTTCAAAGAATCAACTCAAAAAAGTCATTCCTCCCAAAAATTTGAAAATTCATCAAGAATTAGGGCCCAAAATTGTTCGAACTCAAGAAACTCAAAACCTCAACAAATCAAGTAAATTTTATGCTTCAAAGCTTTATGTATTAAGTTTAATATGAAAATGTTTTGTGGTTTTAGGATTTCTTAAGTCGAATATGAATATACATGAGTAACCAAACCCTATTTCTTAAAAATCTAGCTTCATAATGTGATAATGGGAGTGAACTCAAACTTTGTACTTTATAAGTATGTTTTTGGATGAATGTAGGGGGTAGTGAAGTGTGTTATATCATGTGAGATTGAAAATTGGAACCAACTCAGGCCAAACGCTTATGTTACAATGGATATGGGTCTCGTAACGAGTCCTAACGACAAGTAATGAGTCGTCATGAGCCTTGTAACCACTGATAACATGGAGGATTAGATGAGTATGTGTTTTGGCATTATTACGACTCAACGATGTGAGTCGTAATCAATCCCTATGACTCGTATGTAGAAGTCGTAATGAATGGGGGTGCATATTCAAAGTATAATATTTTTCTGGTTAGCTTACGAGTGTTGGTAATGAGTCGTAAACTAACCTTAGGACTTGTTAAGAGGACTCGTAACCTAACTATTAACTACTAAATTATCTACTGTTTACCTTATGGCTCGTCATATGAGTCGTACCCAGTGGTAACGACTCATACCCCCTAGTCATAAGAAGTCCATTACATGTACGTACACTGACACTAAAGTTTCTTATTTCCCTCTTTTTCATAAAAACTAACTAATTGGTTTGATACAATTAGGTGTTCATGGATCCTAAACGTAACTCATCATCCAAGCAAACCCCAAAAAACAACACCAAGAAGAAACCAACCCTTAAGTTTATTACCAATTGAGAAACGAGAAAACTGATGAGTCAAGCGGTGACCTCGTAGACCAACTGAAGGGGAAGACACACCCCAGGGAAAAATGACCTCGAGGAAAGAAAATTATCATAGAAAAGGACACACCTCCAAGGGGTCCCGGATATTAAAAGTCTGAGTACTTCCCCACCGCACTCATCATCGTCTTCTGAGGATGAAGATAATGATGAAGATGTAGATTATGATGATGATGCGGGTGATGAAGAATCAATTTCTTATGAGGTAGAATCGGAGAATGGAAGTGAGGAGAAGGAGAATGTTACTCCTCTTACTATTCAACCACCACCCCAAGTACAATTATCCATTCAACCTGCTTTAGTTCCCACCGTTGAAATATGGGAGTACCCCATAATGCAAGAAATATATAATACAGGGTTAGAGGTAAACCCAGCCACAAGAAATCTAAGGAGGGGAATATAGCTAGAAAGAATATTAACTACAACAGACATGTTTGAGATGCCTGGGTTCGTAGTTAGATTCCAACAGTAAGGATTTCAGTGGATGACTTCAGCACCTGGAAAATTTAGTCCATCATTGGTGCGGGGAGTTTTATGTTGCATATTAAGGTGAATTGAAAAGGAAGTACCAATAAGGAAACTTGTGGAAGGGTGGTGATCCAATCACATTATTTACCATTCGGGGAGTTCGGGTAAAAAAACATATAATGTATGGTTGGAGGTGAACCCAGCCACTGGAAATCCAAGGAGGGTAATATAGCTAGAAAGAAGATTAACTACAGTAGGCATGTCTAAGATGCCTGGGTTCGCAGTTAGATTCCAACAGTAAGGATTTCAGTGGATGACTTCAGCACCTGGCAAAGTTAGTCCAGCATTGGTGCGAAAGTTTTAAGCTGCATATTAAGGTAAATTTATAAGGCATTAACCATAAGGAAACTTGTAGAAGGGTGGAGATCCAATCACATCATTAACCGTTCGAGAAGTTCGGGTAAACATCTCCCCGATAACTATTTCTAGATTTCTGCATGGACTTGACTTTCAACCACCAGTGATGACACGCCCAAAAACCGAGACATATCGTATGGGCACCTCAAGCGGACATAAACCTAAGGTTGCCCCAATAACCATTCACAATCATAACATCAATCACAAGGGTCAGGTGAATCTCGATTATACAATAAGATAGCGAAAACAATACTAGAAGTTGTAACTTAACAATTTCTAACCATTTCATAAAAATCAACACTGACCAATATACCCAAGTCCACATTCATCCACAATACCTATATACAAACTGATATTTAGAAATATATATGTCAGGACAAGCCCCCGATAGTAGCCAAACCAAGTCAAAATGAGACTAATTCTAAAGATTGGGGACCAAGAATGAATGTCATTTCTTTCGAAATAAGGAGCTCACCACTCTAAGGTCAATGCATGAATTACTTTGATAACCTAATCACTATGCAGGAAGTGAAGATGATGCTCTGTCCCCTATGTCGTGTGGTGACAAAGCATTCAGAGATGGTCAGTGGTTGGAGCGCTAGCATATAACTCAAGGATGAGGATAAAATAACATCATTATTCAACAATAGGTTAATATATCATATTCAATCATATCCACAAACTTATCCTTACATGTAGGTATATCACATTCTAATCAAGAAATCATGGCTCAACAATATTCTTGAACATTCATTCATTAGACATGAAGTGGGGGATTCCAACCCTCCACACTTATGGATTCAAGTGTTTCTCATGAGGCATAGGAGTTTAACCATATTCACACCTTCATTATCCAAGGACTTTAACCACATACACACCTTCATTAGACAAGGACTTTAACCACATACATAATCATTCAAACAAGGGACACGAACCGCACACACATTCATCTAGGAAAGGGACTCCAATCTCATGTCCATTCGTTAGACAAGGGAGTCTAACCTCATGCCAAGGGACTCTAACCACAAGTCATTTGATTCGATGAGGTACATTTACCTTAAGATATCTCTTTATGCTAGGGACTTTAACCTCGAGCAATATCATTGGTCAAGGGACTCCAACCCCAAGCCATTTCATAAGGCAAGGAACTTCAACCTCAAGCCATTATAACCATCATTAGGTGACATTGGGACTTTAACCCATCGCCCATGCATCAACATTCATTCCATACAACACTTAAGGAATTTAACCATTTAACTAATTCAATACTATACATGAGCTCATGGTCCTTATGGGAGCCTTCATTGCTCAACCATTTCAATAGGCCATTACCTTCATTTAATTCATCATACAAATCAATTTATTGTCATCAAGACCCTCACAAACTTTGCACATTTCATAAGCAATCTTATACCACATTCATACCACACTTTAGTTCAACCCACAATTCAAGTTCATTTTCATATTGAGAGGCTTCAACCCCTTAATAGTCATCAACTCAACAAGGTCACCATTTCACAATACATGGCTCATAATACTTTTACAAAACCATTTATCAATCATTCTTACTTATTGGGCCATTGACCTAGGTCAACACATCACCACATGTGACTTGACAATTCACTTAGTCATTTTCACAAACACCTTATGTGCACAACTTTAACAAGGCTATTTTTATGGTAGAAATTATAAAGATTAGGTTTACTCAAGACCCTCATTTTAAACCACATATAACAAGCATCCACATATGCAAATCACAATCAATGACATGTATAAACATAAGTCTAAGCAAGAATCAATTTTATTCATCATTAGGCAATAAAACCATTTTCATTTTATTTCAAAATCACCATGTACAGTTACTAATCCAAGTGTAAAATACAGAGGTTTAGAGTTATTTAAAAAGGGGAAGAGGTACATTCCTTAGACAACTTAATTCAGCCAAGAATCTTGACTTCACTTTCCTCCTAGATGGACATCCTTGAACCCTAGCCTCCAATCCTTCACAAATTATGTTTGAGAGAGAGATTTAGATGTTTGGTCCACTCAAAGTGGGTTTAAGGAAGCCTTATACACTTATATAGTGAAGAGACATAGGTATTGAAGCATGGGAAATGACCACAAGGCCCTTAGTTAAAAGTTGTACAATGAACCTGTACAGTGGTATGACTCACCTTACGAACCGTATCCTAGGGTACGAATGGTACCCTGACTCATACCCCAGGCTTTTCCTAGGTCACCCATACTGTTAAGGGTACGATCACACATCCTTGAGTCATATCCAAAGGGTACGACTCATCCCTTAACTCATAAACACCACCCGTACCAAAAAAAGTCCACTCAAGCTAGGACTTCCCTCTATATGATCATGTTGGGTATGATTCGTATACTTAGTGTACGATTGAGGAGGAGGGTCACTCATATAGTGGACAATATACTATTCTCATAGGATTTTCAAGGTATGAGAGAGGAGGGGAGAGTGTATATCACTCGTATCCAAGTTGTACGACTCAAGCCCCTAGTCGTACCCACCCCAGTGACATCAAATAGAGAAATTTTTTCGATGGTTCAAAGTATAGGTGTTTCAATTCTCCCCCACTTGAATCATTCATCCACGCATGACGGGTAAGGCAAGCAATAAACTCAAGATAACATATCATCACACATCAAAACAACCTTCAAAACAAGTTAGAACAAGTATAAAGCAAGGATATAACACACATTATGCGCATTATCAATCAGTCATTAACCTCATCGTCTTGGGGACTCAAACTCATTATTTATAAAGACATTTGTTCAGTGTAAAGCTTAGGGACTTAAACCCTTACTTATCAACACACTCATTTCAAAACTTAGGGATAACCCATCGACTTATCAATAATACTTTCTCAATTTAAGGATTAGGGACTCGAACCCTTCATTTACCAAAGACATAAATGAACTCAAGATACTAGGGATTCAAACCCATCACAACAAGAAAAACATAATTTCAAAGCATTAGGGACTTGAACCCATGGCCTATCAAGGAATAACTCAATTTCAAACATTGGGGACTTCAACCCATTGTCTATTAAATAAATAAATAAATAAAAGCAAGGACATCAACACATACCTCCATCCCAAGTTTTCAAAATGGGAAACTAATGCAGATACTTGGACTTTATGTCCTCTTTCGCTTCCCACGTATATTCCTTGGACATTTAGTTTCTCCATAGAACATTCACCTAAGCCACCTCTTTCGTTCGCTACCAAAAAACTTGTCGATCCAAGATCCTCATCGGGATCTTCTCATAGGACAAAAAAGTCAAAGATATCAACATCCGTCAAAGAAATAATCAATAATAGATCACCCACCCATGTCGTATGGGCACCTCAATCCCACATAAACCAGAAATCACCCCAAAACCTATCACAATCTTCACATCAATCACAAGGCTCGGGTGAATTCCGACCATATAATAAGATAGCAGAAACAATACTAGAAGTCGTAACTTAACAATGTCTAACCATTTCATAAATATTAACACACTAGCCATTATACCCAAGTCTACACTCATCCACAATACCTTTATAGAAATCAATGTTTAGAAATATATATGTTGGGACAATCCCCCGACAATAGCCAAACCAAGTCAAAATGAGACTAAGTTTAAAGATAGGGGACCAAGAATGAATGTCTTCCCAAATAAGAAAGAACACCACTCCGAAGTCAATGCACGAACTACTTCGATCACCTAATCACTACGCAGGAAGAAAAGATAATGCTCCAGCCCCTATGTCGCATGGGGACATAGCGTCCAGAGATGGTTAGCAGTTGGAGCTAGCATGTAACTCTAGGATTAGGATAAAATAGCATCATTATTCAACAATAAGTAAATATATCATATTCAATCATATCCACACACTTATCCTTACATATAGGTATATCACATGCTAATCAAAACATAATGGCTCAACAAAATTCTTGAACATTCATTCATTAGACATGAAGTAGGGGACTCCGATCCTCCACACTTATGGATTAAAGAGTTTCTCATTAGGCATAGGACTTTAACCATATTTACACCATCATTAGCCAAGGACTTTAACCACATACATAATCATTCAAACAAGGGACGCTTACCACTCACACATTCATCTAAGAAAGGCACTCCAAGATTATGCCCATTCATTAGAAAATGGACTCTAACCTCATTCCAAGGGACTCTAACTGAAAGCCATTTCATTCGGTAAGGTATATTAACCTTAGAGATCTCTTTATGCAAGGGACTTTAACCTCAAGAAATTTCATTAGGCAAGGAACTTCAATCCCAAGCCATTTCATAAGGCAAGGGACTTCCACCTCAAGCCATCACAGATATCATTAGTTGACATTGGGACTTTAACCCTTTGCCCATGCATTAACATTCATTCCATACAACACTTAAGGACTTTAACCATTTAACTAATTCAACACTATACATGACCTCATGGTCCTTATGGGAACCTTCATTGCTCAACCATTTCAATAGGTCATTTACTTTATTTAATTCATCAGACAATTCAATTTATGGCCATCAAGACCCTCACAAACTATGCACATTTCATAAGAAATCTTATACCACATTCATACCACACTTTAGTTCAACCCATAATTCAAGTTTATTTTTATATTGAGGGACTTATACCCCTTAATAGTCATTAACTTAAAAAGGTCATCATTTCACAATACATGGATCACAATACTTTTACAACACCATTTACCAATTATTCATACTTATTGGGCCATTGCCCTAGTTCAACATATCACCACATATGACTTGATGATTCACTTAGTCTTTTTCACAAACACCTTATGTGCACACCTTTAACAAGGCTATTTTCATGGTAGAAATCGTAAAGATTAGGTTTACTCAAGACCCTTATCTTAAACCACATATAAAAATCACCCACATATGCCAATCAAAATCAATGGCATGTATAAACATAAGCCTAAGAAACAAACGACATTACTCATCATTAGGAAACAAAACCCTTTTCATTTTATTTCAAAATCACTATGTACACTTACTAATCCAAGTGTAAAATAAATGGGTTTAGAGTTATTTAACAAGGGGAAGAGATATATGCCTTAGACAATTGGATTCACCCAAGAAGATTGACTTCACTTTGCTCCTAGATGGACATCCTTGAACCCTAGCCTCCAATCCTTCACAAATTATGTTTGAGAGAGAGTTTTGGATGTTTGATCCTCTCAAAGTATGTTTATGGAGGCCTTATACACTTATATAGTGAAGGGACTTAGTATTTAAGGCATGGGAAATGACCATAAGTCCCTTAGTTAAAAGCTGTAAAATGAACCCGTGTAGGGGTATGACTAACCCTACGAACCATACCCTAGGGTAGGAGTGGTACCCTGACTTATACCCTAGGCTCTTTATAGATTACTCACATTATTAAGGGTATGATCACATATCCTTTAGTCGTATCCAAAGGGTATGACTCATTCCCTAACTCATATGTACCAACCGTACCCAAAATAGTCCACTCAAGCTAGGAGTTCCCTCTATACGATCATGTTGGGTATGACTCGTATACTTAGGGTATAATTGAGGTAGAGGGTCACTCATATAGTGGACAGTATACTATACTCATAGGCTGCTCAAGGTATGATAGGGGAGGGGAGAGTGGATACGACTCGTATTCAAGGGGTACAACTCAAGCCCCTAGGTGTACCCACCCCAGTGACATCAAATGGAGAATTTTTTCGATGGTTCAAAGTCTAGGTGTTTCAATTCTCCCCCACTTGGATCATTCGTCTGTGAATGACGGGTAAGGAAAGCAATAAACACAAGTTAACATATCATCATACATCAAAACAACCTTCATACAAGTTCGAACAAGCATAAATACAACATACATCTTGCTCATTATTAATTAATCATTCACCACATCATATTTGGGACTCAACCCATTATTTCTCAAGACACTTGTTCAGTGTAAAGCTTAGGGACTTAAACTCTTACTTATCAACACTCACTCATTTCACAACTTAGGGACTTCAAACTATTGACTTATCAAGAATACTTGCTCAATTAAAGGATTAGGGTTTCGAACTCTTCGTTTACCAAAGACATGAATCAACTCAAGATACTAAGGATTCAAACCAATCGCAACAAGACACATATAATTTGAAAGAATTAGGGACTTGAACCAATAACCTATAAAGTCATAACTCAATTTCAAATATTGGGGACTTTAACCCATTGTCTATCAAATAAATAAATCAAAGCAAGGAAATCAATACATACCTCCATTCCAAGTTTCTGGAATGGGAAACTAATGTGGATACTTGGACTTCATGTCTTTTTCTGCTTCCCACGTGCTTCCTTGGACTTTTAGTTCCTCCATAGAACATTCATCGAAACCACCTCTTTCTTTCGTAACTAGAAAAGTTGTCGATCAAAGATCCTCACCGGGATCACCTCATAGGACAAAGAGTCTGAGATATTAACAACTCTCAAAGGCATAACAAACAACAGATCACCCATATATTTTTGAAACATAGAGATGTGAAAAATCTAGTTAATTAAGTTCATACTAGAAGGAAACTCCAACTCATAGGCATATTGCCAACCCTCTTCACAATTAAGTAGGTGCCAACATATCGGGGACTAAGTTTCCCCTTTTTACCAAGTCACATTACTCCTTTCATGGGAGACACTTTTGAATACCCGATCGCTAATACTAAATTCTAAGTCCCTATGCCTCATATCCGCATAGGACTTTCAGTGACTTTGAGCAGTTTTCAACCTATCATGTATCACCTTCATCTTCTCTAAGGCTTGGTGAACTAAATCGGGACCAAACAACTTACCCTCTCAAACTTCGTACAACCCAATAGGAGATCAACATCTCCTACCAGACAATGCCTCAAATAGGGACATGCCAATACTAGAGTGGTAACTATTAATATAGGTGAACTCAATCAAAGAAAAGTGGTCATACCAATTACCACCATAATTAATAACACAAGCCCGCAACATGTCCTCCAATATTTGGTTGGTCCTTTTCACTTGCCCATCCTTTATGGGTGGAAAGTGGTACTAAGGCATACTCTAGTACCCAAACTCTTTTGGAACAACTTTCTAAAGTAGGATGAAAAGGAAGGACCACAATCCGAGAAGATTAAAATCGGAGCACCATGCAACTTCATGATCTCTGTAAGATACAACTTAGCATAATCTTCTGCTAAGTAATTAGTTCTCACGGGAAAGAAATGAGCGGACTTGGTCATTTTATCAATAATGACCCAAATAGAATCACATTGATTCTGAGATTTAGGGAAACCGGTAACGAAATCCATATAATTGCCTCCCACTTCCATTTGGGTAATATAATTTCTTAGTACAACCTACCGGGCATCATGTGCTCACCATACACTTGGCCACATGGCTAGCCATATCACGTTTCATATTGCCCACCAATAGATCTCGCTAAGATCATGATACATCTTGGTGGAGTCGGGAAGTATAGCATATTAAGATTCATGATCCTCGGCCATAAACCTTTCTCTTAATCCATCAACGTCAGGAACACAGCCTACCTTGGTATCTCAAGATACTATCACCATAAAAAACAAAGTCTGCAACTTTGTGTTGACATTTATTACTCTTGATCTTTATCAAGTCGGGGTCCAATACTTTTTTTTCCATTATCTCAACAACAAGAGACGACTAAGATATCGTATGCATAAACACACCACCATCCTCTGAGTCTGCAAGTCAAACTCCAAATTTAGCCAAAGAGTGAATGTACTTCACGAATTTCCGCTTATCCTTATCTACATAGGCCAAAGTTTTCATGGACAACCTACTAAGAGCATCGACGACCATATTTACCTTAACAGGATAGTAATGAAGACTCATATCATAGTTTTCACAAAAATAAGTCACCTTCTTTGCTGAAGATTTAACTTTTTTGGGGTAAACACATATTGGAGACTCTTCTGATCGGAAAAGATATCGACGTGAACCCTATAAAGACAATGACACCAAATCTTTAATATAAAAACCATGGCTAAAAACTCTAGGTCATGAGTAGGGTAGTTCTTTTTATGAACTTTCAATTGCCTAGAAGCATAGGCCACCACTCTACCATGTTGCATCAACACGCAACAGAGACCGACATGAGAAGCATCATAATATACCACAAATCCACCATTGCCCTCGGGCAAGGTCAAAATTGAATCCTAAGTCAACTTATCTTTTAACTTCTCAAAACTACCCTCACACACATCCGGCCATAAGAACTTGACCCTCTTTTGGGTCAACTTGGTTAATGGGGAATCTATAGTAGAGAAACTCTCCACAAATCTTCTATAGTACCGGCTAGACCCAAGAAGCTCCGAATATTGGTTGGAGTTGTAGGTCTAGGCAACTTCTTAACCACCTGACCTTTTGGGGATCTATCTTGATCCCTTCATTAGAGATAATATGACCAAAAAAAGCTACGAATTTCAACCAAAACTCACTTGGAGAACTTGGCATACAAATGATGATCCTTCATGGTTTGCAACATGGCATAGGCTGATCGACATTATCTTACTCACTCTTAGAATAGACTAAGAAATTATCAATGAAGACAATGAAAAACATGTCTAAGAATAGATGAAAGACCCTATTCATCAAGTCCATGAATGCCGTTGGGGCATTGGTCAACCCAAAACACATGACAAGAAACTAAAAGTGACCATATCGTGTTCTAAAGACAGTCTTAAGTATATTTGGATCCCTAATCGTAAGCTTATGATAACCCAATTTAAGATCAATCTTAGAGAAACACTTCGCACCCTGAAGTTGATCAAACAAATCATCGATCCTAGGAAGAGGATATTTATTCTTTACGGTTACTTTGTTCAACTTATGATAATCAATGTACAAACGAAGGGAACCATCCTTCTTGCTTATGAATAACACAGGATCACCCCATGAAGACACACTAGGGTGGATAAAACCTTTACCCAAGAGGTCTTTCAATTGCTTCTTAAGCTTTTTTAACTGCACTAGAACCATTTTATAAGGAGGGATAAAAATTGAACGAGTGTTCGTAACAAGATCAATCCCATATTTAATTTCACTATCGGAAGAAACACCGATAAGATCATTGGGAAACACCTCGGGAAACTCATTAACTATGAGAATGGATTCTAGAGAAGATCTTTCGAGTTAAAATCTTTAACTTGGACTAAATAATACAAACACCCCTTTGAAATCAACTTTTGGGCCATTATATAAGAAATGAACCTTCCTTAGGCACAAGGGAACCACCTTCTCATAGAATCACCAGCTCATTAAGGAATTGAAACATGACCCTACGGGTCTGACAATCTAAGGAAGCATAGCAAGAGTGCAACCAATCCATCCCCAGAATGACATTAAAATCAACCATGTCCAACTCTATTAAGTCTACAAGAGCATCTCTACCACCAACTGATATAACGCACCCCTTATAGACCCTTCTAACAATCACAGGGTTTCCTACTAGGGTAGAAATAGAAAAAGGGACTGACATACTCTCAAGATCATAATCAAGATGCACTGCCACATACGGGGTCACATAAGAAAGAGTAGACCCTGGATCAAGAAAATAATATACATCATGGGAGAAAAGTATCAATATACCTATGACAATATTGGGAGACACCATAGAATCCTGGTGAGTAGAAAGTCCACTCAAGCTAGGAATTTTCTCTATACGATCTTGTTGGGTATGACTCGTATACTTAGGGTATAATTGGGGAAGAGGGTCACTCATATAGTGGAAAATATACTATCCTCCTAGGCTGTTTAAGGTATGAGAATAGAGGGGAGAGTGGATACGACTTATATCCAAGGGGTACGACTCAAGCCCCAAATCGTACCCACCCCAGTGACATTAAATGGAGATTTTTTTTCGATGGTTCAAAGTTTAGGTGTTTCAAGTAAATACAGTTGAGATTGAGTACCGCATGGAAGAAATGTGAAAAGTTACAAAGAAGCAAATGGGGTCGGTAGATAAAATAATACACTTCCAGTGCATAGAAAATTTGATTTCTATAAATAGGGAAGAAGCTAGTTGGGTAGTAGGTGGCCCAGGAGTAACCTCACAGCAAATTACTAAGTAAACTATAAATTTTGAGGCTAAGGCATTGTGGACGTTGGCTCTACATAGATTGTGTCCCACTATTAGGGATAATGTGCTCAATCCAGTATGTGCAACATTGATAGCAGGACTCTTGACACGTTATGAGTTTGATGTTGCTTAATTCATCTCTAGAGAGATATGGGATTGAGAAACGTGTAGTAAAAAGGTAATTCTGGCATTTCTATATTTATTGATGCAAATTTTCTTACAGGCGAAGGTGCCAGAACTTCCAGATATTGACAAACGCATTAAGTCAAAGACTACAACTGATAAGGGGTTGATTAGAGATTCATAGAACCCTATGACCAGGTAAGCAAAATAAGAATCTACAATATTAGCTGAAATACTCAAGAACAGGGAAGTGAATTTTGAGGTTGCTAGTTTGAATGAGACAAATGGCATATCGTTAAAGGTGTTCAGTCTGAGCCCTAGCCATCTAATGCATCAAGTACATCTAGTGCCCCTTCTCCCACACAGCCAGGACCACCATACCCATCCGCATCAAGACCAACTTTAGCAGGTTTTGTGGTCATCTAGCAAATAATATGGAATTATATTATAAATAGGTTGACCACTTTGGAGGCAAAGGTACGATTAGTGAAGGAGGGTATGTAACCCTGGGTTGAAAACAAATTAGAAGAACAAAGAAGGAAAATCAAGAAAATATTAGATGGTTTTGAGCGGAGAGTCACACATCAGTACGAAAGTGGTCAAACTCTTTGAAACACCCTGGGTTTGGTCCTATGGAAATTTCTTATGTTTTTAGATTTTCTTTGATCATATGACTCACTAAATGAGTCGTAAAGTGAGGGTATGGGTCAGGTTACCCAACTCATAGTATGTCTTATATTTGGTGGTCAAGTTTCTGTTGTGGTTATGATTTAGTGGTACGGGTCATATGGTTAGTGATGGGTCATTGGGTTGATCTTTTACTTAATCTAAAAATTAGTTGCTTGACTTGTCTTTGAGTATGAGTGGCTCACTATGAGCCATGAGGATAGGATACGAGTGGTATAGTAGAGTCGTACGTTGTCCAGTCTAACCCTTTTTATTCTATCTTGGCTACGACTTATGGGTACTAGTTGTATGGTATGGCATGAGTAGGCCAATGGGAGTCATATGGTAGAAAGTGTGTGGATGTCCAACCTTCTGTTCTGGGTATGACTAGATGGTACCACTCGTATGATATAGGTATGAGTGGAATAATCCAACCGTACCCACCCATAGGAATTTATATGGTTTAAGTTGGGGGTATTCTGGACATTTCCCCTCTTAACCTCTTTTGATCCCACGAATTAAAAGAACCTTGGTACTTTATTAACCTACTATTCCCAAATCAAACACTCTCAAATAACTCTTAAATCTCTCTCAAGATCTTGGTTTAAGAAGAGGCTAGGGTTTTCTTAAGGTGGTCAATTAAGGCTCTCAAGGGTGGTTTCTCTTCATATTCCTAATTTTCTAGGGCATGTTACTCCTACCACATTGTTAGTTCAAACTAAAAGTATGTTTTAACTAATGGTTTTCATGGCATAATTGTGATATTATTTTGGGTGTTGAAATATGTGTTGGGGGTTTTGGTTGTTCTTGGTTGGATAATGTTTTCCTATGTTTTTCTTATGTTTTTCATGTTATAATTGTGGTTTGAACATGTGGTTGCATGGGAATGGTAAATTGGTACTTAGTTTTGGTTTTGTAAACTATATGCCCTCAACATATTTGTTAAAAGGCATATGAGAATGGTTTGGTCACATATTTTGACTTTTATTGAAAATCTTGCATTGCATAATATGGTAATGGAACCTAAATTGGTTTAAATGGTTTTAATTGGATTGGAAAGGCAATGGTGGCCATGTCTTTGATTTTGAAAACATTATGGGGTACACGAAAATCCCCTAAGTGATTTTTATAATAGAGTCTATGGGGTACATGGGAATCCCTTAAGTGTTGTCTAATGACATTGCTTGCAAGCTATAGTTGGTATGATGATACCACTTTATAATGCCTTGGTAAGTGACTCTTGGAATTGGTGGTTTGGTTATATGCTTAAGATTTTAATTGGGTAATAATAGCGGGGTGTGATAGCCGATCTTGAAGGTGTGAGTCCGATGGACAGATACTAAAAAACTCATGTTTGCCGACATGAGGGTTGGTGATGGTTACCATATACTTGTGGGGTACACAGGAATCCTCTAAGTTGTATATATGTATCATGGATGGCGAAGGGTACACGATAATCCCTAGCCCCTATGATATATCTAGTTCATACGGCTACACGCAATGGGGTGCGTTTAGGGGGTAACACTGGACCCATATAGCCCATGGGTAGTTTTAGGATAGTCAAGCTACACAACCCAGGTTAAGATTTTCAATGTATGCCAAACCTGGTTCCCTTTCCCGGCATTAAATATATATATGTATGAATATGATTTCCCTTGGTTATTTACTTGGTTGTAAATATTGGCATTATTTTATCCTTATTACTGACTACATGCTAGCGTTCACCCGCTAACCCATCTTTGGGCGTTGTATCCCTATGTGATGCAAGAATTGGTCATACCATTCCTCCTGCTTAGTAATTAGATTCAGGGACAACATTTTTGTTAGACTTAAGTGGTGAGCTTCCAAACTCCATAAGACTTCATTTCATGCTATGGAAATCTTTTTATACTTTTTTTTATTTTTTGGACTTTGGTTTTGGCTAAGATGGGGGCATGTCCCAAACGAATGTTATATGTTTTCAGATAGAGGCATTGTGTGACTACTTTAGGCATGGGCGGTATTGGTATTGGTATTAGCCTTGGCATTGTTATTGGTATTGGTTCTAACACCGGCTGGATATTTGGTTGGATTCTTAGTTGGTTATGGTTATGGATTCTATTATTGTCTTTGAGTATTTATTGTTTTATCTTGTTATATATTCAGAATTCATCCGACGCAGGTTGCAGGGCGGTTATGGCTGGGTATTGGGGGTGGTCTCCGGTCTCAGTAGGACTTGAGGCACCAGACTCGACTAGGCCTCTTTTTGGGTCATGTTACTCCTGATATTTTGGAGGTAAAAGTTGAGGTTGCCGAGTCATGGAAGCTGGCAAATAAATTACACGAAAGACTAGTTTTCCCATTTCCTGTTATTATGTAACTCTATCCAGAGGTAGAAATCAAAAATATTTGGAGTGTTCCAGTTGGAGAAGAGGGAGGAAAGAAAAAAAAGAATAAGAAAAGAAATAGAAAGAGCACCGAAGATGAAAATATGGTGACAGTGGTGCGAGACAACATCATAAGTGAAAAAGTCTAGAAGGTGAAGGTCCAGGAGAAGACTGCTTGTGATGGTAGATTGAGACCGGCCACAAATGCTCAGAGGGGAAGTGACATGGCCCCAATACCTGATATATCGTTGAGCGCATCGGTCATAACTGGTGTAACTAGTGCAGAGATAGTCTCGACAACTAGTGGGACTACTATTGAGAAAAGTGGGGCCCATTTCTAAAGGTCCCTGGGATGATCCAGTCTGAGCAGGCACCTAGGTATTTTCTCAATCTCAATTTACATTGTTAGATACACTGGGGACAGCGCATGAATTTTATCTGGCGGTGGGGGTTTACCACAGTAGCCACAGGTTATGGTTTGTCGTGTTTTAAAATCCGTTGGCCACAGTCTAAAAAAATTTGAACTGACATGTGTGTGTATTGTATGATGCTTAATTGAGAAATAGGATGTGCATAGAAAGTTGATAACATGTGCAAAATTTAAAAAATGGATACCTCTCCTAAAAAATTTTATGTACTACTGCATGATTTGTGTGTGCATGTTACTGTTGAGGATCCCTTAATGATATTAGAATTAGAAATGAAATTAATTGTGGCATATAGTTGCATGAACTAGATAGGTAGTGATTGACATTGTGACCCTGTACCACGTGAGGGTGAGGCATTACTTAGTCCCCAGTGTGCACGGAATCCAGAACATGCCAGGTTGTTTTTGCCTAAAATTTAGGATGGTCGATTAGGAGATGATCATAGGTCATTTTTCTGATTAGCCCACTCAAGCCTAAACGCCAAACCAAATGATATAAGAACCCCTTGTTCCCAATAGTTGATCCTAATAGACTGATTTTTGATGATTACACCAATTTCACTTTCTTGTTTAACTATAATGAACCTATTTTGGGCCCTTTTCCTCCTTGGACACTGTGTACCTCGACTCGGTCAAATCACCTAAGTTAAGGGCGGCTATTATAGGGGTGCGTAGGGAAAGACGAGTATAAAAAAAAAATACGAGCAGGTGTGGTGAAAATAAAAGAAAACAAAAGAAAAAAAATGAGAAAAGAGAACCACACCCGGCACAAATAGGTATGAAAAAGAATAAAATGGAGAAATAAAGGTGAAGTCAATAAAATGATGGTAGAAAAAGTGGACCTCAAAGAAAACATAGCGCCAAGGAGGTTAAGTCACTTAAAAGACCCTTATTATACCATCACCAGTCATAATCCTACGTTACAAGCCTAATAAAGTCCTTTAGTAATCCTAATCTGACCGTCTAAAAATTTAGGTAAAGAGCATAATGGCAATCATATGGCATTTTGTGCACACCGGTTGGAATTTCTTTGTGAGTTGAGTGTCTTTAGACCATTCCTAAAATAATAAAATGAATCAATCTGAGTGATGGGACGTCTTTGAATGTGAGGGTGCAAGGTTACGATGTCAAGTCCCTTATCTATTTGGGTTGTGTGTATTAGTTGGGCCTAGTTGTTTGTTACTAATGTAATGCCATCATTAGATTCCTGCATGTCACATGTGTAATACCATCATTAGATTCCTATATGTCACATTGTTACACTAAATAAGTATACACAGTAGACTTTTGAACAATGAGATAGGGGTAAAATGGTATTCTTGAGCAGAATAATAAACCAACTGCCAAATATGTCACAAATTCTTCAAAGTTAAGCATCGTGTATTTTTCGGTGTGAATTATGGTTTTCCTGAGGACATGTAAAAGTCTATGTTGAGGGTGTCCATTTGCCATGGAAACATGGCATATTCGATGCTTAAAACATGGAATCTATGCTTGAACTTAGGTCAGTTTGGTAGATATAATATGGTTTTTGTGGTTTTAATAGGTGAAATGGGTTAACATTAGCGTTGGATTGAAAAGATGGAAGAAAATACTAATAAAGTTGATAAACTGGTTAGGCTATGAGTCGTTAAGACAATATACAACTCATAGCTATACTCGTCAGGATACCAGAAGTAAGAGTAAAGCTAAGGAGCCAAGTGAAGAGTGACTACGACTCATAAGACGTGATTATAAGTCATGAGGAGAAATCATAATGTGAGGAGAAGACAAATCTTAAGCCCATAAGTGAAGTCATAAAAGACCATAAGTTGTAAGATCAGATTACAACTCATAATAAGAAGTTGTAAGGAGACAGTGTCCAAAGCTCTAAAAGTCTAAGGCTCAAGTGACAACGAGTGAAGAGCACGAGTCATAAGGACCGACTACAACTTGTGTTAATGAATTATAAGGACAATATAAGCTCGAATCCCTGAAAATCAGTAATTGGAATGCTTACGATTAGCATCGTATCACTCATAAGGAGACCTTACGAGTAGACCACGTGAGTCATAACAAGTGTTGATATACTTTTCTTATTTTGTTTTTATTCGGACTTCTTTATTATTTTGAGATACTATAAATACCTTAGGGTTATTCCTTTATTTGGTTATGCACTTTTACATTACTTTTGATACTTTTAGCATACTTTGATCTTTGAGATTTTGTTCTTAAGATTTTGGGTTTTTATTCAATTGGAGACTTTGGATTTTTTTTCTCATTATTGTGCAATTTATTACATGCGTTCATTATTGATTATCATGGATTATTGCATGAACATGAGCGGCTAATTTCCTTGACTATGGTTGCAGGAACCCTAGAGGATTAGCAACATAGAGAAAATGGGAGATTCTTCAATTCTATTGTAGTCACATATATCTTACTCTTGTTCATATTAATTGACCTCAGAGCTACTGCAGAAGCTTGAGGATTTCTCGTATTCAAGAATGTCCTCACAAGAGAGTT